>OZ018323.1:76410582-77010582 GCA_963969495.1 Ceratothoa steindachneri
TTAGTGGCACTCCATCCCATTTTTCTTGAGTATGGTTGATGTCTAGCATTTCATAGTACCATAATTTAATCTTTCCATTTTCTGTATTTATGCCATGTTTTGTGTCGTATAATGACCCCGACATATACGTCACTTTTATCCAATAGGCGTGTTCGCCCAAGGTCAACGCGTGACCTTGATTCTACTCTAGGCACGACAGAGATGGGGAATAAAAGTGAGGGGAGACGAGTGCTAAGGATTTTAAATTTCAAAGATTGAGTGCAGTTGGCCGATATTAACTAATATAGGCTCCGGCTATGAGGCTTATGAAAAAGTAGGTACAAAATTAACTTTAATATATACACAGTTATACACAATAAATAGATTAAATGAAATAATGGCAATTGATACTCTATATATACAAGAACCGAACGTATCAGAGCTACTCAGAGTGGGCTCTATGGAAGGGGGGGGGGGAAGTCAATAGGTGATACGAGCCTCTGTACAAAGACACATAGGGATATCTGGCCGGATAGCCACAGATTATTCGTCTTAGCCTGGCTTGGGTTCGAGGCTTTAAGAGATGAAACGGGGGATCGGATGGTTATTTAAGGGGCTTTAATTACGGGGAGTTTAACCTCTAGTAGTAGCACTAACTAGAGGGAGTATTTGTACCAAACCAAATGTACCGAAACCAAGTATGGGCCAATTGACTGGGGCTCAGATCCTTCGGTATAATTCTAGCCTTCAGCTCCTCGAGAAAAAGGAGCGCGATAGAGAATCACGTGTTTGGCAGTAAGAGGAAGGCATATACTGTTGATGCACTAATGGGACCAACAATATATAGGGAACAGCCAGATCCGTTATTATCTCCGCCAAGGGCGAGGGGCGTGGAGGAATCTCTCCACGAACCAACACGGCGCTTGAGGGATGAGAAGTACTCCCGCCAGGGTTTCTTGATAACACCCTGGGAGACGACAGAAGCGTGCGTTTGAGATTCCAATCCCTGGCTTAACGCAGAAAGTAGTTCGATATTTTGACTCTTCTCACGTTCCTCGCTCACGTGGACTGACCTTGAGCCTGACCTTGTGGTTTCAATGGGCCACATGGCCGCAAAGAGCCTCTATTCTCGACATCCTGATATAATGATTATGTCACCATCAATTTCTTTGAAAATATTTCCCTATTGGATGCGTTTTCCAATCCATCTGTTCGTGTTAATTTGTAAGATTCTCAGTTTTCTGTGACGCATTTTGCTAATAGTCTGTTCCTCTTCTCTGTCTATGGCCCATTTAGTCTTTTTTGGCTTGGTTCCTGCCGTACTTCTTGTTTCTATAATATTTCACATTTTAGCTTGAGACTCAGTGTTTTCTTTATTTTCCTCTTAGGTTTTTGGGGGGTTTCTAGTCTCTTTTTCGGATTCCTTGCCGGATTTCTCCTCGCTGGTTGTTCCTTCCCAGAGGAGGTTATTTACGAAAGCTATGTCGTAAAGAGCTGCCGACTTCTTGTTGTTTGGAAATTTTGCGGTTGGTAAACCGTTCTTTTTTAACATTGAGTCCAATTCTGTTGCATAACTCTGTGGTTGTGTAATGTTTATTATTTGTGCATGCATGATGTAGATCAATATTTTCATGTGTGCTTCTGGAATGTTGTCCTGCTATTTATATTCGCAAGATGGGCGAGATGCTAGAATGCTTCTCCCTGATTTGCTATTGGTGCTGTCTTGTAAATCAGACCTCAACCTCAAAGTATACTTTAATGAAAAAGATCCATTTCCAAGGGGTAATAAACAACACGATGTAGTCAAAGCCTTACGCGAATAAACATATAAATGGAGCTTCAAGGGGAAAACAGGAAAATAAGATGAAGATGTTGTTGAGGAATTTATCCTCCATGGCGAATACGTCTGCTATATAGTAACATATTCAAATACTTTGCATGTGGAAGGTACAGGGCTGGTATTGCCGACCAAACCAAGAGATCCACAGGACAAACAATGAAGGGCAACTGAAACGAGCAAACAATGGCTCACCATTCCTCCGCAGAAGAACAAAGATGGGAAAAGGTGATGAGTCGTTGTTTTACAGGAAATGCGACATCATCAAAAGATCATGACCTAGTTACCAAGGAACTAAAAATACCCGAAGGTGAAACTAAACCCCAAACACGACCAGATATCCCGGTTCAGGAAAACATACTCCTCAACAAGTCAATTTCACGGTACAAGACTCTCGATTAAGCCCAAGATAAAGAACACAATTATTGTAAATAATTACAATCCAGACATACTAAAATACTCACTACAAACGAATTAACATGAACAAATATACTCAGGCTAAAGCTCAAACACACATCAAAATAACACAATGAAATCGACAAAACACACACGTATGTACCAGGGATTAAATGAGTACAGATATTAGACGAACCTCCCTACATGTTATAACAATCGCAATGAGAGATCACGAACAACAGAAAGTGATAAAGATAGGTGACTTTTCCAACAACTATGGAGAAGTTGCGTCGAGCGACTGGATGGATGAAGGAGAAGAATGACATATAGGTAAATTAGGAACACCTGATTCAGATTTCACATTAATCATTGTGGCCAAAATAATGGAAATATTCCATTCGTCTTATCACACCCCCTCTACTCAGGAAGAATGTCAACTCAAATCAATTTCTCCTCTCTTACTGATTTTTTGTTCTTACTTTTCACACATTTTACTTCTATTATCCTCTAAGATCAGTGTCGAGGAATTTTGTGCCTCCCTGTTTTTGTCTGAGAATTACATATTTAATGACTTTAGCGCACCAGTCTGACACTAATACTTAGGAAGGGAAACAATTCCTATATTGGCTGAGTGGACTCTTTAATTACTGTATTATGAGAGTACCACAGCGTTTAATCAGTTTCAAGGAAAGAGCCAGTCAACACGTAAGGATCCAGTGAAACACCAAGAATTAACCAAAAATATATATCTTTTTAATTTATCAATCAACTCAAATATTTACATTAAATTCTAGGAGTTTAACATGGTTCGCAAGAATTGAATAAGGGCCTATTCCTGACGCGAGTCCTGATCAAAGAAAATTAGGTTCCACGTAAACAAACCAATTGTCAGTTAGTTAATTTATGAAGACTTCATAGTACAGCATTTAGCCACAATTTACGTTCCACTAATCTAACTAAAAATATGACGGGAGTCACTAAATATTATCTCTCATTTAATTAGCTTGGGGACAGCATTAAAATCCTACTTAATCAAAACAAATATATATATATATATAGTCATTCGGACTTAGTTTACCTTTAAAGGAACAGAGGTTGACGGATGTCGCTATATTGGATTTTTCACGATTCTTTGTGTTGCAGAGGGCGGATGGTGGTTGTCCCGGAAACGGTAGAAAACGATGTCTAATTCTTCTTATAACTTTATCTATCCGGTTATACGTCTAAAAGACGGAGAGAGAAGTTGTGCTCTCTGGCTGAAGGAGTACTCTTCTTGGTAGCTTTTGAGTTCGACTAGTATCCTCGTCTTCTTCGCAGGATTACCCAACTGGGTTTTGGTTAATGAGGTGATTTCGAAAGTACTTAAATTGAACTTCCTTGGGGATTAATTCTTCTTCTCTCACAATTACTGAGATTGCAATTTGAGAGTCCCTCAAGGGTGAGCGGATCTTCTTTTGTCTTGCTCCTGAAATTTTGTTTGGCAATTAGAAATTGTGATCCAGCCAGACCTCTTGGTAAGTCTGTGAAGGATAACTTGGTATGGCACCGATAAGAAAACGAGACGAACTTTTAAGTCTTAGAAGTCGAGTTCGGACCCGGGTGAGGGACTGATCACAATGATCTAGTCCTCTATCTTCTCTAACAGAATAATCATCTCTTTCTTTCCTTACGGGGCTTATTTATAGACTGGAGACCGCACCACCTAAGGAAGACAGGGTAATGCCACTGAAGGGAGCGCGAGGGTGAGGGGGGTGAAGGTGGCACCGCGGAGCCCAGGTCTGCTTCTTAATGAGAGGCACCGACAACCATCACATTATTTCTCCTCGGTGTTTTTTTATGTGACACCGCTCTTTGGCTCTCTGACTGCGGGCTTCCTGTCCTTGTAGGTAATCGGATCTTTTGAGAGCTGCTTAATGGCCTTTTGCGGCTACCTTGGTCCTGCAGCCTGACTCGACTACCCACTCGGCGGGGAGATCAGAGCCATTCGGCCGTTAGACTGTTAAGCAAGCGACTAACGTTCTCACGCCCCTCATCTTCTGGTACGTTTCTCTCGCTCTTCCCGAAGAGGGATTCTAATATATATGTCCGCTTGGCCCTCTGGGTGGCGCTATATTATAATTCCTCTACAATCGGCTTCCGCCGTTCTTTCTTCCTCCCGCCTACCAAACGTGGTGGGAGCTGGGAGAGGAGGGGTTTACCTGAGGGGAGTGGGGTCTTCTCTTTTCCCGAATCCTGATGGAACAGAAGAGAGGAATACCTGCGGCCGATTCACCTATATCTTCCACACCAATGTGTCTCCGGTGAAGATACATGGATAAAGGAGACAAGGGTCTCAGAACCGCAGCACGAGATACATTCCGTCGATGAGCTGCTCCGTGAGTATGTCAAGTTGGGCGCGTGGCTGCTTCTCCTCCATGCTTAAAGGCGGAAACCAGTTTAGGAGCCAAGACGGTGCTTGTCTCGGCGATACCTAAAGCTAAATTCAAGCCTTTTGGGGATGCAATGAATGCAACTTCTGTTACTCTTCTTCTCCTGGTATTCATTTTGGTGGCCACAACTTTAGCTGCTCTTTAGTTGATGCAATTTTTTTGTGTCGCTCACATAGTGTGAAGACGCTAGAGACCCCCCCTCCCTGCTTAGATGTGTAGTTGGTGTATCTATTCGACTTGTCTCGGCCTCCGTGGGTCTAGTCGTAATTAGGTGTTCTACACACCCCACAGAACCCATAGACCACGGGATTGTTCCTTGCCGGGTGGTCTGTCTTGGTTCGAACTAGGTTATCGCTCCTCCTCCCTGCTATCTGAACCTCATATATGGCACAACTACCATGAACCTATCCCCTCGTCTTCGCGTCACGAGCTCGTGCCCTGATGCCTTGGGCTTTCTTCAGGGCTCTTCCGATGAATGTCTTTGGATAATGGAGCCTCTGAGAGGTTCTTTGGATGACTCATCCTCCTGTTCGATAAACTCCTCGGTAGAATCGGAAGAAATGTAAGAACTTTAGTTATATAAAAATTCAAAGAAAATACCTTGAGATTACTAAACTACCGAGTAAAAATTTAAGAGACACATTTTTGGAAGAATAAACATAAATATAAGCATAACAAACTTACCTTGTCTCGGCCATATCCCATAAGAATATTGAGTGGAAAGGGAACGCGAGATTAAATCAGTTTTTATTGTTGAAGTGAATAAAAGTCTATTTAGACTAGTTTAAGAGGAATAAAAATCTAATTAGGGCGTCAGCACTTTAGTATAAAAACTCGGATATGAGCGGAGAAAGAAGATTAGGATTCGAGTCTATATATATATATATATATATATATATATATATATATATATATATATATATATATATATATATATATATAAAGTCAACAGCCACAAAGGAAAATGAAACACGGGAGATCTGCGAGGCCTTTCGACTAATCGTCCTTTACAAAGCTTTGTAAAGGACGATTAGTCGAAAGACCTCACAGATATCTCCGTGTTTCATTTTCCTTTGTGGCTGTGACTTTATTTATATATTCATCGCGTTCCATATTTTCGTGATTCAGTTATATATATATATATATATATATATATATATATATATATATATATATATATATATATATATATTTATATTCCTTTACTGATTAAAGTAAAAATATTTTATTCTTCTGCAGATATATTTTTAGAACGGATCAAACCTATTCACTTTACAGTAATAGTTTAAAAGGGCTTTAATAAAAAGACCTTCGGGCGGGCAAAAATGATTTTAAGAGATATATTTTACAAGTTACCCTTCGAATAGAGTAGAAAAATGGTAAAAGTTTATCGACCAAGAACAGCGCGCTCTTGACGACGCATGCGCCCTTGGCATCTCGAATGCATAAATGGATTGCTGAATGAGATAGTTTTTAACACATTTTGTGCAACTCGCTCGATACCTAATTAGGTGCGAGTTAGTTTTTAAACTTTCCCTTCTCTCTAAATGCAACCGAAAGACATCTTACATTTGATTTAGGTTATAAATCATAATGAAAGAGTTGAGTGGACTCATGGAACACGGGCTGCGTTTATGAGTACTCTGTCCTTCTCTCTTTTCAAGTTTGGAGTGCCAGTAATCATGGAGGCCTGAGGCAGAAGGCGAAGGGGCGGGGCTGCCAAGTACGAACGTGAAAGCCTCTCCGCTAGACTCGTCTCCTTCAGGCTTCAGTTGTGTGGGAAAGGCCTTGGCTCGGTTTTACCAACTGAGTGGGGCTGCAGTTAAAAAGTGCAATCAAACGCCTTTGCCACATTTGCATCCCGACAGCGCAACCTGCTAACACTCCCGGCGCAGTGTGAGCACAGTTGCTACGATGTGTGCAAACGTGATAGAGACTTCTAGAACTGGAAAAGTGAGAATGAAAAGGCGAGATTGACGCCCGTTTTAATCGATCCGAATCCCGTGGCCTTCTTGTTCGTTAGTTGTATGTTTTGCAGGTAAACTTGCATGTTGTTGCACTCGTTTGGAAAGTGTGGTGAAATAATGGCCTCTGAAGTATTACCGATCATCTTAAATTTACCGGTTTGGGCTCTGTTGTTTAACCCAATGACTGTGCAGGAATGTCTTACGAGTAGCCCAGCACCGCCCACATTAAACCGAGTGTAAAAATTAGTTTAGCGGTTCTTGATAGCACATTATCATTATGTACCTCTTTGACCGCTATGAAATTTGACGTCCTTTAGTTGCGAGTACTCACTTTGTGTTTGTACTATGACCAAGATTTGTACAAATGTGTTTATAAGCTTTAAAAATCGTGTTGTGCATTTGTGTTACCCACACGGCAATAATTCAATTTAATAACAGTGAAACATTCCTAGATCGAGTTAAAAGCTAAATTTTGACAGTTGACTGGAAAAGCAGTTCTTCCCAAATCCGAATTTTCGCTGATAAGTTTCTCCGTGGAGAATATTTGCGGGAATAATATCCATGCCGTTGTTCTCCCAGGCCTTACTCTGCCAAGAGTA
Source organism: Ceratothoa steindachneri (assembly GCA_963969495.1). Lineage (NCBI taxonomy): Eukaryota > Metazoa > Arthropoda > Malacostraca > Isopoda > Cymothoidae > Ceratothoa > Ceratothoa steindachneri. The sequence goes on from OZ018323.1 coordinate 76,417,790, forward strand.
ATTTTTCTCACTTGGAGTCGTAAGTATTGTACAAGTGTATACACGTATTGAGGAATAAATACTTCAATCGAAACTATTTCTTCTAAAGGTTATTTTCATCTGAACTTTAGTATGGTTGTAGCATAAACGCCCCCTGGTGTGCTAACAAAATCTGCAACTTTAAATATTTAAATATGGACCGATGAACCCGTAGATTTGATATTTGGGGACCCCTTGTTTGGGGGTGGGGAGTAACTAGGCGTCAAGCAAATCCGTCTTTAATCCATAATTAATTTTAGAAATCGCAAATATCTTTCGGGGCTCAAAACGATTTTTCTACAAAACTAAATACTCGAATACACAAAAATTTAAATAATGGTATTGTTATTTAACTATATTAATTTCATTTACACCCTTAATGTTAAAACCGTGTTAATATTTATAATATCCGCTTGGGAAAGTGCAACATTCCGAACAATTGGGGCTGATTTTCAGTTGTAATAACATAGTAAATCTTCAGTAAAAGGGTATGGCTAACCAAGATTAGGCAATAGGGAATATTATTGTAGTTTAATAACTGCCGTGAGACAGTATTGACTATCGCTTGATGGCTTAGGCATCTTCGAAAGGTAAAAGAGGCGGGGTGCCACGAGAGCGACCAAAAAATAATTTTTAAAATGCCTAAATTGCAAAAACAATATGTATTTCAAACATTTCTAAAAAAAATCTAACGACACTTGAAAGTATTTTCAAACTACCTTCTTTGCATTGTGCAACATAAAAAAACAACCAAAAGAGAAAGATTGGAGACAGTGAAGGAAGAAATGAGAGTTGCTTTGTCAACCCTACCTCCCAACATTAAAGAATTATGTGATACTCATCAAGCTCAAATTTACCATTAAACTTTTAAAGCTAAGATTTATTTATTTTCAATTTTTTATTTCTTATTTTGATTAAATTGTGTTAAATATCACTCGTGGTTAAATTTGAATGGCTTTCCACGTAATTATGTATTAATACGTAAATGATATTATATTCGGGTGTCGATAGCAATTAGGGTGCCACTCTCATAAAAGGTTGAAAACCTTGATTTCAAAGTCTACTTGTATTAGTTGTATCCCTTAAGCTTCTGTTACACAGATTTGTTACACCGTGTGGCATATTTCCCATTTGAAACTGTTAACACTTAAGAATTCTTTTATATATTCATTCACTTTGACGAAGCGTCCTGTTCTTTGATCGTATCTCTCTTTTATGAGAAAACGAACAACCGTAAAAAGAAGCGAGCAAAGGGTGGATTTAACTATAAAATGCATCAGATATTATTAGTCTTCTCCATAATGAAACCCCTCTTTCACTTTCTGCAGACATCGATTTAATTGTATAATTTTTCTTTATGCGTATATATGCGTGATAAAGACTGGAAGCCTCATATCATAGAACAACCTTTATTAATAAAGAGTTGTGTTTTCTCTCGCACAGTAATACAGTATCGTCCAAAAAGATCAGAATGCCTGTATTTCTATCACATCTTCTATAACTTTTGGCAGAGAAAGTCTAAGGTGTTAAAGAATTGTTGTACGATAATATGTGGGTATAAGCTATGTATGGTTAGAGGTTGGGTAAATTTAGATGAATAAAACGAAAGTTATTAGCAGATAAGTAATTTAGTAGAAATATGAAGTATCCAAAATGTTCCGAACGACAACAGAAATAAACTTCTCTCGGAATATAACGATTATATTATCAGTGGAAAACATTTGTAGAAGCTTTAAGTAATTAGTAAATGGTATAGATGGCTTTATTTTCGATGTTGCTTTGCCATCTTCTGTCACAGGAGCGAACCAATTATTGAGACTTTTGGTCCATTCATCTTGCAGAATTCCCAGATTTCCTAAACTGTTTTCGGATTCCTCGTTTTATGCCTCTCTTCTAGTGTATTCCAAATACAGTAACGCCTCCTGCCGTGGAGCAGGGGCCGTTATCCTGCATGGAAATTGCAGGTTGGCCTTCGGAGGCTCGCAAATTAGGCAAGGTATGTTGTCGCAGCAATTCCGCGTATATTTGCGCATTCACTGCATCCGTAAGCGTATAGGTGGTCAAGTGTCCTCTACCGAAGTCACGCCCCAAGCCATTTCACTTCTTCTGCTAAACTTTAGACTCTTTTTTACCGTAATTTAGAGACAATCTTTCGCTTGCTATGCGGTGAACGAACCTCATGCCATCGGGTCTGAACAAATTGAACCTATATTCGTCACTGAAATGGAATTGGGTCTATTGGTCATGCGTCCATGTAACGAGCAGTGACGAATGTAATATAAGCCTTGTTATTCTTTGGAGTGGTCAATTGGCTTGACCGCGGGTGCGCAAGAGTCAAGAATGTCTTTCTCCAGGCAACGTGACAGTCTGCCTGGAGACACTGATGGCCAAAACTTTACTAATCTATCGAGAAACTGTTGCAGCCCTTTTGAATCGATTCTTCTTCACAATTTGAGTAATGACTCGGTTTTCCATTTTTGAGGATTTCCTTGGCCTACCGGTTGATTTAACAACCTCACATAACCCTGTTTTGTCAGAAGTTGACAGAATATTTTGAACTACACCTTTGGAGCGCTTAACGGTCCCTGTAATGGCTCCAATTGAAAGACCGTCTTAGTGGCACTGTTATCCGATCAGCTCGGGGACAGAGATGTGTGACAGATTCCTTAGCCATGTTTCCTGGAACACAGCTTGAAAAATAATGAATGACCTAAGGTTCACGAGATTAAAATGAAGTGATTGATATGCAAACAATGCCGGTTTTCTTTACAAGAAACCTAAGCGTTGGCATCATTTGGGACACATTTGGGACTTCCTCTGGTAAATGTTAGGGAATATATTGTGCTAGAAATACAGGCCTTCTAATCTTTATGGATAGCATTGTAGTTTTATTCCTTCGGAACAATGGATTCCCACAGATTCTGAACAATGCCTAGAGCGGCAATAGCATTCTTTTGGAGGTTTAGCGCCCCACATCATTTCCCATCTTTATTTCGCCCCCATGTTCACGTCAAAAAGGAACTTTAAGTACGTAACGTCTATATTTTTAAGACAACATTTGAGTTATTGTTTTGTTGAACCAAAAGAATAATAATTTTAAAGTATTAAAATCTAAAATTGACTGAAAAATTTGTGATTTTAAGTTAATACCTAGATTGGCAGCAAACCGCATGGAATATTGCCTCAGCTCTTGTTTGCTCTTATGTGCACCAAATGGACATTTCCTCAAACATAACCTGAATCAGCTTCTTTAGTTGTGCTTACAAAGCGAATTCCTTTCTGACTTGTTGCTCCAAGACGGACCACAATGTCTTAATGAAGTTAAAGATTTGATAATAATGGGGATCAACCCAAGTGTCTATTTTACGTTCGTACAAGGCCGGACATTAACCCATGCACCAATTTGGATTGAAATTGGATTAAAAACTGTCACTTTATTGGAATATAGCGGTTGTTCCAGATGATGGATTTTATCAACTCAAATCAACAAATATATTCATGGAGCACACATAACATATACTACTATTGCAAGGACGATACCAATGCACATGACATCTCATATTTTACCCTATGCTGTAGTGCGCGAAATATTATTTATATAAATACTCAGCGTTTTACTTCAACACAGCTCTCCAGGTTCGAATAGAGTTCGGAATAGAATTGGATTTAGAACTTCAAGAATACTGCCATAGTGAACTGTGGTTCACTTTAAGGTTCAACGCTAGATCCCCAGTGGATAAGAATTGGAAGTGGACAATCCGTTGTAAAAACTGTCAAAACAATTGTATTCATTATATAGGAGTGAAGGATGAGCCAAGGGAATACAGCCAACAACGATCAACTCACTCCTTCTGTCAATCTCTATCTCACTCTCAATCTCTCCCTCGCTTCCTCAATCTTTCTTACTCTCTTTTCAATCTCTTTCAATTAATCTCCCACTCACTTAATTTCTAACTCTCAATCTTGCACTCTCTAAATTTCCCTCACTTCAATTTCCCCCTATCTCTCAATTTGTCCCTTTCTCTCAATCTCCTCATCAATCCCACCTTCTTTCAATTTCTCTTTATTTCAATCTCCCTCCCAATCGATTCCCAATTTTGACACAATATCCCTCTCATAATATCTCCCCCGGACTCAACTTCCCCCTCTCTCTCTCAATTTACCCCTCTCTCTCTATTTCCCCATCTCTCTCATTTCATTTCTCTCAATCTATATCTCTCTAAATCCTAACCTCACACGCTCAATATCTCTCTTACTCTCAACCTGTCTCTCTTAATCTCAATCTCACTCTCTCTCTCTCTCACCATCCTCCTTTTCACAATTTCTCCATCTTTCATCATATTCCTCTCTCTTACAATCTCCCTCTTTCACATTATCACCCTCTTTCTCACAATCTCCCTCGCTGTCACATAGTCCCCCTCTCTATCTCATAGACTTTCTCTTTCTCTCACATATTCTCCCTCCCTCTCGAAATCTTCGTCTCTCTCACAATCTCACACTCTCTCATAAGTTTTTTCTCTCTATTTTTCAATCTCCCTGTCTCGTACAATCTCCCTCTCTCTCACAATCTCCCTGTCTCGTACAATCTCCCTCTCTCTCTCACAATCTCCCTCTCTCTCTCGCAATCTTCCTTTCTTTCTCGCAATCTCCCTCTCTTTCTCACAATCTCCTCTCGCGCAATATCTCCCTTTCGCTCTCACAAACTCCATTTTCTCTTAAAAATCTCATTTTCTAACAAACGTCTTCTTTGTCTAACAATCTCTCTTTTACAATCTCCCTCTCGCATTCCCGAGTCTCCCCGTCTCCATCTTTGGACAGGGGCGTTGGGGTCGTCGAGGCTCCATTGTTGTTGCCCTGCTTTAGGAGTAAGAACGTAGAATGACCAGAAGAATGTCTCACGACTAGTTACCTTCGGAATATTTGCCTCGAGTGAGTCTAACGACTCGGTGAAGGCGCGCGGCTGCTTCGTCTTACATAAAGCAGTGAAGCGTGTGAGGTGGAGGCTTGGTTTTAGCGAGAGCTGGATGTGAGACCGTAGAATCGGCAGCCCTTAAAATGGGAACGCCTAGAGAGAGAGGGTAGAACTCTCAGAACAGTACTAAACTGGCATGGAAGCTTCCTCGCTCGTAGGTGTAGAGGGGCTGGGAGCAGAGGGTGCTTTTTTACTTGGGAGGCTTAGGATGACCGAGGTCACATATGGCGCGAGAGGACCAATTCTTGGCCTCTACGAAAAGAGATTCGGTCCGCAGCCCGAGCGGCTAGGACATTTTTCTCCGGAAGATAGGCGCCCCTTGCTTTAGGCAAGCAATACGGACTTATCGTATACAGTCTTAGAGTATTTCGCACATACCTGGGTACACCCGAAATTGCACACCTTCATGAGCGATTCGTGTAGCTGAAGAAGTGGTAGTAGTAGCACTACCCTGGCAGTTTCCTGAATGCCTTGACGTGGTAGCGATACCAATAGACACGCACCGACTCAGGGAGACTGTCACGATCGATTGTGACGAAGAGTTTAAGGGTGAGTCTTGAACTCTCCCCACCCTGTTTTTTCATCACACTTTTGATCTAGAGCTCTTTTTGGTGGGCCAGCTTTTGGATGATGCCTAGGAGTAGTCCACGAGTTTCCTCGCATAAACTACCCATTTCACAAAATTCATGGTAGAATGGTGTCACTTGCAAAGGCGAGCCATTGAAGAGTCCGAAGTACAATAAGAATGGCCTACTGAGGAGGGTCCACCGCATTCACCCTAGAAAATTATGAGCTTCGGTTCTCTACTAATTATGCTATCTAAAGCTACTTTCTGATGAGAAATGCGGCCTTTGGGTACCATGATGCCATCAGCGTACTTAATCACTAGGAATCGTTTGAAGCCAGTGGGCTAGAAAATTGCGGGTAGGATGAGGGACTGGACCTTACTTGCAACTTTCGTACTTACTCTTTAGGTTTTAGCCTTCCAACACCATGGTTCCATAGGGCTGGACATGCCAATCTTAGCATGGCACCTTGCCCAAGCGGCAGGTGACTATAGCGTCCACGTAATCTACCGGAAAGTGAAGAATAAGTAGTCTTCTTCGTCTTTTTTCCTTTCTTTTTCTTTTTTTTGAGAAAAAAGGACGAGGCAGCTTCAGCCCTATCCTTCTTACAAATGGGGAAGGATTTGGCTGGAAAAAGGGCTCCACCCAGAAGAGGAGCTCCCCCCTCTCTCCATGAGTACTCGGAGCCCCGTGAGGCCTAAGAATGATCTTATAATCGGGCAGACCTTGGCTCGGGGTGTCTTTACCTGAGTCTTTTTTTGTCCCCAGGGAAGGCTTTGTCATCGTTGGGAGCCGTCCAGGGCTATTTCCACCTCAGCAGAGGCCTTTAAATGGCCATTATCTCCTCTAAGGTGTCTGGATTACGACCGTGGACACAATGGGTTTACGTCGCAGAGAAAACCTGATTGGATCCGGCAAGCAGACCTACATCGGCAAGGGAGAGGAGGTATACCGGCCCCGACAAGGTCACAACCACTTGTCTACGAATGGAGGTGGTATAGGTAAGAGGGAGCCGCCACCCTTACCTTTCTAAGGCGGATCACCTGATCCACCTAACCCAATCGGAGGGGTGGTTAGAAACCAAGTTGGCACTTCCTTTACTTCAGCCTACTTTTATTTGCGGGCCTGAAAAATAAAAGCTGGATCAGCCGCTCAAAGAGAGTCCTCCGGCGACAACTCATTGGAAGGGAATATGAGGAAAATCTCCGAACCCGTGGATATGAAAGAGGAGGGAAGCCCCTTCACCGCTAAGATAAAAGAGCAACGGAACCTGTGAAACCACAGGATAGGGCACCTTTATTTCAGAAGAGAACCTGCCCGAGTGAAGCTCTGAATATGGCAAAGAGAAAGCCCCTTTGCCACAATAAACTGGTTGGATTGAACCCCTCCACCTATCAAAGTATTGCATCATTTTTTTCGCCCTCCATGCATCTAGGGGAGACGAGGCTGCTCTTGGAGGCGGATACCCATAGGATTAAAAAACAACCATAACGTTATCATTTACACATACTTGGCGTGTAGATTCAAGCTAAGATGGGCCTTGCGAATTCGAGCAGCCTTAGTAGCGACTTTATTCTGCGTCTTTGGACTACAGAGGATGGTGTCCGGGTAGCCACCTTCTATGTGCACTGGAAACGGATACAAACTCGGTAACACAGCACACCCCTTACCTAATACCTCATATAGCCGGTGAGCTTTCGGCCCTCGTAGTAGGTAGAGACTTGGCGGTGTAACCTGCCACTGGGATGAATTATGGTAAGAGAACGAAGGTGCCCCGATCCACCAGAACCTCTTTGGATAGTAAGAGCGAAAGTTGGATGCGAGTAGACAAAGGAAGGTAATGAAGAAGAATATATATATAGACAAAAAGAGTAGAGTGAGTGATCACTTATTATTATCATCATAACCCGGCACTGGGAAAGCGGGAGGCTGTGCTACCTCTCCAGGTTCAGTTGCAGCAGTGGTCTTACCGTCCGGCTACACTATTAACCCTCCTGCGCAAGAAGAAAGAGACTATAGTCGTAGGAGAAAGTGAGTACATAGTGAGAGAAGGGAACACACCGCCTTCCCCAGGCCCAATCAATGTGTTGCGTCACTTTATTGAGCGTGCAGCGAGTCGCAAAGTGCAAGCGAGCGGTATATACTCAGAATGACGCAGTGGATTCACCGCTCGCTAAAAGTGCCCCAGCGAGGCGGGAAGTTGTTTGAAACTCACCTACGCTACTTTCCTGTTAATTCTTTCTCTCCCCTTTTTCCTAATCCCCTTTATTTATAATTGAGGCCTTCCCTATATGAACTTGGGCCGTAAGGACGTGCAGTTTCTCTGTATATCGGGTGTAATCGTCTGCACAGGGTATCTCCCGATAGACACTCGAACTTGGAGGCTGCGCTTGCTTCCAAGTTTCAATTGCAACAGGGTTGTTAGCCCCGTCTAGACAATCCACGCTCTTGCGAATAGAGAAACTAAAGATAGAATAGTCGTAAAAAGTAGGTGTATTGAAGGAATAGGGACACGACCAGCATCCGTAGCCATTGCCAAAGAGTTCAATTCAGCCCATTGAGTTTGACCTCCCCTGCTTTCACTCGGGCTAGGAGGGCACGATGTTCCTTCAGATACCAGGTTTAAGCTTCACATAGGTTACTCCCCTGCGAGGAGGACAAACACAAGCGTCCTCAAATAAAACAGGGACAAACACAAACTTCTTCAATTAGAGTAAGGACAAATAGAAGAGTCCTCAATTCGGGCAAGGACAAACACAAACGTTATTAATTAGGGTAAGGACAAACACAAAAGTCCTTAAATAAAGCAAGGACAAGCACGAGTCATCAATTAAATCAAGACCAAATATAAGGTTCCTAAATTAAAGCAAGGACAAGCACGAGTCATCAATTAAATCAAGACCAAATATAAGGTTCCTAAATTAGAGCAAGGACAAGCACGAGTCATCAATTAAATCAAGACCAAATATAAGGTTCCTAAATTAGAGCAAGGACAAGCACGAGTCATCAATTAAATCAAGACCAAATATAAGGTTCCTAAATTAAAGCAAGGATAAATACAAGCGTCCACAGTATAGCAAGGAAACGCATAAACGCCTTCAAATAAAGCTTGTACCAATTAAAGCAAGGACAAACACAAGAGTTTTCAATTAAAGCAAAGACACACACAACTGTCTACAATTAAAGCAAGGACAAAGACAAGGGTTTTCAATTAGAGCAAATACAAACTCAGACGTCCATAATTAAATCAAATACAAACACAAGCGTGCTCAATTATGGCAAGTACTAAAACAAGCGTCAATTTAAAGCAAGTAAAAACACAAGTGCCCCTATTTAAATCAGGACAAACACTAGACAACACAATTAGTGCAAGGACAACTACACCCTCCCTCAAATTAGAGCAAGGGTAAACACAAGTATGCTCGCTGGGCAGAAACCGAGGCGGCGCGTCCTTTACTTCAGCCTTTTTGGGCGCGTACGCCCGCCTGAAAAATAAAAGGGGGATCAACCGGGGAGAACTCACTGGAAGGGGGTAAGAGGAAAATCCCCAAACACGTTCACATGGGAGAGAGGCTAAAAACAAGTGTCCCAAATTAAATCAAGAAAAAACAAGCATCCCAATTAAAGCAAGGACTAATACAAGTTTCCTTAATTAAAGCACGGACAAACACAAGCGTTCTCAATTATAGTAAGGAGAAACAGATGTGTCCTTAATTAAAGCAAGGAAAAACAAGTGGCCTCAATTAAAGAGGACAAACCCAAGCATTCTCAATTAAAGCAAGGACAAACATAAGAGTACTCAATTATAACGAGGAAAACACAAGCGCTTCCATTACAGAAAGTGCAACACAAGCATCTTAGATAAAACAGGGATAACACAAGCGTCTTCAAAAAACTCAAGAACAAACCCAATCGTCTTTAATTAGGACAAAGACAAACACAGGCGTCGTAAAATAAAGCAAGGACAAACACTTCCATCTTTAATTAAACCAAGGACAAACGCAAGCGTCCTCAAATAAAGGGGTTCAAACACAAGCGGCCCCAACCAAAGAGAGGACAAACACAAGAGTACTCAATTAAAGTAAGGACAAACACAAGTGTATCCAATAAGCAAGAGAAAAATACAAGCCAAGCATCTTCAATCAAAACAAGAACAAACACAAGTTTCCTCAAATAAAGAAGGAAAAACACAAATGTCCTCACTTGTAGAAAGGATAAATACTAACGTCCGCAGTTAAAGTGTCCTCAAGAGGCTTTCTCAAATGAAGCAAGAGGCTTGCATAATTGAAGCAAGAGGCTTCCTCAAATGAAGCAAAAGTTTCCTCAAATAAAACAATAGGCTTTCTCAAGTGGAGCGAGAGGCATTATCAAATGAACGAAAGACTTCTTTAATGAAACAATATGTAGGCCAAAACGGGTGAAGAGGAAGCCTAGATGAATGATTTTTTTCTGATCATACTAAATGTAAACGTTACTATACAAATATAATGTGGTTCTCTCACACACAATAAAAGAGGCAAGACAACCAGATCTGAACCTCGAACCACAAGCTAAAAGAGTGTATCAGGTTACGCACGAGAGCTTATGCATTGTGTTCCAGATGCCTGGAGCACTAAAGTTGTCAAAAATTCAGTTCCGGAATAAGGCCTGAACTGAAAAGCCTCTAGTCAAATTAAGCCTCTCCCTTTGTGGAAACGTTAAAAACAAAACAAAATATATCTGCACTCAAAGAAAAACATTAAAATCAATCCACTTTACTTAGATACAGAGGGGATGATGCAGCTGAAATGATTCAGGGAAAGGTTTAAGACAGATTAAAACCCATCACTTTGAATGGTGAAGGAATCTAATCCTAATCAAAGGCAGATGGGGAAAATAGATTCACGCCTGAAATTGGCAATCCCTAGGGCAACCTTTTTTTTATCTCACTGCATATCAAGCCAGGGACTAATATGGTCGAGGCACACCGTCAGTATTTAAGAATATGTGTGATCATATAATAATGAATGCTAATAAATGTTCATAGGTTAGGCCTGCTAATCATTTATTAATTTAAGACATAAACAGCAAAAAAAATTCAGAAAAGAAAAACATTCAGTATACGAGAAAAATAAAGCACTTAACTTCTAAATCCAAATACCATTAAATAAACCTATCAACTTATTTAATTAATAAGGAATAAACACAACATTGAAAAACAGAAATAGTATTTGCCAAACACCAAAATTTAAGGATTAAACTTCTTAAATTTCTGATTTATTAAGCAATTATATATGAATTGTAAACATCAGCCTTAATACGAATAACATTCCTTCCTTAAATCTCCCGTAGCACATTTGCAGTCGCTTTAAGAATAAATCTTCTTAAATTTCTCTCACTTAATAAGAAATTATATTTCAAATCTAAATACAAAACTTATAAATTTTAATATGCCTAAAGACAAAAAGAAACAAATATTGGATTGACATATTGAAAGATAGAAAACGAATTTATTGATATTAGTAAAAATCTGGCAACCAGAGCTGTGGTAGGACACTCTGTTTCAGCAGGACACTTTATTGTGTCACAAGTACGAAAATTTTATTATACATTCGTACAGTACCGAAATTTGTTCATTGGACATTGGAGATATAAAAGTGGGGAATATAGTAGTAGAGGGTTTTTAGTAGGAGAAAAATAGTGGGGAAAATTATAGAAAAGGGAAAATGAAAAGTAGGATGAAAGAAAATATTGCAGTAACACAATTAATTATGCGGTTAAAAGGCTATATTAGGCAGACACAGTTTTCATCAAAACTGTCGGAAGGAGCTCTTCTCACATGCACGAGAAGGTAACACTTAAAATAGGCTATCTGAGAGAACGCCTATTTTAAGTGTTACCTTCTCGTGTATGTGAGAAGAGCTCCTTCCAAGGGCTTTGATGAAAACTGTGTCTGCCTAATATAGACTTTTAACCGCATATATATATATATATATATATATATATATATATATATATATATATATATATATATATATATATATATATCGTAAGACGTTTTTTTCCGCTTCTCTTCCTTGATATAAAGAAAGCTCTTGGGCTCTTGATAGTTTTATAGTGGTTTGGACACAAAATCTTGAACATTTTTTTAGCAATTTCTACTTGCGGTAACCCTTGGGTATAGAGAAGTTGGATTCGTGCTGTCTATGCTTCTATATATTCGTTGTTCCATTGATATTACTTATTTAGAACGACATGGAATATACAATAGTTATAAATTTAACCTGCAACATAAAAAATATTAGTTTAATTCTAATGTTTACAAACAATTTAGTAAAATACTATGTAATTCAAACATATTAACATAATAAACATTATTTTCTTACATACAATTCCGTCCAAAAGCTTTCATACACCTCGTAAGTTTTTAGAAATTAGATAAATGCAGTCATAGAGTTTTTATTTCCATATTAATATTAATATAATAGTGAAATAAGGAATAAATAGCAATAATTTATATATGCCTTAAAAAACAAACAAGAACTAATAAAATATAAATTAGGAAAAAGCATATAACATCAGTAACATATAAGAAATAGGCAGATGAAGGTCTGTGTAAATTACAGCAAATTACCTTAAATTACTGCGCCCCGAATAATAATCCCCGCACATCTCAATCCTGTGACCATTATAGACTAACCATTATAAGCGTCTCAACCCTCAGTTCAATGTACCTTTTTGTGTTTAAGAATTTCCTTTACACTATAAGTATGTTTATATATTCGTTAACATCTAAATAATCATGTATATAAAGCTGTCTTCAATTCCTTAAGTTACAAATATCAACCATTGATAATGCTACAGGTGTGTATCGAAATGTCCATGGCCAAAAATAAAATTGAATTATTTTGCTCAGTGAACTAAGTTCCTGCCATTGTTCCTTAATATTTTTTCCTGATGAATTTTGGCGAACTTATCCATAGGTTAACTCACGACCAAAAGCGGAATATAAGACAAATCGAGTGATTCGATAAGAAAATAATTAACGCTAAACTCGCAGTCACCTTCAATAATTAATATATATATATATATATATATATATATATATATATATATATATATATATATATATATATATATATATATATATATATATATATATATATATATATATATATGTATATATATATATATATATATATATATATATATATATATATATATATATATATATATATATATATATATATATATATATATATATATGCAAGAAAGAAACAACAGTAATAGGATCAATTTATTCGCGAAACCATGTTTCGATGGGAACCTCCGTCATCATCAATCTCTGGAAGAATAATGAAATACAAAAGAAATGCAGAACTTCTGGACACACAAATTTACAAGTTGCAATCTAATTAGGGGGAGCGATATGAGGAAGCAGCGGCATTTTTGAGTAAGGGAAGTATACAATTCTTACTTATCAAAGGATTAGTGTTGAATTGACCGTCGGAAGTATTAAAGTTATGAATTTCCTTTATAAGTGCCGATTCAATTAGAGGCCTATGTATATAATTGTGAGAATTATAAATTATATTTGCATTATCAATGTCAATTCAATGGTTTTCATTTGACATGTGGAGAAAAAAACTAGAAGAAAGAGATCCACATTGCATCTCGCACTTATGTTCCTTTATTCTCTTGGAGAATTTGCTGTTTTTACTAATATATACTTGATTGCAAAATTTGCATTGTATATAATAAACTTCCTGTTCTTTATCGATGGATCTATTTTTAGACAGAGTATTTCGGATCGTCTTTTCGCATCGAAAGGCAACATTGATGATTTTTACTCGTGCTAACTTTTTAAAATTAATTAATTGTGGCGAGTAAGAGAATGCAATATAATAATTGTCACATACTTTTTCCTTAGGATTAGCTGGTAAGTAAAAGATGGTTCTGACTTGATAATGACATTTTTTCTAGGAACCAAAAGGGATACTGCAGCTGAATGAATGTTTGGATGATCGTATTAATTTCATCCTCCAAGAAACAAGGATGACAAATGCGACATGCTTTTCAGAAACTACGGACCTTTTAACTGATACGTCATGGCACGAGAAATAGTGAATATAGGCATTAGAGTTGGTTGGTTTCCGGTAGACAGAAGAATATGTTTTGTTGTTTACTTTAGATAGTTTTACACCCAGAAATGGCAATGAGTTATTTTGCTCCCATTCTACTTTAAATGTAATATAGGGGTGGATATTATTCAATTGTTCGAAAAAGAATCAAATGCGTTATCATTAATATACCATGTGGCACATACATCGTCCACATAACGGAACTAAACTATGGGATTAGGTAAGATAGGTGTGGGGGGTTCTCAAAGTTCTGCATGGTCAGATTACATAGTAACGGGGAAAGGGGATTATTACCCATGCTTTTCCCGATACTATGTAATCTGGTCCTTACCTGGTGCTCAGGAGGACGTGCGTCCCGCGCTCTCCTCGATCTTTCCTCGACCCACAAGTGAGACGCCGCTCCAGAATGCTATTAAAACCCCATCCGAGAGCCTATTTAGAAGCGAAATGGCTAAAAGTGATTCCTAGACAGCCACTTTTTATAGGGGCGTACTTTTGAGACAGAAGGGTGGGGGAGAGCGTTCTGATGTTTGAATCCGGTCGAAGGGGGCGGGGGCTGATAGTATACGCAAAGTTGGCACTTCCAACAAAATGGAAAAAGATTGATTCTCAAATTGACAAATTTCTAACAAGGACATATTGGCAACTCCTCACGCATACACTGACACACGCACACACACTCATATATGCGCGCGCATATTATTGTCATACTTTACGTAAGGATGACATATTTATACCTATGCTGCATCAAACTGGCTATTCAGATTTAACCAAAAGACTGACATGAGCCATTACTTTAACTAGCTCCAACATATTTCTAGGTATTAAAATAAAAGAATGCAAGAACAATTTTAAATTATATATATGCAGATACACCCACAAAGGAAAAGTGAAAAACGATTCCGAGCGCTTTCGTCTTTATTCTTAAAAACCTTTTCAAAGAATGAACAGGAGGCTGGACATGCATTACGTTAAAGAGTGGAAGGGGGGATTTGACTACCCACCTCTGAATCGTAATTAGAGGGTACAAAATCCTGTGTAGTCTAATATTCCCTTCCACTATTTAAGGCAATGTATGCCCAGCCTCCTGTTCATTCTTTGAAAAGGTTTTTAAGAATAAAGACGAAAGCGCTCGGAATCGTTTTTCACTTTTCCTTTGTGGGTGTATCTGCATATATATATATATATATATATATATATATATATATATATATATATATATATATATATATATATATATATATATATATATATATATATATATATATATATATATATATAAACAAAATGGTGAAGTTCAGAAAATTTATTTTTATATATTTCTATTCTATAACTATATTTTACCAAAGTAATATTTTAAAAAGGGGGGAAATTTAGTTGAGTTCCTTTTAAAATTATTATAATTGTCAAAGTTCAGAAAATTTATACAAATTTAACCATGGCTGCTTTTTTTTAGATTTTAAATTTTAATCTTAGTAGCAAAGCGAAAGCTCCCCTCGTAATAATTTTATAAAGGAACTCTAAACTAAATTTCCCCCCTTTCAAAATATCACGTCGGTAAAATATAGTTATAGAAGAAGAAGATATATAAAAATCAATTTTCTGAACTTCACCATTTGTAATTCTTTGGGTTTTAAAAAATTCACAAAATTTCGATACTTATATTTATTTGTGAACTTCACCATTTTGTTTTTTGATATTATAAACGAATTATTAGAAATAACTTTGATAAAAAAACATTAAGTCATAACCAAACTAAGATGAAATTTTTATTCAAATACTCAAAAAAATCCCCTTCTTAAATTATAGAGGTTGTGATGAAATATATATATATATATATATATATATATATATATATATATATATATATATATATATATATATATATATATATATATATATATATATATATATATATATATATATATATATATATATATATATATATATATATATATATATATATATATATATTAGTGTAGATGGGTAGCAGTCTTTCTTGAATGCAAATTTTGTTAAAGACCATGGTAGATCACCTGTCCTTTATTCATCTCTTTTTTTTAATAAATGCGTTTTTGTAAAAACCAACCTAAATTGCTGAGCGTTTTTACGAAACACATTTATTAAAAAGAGAGAAAGACTGCTACCCATCTACCCCTACATGACCTAGCAGCGAAATATGAACCTATAACTATAGCCTTTCGTCGCCATCATATAGAAAGGCAAATGGAACTATTAAAGAAAGCTATCCCCAAACTTGAACGTGATGTTGAAGAAACGCTACCACAACTTGAAGAGTTCGAAATTCCACATGCAACACTAGACTCTATCAAAATAGCTCTCTCCAACAGCGATTTACAAACGGAAAACTCTGAAAAAGTCATTAAGACCAAAAAGCTTGATAATCTGTACAAGGGACGTATAACATTGACAGAATCAACAACATCATTCATCAATCTCTCCCAGCATACGCTCTCTCCACTAGTGAAAGAGAAGCTCTTAATCTCGGTTTGAACTGCCACCTACAAGCCAAATTTGATCCAATTTAAAAAAAATGTTGAACTAGAATCTCTCTTCCAATCCTTGTTGAAACTACAAGATCAAGCCATCATTGAAATTAACTCCAATCTAAAAGACCAAATACGCGCACAAGCCACCAAGCGAAGGTGCTTTAATGGCAGCAAACTTATAAGACCAGAGATACGTAAAGCCATCAGCTCTCTAAAAAACAACAAAGAAATAGTCATAAGAAAAGCTGACAAATCTAACATATAATACGTCATTCTAAACAAATAAGAATATAACAACAAATTGAATACCATCCTAAGCGACACCATTAAATTTAAACGTATGAAAAAAGATCCAACATAGGACTTAAAAAAGAAAATAAATGGACAAATAGCTAAAGCTAATGCACTCATTGGACGAATTCACTTCCAAAAGATCATCGGCGATTACATACCAGGATATCCATCTGTATGGAAATGTAAAAATTCATAAGCTGCACAAACCATTGGGGCCTATCATCTCTCAAGTCACGACACCAACGTACCGTTTAGCTAAAACCCTAAATTACTAATAAAACCGTACATACCTTCAAAGTATAGCATAAAGTCTACGGATGAATTTATCGATATACTCCACTCTACAAAACCGGCAGGACTAATACCATCCCTTGATGTTAAAAGCCTGTTTACGAATGTGTTTATCGCTTAGACCATCGACATCATTATACAAAATGTGTACCACCACCCTACAATGTTCCCTCCAAATTTTGACCAAAACATCTTAAGGGATATGTTACGTTCATGCACATCAGAGGCTCCATTCAGGACACCGGATGGTAATCTATACACGCAAGTGGATGGAGTGGCTATGGGGTCACCATTGGGGCCGACCTTCGCCAACTACTATATGGGTCAACTTGAAGAGAGCTTATTTCACAACAGTGAAAATAAGCCACACATATTGCCGATACGTAGATGATATCTACATCAACGTCCAAAACGAAGGACATCTGAAGAACATCAAACAGCAATTTGAGGAGAACTCCGTGTTAAAATTTACTTATGAATTGAACACGGGCAATAAACTCTCTTTTCTGGACGTTGAGGGACAAAGCATCAATGTTAGTTATATCACAAAAGTATATAGAGAAATTACGGACATTGGAAGATGCCTCAACGCGGATAGTGAATGTCCTGAAAGGTACATACATCCGCCGAGCATACAATTGCTGCTCTACGTGGTGAACTTTTCCATCAAGAGATCTCAACACTCTTGAACAACGGTTTCTCGAACGGCATGATTGACAAACAACTCCAATCATTTTTAAATAATCATTGCAAAGATACGGATAAAACTGAAAGTAATCAGGAAGCAGTAAACAACATCAAACTGTATTACTAAATCAGATGTCCACGGCCTATAAAATAGACGACAAAAGCATTAAGGAGATTGTTAACCGTAACATCAAGGTTAAGAATCAAATGGACAAAATTCAATTTATTATATACTATAAAACGACAAAAGCCAACAATCTGCTTATGAAAAACAACAGCTGCTAAAACTCCTCGAATCTAAAGTTAACCAACATAGTTTACGAGTCTATCTGCCCCAATGAAGACTGCAAGCTTTATAATATCTTAAAATATATTGGCATGACAACCACCACCCTTTCGAGGCGTTTAACCATACATCTGCAAAGCGGAGGGCCTAAAAATCATATGGAGAGCGCGCACAACATCAACCTAACTAGAGATATTCTAGTTGAAAATACCACAATTAAAAGAAAAGAGGCAAATAAAGCTAGGCTGAAATCTTAGAAGCCATCTTAATAAACGAAGAAAAGCCAGCCCTCAATAGTCAGGGCACGAGCTGGAATCGAACATTAAAGTTGTTCTAAAAATTACACTCACCGGATTGGTTCGTTTCCTTTGACGTTTTCTTTTGATTCAGCCTGATTCTGACTCCACCATACATCATCGGTAAAGGAGGAAAGAATACTTAAAGACGCTCTGAAGATGATCGGTTAAGATCGAAAGCTCAGCAATATAGTTTGGTTTTCCCAAGCGCATTTATTAAAAAGAGATGTCAATATAGGACAAGTTATCTATCATCTACAAGATGGACTAAAAAAAGACAGTTAGAAGAATAGAAAGTTGCCAAATGAAATTGATCAAGGCGAAATATACCATGGTCTTTAACAAAATTTGCATATATAAATATATATATATATATATATATATATATATATATATATATATGAAGATCCATTTACACAAAGGTTGCACACTCATGTACCTGTTCCGACAGGAGCGACCATTGATCTCGCCTTGGTCACGTTATCTTCCTCAGGGTCACATTTAACCTTTTCACTCCATATGTTTATTAATGCCAGTCTGCTACACTGAAATCATACGAGGGGGAGTCAAAAAGTTTTGCGAATCGGTAGGGCAAAACAGAGGAAGGGGGATGGCTGTTTGTGAGGGTGTTAGCACAAGTTATGACAAGTCAGGACCTGCAGCCGCACGCTCCTGCCTCGTCTATTTAAGAAGCAGTAGCTGATCGCAGATCGTCAGTCACAAATCTTTCAACAATGGAGAAGGTTGAAAACTGCGCAGTGATCAAACTTTTGACCAAGGAAGGCAAGAATGCGAAAGAGATCCATTAACCCATGGTTGCAGTGTACACCGACACCACCCCTTCTTATGCAACCATTGCTTGCTAGAATAGGGAGTTCCGCCATGGTCATGAGTCCCTTGAAGATGACGGGGGGGTCCAGGACACCCCTCAGACGTGACCAACGAGGACAATGTGTCCCGTGTGGAGAGGATGATCCTCGAAAATCGACGGGTGAAGGTCGAAGAAATCGAGCGACAACTTGAAATATCACATGGAAGTGTTATCAACATCATCCACGACAATTTGGCCATGACCAAGGTCTCTGCCCGTTGGGTCCATAGAAACCTCACGAAACCTCAAACCCCATGAACGACTTCAACGTCGTCAAAGTCCGGAGGAGCTGCTCCTCATGTACAACCAAGACCCGGCGGGATTCAAGTCACGCATAGTGACAGGTGATGAAACGTGGGTCCATCACTGGGATCCCGAGATCAAGCTCGAAAGCATGGCGTGGAAGCACAGGCGCTCTCCGACCTCCATCAAGTTCCGGACCCAACCCTCAGCCGGTAAGATCATGGCCACCATCTTCTGGGATTCTGAGGGAGCGTTGATGGTGGACTATAGGCCTCGTAGAAGGACCATTACGCCGAGGAACTGACTGGGTTGAAGAAGTGCATCCGCCAGAAGCGGCGCGGCAAGTTGGCACGCGGTGTCCTGCTCTTCCACGACAATGCCCTTGTCCACAAGGCCAGAGTTGCACAAGATGCCCTGCGCGAGTACGGATGCGAGGAGCTCAACCATCCCCCATACAGTCCAGATCTAGCCCCTAGTGACTACTTTTTATTCTGCCAGCTCAAGGCTGCACTGCGTAGACGCCGGTTTGGGGACGATGAAGATGTCCAGCTCGCCGTCCAGGAGTGGATTGAACAGCAGTCGGGAGATTTCTGGTTGTTGGGAATTCGAAGCCTCAGGGACAAGTGGCGCAAGTGCATTGAAGTCGAGGATAGTTATATTGAAAAATAATAAAACACTTTTCTTCATATCTCGTTTCCTTATATCCAAATTGCAAAACTTATTGACCGCCCCTCGTATTTCCAAAACTTTCTTATCGTTTTATAACCATCTATATATAAAATTCCTTTGATAGACAATCTCTGCTTTCTCTCTCTCTCTCTCTCAAACACACATCAACGAACATTCAGACAAAGCTCCTCCCTAGAACCCATATTGTTCACGCTCACCTTCTCTACACGTAATAACAATCGGATATTTAGCACTCATTCTCACATTCTCTTAATTCACTTCATCCACACCCACACCGTCTTTTAAATTACTTCGTCTTCGTTGTTGTGATCCACCCACCTTGGCGGATAGAATTCACAAGTTCCAGCCATTCATCTTATTAAATATCAAGTTCAAAATAAAGTTATTATCATCACCTTGTTGATAAATCAAAATACGAACTTATTTGTGGACACCCTCAAACGAACTCAAATCTCGAACTTGGATTCATGTAGCAGAGAAGGAATATTTGTTCCAACTTGGAGCTTGTGACCCCCGCCACAATCTATCAGTCAACCTCTCCGCTTGCTACCAGCATCAACCCCTTCTCTCTCGCTATATATATATATATATATATATATATATATATATATATATATATATATATATATATATATATATATATATATATATATATATATATATATATATATATATATATATATATATATATATATATATATATATATATATATATATATATATATGATAAAATAATAGTAAACGAGAATATTTGAATCAAGATTTATTTATAACCACAGAACTAGTTTCGGCAAAGTTATAATTGGTATTTTCAACTAAGTAATGAAAAAGCCAAGCAAGGAACTCAGTATATATAAGGCGGACAAAATACTAAATAAAATGAAAATGCTGGAAACAATCTGGAAAAACACAAAGATTTTGGGCGGACTTAGGGGAAGTTACTAATCTCCGAGAGCAATTGCTTCCGGGTGTTTATAAATACTATTGGCGGCATTATTCGATATATATTTGTTGAATATGAATTACCTTTTTTATGCCTAAGAGGCCCAATCGTGTTTATAACCCCCCCCCCCCCCGGAAGCAATTGCTCTCGGAGATTAGTAACTTCCCCTAAGTCCGCCCAAAATCTTTGTGTTTTTCCAGATTGTTTCCAGCATTTTCATTTTATTTAGTATTTTGTCCGCCTTATATATACTCAGTTCCTTGCTTGGCTTTTTCATTACTTAGTTGAAAATACCAATTATAACTTTGCCGAAACTAGTTCTGTGGTTATAAATAAATCTTGATTCAAATATTCTCGTTTACTATTATTTTATCATATATATATATATATATATATATATATATATGTGTGTGTGTGCGTGTGTGTGTGTGTTAAAGAAATTGAAATAATAAGGTGAAGTTCCAACCTTTAACGGATAAAATAGTTTATATTATTTTATTCCGCTTGCTATATCTCTCTCTCTATCTCCCTTCTTTCTTAATCTATTTATGATCATAGCTTGCTCGTACACACACACACACACATATATATATATATATATATATATATATATATATATATATATATATATATATATATATATATATATATATATCCTCCCACCTTCTGAACGGGCGTCTTCTGGGTCTTTTTAGGCATAAAAAGTGTCCATTACAGATTTAAGGATTTCTTGCGACCACATTCTGTCGTTTCTTCCACCAATCCTTCTTTGGTGCTGCTAAATCCTGACGTGCGTCACTCGCTGCTTTTTCGATTCCTCCATCGAATATTTTGCAGTAGAAGAGCCATGGCGCTTCTGCCCTCAACCCCTAAAAATTTAAAGCCGAAGCCAACGAGGGCAGCTCTCCCCATAAGCAATGAGTCATCTGTAAAGAAAAAGAAAGTGAAATTATGTGCAAGATATTTATCCGCAGATCCTCCTATACAGAGTTGGGTCTGGAGGGCACGCAATTATCCCCATGTAACCGGTAGCATGGTTTCTATGCTACGCTTGATAATTCTTAGCAGAGGATACTAATCGAAATGATGGGGATCAGTAGAAGTGAAAGGGGATGGGGATGCAGGAATGATAAATAACCCGTCACTTACCTGAGAAAAGAGGAAGGAGTTTACCCACCCACCCCCTTCAGCGGCCCCGACCAAAGATGAGTGAACGAAAACTGGTCGGCGACTAGCTTGCAACATCAGCTGCCTGTTAAAGAGAAAGCGCACGTAAAGAAAATGGTGGAAAATGGTAAAGTGGAGGAGGTGGGTGAAAGGAAAATGCCCAGTTAGTTTCAATGTAGTTTCTGACTATCGGGAGCACTGAGGCAAAGAGTGGGTGCGACTCCAAGTACCAGGGGTAATAGTCTACAAGGAGCTTTCATTCCCTTGCGGGTATCGCTTCTGAAGCTGCGGATAATACCCCTCTTCTCTTCAGCCTAGTTCTGTTATTTTGTTGATTCCCTCTACCATGCGCCCATCAAGAGACGCAAACCATTCTGTGTAAATAAATGTATTGCTCTAAAATTCGATCTTAATTGCTCTTCTTCTGCAACACAAATGATTCTTATTTTCCACTTTAAAAAGCTCCTTTTATGTCCCACTGTGAGACTGACTCGGAATAATTATGTTTCTATTCACTCTATTTATGTTCCCATTGACTCTTATTCTTTTTCTATTGACTCATTCTATTCCCATTGACTCTAATTCTCCAGGGCTTCGAGGCCAATAATAGCCTCAATCAGCTAAACGAAATTAACTTAAATATCTCCTATAAATTCTGATTCCCTTTTGACCCCACTCCAAAGTTCTGAAGCTCTCTTAAAAACTGATGTAAGCAGTTTAATTAAACTGGAACCCCTCTGCCTCACTCCTTTATTTTTAATTTTAGTGACCGATGTCGCATGAGAAAGGATGTGCCGATGTAGGTTTACTTAGTTCTTTCCTTCTGTGCAATAATTGCTGGTCATTTTGTAGATGGCCATAGGGTCAAAATTACCGATTTGGATCCACTCGAAGAACGGAAAAGATTCAAATTCGTAATTTTGCTCGTTAGAACGAACTTGGTCTTGGAGGATTTAAGCTTGCCCTTCCAGCCTGGTACATAAGGTTGTGGTTGATATCGGTCGTTTCTTTTAAACTTTACGTCTTTCCCTAGGCCTTTTTTTATACTCAATGAAGGTCAAATCAATAAGCAAAGGTGGGCATTCCGCAATTTAAGTCCGCGAATTGCTAATCCATTAATAGGGGACTAACAAAAAATGCGGAATAGCGTTAGCGGAAACTAAAACAATAGTGGATTTGCCGTTAGCGGAATGCTAAAATTATAGTCCGCTAACGCAAACTTTCAAAAACCGC
This sequence comes from Ceratothoa steindachneri, assembly GCA_963969495.1. Lineage (NCBI taxonomy): Eukaryota > Metazoa > Arthropoda > Malacostraca > Isopoda > Cymothoidae > Ceratothoa > Ceratothoa steindachneri. Next base: position 76,440,977 of record OZ018323.1, read on the forward strand.
AAGCAATGAAATTTCTGGGAAATACAAGAATATTCTTGAAAGTATTGAGAAACTTTTAGATTATGGTGGCCAGACTTCCTGGATTTCACTTCCAGAAATCTGGCCACCCTATTCTAGATCTGTTTGATGCGCAGGCGGTCTATCCACCTCGCAGGTTGCAGACTGCCGAGGTTACATGGTCGGGAATATTCTAGAGCTGTCTGTTGCGCAGCCGGCCTGTCCCGGCATCGTTCTTGGAAGACAGTTTACATTAACAAGCCGAGTATAAAGACGGATTCCTTGCAGCATCTGTATTTGATTTATTTTGATATTTTAACGGTTATTTAGATTTTAAAATGGAAAGATTTTTGATGCTGTCGCCTTGCTCAAGCCGGCCTAGCAGCGCCATTAGCCGGGGTGAGGAGGTTCCAAACCAGCTTGGGCTCTGACGTCGTCAGGTCCAAAAGCTCCTCCTTGACTGATGATAACTTTGAGAAGCTGGTGTTTGTCAATGGAAACATACACCTATTGAAGGGGAAGTGGCTGTGCCAAAGGCAGAAGGAGGATGACAACAATGACTAATGACTGCAATGAGGATTCTGTATTTTGCAACTTTAAAAATTCTGTTTTATATTTAAAATATATAAAACCAGGCAATGGCTTCGCCACTTCCCCGTACGGGGGGGAGCTTGCGCTTCGCTACTAAGATTACAAGTTAAAATCTAAAAAAGAGCAGCCATGGTTAAATTTTTAAAAATTTTCTGAACTTCGCCAATTATAATAATTGTAAAAAGGAATTCTAAATTAAATTTCTCCCCTTTTAAAATATCACGTTGCTAAAATGCATATAGAGTTATAGAAGATATAAAAATAAATTTTCTGAAATTTATCATTTGTAATTCTTTGGGTTTTAAAAAAAGACAAAATTTCGATCCTTATATTTATTTCTGAACTTCACCATTTTGTTTTTTGATATTATAAAAGAATTATTAGAAATAACTTTGATAAAAAAACATAAGTCATAACCAAACTAAGATGAAATTATTACTCACAAAAATCCCCTTCTCAAATTATAGTTAGTAATGATGATGATGATGATGATATAGTTATTGTTGATAAATAAATATATAAATTGTAAGTTAATTTTATTGGAACTTTTTTTTAACTACCAATAAAGAGTTAACGGAATAAAAAATGGTTAGCGGACTGTTGCGAACTTCATTAATGGACAAAAAAAATTAGTGTTAGCATTACCGGATTTGCAATAGCGGACCGACGAAGCCAGAAAATTTGCGGAAGACCGCCTGCTAAAGTAGCACCAAAGGTTCTATGGAGCAGGTTATGGACCTCCGTAGGCTTAGAAGAAGAGGAAATAAAACAAAAATGCTTGTGCCTATTCGCGTGTTGGTGGGTTTGCGATAGACGGAGGTCAGAAATAAACCTTGTATTCTCACCTATATAGATTTAGAAGTCTCTCGAAGGCAAGGTTCATATTTATAATATATATATATATATATATATATATATATATATATATATATATATATATATATATATATATATATATATATATATATATATATATATATATGTGTGTGTGTGTGTGTGTGTGTGTGTGTGTGTGGAAAACTCACAAAGTATCGCGTGAGTAAGCAACAAATGCAACAAAGTCCACAGGGAAAATTAATACGAGGATTCCAAGTACTTTCGAATTTTATTTTCAGTTCTTTATCAAGGAATAACAAAAGTAGTGAGAATTGTAATATTTATATGGATGATAGAGAGGAGAGGGAACGCCCACAAAAAGTAAAAAAACAATCAACAAAATGAATTAATATGAAATGGAAACCTTAGGAGGAGTGGAGATAAATACAAAATAAGATCACTAAATCAGGTAAATTCAAAAGACTAAAGGTTGACAAGAGGATTAAAATACCGCCTAAGCAATTAGGGAGGAGGAAAATCTGAGCGAGAGATTGACCTTAGAGTTCAGGATTGAAAAATCCCACAGGAAAATGAAACACTATATTTTAGCAATATATTTTTTTAACAAGTTATTTCTAAAAAAATTTTTACACTTCGAAAACAGCTCACATGCTTTTTTTTTCATATATATGAAGCTTTTATTAAAGTTCTTTTTAAGAGTTTAGAAAAAATAAATATGATTTTCGAATGTGTGGGAATTTTAAAACAAAAAGAATTACAAACCGTGAATTTCAGAAAATATATATGTAGTTGGAAGGAAAGTCCTGACTCACTTAGGAAGCAGAAAGAAAACAAAACATTTTACAGAGCAACACCAATATTTATTCTTCAAAATAAAGCTCATCATTCTATACGATCTTCTTCCAGCGATCAGCAACTATCCAGATCTGTACTAGATACCACGTTGATGGTCAGCCGGAACGTGGTTGATTGTCAAGGGTAGGATCCCCGGAGTTGAAACGACTGTACCACATCGAGACTTTCCCTTGACTGACTGCGTATTCTCCTTCAGTATCGCAAATTTCATCCACGGCAACTCTTGTAGGAAGTTTTCACTTGTAACAATAGCGAATCAAAACTCTAATTCCACTTTAGTCCAAACTCATTTCTGTCAGTTGGGGCTGTCGTGGTAATCGTAATGTATTTGTTGTTTTAAGGAAGCTGGTCTGATCCTATTAATTATGCAAGACAACAATACTTCACTATTGGCTGAGTGGACTTTTTATTACTTTATTGTTGAGAGAGTGTCACAGCGTTTAATTCATTTTTAAGGAGAGAGCCCGTTAAGCACGTAAAGGATCTATTGAAACTCCAGAATTATCCCAAAATAAACATATATTTTAAATTTAACAGTTAGCTAGAAAAAAAACAGTAAAAATATTTATATTCACCTCATAAGTTAACCAAGGCTAAACAGGCTTGCAACTGGGCCTATTACAAAATCTATTCATGACAAAAATAAAAAAATAGGCTCCACGTAAACAAACCAATTGCCGATTAGTTATTTTATCATGACCCTTTTAGATTAGCGTTAAACGTCAAATTAAATTATACTCTTCTACTAGTAAATATGACGGGGTTCACGCACAATTGTTTCTACTTCAGTTAATTTGAGTACCGTAATAAACTCATACTAACGCAATACGAATATAAATGGTCATTCTAACTTACATGACAGATAGGATCAGGGGTTGCCGGATGTCACTGGAGGGCTTTTCTCGCGCTTCGGAGTGTGGGAGCGGCCGATGGTAGATTTTCTTCGAGATAGGATAGAGGTAAGGGAATCTGATGTCTGATTCTTCGGTCTTAAGATCGCAATTTGAGAGTCACTCGAAGGTGACTGGTTCTTCTATTATCTTACTTGCGAAATTCCTGTTTGGCACTAGGAATATTGGTCCTGCTAAACTTCTTACTAAGCCTGCGCAGGACGCTTCGGGCTGGCACCGAAATAATCTTTTCTCTCTTGCTGCTGAAATTCCTGGTTTGGCACTAGAAATGGTAATCCCGTCAGACTTCTTCTAAGTCTGTACCGGATGGTTCAGTCTGGTACCGATACAAAACTTGACGTATTCAGTTAATTCGACACTGGGTGAATGATCGATATTCTTGAACTAATCCTTTATCGTCTCTACTCGAAATAATCTTGGTTATATCGAAATGGGCGAAGGACCGATCTTCTCGAACTGGTCTACTATCGTCTCTCACCAAATAATCTTTTCTCTTACCTTCAGGGGCTTATTTATAGGCTGGCGACCGCCCCACCTAAGGGGGAAGGGGCGAGGCCGCAGAGGAGAGAGCGAGGGGTGAGGCCGCATCGGGGAGAGCGATAGGTGAGGAGGTTGGCACCGCAGTGCCGAAATCAGCTTTTTAATTAGAAACACCACCAACCGTAACCATCCTTGGTGTTCCTTTTAACTGGCACCGCTTTTTGGTAATTTAACCACGGGCCTACGGATCTCGTAGGTAATTGGATATTTTGAGCGCTGTTTAAGGGCCTTTGGTGTTCACCTTAACACAGATGGCTGCTCCAACCACCAATGCGGCGGGGAGATAAAACAAGGTAGGCAGTTAGACGGTTATTCGCCGGCTAACCTTCCTACGACTCTCCACATGTGGCTCGATTCTCTTGCTTTCTCCGCCAGGTGGGGGGGACTTTAATGTATACGTCCGCCTGGACCTCCGGGAGGCTTTATGTTGTAATTCCTCTACAGGGGCTTTGCACAAAGAGAAATAAACTGCGCAGAGCAAAAATAACAGCAGCGTACGGAGGCTGGTAGTCGAATGAGTAAGTTTAATTTAACCTAATGTAGTCGAATGAGTAAGGATAACCTAACCTAATGTAGTTGAATGAGTAAGGCTAACCTAACCTAATGTAGTCGAATGGGTAAGGCTAACCTAATCTAATGTGCTCGAATGAGTAAGGCTAGCACTAACCTAATGTGCTTGAATGAGTAGGGCAACTTAACCTAATGTGGTCAAATGAGTAAGGCTAACCTAACTAATGAATTCGAATGAGTAAGGCTAACCTAACCTAATGTGGTCAAATGAGTAAGGCTAACCTAACCTTATGTGGTCAAATGAGTAAGGCTAACCTAATCTAATGTTGGTGTTGCTCCATAACATTTTGCTGTTTTCTTTCCGCTTTCTAAATAAATCAGAACTTTATTGCCAACCTAATATTAAAATATAGGCATGGCTGTTTGTTTGAGGGGGGGAGGTCGTATATAAAAGGAAATTTAGATGGAGGGAAAAATAGCTCTGAGGATGTTTTTTCTGTATATCAAAAGAATTCCTATAAAAGTTTTCTCTTGTGTTTAGACCTATAAAACAAGAATGGATCTGAAAAAATCTAGATCAAGAGTAAAATATTAGGAGATATATAATGCAGACATTTTATTTTTTTAGACCCAAACCCCTTGCTCGAACCAGATACAAACAGTTAGTAAAACTACCTCCAAACAACCAAAAGAACATATAGTATTTATTTCACAATCTCCACCAACAATGAGCATACAGATGTATAAAAACTCTTATTAACAAGTAACCTCATCAACTCGCCTACAACACACAGGTAGCTCTGAGGAGTATTTAATGCCCTCATGATTCTCCAGTGCTCATAAATGCCATCTACCCAGACTGAAGGAAACATTATCCTCGCCCGTTTTGAAGCTTTCCTGACTGGCGACACCTGAAATCAACTCCCAAGATTGCCCTGCATCAAACGTCACAACCTCGCCTTTTAAGAGGGTCGCTTTTCTTAACAAATCCCCGCCTAAGACAAGGGGAGAAAACTCCTACTGATGCGAAAACGCAACATTCCATTAAGCATTGCCTACAAGTTACTTTTCTCACGCAAAAAGTTGCTCTTATATTTTTTTCTAATTCGTTCAACATTTCTGCTTTTAAGTTCCCCTCCTCCTCCTTTTTTAACACCATATATTATAATATTTCTCAACTATTTCTGCTATCACGCCATATCATTGATAAAGCCCCCTCAAGCGCCAGGAGACAATAATTGAGGACACGTTGTAGATAAGGACGGACATTTATCGTTAACAACTCTATGGAAATATACGTCCAGGAGAATTATAGATGTCTAATTGCGATCCAGCATGTACATGTCCCTTTACTGCACAACCACACAGTAAAAAGAGGAACGAATTGCTCAAATTATAGCTGGTGGGTCATTGTTTTGCCTCAAAGTAATTACGAAATGAAGGGAAATCGTAGGACCGTTGGTTGAGGAGGGGGGAGGGGACCGCTCATCTCTAGAATGAACACGAAACGACGAATAACCCACTAGCCCCAGCTGAGGAAGCCGGCACGCATTCGTTCGTGGTTTTCGTACGTGATTTCGTGCGGAACGATCAGAATATACTGCGTCTTCGGCATGTAAGGGGAGAGCCAATTTCTGCCCCTACGCATAAAACTCGTTCTAACGCTGCTTCCACTCAGATTCACCTGACGATGAGTGGCTCACCGGGAAACTACAATCGATACTACTTTAAATAGGAAGTCTGTCTATATACGATGTCTACGGACGGTACTTACATAAGGGATTTATATAGGGTGTCATCGTGTTTTTTTGCATTTTAGTGTTCACATATGCCATTTATAAAGTATGGCATAAACATTGGGCAATCTTTACATACGGCCTTTATAGAAGGTTGGTTACATAGGACCGTTTCAAATGGCTTTTTCAAAGGAGTGTACATAGGTTTTTCAAATAGGATGCTTAGACAAGTCGCTTGCACAGGGTACTTGCTTATTTATACAGGGCATTCACATATGGATGTTTATGCCGGGTGCTTTACATGGATGAATAGAAGTTAATTTTACGCTGTAGGAAGCAAATGCGACGGACTAAATAGGTTTTAAATGCAACCAGGGAGAAAGGAGAAAAGATTAACGCCTATGCCTCATCAACGAAAGAGGCTTCCGTAAGAGCTCCCGTGATAAATGTTATATTTTAAGAGGCTTTAAATAGGTTTTAAGACACGGGAGAGAGGGAAAAGATTACAACCTAGGCATTACTACAGAGTTTTTCCTACGAATCCGCGTTATTTTAAGGTGCTTTAAATAGGTTTAAGGAGAACGGGGAAAAGATTAAAACCTTTGCATAGGATTTCCAGATGTTCTCTATTTCAAAGGATAGATTCTCTTTGTCCATTTTTGAAGTGTCAGAGGACTGCATATGTTATTTATTTCCATTTTCACGTTTATTTAAAAATTTGAAGGTCGAGTTTTACAATAAAAAAGTGTGACAATTTTTAGCAGCAATCTGGCAACACCAGTCAACATTCAGCTGTTAGTGTCAGTCAGTATGTCGCGGCGCAAATTCCTAATATAACGCTCGTTTAAATTTTCTCTACCTAAACAACGTGCCCGAGGTTCTTAGTTTGGGCATAAGCTATAGGTTTCAAAGCAATTATTCTTCCTGAGTACTAGGTAGATGACATGCGACACCAGTAAAGGGGAGCTTGAAGAGATGTTAGAGAATTAGAGACTGGCTCTAGAGGATAGACGATTAAAAATTAGTAGGAAAAAGCCTGAATACTTGAGTGTTTGTGATGAAGTAAAAGTGAAGATACAGGGAGAAGAGATAAAGGGAGTGGATAAATTCAGTTGGGTTGGAAAAATTGGAAAAAGATGTCTGGCATAAAGTGCGACAAAATAATAAATATGAAGGTTAAAAGAAAGGTTGATAAAATGGTAGTAAGGCAAGCTATGGTATATGGAGCATGAAGAAGACGCAAGAAAGGAGGCTGGATGTAGGAGAGATTAAGTGCTTAGGTGAATGTTTGGGGTCACAAAGCTGGCTAAGACGAAAAAATCAGAGATAGAGTGAAGGTGTGAAAAGTCCCAGTGGTAGGTATGGGCATGTCATCAGAAGAGACGAAAGGGATGTTGGGAGGAGAGTGGTGGGAATGGAGGTGAGTTGGGGAAGAGGGAGAGAGAGACGGATGGATAGTATAAGGTCTGAATGGAGATGACTGGCCAGAAATGCCGCTTCCTCATAGGAGCGTGTCAAGGTGAAGAGGAAGAATACCAGGTAAGGAGCCCCATAGATACCTATCTACTGGTATCCCAAATAAATATTACAAGATTTAGTTATGCAAAATCTTCGCAAATTAGTATTTTTAAATTCTATTACCATATCACTATATTACCATACTATACTACCACATTGCAATAATCGTGCAGGTATCGAAAAAATACTTTCTAACTTTGAGATTAATTAATGGTTTTGTTTAATATTTTCATATATACGAGGGGCGGTCAATCAGTTTTGCGAATCGGTAGGGCAAAACAGAGGAAGGGGGATGGCTGTTTGTGGGGGTGTTAGGACAAGTTATGACAACTCAGGACCTGCAGCCGCACGCTCCTGCCTCGTCTATTTAAGAAGCAGTAGCTGATCGCAGATCGTCAGTCACAAATTTTTCAACAATGGAGAAGGTTGAGCCCCGCGCAGTGGTCAAATTTCTGACCAAGGAAGGCAAGAATGTAAAAGAGATCCATGAACGCATGATTGCAGTGTACACCGACACCGCCCCTTCCTATGCAACCATTGCTCGCTGGAATAGGGAGTTCCGCCATGGTCGTGAGCCTCTTGAAGATGACGGGGGGAGGGGGGTCCAGGACGCCCGTCAGACGTGACCAACGAGGACAATGTGGCCTGTGTGGAGAGGATGATCCTCGAAAATCGACGGGTGAATGTCGAAGAAATCGAGCAACAACTTGGAATATTACATGGAAGTGTTATCAACATCATCCACGACAATTTGGCTATGACCAAGGTCTCTGCCCGTTGGGTCCATAGAAACCTCACGAAACCTCACACCCCATGATAGACTTTAACGTCGTCAAAGTTTGGAGGAGCTGCTGCTCCTCTACAACCAAGACCCGGCAGGATTCGAATCACGCATAGTGACAGGTGATGAAACGTGGGTCCATCACTGGGATCCCCTAGAGACTACTTTTTCTTCCTCCAGCTCAAGGCTGCACTGCGTGGACGCCGGTTTGGGGACGATGAAGATGTCCAGCTCGCCGTCCAGGAGTGGATTGAACAGAAGTCGGGAGATTTCTGGTGGTCGGGAATTCGAAGCCTCAGGAACAAGTGGCGCAAGTGCATTGAAGTCGAGAGTAGTTATATTGAAAAATAATAAAACACTTTTCCTCATATCTCGTTTCCTTATATCCAAATTGCAAACTTTATTGACCGCCCCTCGTATTTAATACATTTGCAAGGAACTATATTTCAAGTTTATATAGGGACCTTATTTAAATATATTTTATCATTTTATCCATAATAATACAAAATTGTAACAAGAATAAAACATTCAACACCATTCAAACTAACAATCATTTAACCCAAAGTGAAATATTTATGATGCTAAAATGTATCCTAAAAGTTCGCTTTGTGGGTATCTTTCAACTATCACATTATGGCTTCTCGATAAATGATTTTGGATCTCTTATAGATCTTCTCCTCCGGCGTCTTTCGAGTTTTCATTAAGACAGATTAGTTTCTTTGGCTGATTTGGGTTAAGCTGGACAGTAAAACATTAGATTAAACCAAGTTTAACTATTTTAATTTACTAAACTCTTCCGACTTAAAGAAAAAACAAGGGGAGGTGGGGAGAGGGGTCTGCAAGAGATCCAATTAAAAGAGTGAATACAAAAGAAGAGGATTTAGTTACAGCAGCTGAATTACTTGATATTTTACAAAGAATTAAGCATCACCACTCTTAAGATTTATTAGTTTGTAGCAGGAAAGTGAACTCTAAATTTTACAACGATTAAAAATCTTCGCACCAAAAATATTATATTGAAGAACCAAATCTGATACCCTTGTTTGTAATGGTTTGGGTTAGAAAAAAATGAATATTGTGTTTGATGAATGAAAACATGATTAACCATTGTATTTTGGCTTACATACATACTTCTAATCGACAAAAAAATGTTTTCTTTGTCAATTCAATCTTTCAGCCAAGATTTATAGTCTTGCCAACTCTTTTTTTTAAGTCTTGCGGGTGGATTGAATGTCTCAGTGGGTAAAAAAATCAATGAGTAATTTCAGAAAGATTGCCAGACAATAATGGCCAATGGCAATTTGGAGGAAGAAATCTTTATTCTAAAATATTAAAAAGAATTAATCAAGATGGTATTAAATCAAACTTACATGTGCGCTTAGAGTAATTTTGAAATTAATATTTAAATATTGTTTTGAAAATTTATGGTCATTTATCTGTTTCAGCTAAATGATGGGATGACCTTAAAGAATTTCACGACTTAAATGGAACAGATTTTAAAGGGGTTTTAATGCGTGTAACAACTAAATACAGTTTAAGATTATTGAAAAGACTGCGTTAGTTGGTTATGAAGCATAGGTTCAATGCTAGTTTATAAACTTACTTTCGAACTGAGTTAGTTTATTTTGCGTTGAAATTTCCTTCTGGCGAAATTTCCGAGCTGTGAATTTTCCCTCTGCAAAATAACCTACGGCCAATATTCCAGGCACGATTATTTCAACAGAAGTGCATATAATTGTATAATTATATTTACTTTTTACAGTGTTTTTTTATATATGGATGATCTCGAAAACTTAAGAATCGTCAATACGAACAGAATTTCAGTTTTGGAACAAGTAACGGCCGAACGGGTACCACTGGAACCTCACACGAGAACGTCATTTACTCTGTAGGCTCTTCTGACTGCGCACGCTCGTTCGAATTTGTAGTGTTATATTCGTAATTTTTTTATGTTTGTTTCTTTTTAAATTACTGCACAGTATTCGTAAATAATCCCCAGAGCACCAAATAAAGATAGTGATAACAGCAAAGCAAAAAGAATATTGCGACTCACAATAAAATGGAAGAGAAATCATATCGAAAAAATGAAAATGGCGTTCGTGTCTCAGATCCTGCAATGCAGTTCGGTATGGCAAAAATCCACTATCTATACGAAAAAAATAAAATAAAAAAGGCAATAAAAACAGCTGATGTTGCAAATAAGATTGAAAGTTATTATGAAACAAAGATCGAAGACGATTGAAGAAGTGGACAAATTATTGGTTATTTGGATAAACGAGAAACAATTAGCTGGTGATAATGTTTCTGAAAGTATAATTTGTGAAAAGGCAAAGCGATTAGATCATGACGTTAAAGAAAATCCCTGGTATGAATGCCGATACTAATGTGTTCAACGCTAGTAAAGAGTGGCTAAAGAATTTTAAGAGGAGAAGTGGCATATATATTGTGATTAGTCATGGAGGAGCTGCGAGTTTGAACAAAGAAGCTGCTGAGAATTTAGTAACTATGTAGAATGTAGATGCTAAGGATTTTCTTTCTCGTTGGAAGGTTTTGGGGTAAAAACTTCCAACGAGAACCTACATCACTTAGGGAGAAAAACTATTGCCTGGGCATAAGCCGATGAAGGACGTGATGACTAGTTTTCTATGTACAAACACAAGTGGGGACTTAAAAGCCAAACCAATGTTTATCTACCACTCTGAGAATCCGAGGGTGTTAACAAATAACGTGATGAAAAGGAAATTGTCTGTTATTAATATAATTTGGGTAATCCTGATTTTATTTATAAAAGAAATCCATAGAGTCTTTAGTCCACGTTTGAAACAATACCTAAAAGAAAGAAATAATTTAAAGGCTCATCCCCCATGTCACATACAAAGAAGGAGCAAATGCAAGTTCTGCGGGTGATAACAACCTTTAAATTGTAAGCGGGTAAGAAGATGTAGTATAAAAATTCCTTGGAGGTTCCTAGCTTAGAGAGATACTGGGTTTGATGGAGTAACGCTTTGGACGAAGTAGACTTAATGTGCCTGGTAGCTTAGCGGTAGAGCATCTGACCGGCAATCAGCAGACCCAGGTTCGAGTCCCGGCCAGGAATTTCAAACTTTTTTCCCTGGCCTTTATCTCTGTCTTCTCGGTAAAGGATCGCCTTCATTGTGCCGCCCTATGCTCTCTTTGATTCTAGTCTTTTTCTAATGTCCCTTTCTCTTACCTCTAAAGAACTCCTGTTTCTTGTTTCATTGATCATTCGTGTCCAATTTCTTTTTCTCGTACTATATATATATATATATATATATATATATATATATATATATATATATGTGTGTGTGTGTGCGTGTGTGTGTATAATATTATATGACTTCAACGTTTTGTTAAACTTCTATAATAAATATTTAAATGCATTTGTTCATACTGCCCCTAATATTATGGCCGCTATTGTATATATATATATATATATATATATATATATATATATATATATATATATATATAGGGTGTCCAGGAAGTCGCGCACCATCCTGGTTTAAAAAAAAAAATCTTTATTTCCTCTGAGATGTCTTCTGGTGACATCTCAAATCTGTTGTGTACCGGAATTGTCCACGCACTCTTGATGATTTGAAGGATTCAATAACAATGAGTGCCAAAAGATCACCCCTGAAGCCCTCAGGAGTGTGAAAGACAGTTTGATGAGAAGAATTGATGCGTGTTTTATTGCAGATGGTGCTCAATTTGAGTATTTGTTATAATTATTATCAATAACGGTGTTTATGAAATCAATAAAGGTGTTTTTTTTGAAAATCAGGATGGTGCGCGACGTCTAGGACACCCTACATATATGCAAATATACATAAAGGGCTATAATTGCCGAATGGAAACACCACTTCGGATTTTAGTGAAGTTAGGCCTCATCGGGTGTTGTTAGTTGCCGGATGGAGTCCCAATTCTGGTCGACTTGTTAAGGTGGCTACCATAAGCTGGAGATATAGAATTACAAAGCTGTAAATACCGAGGTGCAGGACCTTTCGCAATGCAATTCATCTCCCATTTTTCGGCTCATTTCTTATTCTACGTCGCTTTGCGATATTTATTCGATTTCTTAATTTTGAATGATCAGCAAATTTTGAAATTTTGCATAATAAATTAATATCGAGCTTGTAAATATAGTTTATTAACAACAATGGTTCAAGAACTGCCCTTATCCCTGATGGACAGACCCAGCAATCTATGCCTAACTCGAATTAATTCCATTTACCACGACTCTGCCTGTTGTCTCACAAGCAGTTTTCGATCCATTTAAGTATATCTCCTCTTATATCATACACTTTTTTCTTTATCACAAGTCTCGTATGTAGAATAGTATCAAATGCTTATTTCAAAATCAAGTTAAATCATATCGACTGTTTTTAGTATCAAAGGTTGAGATCAATTCGTAAAAAAAAAAAAAAATCCATCAAGTAATCAAGGGGATTATACATTTGGTTCAGATCCGACGTTAAACATTAATTCCACAGCCTCACTAAGAAATAAATAGACTCAGAAAGAGGGCATATCAGTAGTAAAACTGCCAACAAAATTAATTATTATATATATATATATATATATATATATATATATATATATATATATATATATATATATATATATATATATATATATATATATATATATATATATACATATATTTAGTGACTTTAAATATGTTTTTAATAACGAAGAGGAAAATAAGATTAACACTTACGCATCTTCGGGAAATAGGCTTCCCTGCAAATCCACGTGAGAAACTATTTATAATCACAACAAAGGAGACGGAAAATAGATTAAAGACATCACTCTTCAAATAGGCTTATCCCTGAATCCCATTTAGAAATGTCATATTTTAAGAGACTTTAAGTAAGTTTCAAACGAGTTCAAATTATATTTTCAACCTCTCGATTACCCCTTCCTCTCTCATTCGTCCTTCCCTGCTTTATTCTGTTTACTCTCTTTTTAACATGTGTCTAAAGGTCTTCCTTTGACTTCTATCATGCTGGGCATTTATGACTGTTTTTTTTCACTTTGTAAGCCTGACAGCGGCTAGCTGCTACCTTGTTTCCACACACAGGGATGTTTGGGGAGGGGTTGATGCTCCCGATCGTGCGGTAATGTTATGGGTGCAATTAAAGCTCCCCCACCCCATTCTAAGTGAGCCTTTCTATCTAGTGGGAAAAAATATCAGTTCAACATTTTGAGTCAGAAGACAAATGGGATGGCTTCTTCCTTCGATCTTGGACTTTTGGTGTGTGTGAGTTTGGAGCTCCCAGCCCTGTCTCTGATGGGTATGGGAAGATATGGGGCCTTCCTATCCGTTACACTTTGAATTGAAAATGCTTCGAGGTTTCACAGGGTCAATTCTGCCCCTCTCTCGGTTACTGAGAGCCCCAATTTTCATCCACCCCTTAAACCTTCCTCTTTACAATTTCCTACTTTGACTTTCAGAGCTATTAAGTATTTTACTATTGTGTGTGCGCGATAACGGTAAGTCATTTAATTTCGTATAAGGTGAAAGTTTAATTGTTTACTTTTTACAATTTGTCGTGGCGCCTTTTGATCGTCAAATATTCAAAAGTTGCAAGTAAATATTTTTTGCTCAAGTAATATTACAGATCCTTCAGATTCTATTATGGCTGCAATCGTACAGACTTATTATAATCAAATCAAATATTATCAAATATCGTTATCAAACCTCTAACTCAGTTCAAACTGAAAGCGTGCAGACATTGTTCAAAGTTATTATCTAAACCTTTTATTGAATTCTTATTTTAACTTCATTTCCACTAGCGATGGATTTCAGGAACCAACACCATTTTCGGGCAACTTTGAAAACGAAACAATATTTTTCAATCCGAAATTAATTAATTTCCGATCGTTTATGCCTTTTCCTTTATCCGTCATCAAACTTCTACCTAATACGTTGGCGACGCTCCTTCACATCAGGGTTATCGCCCTGAAAAACGCAAGACAGGGAAAGAGATTAAACCTTACGCATCACTACGGAATTAGGCTCTCCGAAGAATACCAATGCGAAATGTTTGATTTAGGTGGGTTTAAATAAGCTATAAACAGCAGAGGAGAAAGTAAAATATTAACGCTTACGTATCACTCCGGAAACAGGCTTTGCTATTAGCGTCCGAGATAAATCTTATTTTTTGAGGGGCTCTAAGTAGGCTTGCCAGAATGTGATCCACAATCTGGTGTGTGTTTAAACTTTTTAACACTTCGCTTTTTTAAGAACTTGTACGTGAATGAGTATAATAGGCCATCATTTTGCCAGTGTTTAATGTTAGCGAGGTCTATTTTAATTTTGCTAAATATTTATCACATGCTATTGTTTGGATAGACTAGAAAATTATTTGAATAGACTCTTTTCACGAGAGAGTTTGTGTGTAAGAGAGTGACAGTGTAAGAGAATGTGAGAGTGTGTGTGTGAGAGAGAGAAAGATTAAGAGAGAGTGAGAGTGAGAGAGAGTGAAAGAGAGAGAGTAAGAGAGGAGAGAGAACAAAGAGGAAACAAGAAAGAAATTTAAAAATACACATTATTAATTACAGTGGTTTACAAAAGAAAAATCTTTGTAAGTCGTCTGTTTTTTTCAACTTATTTAGGACAATTTTGCACCCCTAAATCTTATAAGGACATCTGTCTCATCCCATCAGGTCAGGTTTTTGTGCTAAGTGATTTTTTTTAAAATACGATTTTATAACTAAATCGATTAAATGTTTCGACATTTTTGGTTGATTTTGTTAATATTTCTCAACCGAAATAGGTTTTTAAGATAAAACCAGTGTTTTATAACACTGGTTATAAAACCCCTTCATATTTCTACTTCAGTGTAGTCGAGTGAGCGAGGGATACATAAGCAAACTGGTTGCCATTTTGCCATTGTAAAGTAGAACACATTTTAGCGATCGCTTGCTGTTGTCAATGAATAATCTAAATTTCCAATCTTCCGGTTTGTACTTTGGCACTGCAACCTTGTACAGAAGCTGTGCAATATATTTACTTTACACCAGTTCCTTCTCTTGGGAGAAAAAACGGAGGTACTCTTCATGTCTGTTGCGATAGAAGGTTATTAGAGCCCTGTCAAAGATGAACTAATTTTCGTTCAATCTGGAGGCTAGCAGTTTGGCAGAGGACCATCATCGTCAAAAACCATTGCTTCTTCATTTTCTTCAACATTGGAGGAATCCTTGTCACTAATTTCAGAAAGTTCTCCAAAGACAGGTACTAGAATTTCCTTTTAATGAGCTACAGGACAACGTGCTGTTTTAAGATAAAGATACTTGAGGAATTAAACCACACTTCCTGAAGACATTTATTCTAGAACAGTTTCGGTGTATCACACACCCTTGTCAACTGGCAACTGAGTAGAAAATTACAGACAACTCCATATACACCTCTGACCTGATAGACAAAGATCATGTTACCTGGCCTACTCCCCTGCTCGGGCTAATCCCAGGGGGAGAGATAATTTTACAATTTTGTTTTATTTGCTTACATATCAAACTATTAAAAGAAAGTTGACTTTCAGATAAATTGAAGTTAGGAATGGATGTGATCAAACTTGATTCTACAATTCTTCTTTTGAGATATTTTTTTTCATTTAAAGACCAATTTACTTCCTTGAAAATCGATGGAATGATTAAAATCTCTGACATGACCAAAGACCCCACTACTTTCATTGCCAACTCTGATGTCTCTCTTATGTTCATACAATTCCCTATCTCAATTTCTTCCCGTTTCACCTACAAAAGCATTTTCACAATCTGCACATGAAATTACATATACCCCTTTATCCTGTTGATCTTTAGGATTCCTGGAAATCATTATGTGGTTCATAGAATTATTATATTCAAAAGCTATTTTAATTCCTGTTTCCTGAAATAAGTGCTTTAACTTATTTAGTTTGTCATTAAATGGGAATGTGATACATTTGCTGAAGTCATTAGAACGTACAGGCTTATTTCAATAGTAAGTTTTCCGAACTGTAAAATGAGATGATGTTATAAACCAATCTGGGTAATACAGTTCTGAAAAAATAGTCCTGATCTTAACAATTTCTTCCTCTAAAGAAGAAGGATGACATATTCTATATGTTCTAAGAAACAGGATAGATATTACAGATTTTTTTAACAGTATTATCATAACATGCATCTATAGATTATTTTTCAGGCCATGATAATACTGTTAAAAAATCTGTAATATCTACCTTGTTACTTAGAACATATATAAAATGTCATCCTTCTTCTTTAGAGGAAGAAGTTGTTAAGATCAGGACTATTTTTATCAGAACTGTATTACTCGGATTGGTTTATAACATCAGCTCATTTTGCAAATTCTGCTAACTTTATTGCTAAGGGAGATGAAGCTCCGTTCTACGCATAATGAAATGTGTGAAAACACCGGAAAAGAATAAAAATTAACCGACTAATGGAACCATTACTTGACTGAAAGAATACCTTAATACGACAACAACCTTACCAATTTTGATTCAAGGGGAAGGAACCCGAATAAAGAAGAAATAAAATAACAACAAAACGAGACACGACAGAATATAACAAATGCAAAAAACATTTAGTATTACGAATAATAATAGAGTAATTAAACCATAAAAATACAACAAATGCAAATAAAACAAACAAGAAAAGAAACATTAGAATTTTAAGACAAATGGCTTGAACAGCGTTTAAAACAAGAACAACAACCAAAGATATACACGAACAATATAATAAATGGAAGCGATAAGTCTGATCACCAGGCGGCTTGCATCCCTTTGCAAATCTCCTACACTACGTTCGCTTTTCACCACTTTTATTTCTTTCTATATATCTCACACATGCTTTGTCCCAATCTACACACACACACACTCACCTACATTAATTCAAAATTCAGAACTTCATTTTTTTCTGCTCACAACAACCAACCAACTACCTCGCTGCTAAAGGAGGCAACATGAGTGGTAAACTTTACATCAATATCGCCTCAACAACAAGGAAGACTTCTGTCTGAAGATTCCTGAAAAAAGGCGAGAGCTCAGGGCCAAAGATTGAATTAGATTTTAAATACAAACAAATGAAACGGATCTCCTTCACCTGATTTTTAATCTCCACCCAGATAACAAAAACTGCATACACCAGTTAGAACGTCCCCCCCCCCCCTCCAAATTTGAAGTTAAAATACAACCCGGTCTTTAAAACACCAGCTTTCGCGTTCATGAAAGATATATATATATATATATATATATATATATATATATATATATATATATATTAGTGTAGATGGGTAGCAGCAGTCTTTCTTGAATGCAAATTTTGTTGAAGACCATGGTGTATTTCGCCTTAGTTAATTTTCTTTGGCGACTTTCTATTCTTCTAACTGTCTTTTTGATTGCATCTTGTAGATGGTAGATCACTTGTCCTGTATTTATCTCTCTTTTAAATGAATAGGTTTGGTAAAAATCAAACTAAATTGCTGAGCTTTGGATCTTATTCGATCGAAAGCTCAGCAATTTAGTTTAGTTTTTACCAAACCCATTCATTTAAAAGAGAGATAAATACAGAACAAGTGATCTACCATCTACAAGATGGAATAAAATAGACAGTTAGAAGAATAGAAAGTTACCAAAGAAAATTAATTAAGGCGAAATACACCATGGTTTTCAAAAAAGTCTGCATATATATATATATATATATATATATATATATATATATATATATATATATATATATATATATATTAATTTTTTAAACTAAACGTGTACAGTTTATATGTATTATTTTAATTGGCTGGGAAAAATAGATCTATTATAACTAAAAAAGGTATAGGTTCAAAGTTTGCTCATCAAATTAAACCATTTGTTTTTTAGGCAGACAGAAAATA
Source organism: Ceratothoa steindachneri (assembly GCA_963969495.1). Lineage (NCBI taxonomy): Eukaryota > Metazoa > Arthropoda > Malacostraca > Isopoda > Cymothoidae > Ceratothoa > Ceratothoa steindachneri. Next base: position 76,459,166 of record OZ018323.1, read on the forward strand.
TCTTAATTCTTAATATAAACCAATTTAAACGATGCCTAGAATAAAGAATAACCAATTTTAACTATACCTATGATAGAGAATAACTATTTCGCGTGCTTATTCTATCTTTCGCACTTGGCGTCAAAAGTCTTTGTTTGGACAAGTAAATTACTATTGCGAGTCTATCTATGATTGCTGATCCGTTCTCTTGGGGGTTATAAGTTTGGTGAACCGGGGTCTCATTAGTCTGATGTGGAATGGAAAACGCCAAGTGTGTTTAAGTATGATTGAAAGAACGTGAGGGCGTCTGACATTCAAGAATCGTTTCAAATTTGGTTATCAGTATTTAGCGTACCTATTACTTAGAATTTATAGTAAATATAAATAGATTTAAGCTAATTCGTTTCAATTAAGCCTTTTCATACAATATTTTGGATGAAATTGCTTATAGGTTCTTCTAATTCATGTATGCAGCCATAATGGACCATTGAAGTCAGTAATATATGCCCATAATGGCATATGAGCTTTATAATATTCAATGGTGATAGAATTTGAATCAATACACCAATATCTCTATATAATTTAAAGGAAATTTTCGCCAGACTTAATGTCACACTCCCAGCAATGGACCCGGCGCTAAAATTACAACAATAACTCCACAAGATTGATGAGAAAGAAGTTAGATGGGCTGTATAATTACACTGGACTTACACTATACCAAATGCACAGCTATGGTATACTCGATATTCAATAACAAACTCGTGATATGTAAGGTAACCACTCACTACCTCGATAAAACAGTCCAACCGGATTAAACTTATTACCTTTTGAATATCCAAATAGCTCTCAACACTTACACAACTTTGCCATGAATCATTCTCGGGTAAGCCGACATTCTCTAATCCTACTTCTGCTGAAATTATTAGAAAGGTAGATCAATAAACCATCACTACTAGGGTCTGAAATTACGAGCGTGGATTGTGTGTGTGCGTCTGTGCAAGACTAAATTTAATTACCCTTACAAAATATCGAGTCTTTGTTCAGCGCCGTATTGAAGCTTGCCTTTTTCAGTCGCGCTGTAACGCGTGTTAAACACGATTATTGTGACATTGAAGCTTGCCTTTTCAAGTCGCATTAGGACATGTGTTAAACACGTTCAGCACCGCATTGGAGCTTGACTTTTCCATTCGCGATGTGACATGTGTTCAACACCTTCAGTGCCACATGGGAGATTGCCTTTTCCATTCGCGCTGCTTCAGGTGTCAAACACGTTAATCGTCACATTGGAACTTGCCTTTTTCAGTCGCGTTGTGACATACGTTAAATACGTCATTGTTACATTGAAGCTTGCCTTTTACACTCGCGCTGTGGCGTGTGTTTCAATACGTTCGTCGCTACAATGTCTATTGCCTTTTCCACTGACGCTGTAACATGTTTTAAATACGTTCATCGTGACATGGAAACTTGTCTTTTCTAGTCGCGCTGTTACGTGTGTTCAACAACTTCAATATCACATTTGAGATCTCCTTTTTCCCTCGCACTGTGATATGAGTTAAATACGTGCATCGTCAGATTGGACCTTACTTTTTCCAGTCGCGCCATTAAACGTGTTAAACATGTTAATCGTCCTATTGGAGCTTGCATTTTTCCACTCGTGCTGTGATGTGTGTTAAACAAGTTCATCGTCACATTGACGCTTGCCTTTTCCATTGGCGCTGTGACATTTGTTAAACACGTTCGTCATCATATTGAACTTGTCTTTATCCAGTCGCATTGCGACGTGTGTTAAACACGCTCATCGTGGTTTTGAAGCTTGCCATTTTTCTAGTCGCGTTGTGAGGTGTATCGAACACGTTCAGCGCCGCTTTGGAGCTTGCCTTTACCAGTCGCGCCATAGCATGTGTTCAATACCTTCAGTACCACATTGAACATTGCCTTTGCCATTCGCGCTGTGACATGTGTTAAACACGGTCATCATCACATTGAACTTGTCTTTATCCAGTCGCATTGCGACGTGTGTTAAACAAGTTCATCGTCACATTGACGCTTGCCTTTTCCATTGGCGCTGTGACATTTGTTAAACACGTTCGTCATCATATTGAACTTGTCTTTATCCAGTCGCATTGCGACGTGTGTTAAACACGTTCATCGTGGTTTTGAAGCTTGCCATTTTTCTAGTCGCGTTGTGAGGTGTATCGAACACGTTCAGCGCCGCTTTGGAGCTTGCCTTTACCAGTCGCGCCATAGCATGTGTTCAATACCTTCAGTACCACATTGAACATTGCCTTTGCCATTCGCGCTGTGACATGTGTTAAACACGGTCATCATCACATTGAACTTGTCTTTATCCAGTCGCATTGCGACGTGTGTTAAACAAGTTCATCGTCACATTGACGCTTGCCTTTTCCATTGGCGCTGTGACATTTGTTAAACACGTTCGTCATCATATTGAACTTGTCTTTATCCAGTCGCATTGCGACGTGTGTTAAACACGCTCATCGTGGTTTTGAAGCTTGCCATTTTTCTAGTCGCGTTGTGAGGTGTATCGAACACGTTCAGCGCCGCTTTGGAGCTTGCCTTTACCAGTCGCGCCATAGCATGTGTTCAATACCTTCAGTACCACATTGAACATTGCCTTTGCCATTCGCGCTGTGACATTTGTTAAACACGGTCATCATCACATTGAACTTGTCTTTATCCAGTCGCATTGCGACGTGTGTTAAACACGTTCATCGTGGTTTTGAAGCTTGCCATTTTTCTAGTCGCGTTGTGAGGTGTATCGAACACGTTCAGCGCCGCTTTGGAGCTTGCCTTTACCAGTCGCGCCATAGCATGTGTTCAATACCTTCAGTACCACATTGAACATTGCCTTTGCCATTCGCGCTGTGACATGTGTTAAACACGGTCATCATCACATTGAACTTGTCTTTATCCAGTCGCATTGCGACGTATGTTAAACAAGTTCATCGTCACATTGACGCTTGCCTTTTCCATTGGCGCTGTGACATTTGTTAAACACGTTCGTCATCATATTGAACTTGTCTTTATCCAGTCGCATTGCGACGTGTGTTAAACACGCTCATCGTGGTTTTGAAGCTTGCCATTTTTCTAGTCGCGTTGTGAGGTGTATCGAACACGTTCAGCGCCGCTTTGGAGCTTGCCTTTACCAGTCGCGCCATAGCATGTGTTCAATACCTTCAGTACCACATTGAACATTGCCTTTGCCATTCGCGCTGTGACATTTGTTAAACACGATCATCATCACATTGAACTTGTCTTTATCCAGTCGCATTGCGACGTGTGTTAAACACGTTCATCGTGGTTTTGAAGCTTGCCATTTTTCTAGTCGCGTTGTGAGGTGTATCGAACACGTTCAGCGCCGCTTTGGAGCTTGCCTTTACCAGTCGCGCCATAGCATGTGTTCAATACCTTCAGTACCACATTGAACATTGCCTTTGCCATTCGCGCTGTGACATGTGTTAAGCACGCTGATCGTCACATTGGACCTTGCCTTTTCCTTCGCGACGTTCCGTGTGTTAAACACGTTCATCGTCACATTGGACCTTGCCTTTTGTACATTACGTGATATTACGTTGAAAACGTCGAGATTTTCGCTTGGAGATCGTAAAGTAGGAGTATCCGGAGAAGGGCATCTGGGATTCAATTCTCTACGGTGATAGTAAAAAATCTCTTTGACATAAAGAGTTTAAGTTTGTTATTGAGTAAGTTGGTATTTATTAAAAACAGCCGCACCATCGAGGGCATTCACGTTAAGGAAGCTTTTGAGAAGGGGCTCGTAAAGTGAAAGTCAGGTACATAGTAGAAGTAAACTACTCAGGGACCAGATTTTTCCCCTCGAATTCAAAGCACAATACAACGAAAGCATCTCCAGCAGAATGATTGTATGAAGAGATCTGTAAAGAAAGTGGTGAAATTGGAAAGTAGTAATGTATGGAAGACAGTCTCAGATTTCCCTGGAAGTATGAGGGCAAACTGCGGCCGTTGGGGCAGGGAAAGAATACAGCCATCCAAATGCTATTATGCCCATTACTATGCCGCGTGAGAAGAGAGACTTTGGAACCTCTTTAAATAACGCCTTGGAGCACTCATAGGTTACAAGAGACTGATATTGAAGGGATCTCAGGCCTTGCAGACCTCTGTACGGCGGAGGGTGTCTTTTTTTGTGGACCCGTACGCCGTATTCTATGGTAGAAAAGACCTCTACCAAAGGGACGGGATGTACCTCTCCTTTAAGGGCAAGGTGTTCCTAGCTAACCTCATCCAGGATGTCGTGGAGCGCACCCAAAGGAGTGTCCAGCCCATTGGGAAGGTGGAAGTACGCCAGTACGCCCGAGTCACTCCCCAAACAACCTTCTCGGAGGTTGTCAAGAATGGTGCCACCGCGACAAACAAGAAACCGGGAAACGGAAGAGTATAGGGGGTCCTACATTAGGGGACTCCCTAAAAGTTCTTCTGTTCAATGCGAGGTCAATTAGGAACAAGTTTCCTGAGCTCCGTGGCCTCGTAGCGACGGAAGAACCCGAAATGGTAGCCATAACCGAATCATGGATAAAAACCTCAAAACGAGACTTTGAAGGCGAATTCACGGTTCCTGGCTACCAACTCTTCCACAAAGATAGGCCAGACAGAGAGGGTGGCCGTGTAATGTTGTATGTCAAGGATACAATTAAATCTACGAACTCCAACGTTATATCCGACCATGAGCTCCTAGGCGTTGACCTAGAGATCGGTCCTGTCAGATACAGGACCCTGCTGCTTTACAGACCCCCTTTCCAACCCGTTGAGAAGGACAGGGAACTGTACCAGCTGCTGGGTGAGCTGGTTCAAGGCAGAGTGTGCATCGTTATGGGCGATTTCAACAGCCAAGTTGACTGGGAAACCAGAGCAGCCTGTGGCGAGAGCGCACTACTCTTGGAGTTCGCCAATGACGAGTTCCTCACTCAATGGGTCAGAGAACCGACGAGAGGAGACAACATCCTCGACTTGGTCTTCACCTCTGAGGATGATATCGTTAGGGATCTCTCTGTAGGCGAAGAGCTCGGTGGCAGTGATCACTAGCTAGTTAGATTTAGCGTCAAGATCCCGAAGGTAAGGTCTGTTGCCAGTCAATCAAGGAAAACCTGACTTGAGAAGAGCAGACTTTGCAAGCCTTCGTGCTGGACTGACTGTCGTGAGGCTAAAAGTGTGCAATGCTGTTGAAGACTCGTGGAATAGTTTCAAAACCACATTCATGAGTCTTCAATCGCGTTTCATCCCTCTGAAATGCCTTCGTCGGTCTTCTTTTCAACCAAAGTGGTTTAATTGAGAAATCGGCCAACTGCTTAGGGAGAAGAGAACTGTGTACCGGCAATCGAAGATCTCGGGTGACTTTGACGAATACCGGAGGCTAGCCAGGAGAGTGAAGTCCAGCATAAGGGCGGCTAAGCGGTCTGAGGAACTCCGAGTGGCGAGACTCTGTAAAGAGAATCCCAAGGAGTTCTTTGGATAGGTAAACAGCCGTAAACCAATCCGTCGAACGATTGGCCCTTTGAGGAATTGGGAGGGGACATTAAAGCATTCAGATGCCAAAAATGCTAACCTCCTCAACAAATACTTCTCTTCAGTATTTACTGAAGAGTGTGGTCCCATCCCCAAGCCGACGGATTCCTACTCGGGGGAAAAGCTGGAGGATATGGACTTCACCGAAGGACAAATCAAAAAGAAGATCACTGACCTAATGACGAATAAGTCACCTGGCCCGGATGGGTTTCTACCTAAAGTGTTGAAAGAAGTGCGCGATCAAGTGTCACGACACCTGAGCGCAATCTTCAACATGTCAATCCGGACCAAATGCGTTCCTAGAGACTGGCGTGAGGCGGAGGTGACTCCTATCTCCAAGAAAGGAGACCGTAACCAACCGTCGAACTACAGACCTATCAGTCTGACTTCGATAGTCGGTAAACTCATGGAAAGCATGATGGTGGACAAAGTGACGTCGTATTTAGAGTCAAACTTGCTACTAAGGAGTTCCCAGCACGGCTTCCGAAGGCAACGGTCATGCCTGACGAACCTTGTGGAATTCTTCCACTTCGTTTTCAGTGAGCACGATCGGGACAAGGCGGTGGGTGTGGTCTACCTAGACTTTCAGAAAGCCTTTGATAAGGTACCACACCACCGCCTTCTCTGGAAAGTGCAAGCGCTTGGCATAGACGGAAAGGTAGCCGGCTGGATCGAGAACTGGCTAAGTGGCAGACGGAAACGGGTGGTGGTGAATGGACAGACTTCTAGGTGGGTGCCCGTTACTAGCGGGGTGCCTCAAGGTTCTGTCCTGCGACCACTACTATTCATCATCTACGTCAAAGACATCGACGGTGACATGGTTGCTAAGATTTCCGAATTCGCCGACGATACCAAGCTTGGTATGAACGTTGCAAAGGATGGAAATACTGCCCGCCTGCAGGAAGATCTTGGGAAGATTGGGGAGTGGTCGGACACGTGGCAAATGCCTTTTAACGTGAACAAATGCAAAGTGATGCATATCGGCCACAGAAACCCCCAATCTCAGTATATCCTTAAGGGCACTGCTATTGAATCCACCGACACTGAGAAGGACTTGGGTGTAATAATCACTAGTGACCTCAAGTTCTCGAAACAGTGCATTGAGGCGGAGAAAAAGGCCCAAAGGATGCTAGGCTATATTAAGCGCCAGTTTGGTTATCGGAACCAGGAGATTGTACTGTGCCTGTAAACTCACTTGTCCGACCGCACCTGGAGTATGCCGTACAATTTTGGAGTCCTTCATTGCGAAAGGACATCGCGAGATTGGAACGCGTACAAGCTAGGGCAACCAAGCTGATGCCCTCTATCCGACATAAAAGTTATGAGGATAGACTAAGGGAATTAGATCTGTTCTCGCTGGAATTTCGTAGACTGCGTGGTCAGCTCATCGAAGTCTTCAAAATACTTGGAGGGTTCGACAATGTTGACTACCGGGATATTTTCACACTGAGTGAGAACAGAATGCGCATTCACGGCTTCAAACTTGAACTGAAGCGTTACAACCGCAATCTGTGTGGAATTTTTTCCACCTACAGTATCTGCGGTAAGTGGAACGCACTTCCAGTGGAAGTTGTCAACAGTGAATCTGTTGACCAGTTCAAGTTAAGACTAGACAAAGTCTTGAAAAGTGGCCGTTTAGGGACGCATAACAATTGAGCAGTAATGTGCCCGCTCGATTGCTAGTCCAAAGGTACCCTCTTTGAATGGACCGTAAGGTCTCCTAGGGTACTTTCTTTCATTGTAACCCATTGTAACTCATTATAACAAAATTTAATAATGAAAGTGAACAAATATAGAATTCTGGCCAAAACCTTCGTTAGGGGCAAATTTCGTCCTAACAACACCCAGATAAACAAAGATGTGTACAAAAATGTCCCTTAAAGAGCGACTCCTACGAACGCTTCATAAACGTTTTGGTGGGAATCAATGCAATTTTCAGCATAAGAGAGCAAAGTGTGATCCCTCGGCCACAAGTAACGAAATTACTCTGACAACACCACACTTATATGGGTCCATGGCATTGAAGCTTATTAGATCTTGCTACGATTAAGAACCTGTGGGTGATCGTCAAAAGGGCGAAGGTGTGACGAGTGAACCTTCCAAAAATTGCAACAATTACCTATCATTAATGTTGCACCATCACTCACGATTTGCTCTTGAATTTGATATCAGCCAGAACGAATCCCGCAAGTCATTCATTTTTATCCCGACAGTCACTAAAGATAGCAAATCGCTTCAACCAGAGAAAAAACTGCCTCCTTTTTGATGAGTTTGCCATTATGCTCTCAAGAAATAACATGCGATAGTCATAGCACAAATCCTTAATCAATTTATTTTTGACTGCAAAGATTACTCGGACGCCATGGAGGCCTCTAAAGTTGACCAATACATCGCGACTTTTTGGACAAGTGTATATAAGGACGAAGGGGTCATAAAACCTAGGAAACTTAGATATAATTTTGATTGTCTCTAAGACACCTCAGTGACATGTAGGACAGTGGTGGTTCCAAGATAAAATTAAGGAGGAAGGGGGGCTAAGCTGAATTCCTCCCTTTGAGAAGTCTGAGAAAAGGGCATTATATAGCAAATCACACGTGAGTGAGCCCTAACTCTATCAGGTCCTGAATTTTTTTCGACACCATAAAATTATGACTTGTAGTTTTGGGACGTAAGCTAAGGTATAATACTGAATTTAATAATTATTTTTTTAGATTTGCCTGTATTTTAGACATGTATCATATCAGGTACATACTCGTACGATCGCAAAATTTTGTAAAAAACTGTTTTCATATATATTCTATATTATTACATCACTCTTTCTGAATAACATAATACAAGTAGGGCTTAGAAAGAAATGTAAACATAAACTTGTCTTAAATTTGGGGGAGGGCTTCAGCCCCCTCCACCCTGGATCCGCGCCTAATGCGAGGTAATCGTATAATATTAAGCTGCAAAACATAGCGATTTCAAAATTTGTCTCTCCGAATGTGTGAAATCATTTTACCATTGCACGTTATTTCAAACGCTTCAGGACAAAATGCGCATCAACAAATCATGAGGAAATATTCCCTGATTATACCGGGTGACAGACGAAAATGTCCCCTTTTTATAATGCTGCAATTTGTTAGATATTAAATTTTGAAGGTAGGGATAAGTATCATTACAAAGAACAATATTTGAAATTTTATTATCTAGCTTTTTAATATTAGAAATAACCACCACCAGACTACATGCAGTTATCAATACGATTAGCAAAATTCTTATGACATTCTGCAAAATATTGACATTGATGGATGCAATGATTTGTCGAAACTCATTCTTCAGTTCTGCGAGATTAAATGGTGCAGCTCGAAATAGTCTTTCCTTTACAAAACTCCATAGAAAGTAGTCTAAGGGTGACAAGGCGGATGACCAGGGCGCCCAGGGAAAATGTGTCCTATGCGAAATTAGTCCTTGAGGAAATCGAGCCTACAACCATGTCATGGGCGCACATGCAGTATGGGCTGGAGTGCCATCTAGAATAAACCTGGCATCATTAATTGACTGCGATTGTCCTGTTTCATAGTCTTCAAAGATATAGGGCCAATAAATCTTATTCCCACTTAGTCCGCACCATACTGTTATCTTTGGGGAGTGCAAAGGTTTTGAAAGTGAGTATTTGGGTTAGGTAGCGACTAGTTTCCCTAATTCTGTTTATTTGGCAAGCCTTTCAGGTAAACGTGACATTCATTCCTGAAAATTATGTTATTCATTACCAATTGTTTATCATCGCACATTTCTTTGACCCTGAGGCAAAGTGATAACTTTTGTTGCTTATCCTGCATTGAGATTTCTTGATGACATTGACTTTTTTTGTATGTGTTTAAATTAAGATCTTTTCGAGAATAGTCCAAATGTGTCTCAGCAGTCAATTTTCTCACTGAATTTGTTTCATCAGCATCCATTAGTTCTTACCTTGTCAATATTCGTTTCCGTTCTCACACTTTTCTTAAGGACGGAATTTCCTTATTTAAATTACGAATTGTGCTGTGCTTATTCCACTTGGCGTAATTTCTCTGTGTTATTAGTCACGTGCGAGTCTAGTCGCGAGACTCTACATCTCATTAGGTCGGTCGTCGGTCGGTCCCCGTTTTGCTTTTTTTGTTTTGGTAATATCATCAAAACTATAGAGCCCATTCTAAAGAAATTTGAAAACCTTATGTTGTTTAGCATTCTCTTTCGAATGCTATAATTGCTAAAGTCATCCCAAGGTTATTCCAGGAATTATTTCGTTTTGGAGATGACAGAATGCCATAAGAATTTTGCTAATCGTATTGATAACTGCATATATTCTGGAGCTATACTTGACTAGGGTATAATAAGATAGTATACGCTATACTTGTCTAGGATAGTTAATGCTAAGCGAGGTTATACTATGCTAGAGTAGGCTAAGCTATACTAGGCTATACTATGCTACGCTAGGGTAGGCTATGCTAGGTCATACTATGTTAGGCTACGATAGGCTAGCTAACCAAGGCTATAATATGCTAAGCTATGCAAGGTTATTCTTGTCTAGGGAATGGTTTGCTATACTAGTCTAGGATATAATAGGTTAGGCTATAATATGATATGCTTGTCTAAATTATGTTAGGTTTGGTTATGCTAGGATAGGCTATACCAAGCTAGCATATATTATGCAAAGATATATTGGCTAGGCTATAGTAGCCTATTCTAGCTTGGCTATAATAGGTTAGGCTAATCTAGGCGACGCTAAGCAAGGCCTTGGCATGCATTTTTTTTTTTTAAATATTAGGAGCCTATCTGGCGACTGCCCACTTGGGCATAAGTCGCCGGAATCACGACAGCCTAGCGCTAGGCTACTTTAAAATAAGAATATGAAAACATAACAATGATAGAAAAAGGAAAAACGTAACAAATAGGAAGCAATCTCCGGCGTCAAGGGAAGGTCCACCTCACCCCGGCGCAGGAGCGTGCGACCAACAAAGAAAACAATAACCAAAAAGCATAAAACCTAGTTAAAAAAAGGGAGAAGCCCGGCCTCCCACAAAAAGTCAACAAGTACACAAGTCAATGTGCACGAACTCGTCCCGAATACAAGGGATAGGCAGTAGCGACCCCGCCATCCTGGTACCTGGACAGGTATCGTGCGCGAAGATCACCCAGACTGGGACATTCGACAAGAATGTGCCGAACAGACTGGGGGACGACGCAATCGTCAAAATAGGGCGCTGGCGAGTGATCCATCAGATAGCGATGCCTAACACGAATGTGCCCGATTCGGAGACGACAGAAAGTGACCTGAAACCGTGGAGGCATTGGGGGATAGGTCAATGGGAACAGTCGCGGCGCAATGGCACGACACTTTAAGTTCCCTTCGACTGTCTCCCATCTTCTTTGCCAAGCAGTCCGAAGAGCTGCCCGTATTCCTGCCATGTAGTCGGTGTGAGGAAGAGCGAAACGATGGTCCGGTCGCAGAGTCCTCGCGGACTCTTTGGCGCCCTCATCGGCGCGCTAATTCCCTGCAATTCCCATATGCCCAGCAACCAGCAGAAGATAATCTCGACATCCGCTCGGCTTGCAAACATCGTGGCGTCACGGATATCGTGAACTAGGAGATGCGGAGATTCCAATGCCCCAAGAGCACTCAGGGCGCTTTGTGAGTCGCTATAGATCACAATCCGGTCTCCGAACCGGACACGTCGCGTAATCTCCCGTACCGAGGGGTGTATTGCCACCAGCTCGCCCGTGAAGACAGACGCAGACCCTGGCAAAGCCCCGCTGACTTCAAACAGGGATAATACGGCGTGGAAGCCGACCCCCTCTTGGGACTTGGAGCCATACGTATACAGTGGCACGGTTCCAGCGTGACAGGAGGTGTGCTCCAAAAAGGTCGAACACAATACTCCCGGCGCTGTACAAGCTTTGGGAGCAGAGGTGTGGCGACAAATAGCCAAATGTGGTACCCTCCAGGGTGGCGTCCTGGGCAGAACCAAAGGCGCCACGGGCCCTAGAGCTATACCTAGCTCGAACGGGTTTCCTGGCCCTAAACCCAAAAGGCTTAGGGTAGGACTGGCGTCTCTCGGTGGCATAGGCAGCGTAGAGATCAGCTGCGGATGCAGTGAGAGCTGTTGGCGACTGAGGGAGGCGCCGGTCTCGCGCGTACAGGCAAGTGATGCACTGTACGTGGCACAGAACGAGTGGCATCTCCCCATCATCGACCAACAGGCTCTCAATGGGGGAAGTGCGGAAGACACCGGTGACCAGGCGAAGGCCGGTGTGGTGGATTGAGTCCACCCTCCACAATAAACGCTCGGCTGCGGATGCATAAAACTCGCATCCGTAGTCGAGCTTCGAACAAACAAAGGATCGATAAAAAGTAAGGCTAGCCCTATCAGAACCCGAAGCGCTGAACGTCACGGAACGGAGAATATCCATGGCGCGGGTACAAGAGACCCTAAGGCTGCGAATATGAGCCTCCCAGGTGAGGCGTCAGTCAAATACAAGACCAAAGTAACGGTGCGATTCAACCGCTTCCAGGCGTACCCCATTAAGAAACAAGTCTGGATCTGGGTGGAGCCGTAGATGGCAGCAGAAGTGCACCACTTTAGTCTTGGCGAAGAAAAACCGAAACCTGTGCGCTTCAGCATAGCGAGAGACGCGGTTCAATGCCTGTTGGAGTCGACGCTCCAAAGTTGGCATCTGGGACGCGCCAAAAGAGATCGAAAGGTCGTCCACGTAGAGCGTAGCGAGAAGATCTTCCAACAGCACCGAGGTGATGCCATTGATGTTTAGGGCAAAGAGTGTGACACTGAGGACACTTCCCTTCGGAACACCCTCTTCCTGCTCCTTTGGGCCGGAGAGGGCTCCTCCCACCCGTACGCGGAATCGACGATCTCGCAAAAATTCAGATATAAACATTGAGAAGCGTCCCTTCGCCCCCATCGTATGGAGAGTCTTCATGATACCGTCTCGTCATGCGATATCATAGGCCTTCTCCAGATCGAAAAACACGTGTCGTAGTTATCCTTGATACCGTATCGCCATGAGGTATCATGGCGTAGGGCTGTCTACAAAGGAAGGCCTCGCAGACGGCATTTTCCAGTCGGAGCAGAGCATCCGACGTGGAGTGGAACTTGCGGAAGCCGCACTGTGCAGAAGAGAGATGGCCTCCGCTGTCGAGGAAAAGACTAATCTAACATTTATCAATTTTACCATTAACTTGCACACGCAAGAGGTTAGAGAGATTAAACGGAAACCGGCCGGAGTAGAGTGATATCTACCCGGTTTGCGAAAGGTGAGCACAGTAGCTATTGGCCAGGAGTCTGGGAGGAGACCCTCCACCGAGATCCTGTTGAACAAATCTAAGCGAAAGGCCATGCCTCGCTCACCCAGGTGTCGAACCATGGCGTACGGGACATTGTCCGAGCCATGGGTGGTGTCCGCGCACGAAGCAAGAGCGGAGTGCAACTTACTCACAGTAAACCTGTCGTTGAATGGTTCTCCGCATCTGGAGGTAAAGTCCAGCCAGCGCCAAGCACCACCGAGGCGGGCTCTCAGGCGGCAGTTGCCCTGAAAATGATATTTGAATGGGAAAGTGATCACTACCATGGAGGTCATCGACTACCCCACAATCAAAATCAGGCTGTGAATCCGAAGAGCACAAAGATAGATCAAGGCATGAAAATGAAGCGGTTCTCGGGCAGTGGTGCGTAAACTCATCCACATTTAGAACACTTATCTCAAGCTCTTCGATCAGATCGGCATAACTAGTCCCCTGGGATTTATTGAGTAATCCCCCCAGAGAGGATTCCTGCCGTTCAGATCTCCAAGCAAGAGAAAGGGCCTCGGTAACCGTGCCACGACGCGGCGGAAGTCCCCCGCGTCGAAGTCAGCTGACGGTGGAATGTACGCAGAAATGATAGTATCCCTCTTATCCAGGTGAAGCTGCACATCCACTGCCTGAAAAGAGGTATCTAAAGTGAAAGGAAGAACGGAGACATCATGCCGGGTGTTAACCGCGCATCCCCCAGCCCGGCTATCTCGCGGTGGTGGGGTCGCAAGACCCTTATACCCCGGGAAGGCGGGCGGGGGGCACGCGCCTAGCATGGTCTCCTGCAGCAAAATAGCTAACGGGGAACAGGACGAGACGAGCCTCCGCAGCTCCTCCCAGTTTGCCCGGAGTCTACGGCAATTCCATTGAAGGAATATGCCATCCAGGCCTACCTCAGTGGAGACTCAGGGGCCCTCTTAGAACAGAAGACTCTCACGGGAATGGCCGTGCGCTTCCCGGAGGCAGAACCCCGGGCGCTGTTGGCCGGACAAAACGCTGAAGGCGCTGTCGCCTTCAAGGACTTATTGAGGGAGGTTGCGCTCACCATGCGAGTCTTTTCCTCCATCCCCCTCGAAACCTTGGGCGGGTGTTGCGGCTTCGGAGGCGAAGGGCTCTCTTTTCGAGGAACCACCTTCTCCGAGCCATTCAGCCCTTTATTGCTGTCCTCCTTTCCGGGGACAGCTTTAGGAACCCCGGAAGATGGCCTGGCGACCAACTTCAGGGGTGTTACCACCTGTGAGTCTAACGACTCGGTGGAGGCGCGTGGCCGTTTTGCCTTACGGGAAACGGTCACGTTGGGGGAAGAGGGGCGGAGCCCTAGGTTTAAGCCGGGGCTGGGTATGAACCCTTTTTGCCGCCAGCTTTACCAGGGGAGCGTAAGGTTGAGTAGAGCCCGCAGAAGGGCTCCGAATGGGCGCGAAAACAACCGTGCTCGTTGGCCTGGATGGGCCAGGAGCAGAGGGTGCCTTTCTAACTATTGAGGCATAAGACGTCCTAGGCAGAGCCGGTCGCGCCAGGACCAAGTCCTTAGCCTCGCGGAATGAGAGTGTATCCTGGGCCTGAACGGCCAGGATTTCTTTCTCAAGGAGATATGCACCACATTGCTTTGAAGAAGCGATGTGCGGCTCTCCGCAATTGACACACTTGGCCACACATGATTTAGACTTATCGTGTATGGCCTTGGAGCAATTTACACAGACTTCAGGTGACCCTGACTTTGTACGTCTACAATAACGATTTGTATGGCCGAAGCGGTTACAGTAATAGCACCGGCGCAGCAGTTGCAGGAATGCCTCCACGCTATAGCGGTACCAACCGGCACGCACCGACTCAGGGAGCTTGTCACAGTCAAACGTGACGAAGAGTGTAGGTGTGGTTCTCGAGGCCCCTCCTTGTTTTCTCATCACACGTTCGACCTTGACCGCCCCATGGTTGGTCAGCTCTAAGGTGATGTCCTTATGGAGTAGTCAACAAGTTCCCTCGCATAAACTACTCCTTTCACAAAGTTCATGTTAGAGTGTGGCATCACACTCACCGTGGTACCATGAAGTGTCCGAAGAGCACTTATCTTGGCCGCCTCGGCGGGATTCGCCGCATTCGCCAGAAGTCTCCCGTCCGAGAAACTGGTCACCTTCGGCTCTCTACCAATTACACTAGCTAATCCTCTCCTATGATGGATCATGTTGCCCTTGCCCAACATGCTCCCATCAGTGGAGCGAATAACTAGGAAGCGTTCAAAGCCAGCGGGCTCGAAAACTCCAGGTAGCCTCTGAATGAATGGCCACAATGTTATCGAGGTTTCGCCATGCGCTCTTTTCGTCTTAGTCATAGTCGGGGGCTCCGGACCCGGGGTTCAGATTGGCCGGATGGGCCGATCTTGGCTTGGTCGTCTACCAAAGTGGCAGCAGACCCATCTGTCCCCACAGCCCTCGCGGATAGGGAGGAGCCCGAGTCTTTTTAGTCTTTTTCGTACTTTTTTTCTTTTTAGGAGAGGAGAGCGGGGAATGAACCCACTTCTACCCTCCGCTGACAGAAGCCCCTAGGCCAGATGGACCAGCCTAAGCCAGGTCCTTCTCCGAGATCGAGAAGGTCCTGGTGGTCGCAGGGGCACCGGTTGGAGGAGATCCCTCCCCTCCTTGTACTGCCTCGGAGACCCCAGCCGTTTGAGGATGACTTTGCATTGAGGCGGATTAGGGTTCGGGGCTTGGCGCCGAGCCCGGATTCCCCCATCATGGAAGGCCCTACCGTTTAGGCTGGGTTGCCTCAAAGACCATGTCTATCTCAGGAGGGGCCTCCAGTTGACCATTTCCTCCCAGGACATCGCAGGTCCCGTTGGCAGCATCACCCATCATGTGTGGGGAGGCACAGGCCTTGACCCCGGCAAGGTTTAGTATTCTGGCCAGCAGGTCTTTTGAGGGAAGCGACCGAAGGGGCCTGGCTTCCCTCTTCCCTCTAAGGGGGTTTGCCCTACCGAGCCGCTTCAATGGGGAGCGGTCGGCTATGGGCTGCCTGCTGGCTTTCTTTGCAGTCCCCTTGGAAAGTAAAGGAGGGACTGCCGCTGGCAGCAGAGAGATACCCGAAAGCAACTCCAGAGAAGAGGGTGAGGGGGAGTCTCCTATACCCGTAGGCGGATTAGGGTTCGGGGCTTGGCGCCGAGCCCGGATTCCCCCATCATGGAAGGCCCTACCGTTTAGGCTGGGTTGCCTCAAAGACCATGTCTATCTCAGGAGGGGCCTCCAGTTGACCATTTCCTCCCAGGACATCGCAGGTCCCGTTGGCAGCATCACCCATCATGTGTGGGGAGGCACAGGCCTTGACCCCGGCAAGGTTTAGTATTCTGGCCAGCAGGTCTTTTGAGGGAAGCGACCGAAGGGGCCTGGCTTCCCTCTTCCCTCTAAGGGGGTTTGCCCTACCGAGCCGCTTCAATGGGGAGCGGTCGGCTATGGGCTGCCTGCTGGCTTTCTTTGCAGTCCCCTTGGAAAGTAAAGGAGGGACTGCCGCTGGCAGCAGAGAGATACCCGAAAGCAACTCCAGAGAAGAGGGTGAGGGGGAGTCTCCTATACCCGTAGGCGTAGGAGAGGAGTAAGCCTCCTCTCCGGTTAAAGAAATATGGAGGGTCCCCTGTGCAAGCACAGGGGGGGGGGGGGAAGGAAACCTCCATTTTTTCTGTGTAGCTGCCCGAGGACGCCTCCGTCGATGGAACAGGGCAAGTTGATGTTTTTTTTATTTTTTTAATTTTTCATCATTGGGCATGATGACCCTGTATTTTATATGGGAAGTAATAGTTCATCACCCCTCGCAGTAGCTCGCACGGCAAGGGGTGCGTACACGCCTGGCAGAGCCAGGTGCCGCCATTCAGGACCACCCCTCCCGCCTGGTGGCTTGGCAGTCCATCGGCATGGCGCCTAACCTTAGACACCGTGTAAAATTTATCGTGTTAAGAGGAACAAAAAAGGGATGTGAGGAAGGTATGGGTTGGGGATGAAGCAGGTTGTTAAAAAAAAACCATCCCGGACCGGAGCTCAGGGGTTAGGGAACATTGTCCCCTTCCCTCTTAGCCCCGATCCGGGACGGTTGACTGAGAAGAAGGTCAGCATCTACCCTGTGAAATTAGAGGCCGACCAAAGAAAGTTGTGGGAGAGGTTGTATGAAAAGCGACGAAGTAGGGGAGAAATACAGGTTGTCTGAAAGGAGAAGAGACTAAGCTGGGGTTGGACGGGGGACTTGGCATGCAATGCTAAGTCATACCTGCTTAGGATAGGCTAGTCTATAGTAATCTAGGTTACACTAGGCAATACTACGCTAGGCAAGGCTATACTAGGCTAGGCTAAGATAGGCTATATTATAATATGCTATGTTAGACTAGGGTATAGGCAGCTAGGTTAGGCTATACTAAGTTAAGCTAGGATAAAGTAAGCTATACTATGCTAGGTTATACTAGGCTAGCTAAATTATACTAAGCTAGTCTCGGTTAGGCCCGGCACATCTAGGCTATTCTATTTTAGGCTAGGCTATCCTATGTTTGGCTAGGCTTGGCTATACTAGGCTAAAACAGGGTAGGTTATACTATATTATGCTTGGCTATGATATGCTATGCTATACTAGGCAAGTTTAGGCTAAACTATACTAGGCTATTCTCTACTATGCTATGCTAAAGAATGTGGCTATACTATGATATTTTATACTATGCTATGCTATACTATGCTATAATATACTATGTTATGTTATACTATGCTGTGCTATATTATGCAATGCTGTGCTATGCTATACAATAATATTCTATAATATACTATGCTCTAATCTGCTATGGTATATTATGCTATACTCTGGAATACTGTGCTATTAGTGTGTTTCAATCTTTTCAACATTCTAATTACATAAAAGATGGGTGCTCAAACCCTGAAGCCCTACTTATGAATTTTATTATTTTTTTTTTTTAATATAATTTTAGTTCTATTGGTTAGCTACTAAAGGTTTTGACTTATCTTTGTCATCTTGGGGAATTAAATGACTATTATTATATTAATAATTATATCTATTTTACTTCTTGTCCTTTTTTTCTTATTTCACCGTTTTAAACATATTCATCAGTGTGCCGACGATTACCATCCTACTAGTGGGATTTGACCTACAATTGCTTTTAAATTTAGGACAAGATTGGTGACATCTAAATATTTGAACACCTAAATTGAAAATAGCAGAGTTGTTGCCATCTCAATTCAAAACTCTGGTTCACGTTCTCAAAATGTGGATGTTAGAAACTACCCAGCAGCCAATCTTGCAAAGGATATGTACTTAAAGTGCTTGTAAAGTGGGAACGAGGTAACACTTCTTTTCTAGCCCCGTTGTAAATTCAAGAGTCACAATCTTAAACAGATCCCAAAGAACTGGGAGCATGCCAAAAACATCTTCCTTGGGAGAGGAGAGTTACAGGCCTAAGACACTTTCATTGCAAAACTAGCCAACTTGTTGATATCCTCAGGCGCAAGTGTAAAATTGTTTTTTGCTGTAAATTTGGCTGCCCTGGTTGCAAAAACGAAACTCAAATTAATTTAAATCCCCTATGCAGATGAAGATATCTGTGAAAGAACTTGCTTTCATTTAAGTAAAATAGACAAGTCAATAAGTAAAAGAGACAAGAAGTGTGAAGGAACAAGAGTTGCTTACTATAAGTAGGCCAATGTTTCATTGCCATTAAGTCAAATAATTTTCCCTCCTGAAAAAAATGAAGAACAAATAGCTGATGCTCAAGATGGAAAGGATTGAATTTATGAAGTGACATTAAAAATACCAACCGCATCTTCAAATTCCATTAAAAAGGAGCTCGGGAATTATATTGGGGGGGGAGGCAATAACATCATATCTATTCGGCTGATTCTAACCAATTTTGAAAATCTTATAATGTTTTACATTCTCTTTCAAATAATATAATTGCCAAAGTCCTCCCAATGTTAGCCCATGAATTATTTTGTTTTGGCAATAACATCATAACTATTCGGCCAATTCTGACGAAATTTGAAAACCTTAAGGTGTTTACATTCTCTTTAAATGATAGATGGTAAATATGTAGATTATCGGCGCGAACCATCGTACTATTTCGTCCGTGTTCCAAAATGTTTCACGTTTTTGGAGTACATTTAAGTTGACGGCTCGTGTGGGGGTAAACACAATGGGGGGACTACACTACGATGATCCTGAGTTTCATTAAATTTGGGGGGGTCTGGGGGGCACAGCCCCCCAGTATATAATCCTAATTGTTTATAGAATAATAATTCGAAAAGGACTCAAACGCGCATGAATATTCCGACACGAGTGAACGATAATATTTACACACAATTTTTTTTTCGGCCGGGCCGCTAATCTACATATTTACCGAATAAGTGAGAGCAAGCGACTTTTTGGTCAGCACACCTTGTTTTTTTGTCTAATCGTATACCATATCTTGCTTGAAAATGACGAATTAATTTGATTGGGAGCCATGTCGAATCATTAATTCCACGACAATTCTGCGCTGTTTAAGGGTTAATTGTGCCATTTTTGAGAGCTTAAAACAAAACTGTTTAATATCTGCATAAATAGGCTATCCTACGCTGGAATAGACTATCCACCGCAAACCTCGGCTACCTAATCTAGCTAAAAAAATTTCAAATATAGTTCTTTGTAATCATACTTATTTCTACCTTTAAGCTTTAATGGCTAACAAATTACAGCATTATAAAAAGGGAACATTTTTGGCTGTTACCCGGTACATAGAGTTAATCTTTTCTCATTATAAAAAAAATTTAATATCCATTTATAATTGTTCTCCATTATTTGCTCATTTTATTGGCATAATATGTAATTGCTTTGGGTGGCCTTCCCTATGGTCCTCCTGTCTTATCCAGTGGCGTAGCTATGGATTTAGGGGCCTGGGGGTAGGGTTGGAGGAACTTTTTTCAAAGTCGGAGGGGGGGGGGGGCAGTAGCCCGGCCTGGTCAGCGCGCTCCGTCATAACTGAGCATGATCGAATAACACAGCTACACAGGACATTGATGTAAGAACAATAGTCAAATTTTAGCAGTTTAATAAATCATAGATTCCCAATGCAAAACAAACACAAACATGAAATTGTATTCAGAGTCAGGAATTATATTTCCAAGACACAAACTCACTGAATTATGGATATAATAGATAGACACAACAGTATTATAGCTTCTATAAGAGTATATGTAATACAATTTGTTTTCAATATAATACCCATGTTAAATGCAAGTATTTACAAATTTCTTCCCCCAAATTTAATCCTACGATCATTGACAGTGCAAGGCCTTGACTAATCAGGAAAAAACAGCTGTGATATGCATGTTAGGCCTATTGGAACTATAGTTTTGTAAAATAGTCTACACTGCCTACAGGTACCATTAGGGAGATGAACACTTATAGGCATATATTTTTACATTTCTGGATTTCAAAAGTGGAGGGGCCAGGCTCCACCAGTCCAAAAAAGGGGACCCAGGTACCCCCGGCTCCTTCACCTATGCCCGGGGGCATTATCTCATTTGGGGGCTCTCAACATAAGAGTGTTTGATATCATGGATGACATAAAAACAACTATTCCTGCAATATTTTTGTGCTCTCTGGTATGTCTGATAGTGTGTCAAATAAAACAATAAAAATAAGTAAGGCACTTTAATATGGAATACTTATATATGAGTAAACAAATTAACTACAATATGTGAACCCTAGATATTACATATTGAATAAATATACTAGTTAAAATTCATATTGATACATTCCATCCGTCTGATACTCGTACAGCAACAATACAAGTAATTATTAAGATGCCTTAATACTGAAAACTTAAGCATAATGACAAGAAATAAACGACAAAATGTGAAATCGAGATATTAGATTTATCAAATACATATTCCAGTCAAAAGTTATATTCATGCATTTTATTAGCGTGACGCGCAACAATATAAGTAATGATCAACACAGTTTAATTCAGAATTTAACCATTTTTATTAACTGCTTTTGTCATTCAAAAAAGAGATGGAACACTCGTTTGGGGGCCCCCTCCAATCGGCAGGGTTGGCAAAAAAACAAATTTTGAAAAAGCTCAATAAAACCCGGGTTTTATCTGTTGTTTTTTTCAAATCTAGGGTTTTTTCAAAAAACAAATGCTACAAGCATTTAAGGTCGTCTTTGCTTTTCGGGTTAGTGTCGAGTGACGGCCGAAAATCGCTTCCGTCAGTCGTCAGTCTGCCAGCGAAACTGGGGAGTCCGTCAGTGGCGGACTGACGGACCTTCCGTCATCGGTACTGACGGACTGCCCACCACTGGAAATTGAAGTTAAAATAGACAGTGTAATCCACCTATCTACCCAACGAAACACGAGGTTGATGCTCGTGCGAAATAATAAATAGCGAATATCATATTTACTATTGTTCTATTTATAATGCTATTTTTATATTTCTATTCTTATACAGTTATATTTCTTTATTTTACAATACAAAGCAATCTGAAAAATCTTCTCTTTAGTTAAGTATTATAACTAACAGTTATCAGAGGAGGAAATTTTGGTTAGCCCCCCCCCCACCTCCTCCTAAATTTTGATCCTGGATCCACCCCTGGGAGGGAGGGTAAGAGATGATCATGATAGCAATGAATAAAGTGGAAGCAACTATGAAAGAAGTGGAAACTGTAAAAAAAATGTGAATAACAATTACATTGATGGAAATAAAAAATTCAAACTCTATAAAATACATTAAACTGAAAGGTGATAAGAAATTCCTAATATTATTATTATTTATTATGATTGCTATTATTAATTATTATTATTATTATTATTATTATTAGTAATTATTATTATTAGCTGAACCTGTGGAAATTCCACGGAATATATCTGTATTTAATGATAAATTTATTTAAAAAATATAAATTGAAGATAAGATCACTACATAATGGACACTTAATTATTATGCCATTTCCATTCTTGCTCACAGTTATTATTATTATTTCTCTGCATACTACGTTCTTTGTCACAGTTTTGTTACATTTTTTACTTTTAGCACATTTAGTAATTTGAGTACATTTATTAATTTTGGCCCATCTAATACATTTATACTTTAGCACATTTAGTACATTTAGTACGTTTATACCCTTTATGACATTTAGTACATATAGTACTTTTAGTCATTTTTGTATTTTTATTACAATCAGCACATTTAGTATTTTTAGTACATTTTGTACTTTTAATATTTTAAATTTAGCACATTTAGTACATTTAGTATTTTAGTACATTTATTAATTTTTGCCCATCTAGTACATTTTGTACTTTAGCACATTTAGTAACTTTTATCACAGTATTTTAGTAAATTTAGTACTTTTAGTATATTTTGTACTTCTAGTCAATTTTGTAATTTTAACACAAAACCTCTTTCAAGATGTACTAAAAGTACTAAAATTATTAAATGTGATAAATGTACTAAATGTATTAGAAGTACTAAGAGAAGAGCGACCTGGGAGTGATGACGTCATAGCGTAACAGTCGAACAGAGGATTGACATAAACATATTTTTACATAGAATATTATTATTTGCTCGCAACTAAGAGGCAAACTAACGAGGGCATCTTTAATAGAATGTTTGTGAGGAGAGGTCCGTAAATAAAGTGGCGATGTTAGAAGTGAAAAAGGGTGGAAGGTACATAGCTCGAGTAATCTAAAGATGAGACTACTTGGGGTGGTAAGTACCGAGGTGGGCACACGCAGCTCTTCTAACATCTGCTTCTGACCGACAAAACGAAGGCAGAACTTTATCGTGAGCAAAGAATAAACACTTCTGACGATTAGTGGAGTTAACCCACACTGGATATGGTTAGTTGTCGGATGGGCACCCTCTTGACTGGCGGTGAAAATTCGTCGCACTGGAATAAAAGAATATCTAGTCATTTTTCGGTGTCTAACAGATTCTTTAAAAAGATACACGATACAATTCATATCACACGCAGGAAAAGAAAATATTGAGCGTTTTCGTCTTGATCTCGTGGTTAATGTGAGCTTCTGAAGTTCTCCTTGTTGGTACCGCTTCGATGGTGGAGAAATCTAAAGCTCTCTTCCCCTTCCTTAACCTTGGGGAAACCAATGTCGCCTTCTCTGATTCCGTCAGTAATCTTGGTGTTATTTTCGACCATCAACTCTCGTTTAAACCGTACATCCATCGTGTCTGTAAATCTTCCCTCGGTGTCCTCCACAACTTTCCATGTGTTCGATCCCATTTTGATCGACGAAGCCTTGAGACTGCTATTCATGCCTTCGTCACCTCATGCTTAGACTACTGCAATTCTCTTCTCGTGAATCTCCCTTCTTCTTCACTTCGCCCCCTACAACTAGTTAAAAACTATGCTGCCCGGATCCTACTTCGCCGCCCCCGGTTCTCTCCTTCGATGCCTCTGTTACAGGAGCTACACTGGCCACCTATTCGCTTCCGTACCCACTATCAAAATTCTTCTCATCACCCACAAGGCCCTAAACCTCGAGGCTCCACCTTATCTCTCATCTGCCCTCTCCCGTCGTCAAACTCCTCGGACACTCCGGTCTAACCTCGCTCCCATCCTAAACACTCCTCGTTCTGTCCTCTGCTCAATGGGTGACCGTTCCTTCTCAGTTTGTGCTCCTAGAATCTGGAATACTCTTCCTGCCGAAGTCCGATCCTCTCCCTCCCTTGCTACTTTTAAACGTCTCCCGAAGACTCATCTCTTCAGAATTGTCTTCTCTCTCCTGTAAAATTTATCTACACTCGCTACACAACCTGCGCTCTGGGAGGGCTAACAGCCCTGAAGGGCGCATTATAAATACCTATTATTATTATTATTCTTACAATAGATATAACAAATAATCATTTTCGCAAAAAAGATTGCATATGCTTATATTTAAGTTCAAACAATCACAAATGCCCTCTGCAGAGCAAATAGATGAAATGATAGATACACAAAAGTATGGTAAGGGGTAAAAAACACAGACCGAAAAAGATTCATACAGTTAAAATAGCAATAGTTATATCATTAACATTGTATCGGGAACGCTCGAGGGACGCTTGTCAGCCAGTTAAGCTTAAAAAAAGCTAAAGACGGCTAAAATCAACTGGTTATATCCAGTAGACCAATCTAACATTACTAAAAAGAACTGTATCAATTGATTATTTCATCCTTCACTTTTGCTGTCGGAGGACACTTTCACTAATTCGTGTAGCACGTTATATGTTGCAGTTGTCAGTTACTTAACGATAGTATGCGGTTAGTGTAGCAGTGGTTAGCTAGCTTCAAACTGCATCGGGCATGCTTGTTAGATTAATCTTTTGTTGTTTTTTTCAATTTTGCAGCCAAAATTCGCACACTTCTCCCCAATACGACTTTAAATTAACGTTTGTTTCAACTGTGAAACGATCGCGCAGATATTGCAAAAAAAAACACATAAATCTTGATAAATTACATTTTTAAATTGAGTCTAACGTGTGATTTTTCCTACAATGTGTCTTTAAAACGTTAAAATTACATTGGCTTTTATTTGGGGTGGGGGGCTCTACCTACGGCATTAAAATATTCGTGACCTCACAGTGGTAATTTTCAAGGAGAGCGCCGCACGATATTTTAGCGCATTTTCCTAATTTGTTTTCCCTATTTCTAGGCTTTTAATCTTTTGAAGTTAGCTTCTAGGTTTATAGGTTAAGTTACTTTATATGTATAAGTTTAATATACTTACGGTAAGCTTAAAAAAACTAAAAACGGCTAAAATCTAGCAGAAAAAACTGGTAAAATATTGTGTGGCGCTCTCCTAGAAATTACCTTGGCAGTAAACAGGACTTTTACAATTAGGATAGTTTACGGATCGCAGGATCACAAAATTAGTAAAATGTTAGATCATTTCTGAACCTTCTTCTCAAATATGCAGATTAAAAGTCTTTAAAATCAAAAGCACGTGATTTACTCATAGGGTTTGAAGTACAGATGAACGAGATCATAGGCTTCACTTTTTTGCTTTCCATGTGAAAACAAAGATCGAATGCAGTAAAAATAATAAAAAAAAAAAATGTGAAGATATGTTAAATAAATTATACAAGTTATAAAATATAAGAGCCAATTGAATCCTGTGAATGAATTGTGTTCGAAACTTTGGGGAAATTCGACACCACGCAGGGAATTTTTAAGTTACGATTTCACTGATTTTCTTTCCCTTATTTCGTAACTTTTGAGATTGTAAGAATAAGAAAAAAAATCCTCAATACGAATAGAAAATTCTTTGTTCGGTGTTAGCCATGCGTGAAGAGCTAATATCGGCTCAGTTCTCTTTTGTTTTCATTTACTCACGCGAGAGAGAATTATAATACAAGGCAGCATGAAACATTTAAATAAAATATACAAACCTAACCACCCTTTAATTAGCCTCCTAACCTTTAAAACTAACTACATTTTGCTCCCTATTTTCACCTTCTGCCGATGAAATGCAATTTTCACCCCATCCCCATAAATGCGTATAAATTGAAAACAAAATTCGAATCAGTGCTTCTTTATTTTACTTAAAACGGACCTTTCGGGACTTAATGAAAACAATCGAGGCAATTAAGGTTCTTAAGGTGCATGAAGGTAGAATTTAGCGGTACATATGACAGTAGTGTTGATATGAGAAGTAGGTATAAGTATGTATTAGTGAGGTGTGTGTGTAGTTTCCAGGTAACTGGATGGTCCTTTCCTTTCTATTCTCCTTAGTTCCTATCACCTTCCAACTCTTTTTCTCTCAACTAATTCGATATTAAATTAGATTTCACCATTTCTGTATAATTTCCACTTTCTTTATAAACCCACTTTCTCTCTCTTATTAGTCTCAGGCTTACACAAACATTGGGACTTGATTCGTTCTTATCTTTTTCCTGCTACTAAGGAATTGAAGTTTCATCTCAATTTCCTCTTAGTCTCAGCTTGTCCTCCCAACCATTTATCAGCTCTTCCTCATTCCCTCTCGAGATTTCCACTGCCCTCTCATATAAGACTATATTGACCGGTTTCATTCTTACTGTAATCCATTCGGTATCCTGGTTTTGTACCTTCTGGAGTTTAATCATGACACTCTTCAGAGTACTATGTAGCGGAACAGGTGTACAGTAGAGTGGCTCTGACAATTGTCATGTAGAGTTTCCTCTTGTATCTAGCTGACAGCAGTGAAAACGTCCCTAGTTGCGCCAACTTCACTTTTGCTATTCTTATCCTATCCGCTACATGTGTTATGTACCCGGTTTTACTTATTTTCAGACTCAATACTTTAGCTTCGTCCTTATATTCATATCTTTTGCCCTTAACTCTAATGTTCTCTACCTTTCTCCTGTTGATGGGGATCACTGCGTTTATCACTATTGGTCTTTATCTTCCATTTCCTTTCGTATCTATTTAAGTTCAGGATCTCTTTTTTCTGTATTATTGGCCGCCTTGCTTGCGGCTCTAATTGAGGTCGCAATAATTTGGGTGACGTCATCCGTGAACTGTATATAGGCTGTTTCTCGGCTAAGGGGAAACGGTAGATCATTGGTATAAATGGCGCAAAGGACTCGGGATAGGCAGCTCCCTTGAGAGAGCCCCTCATTTGTATTAAAGGTGAGGCCTTCATACCATTCGAACATATATAGGGCCTTCTGTCGTTTATGAAACTGCATAACAGCATGGTTATTTCCCCCCCTTGGTATCCTTCTTTCTCCTGAATCCGTACTGTTGTGGGTTGAACTTAGGGTTGGTCTCTAGGTGATCAATCAATCTGTTCCTTCCATTTTTTCCAATACATTGGCTATAAAATTGAACAGCGAGATGGGTCTGTACCCGTTGACTTGCCCGGTTTTAGCGGGCAAGTCAAATGGTTTGGGCACAAAACCATTTTGGCTACTTTTACTCTGTCCGGGAAGTATCCGATGTTCCAGTATGCATTGAAATTTTCCAACATCCCCTTCAATACGTTCTCCGGGAGCTGACTTATGCTCGCTCTCGTCAGCCTCGATGCTTTCTGTTTGAAGACCTGGACTACCTTCCTTAATTCCTCCATCTTTATCTTTCCATCGTTTCCAATGTCATCCTCCTCCCCGTTATAACGAGGGATCCTGTCGAGTGGGTAGGTCATGCCCAGATAGAGGTTCAGTTCTTCCATAATCCCTGTTTCGTGTTCTGCGTCAAAATTCTCATTATCTTAACCTGTGATATTAAATACCTGGCTCTAGTGTTCCCTGAACAGCTCCTCTATTTCATCTACTTAATCCTTAGCTTCCTTGGTGGTGGAGTACCCTATAATCTTTGGACAGATTGCCAACATTGTCTCGGGTTCCATTTAATCTGTAGTCTATCAATCAAACCCTCCCATACCCTCTCTTTCTCTATCCTCACTTCTCTTTGGAGCTTACGTTTCCTCCTGTATAGATCAATAGTTGGCCTCTCGTCAGTTGATTGCCTCCAGTTCTATCATCTTTGATCTTATTTCAGGTGACAACATTGGAGCCTGGAGTGTTTTCATCGCCAACTTTGGTATGCTAACCTCCTCTGTTGACTTTATTCTAGAATTTGACCTTTCTATTTCCCTGTCAATATCTTCAACACCTTTGCTTTTCATCACTGGCGGGCGGTAGTCTCCCAGCATCTCTCGGAAGTTGTCCCACTCCGCCTTCGCATATTATTTCCTGACCGGGCATGGCACTTGGATTGGACTTAGTGCCAGCAATACTGTGATTGAGTTAGGAACACAGGACCCGGTTTAACAAACATGTTCCAGTGAAAATTTCTACTGGTTAATACTATTCGTATGTCAGGCTTTGCAGCTGTTGTCTGTGACGTACGTGGGAAACTCCGGCCCAGCTTGTACCACTATACCCTTATTTATTAATAAATATAGGTTCTCTGAGGTATATCCTGAGTGCCTGGAGCGAGCATTCAGGTCGCCAAGGAAACTCACCATAGTGTTGCTTTCGAATACCCCAAGGAAATTATGGAGGTGCATATAGTTTCTTCTTGGAGGTTGGTAGGCCCATTATAACCAGCGGTCCCATCTGGGTGTCCAGTTCTATTGCCATATAGCTCTGGTCCAAATCTTCCAATTCTCTATGCTCTATTTCTTTCTTAACAGCAACTTTCATTCGAGTGACTTTTCGTGTAGGTATAATAAAGCTGCAGCTTCAGCTCATACTTCCCTGTTCTCAAACCATGCTCAGATATCACTACTACATCAGGGTTTTCTTGGCCAACACGTTCCAAAAATGGCTTTTCTTACTCTTTAATCCATTGATGTTCGTTCACTTCAACTATCTTCAGTTTATTAACTCTTTTATCCATAATTCTTTACTTATTCACACTCTAAACTTTTCTTTGTCCGTTCCTTAACTTTCTGAAATTCTCTGTCCTCAGAAAGTGACATCTATCCGCTTTTATTAGAGATCTTTGGACTATATCCGTCGGTCAGATAGTCTGATTGGTGAGTCCATTTAAATCTACCATCTACTAACCCGTCTATGATATATACCATTCAGATCTTTGGGGAATTCGTTCCCCATAGTGTGTACGTCTGCCTCTTCACACGATGGTAATTACGCGCTCGTCCTCTCACTCTCGGTTTCCACTTTCTTTGCTACTATTTCCTTCTTAAAATCTCTTACGAGTAAGTCCCCTTTCTTACTATTCTTTACATCACTTGTCCCTGCTTTCTCTACCCATTCTTTACTTTCTGACTAAGGTGGAGCCTTCTGAGTTTGAGTCCTTCCTCTTTTTCTTCTTTTTTTCTCTTCTCCTGTTTCTTATTCTCCTCAACTGCTGCAATTTCCTCTTCTTTCGCAGGCTCCTCCTAGACTTCTTCCTTTCCAACTATTTTGATTTTTAGTAAGTCTCTTGATGGAGGGTTCTCCGGGAGCCACAACTTTCTCTTCATTCCGTTTTTCCCAGTAAGGTGTTGCGTTCCATTGAGAAACCCCCTGGATTCGATATATTAGCCATATTGTCATACATTATCATGGCCATAATTTCCATAGATTGGTTCTCAATCATGAGGTATGGCACATGACTCACCGACGGTGCTGGAGTTCCTGTGGGCCTGGGGTTACCTGAGGTCCCGATTTCTTTGCCCCTGCGTACGACAAATTCTCTCTCCTTTTCTTCTCTGTCCTTACCATCTCTTTCTTCTTTATTATAATTTGCCTCTCAGCTGAGCAACTCATGTTCATTGCTCCGTGAGGACCTTGACAGTTTGGGCATTGCTTTATCTCACTCCTGCATTCTTTATACCCATGACCCACTTGATTGCATTTCGAGCATTTCTTTTCAGACTTGCAAACCTTTGATTCATGATCCTCGATTACCAAGCAGTTTGAGCATATCAGGATCTGTACAAATTCCTCTGTATCTATCTACGAGGGAGTGATTCTCAGATTGAATGCTAGTAAGCCTTGCTGTTTTGCCTTTCTAGCAGTCTCTACATCATCGAACATAATCTTTAATAGGTGATTAAATCTGCCTAACTTTACCACTTCAGTCACCTTAGCCCATTCGTTTTCAATCTTTCTTTACCCATGGACCCTTTTTCTTTAAAAAAATTTTTGGTGGCCCCAAAACCCCCAAATTCTTCACTAATATAAAAGCAAAGGAATTGTATCAATAAGTAAAAAAATAGTAAATAATTATGCTTATTTTGAAGGAAAACTTTAAGTTTAAACTAATACAAATAAATTATTTAATAGTTAAGTTCTATGGAGCATTTATGTACATTAGTAAATAATTCATAATATACCTTTAAAAGATAAGTGAGTAATTAAATAAAAAATGTAGATTTATTCAATGAGATCCCTGTGACTGATGTTGCTCAGCGAGTTATTTTATATTCGGCTCCATCGATGTCATTGATAGTCGAAGATCACCCCTTTGCACAATGGTCAGTCTATTACGAGCTTTTGACAATAAGTGAGAAACAGGACTAAATCTTGATTCAACAAGGTAAGATGATGGAAAAGCAATGACGTAGAGATGTGATTTATCCCAGAGTAGTGGATACTTTTTAGCAGCTTCATTTGTTTTCCATATATCATGGTTCCCATCTTTAAATTTTGCCTGCAATATTTCATCACTTTGTAATTCAATGAGGGTTTCCTGTAAAGAAATATCTACATCGGCAACATTAACTTCGAAAGGAATTGTCACCCAAGATGGTATATCCATCATGAGTAAGTCACTTAACCAAGCTTGCATATCTTTGTGTAAATTTTCAAAATATTCACCATACAATGCAAGATCATCATGGTGCAGATCGCTGTTAATTGAGGCCAAACAAGCAAACTGTTCAAATGCACGACAACTGATATTAACATTGTACAACTGTAGCTTTTTCAGGAAAGCAGTAATTGAACCTTTACTGGATATGAGATCAGAATTTTTTTCCTTGGAGCTGTTTATTAAGTAAATTGATTCTTTCAAATATATCTGATAAGTAAAATACATCACATTTAGTTGCAAGCAGTTGTTCTCCAAGATGGATGTTGGCCAGAAATAAGACAATAGAATCCCAAAGTGCAATAAAACGATGAAGACAATTCCCCTTTGATAACCATCTCACCTAAGTATGCATTACAAGACGTTCAAACTCTTCTTCATTTTGACTGCAGAATTCAGCAAAGAGGCGGTCTCTTATAGAATTTGATTTAATATGGTTAACCACTTTTATTACAACACTAGGGGCATCATGTAGGCGTCCACCCAATTTCTTAGCAACTAAGTGTTGACGGTGTATCACACAGTGTATGCAGGATACTCCAAGGACAGCTTGTTTCAAGTGTTCAATAAAACCTTTGTATCTGCTAGTCATGGATGATGCACCATCAGTAGCACATGCCATTATGTTTTTGAGTAGAATATTGCTTTCCTTGAAATATGTAACAATTTCATTAAAAATTGTTTCACCTCTTGAGTCTGTCTTAAGACTTATGGCGAAAAGCATTTCCTCTCTGGGTCCTTAATCATCCTTAGATCTAACATATGTTAGTAGAATTACTTCATTATCTCTTAATGTTGGTTCATCAAGCTGAAGAGCAAACTGTTTTACTTGTAAATTAGCTATTAATTGCTTTTCAACATCCTCTGCCATTTCATCAATGCGTCGTGACACAGATGAGTTGCTTAACGGAATGGAATTAGTGATTTCACTTGCACTTTGTTTCAGAACTGATGAAATTATAACAGACACTCCTGGCAAAATTACTGTTTCACCAATATTATGGGGTTTTCCAGCCTTTGCTATTATCTTGGTAATTTCATAAGATGCCAATAAACCATCATTTAGTTTGCTTACCTGACTGTTAAACACTTGAACCACTGTTTTTCTTGCTTGAAAATCTTCACGGAGTTTTCTAAAGTATTCTACTGGTTTGTCTTTCTTTTTATTGTGTTTGGTTTCCAGATGTATTTTAAGTTTACAAGGCCTCATGCTTGCATTTGAAAGTACATCCATGCATATGAGGCACATTGGTTTCGTTGCATTCTGTGGTGATGGAATTAATCCGTAAGATAAATAGTCAACAGAATACTGTCAGCACTTCTTCTTTGTTAGCGCCGCCATCTTTAAAAATATATCAGAAGCTGTTACAGTATATATTATAGTTTATAGTTAAAAATTATATGTAATTTGTTAACAAAATTAAAAGATAAATTTGCAGCGAATACAGAGAGAAGTGAGAGACCTTGATATTTTAAGGTGAAATAGGTATGATAATTTGGTCACTTTTTGCTTAAAGTACAGTGTATATATATATATATATATATATATATATATATATATATATATATATATATATATATATATATATATATATATATATATTATACGAGAAAGAAAGAGAGAGAGAGAAAGAAAGAGAAAGAGAGAGAGAGAGAGAGAGGGAGATGGAGAGAGAAGACATTTTAAGATAAACCATTGCAATTATATGGCGTGAAGAGGCCAATAATCGTGAGTAATTTAACTAAACATCCAAGTTAACATATTTAACTTTGCGGTACTTCAAGTACAATATATTGGGCACTATTGCCATTTCTCTGGATCAAAATGTAAGTCACGAATTATGTTTCAGTGCGTGTGTGTGTGTATGTGTGTGTGTGAGGGAGTGTATTGAAGATTAATTTAAAACGCACGTGTTGATATTTGTGACATAACATAACCTAACATGACAGCGTAAAGTAACATAATATGATATGACATAGCTCAACATCATTATGATATATGATATAATATTTGATGCAATACGATGCGATACAATAATTACCATACGCTATATTACACCATAATACACTATAATATAATACAAAATAACATATAATAGTATAAAATGGTATAATATAATAATTTAGTAAATCCAGGAGTCAATAATTACTCCTCGCTTTGATTCAAATCTAATCTGATGGAGTTCATTATTATAATCAATTGGAATCAAGGGTTCCAAGCTCACTAAGTTTGCGAAGAACTTCCTACATAGAAATGCTATTATTTTGATGCATTTAACCCCATCTCTAAGAATTAAAGTACATAGTAATGATATTATAATAACTTACTCATTAAACACCAAAACACGTTTTACGAACAATTAAAACTGAAAAATATTCACATGAATTCTCTATGAGTTCACACTGTGTATCTGTATGAGTTGGACCCGGAGGCGAGAGCTACAAGGAGCTACAAGGAAAATAAGTACCTTAGAAGACCTTACGGTCCATATAAGGAGGGTACTTTTGACGCAATCTTCGAAGGTGTCCGTTGACAACCTCGAAGATCACTCGCGAGGATCTTAACGGCGATTTCGCAAAACTTTATCTAGTCTTAACTTGAACTGGTCAACAGATTCACTGTTGACAACTTCCGTCGGAAGTGCGTTCCAACTACCGCAGATACTGTAAGGGAAGAATTTCCCACACAGATCACTGTGGTATCGCTTCAGTTCAAGTTTGAAGCTGTGATTGCGCGTTCTGTTCTCACTGAGTGTG
The DNA here is from genome assembly GCA_963969495.1 of Ceratothoa steindachneri. Taxonomy (NCBI): domain Eukaryota; kingdom Metazoa; phylum Arthropoda; class Malacostraca; order Isopoda; family Cymothoidae; genus Ceratothoa; species Ceratothoa steindachneri. The sequence goes on from OZ018323.1 coordinate 76,492,047, forward strand.
AAAATATCCCGGTAGTCAACATTGTCGAACCCTCGAAGTATTTTGAAAACTTCGAGGAGCTAACCACGCAGTCTACGGGTTTCCAGCGAGAACATATCTAATTCCCTTAATCTATCTTCATACCTTTTATGTCTGATAGAGGGAATCAGTTTGGTTGCCCTGGCTTGCACGCGTTCCAACCTTGCGATATCCTTTCGAAACGAAGGACTCCAAAATTGTACGACATACTCCAGGTGCGGCCGAACGAGGGAGTTGTACGGACAAAGTACTGTCTCCTTGTTACGGTATCTAAACTGGCGCTTTATGTAGCCTAACATCCTTTGGGCTTTCTTCTCTGCCTCGATGCACTGTTTCGAGAACTTGAGGTCGCTAGTGTTAGTTACACCCAAGTCCTTCTCAGTGTCACTCGATTCAAGAGCAGTGCCCTTAAGGATATACTGAGACTGGGGATTTCTGTGGCCGATATGCATTACTTTGCACTTGTTCACGTTAAAAGGCATTTGCCACGTGTCCGACCACTCCCTAATCTTCCCAAGATCTTCCTGCAGGCGGGCAGTATTTCCATCCTTTGCAACGTTCATACCAAGCTTGGTATAGTCGGCAAATTTGGAAATCTTGGCAACCATGTCACCGTCCATGTCGTTGACGTAGATGATGAATAGTAGTGGTCCAAGGAAAGAACCTTGAGGCACCCTGCTGGTAACGGGCACCCACTCAGAAGCCTGTCCATTCACCACCACCCGTTGCCGTCTGCCACTTAGCAGTTCTCGATCCAGCCGGCTACTTTTTCGTCTATGCCCAGCGCTCGCACTTTCCGGAGAAGGTGGCGGTGTGGTACCTTATCAAAGGCTTTCTATGAAGAGCATTAATAGAAATTAAAAATTGATACTAATAAGTAATTTGAACGATAATGATATATATATATAAAATATATGAAAAAAATGGTGTTATAAAAAATTTCATATTTTTTTTGCTGCTCATAAATTATCGATGGCAAAAGTTAATATTTGAAAACACAAATCGGCATTCAACAGTACTTCATAAACACGCGTTACCATCCTCCCTCCTCCCCCTCCCCCACTTTCTCTCTTTTTCTCTTTCTCTCTCCATTCTCAGTAATAATAACAGTTCTGAAGTAGAATTGCTCTATGGCCAACCAAAATATCACCGTGGACCCCAATTCGTTATTTTATGTGTGTGGACCCCTAGTAATGTTACATGGCCCCCTAGGTGTCATGTGGCCCACGGTTGAGAAACATTGCCTTAGCCCACGATTGCTTCACCTCCACTTCGCGTTTGATCTCCTCCGCTGTATTAGACCCTATTTGTTGGTCGATTTGTTTAGAATTGACTGCTCTTTGAGGGATGATCTCAGGTAGCTTCACTGGCTCCAAGCCTATCTTTCACAGCACCTTCCTCGCTAATTCCCCTGTTAGGCTTTCCCTATCCTCGTCTTGATAGCACATTGCCACGTACCCGGAGTACGAGTTTATCAGTCTGATCAGGGCTACATTTAATGTCCCATTTATTTTCTCCGTTACTCTCTCTCTCTCTCTCTCTCTCTCTCTCTCTCTCTCTCTCTGCACTTACTACCCGTAAGGGCAGCTTTCCACCTTTCCTTATCCATCCTATCCACCTCAGTTGAACATGTTTAAAGTGAAGGGTGAAGTAGATAAAGGGGGAAAAAAGTTATTACCTTACAACTACCTTAAAATTTTGTCCTTCCTTTGAATCCTGCTGTTTTTTGGCACTTCACTACAGATACTTTTAGGTCACTGTTACTCTTCCACTTTGGTAAATTCTTATAACTCTTCACTATTTACACCTTAGAATTTCACTGAATTTTACCCCCAAATTTTTCAAGTTTGGCGAGGTAATTAAAAACAACAATTATTCCATCTTCGCAAACTCAATGTCTAAACAGTTCACCTTTATAAACAGTTCATCTTCTTCAACAATTAACCTCCATCAAGAGTTCATGATCCATCTCTAACAACACTTAATCTTTATCAACAGTTGATCTTCATCTACAGTTCATCTTCACAATCACTTCTTCATCAACATTTCGCCTAAATAACGTTCATCAACAGTGACGTTCATCATCTGTTCATGCTCACCAACAGTCCACCTTCATCAACAGTTCATTTTCATCATCAGTTCATCTTCATAAACTTTTTTCAACAGATATAAAAAACAAAAACAACTGCGCTCGAATCCTTCTGCCATACGCTCTGCTTTCCAGCGGCCACCTCCTGGATCCAGAGCAACACCAACTCCTCCAGGCACTTGATGTAGCCCTCCGTATTGAGACTGAAGCCCTCTGGGAAGATAAAGAGGGGTATCACATGGCGCTCGATACTCACCACCCCAAACACCTTGATGTGGACCGGGAACTTGCCCTTCATGACTGACTATGGGTACATCTTTGCGGGACACAGCTAACCAGCCGCTGTTTTGCCAGTTATTCATCTTGTCCACGAGTGAGGGGATTCTTTTGTTTGTTCACATCACACTCCTTCTGCCTGTCTTTCATCTTCAGCGACAGAAGCTGGCCCTTTCTTATCTTGTATTAGTAGATGTCTTCATTCACGAACTGCTTAATGAGAGAAACTGACATTCCCTCGTTTTGGCTTGATAGGGTCGTTGTCAATGATGGTTTGGATCTCCGCTACAACAAACTCGGGGTTCTTTTCATATGAGAACGACCAGAGTGAGGTTTCCGAGCAGCAGTACTCTCCTAATCACAGCCTGAATCATCCAACTCTTTCCCGATCTTCTTCACCATCCTCAGGTTAACACGCAACACTGGAAGATCTTCATATTGGGGCTCCCGGTGTGAATATCAAGCATCATAGCTTACCTTTACCAATTGTGGGGACGATTGAATTCAGCCATGGTATTATTTCCTTCACAGATGATGCACAAATGAGTTTACTACGATAGAAAGAAGAGAGAACCGACGTCAGGCAACACACATTAGCGTAATTCAGAGTTGACAACGGCGCCAAATTATCCATTGCAGCATGTATAATTAAAATAGAAAGTTTTCAGATAAAAATCCTGCCTCGCTTTCAAATAAGCTCAAGATTAGATCAATTTTAGATACAATTCTTATATCCGTTTTAAAGCCCGCAGCCACACGTCACTAACAGAACTACTTGAAATTTCCTTCCATCTCTCCGTTTAAAATTTGATTTAATAAAAGGTTCAAAGTAAATCAACTCAGCTAGCATCAAGGAATTGACGGGCACTTGTTGCAACCAGATCCTTTAAACATTCATTCTCACACAGAAAAAAAAGGATGAAAAGTTTAAAATTAGTCACGAAGAGCAGATAGAATTCAATTTGTGTCATTGGGGTAATTGGTTGGCAAGATCTTTTTTTTTTTAATTCTTTTATGTAGGAGCTACGCTTTTTAGATTAGGAGGAACAATATTCGTTCTAAATAGTCAATTATGAAAACAATTGAACTATTTTTTTAACATGTCCATGGTTATTTATTTACTTTACATCTAGAATTATATTTTTAGACATTTATTTAGATGTGTGAAATAATGGAGATTGCGTGGAATTTTCTTTTAAAGAATATATTTGGAGTCAACACGACCATTAAAATGGTCAGATTTGAATGGTTTATTTATTAGCAATGGTTGTCACTGCAAAAATCAAATGAAATAAATTAAAGGCTTTAGTGTCATTACATTTTAGTTATTTACAATAGTAATTACAATATTTATTACAACCATAGACACTTATGTGGTCTTCGGTGGCAAAACTAGACATCGTAGCACTATCACTACAGAGCAACCAAAGTCTAAAGAAATGTAGAGATATTTAACTAGAGTTTATTGTGGCCTAAATATTTCTATGTTAGAATAGAAAGCAATCAAAATATGCGTTAAAAAACACATGTGGATTAATGATCTCAATGAATATATGCACTTTTAATATGAAATTACATGTATGTAAACGTAAAAGTAAATAGTTGCAAACCCGCTTGTCAGAGTGACTGTAAAAGGATTTAGTATGGTAAATTTGTTTAGTAGCAAAAGCAATTCAAAATGTAAAATAACCCTTGTGGCGAACATATCATTCTTTGCGGTGGGGGTTATTTTAAAGTAAATTTAATCCATTATATAGTTATTTTGTACTACAAACTTTTCCAATTTGATTGTTTCGAAAAAAAACCCGAAACATTCTTTGAAAAAATAAGAAGTCCCATAGGAGACTGGAAGCAGTTGGCGGTGTTATCTATTACTTTATAGTAACCGCACCAATTTTTGATATTTTCCATCTGTTCAGGTTTTGCTATGCAAATAACTTTGAGCAAACGACGAACCTCTCCCTAATGAGCGTAAAGGTGGACTAGTCTACCCTAGTTAGGCCATTCCCACTCTCTTTAACAAGTTCTAAACTGTTCGTCCATGTCAAAATTCGCTTATATAATTCCGGTAGCTTAGTCCTTGTTAATAAGCTAACTAGGCTGCTCTAGTCCTTGTTAATAAGGTATCTAGACTATACTAGCCAATGTTAATAAGCTAACTAGGCTACTCTAGTCCATGTTAATAAGGTATCTAGGCTATACTAGTCCTTGTTATTAAGCTAACTAAGCTACTCTAGTCTATGTTAATAAGGTATCTAGGCTATACTAGTCCTTGTTAATAAGATAACTAGGATACTCTAGTCCTTGTTAATAAGCTAACTAGGCTAGTTCTCAAAACTAAGTTGCTGAAGAAAATAGTTACTAATAACACTGTGCAACAAATTTCAGTGGCAAGAAAAAAAACTAAATCACATCTGCATTTTATTATGAAGTTGAGTTTTGCTGAATTCAAATTTGATAAAAAAATCCCCATCACGTAACATTTTTTTGTAAATTGACGATTTAATAATTATGCAGTTGATACCGATTTCCACGATATCCTATTATAATTAATTAATGAATATATAATGAATCAGCATATTTGTTAGCATTATATAATGTATTAACCAACATTTTAGTATTAACTTCTTAGTTTTTAAGACGTCTCAGGTCTGTCACGCTTCAAGTTCCAGCAGAAGTCAGCCAGCATAGCAGGTCTCCATTTTCCCTTATACCTGTTTCCATTTACGCTAAATGTTGATGGAACCTCTCTCCATGATCATCACTCACATCTCCTGCATTTTCTGGGAAGAAGGACAGATGAGAATGAAGAAAGTGTATCTTCAGTGACATATTGCATCCGAGATCTTGGTAGCACTTGATTAGGCTCTCTACTATATGCTCTCGCTGGGCCCCTTGGTGCTTTCTCAGAAGTCCTTCACATACATCTTTGAATGCATGCCAGACCGCTAGCTCAGTTTCATCCATTGTTGCCTTGAACTCTTCGTCAGCTATAAGTTAACGAATCTAAGGGCCTACGAATATGCCTTCTTTAATCTTGGAATCACTTATTTTAGGGAAGATCGCTTTGAGGTACTAGAAACATGGCTCTTTATGTTGCAGTGCTTTGGTAATTGCTTCATTCGGGCTAGTTATATATGCAGTGGTGACAAAATGATTTTCTCCTTCTTAACTAGTGGCTCATGAATTACATTATAGGATCTAGGCGTCATAGTTTCCCCGAGGTAACCATTCTGAGTGTACATAATGTTTTGACCTGGCCCTACTGTCCCACTTGCAAAGGAAGCACATAAACTTGGTGTATCCAGTTTGTAGCCCATTAAGTAGGGCTACTACTTTCAAATCCGAACAAATTAGCCACTCGTGTTCCTTGTAACTTATGCAGTCTAGAATAAAAGCAGGGTTCTCACATATCTCTCTTAAAGTGAGTGAGCAACTGGAACTGAAGGCATGGTGTTCTCAATGTGCAACAGAACCGCTTTTATTCTGTAAAGGGATGCATCTATGAATAACCTCCACTCATTTGGTTCATAGGTCACTTCAAGGGCATTAAATAGGCCTCTGATACCATTCCAATAAGTGAAGTTGGTTTCAAAAGTGAAGAATTGATGTAGATCTGCAGAGCACTTCCTAAATATTGTAATTTGAGCATGTTCATCCAACAGGTTCCATTGTTGTAGATGTGAGGCCAGGAGTTCACTCGGTTGCTTAGTAATTGTTAGATCATGAACTAAATAATTGAGTTCCGGTTAGGTGATGAAGTGTGGTTTCTTGTTAGATTCAAGTTGTGCCACATATGGTGTATCTTAAGATTCTGAATCGTCTGAGTTGCTAGTGTCATCGCTTAGTAGTTCAGAAGGCGGCTGTGGTACATGAATAGCACTTGAATGTAGAAATGAACGAATAGTAGATTAAAGATCTGGATGCATGATAGATTTCTTGCCATTTCTGTTGCAACCTGCAGTGAAATAAAATAAAATCAGACTAAAAATGGATATTACTGGCTGTGATCACTTGCAGAAATAGTAGAAGTACAACATAGTATGTATTTCCATCTTTTTAATTGATGCATCTCTTGAAAATATATTAAAGACCAGGAAAGAAAACACAATGAATATCCACCTTTAATATCTGTTAAGCAGAAGTAGAAATCCGTTGAATGGTTCTTTAGCTCGCTCCAGACCATTAATACACCAAACATGAGGCCAGGCCCTTTGCCTTTCCCCCAGGCAGAAAGGCAACTTGTACACCCGACACAACATATGTGAGGTGCCCAGCGTTTGTCGTGTTCACCCTCTTTACCTCCAAAGTAGAGCTCATACAGTTTCTTCACATGATGAATCAACTGTCTCTTGTATTGTCTTAATGTAACTGATCCACATATATAATAGAAACTGTCTGGGGAACTTTTGCATTTTCTAGGCATTTAAGCTCCCTCTCCTGTAATGAAAAGACTGTAGTATGTGAAAAATAATATTAATAGTAACATAAATAAATATTAAATAAAAAAATAAAAATTGGAAGCGTTTATAGTAGGGTACAAAATTATCAAGCGTTACATACTCATAAGAGTTACTACGGATTTGGACGCATATAATTAAAATAATATTGAGTATACTTTCATAAATTTCATAGGTTAGGTTGAGAAATGGCTTAGGAACACCTCATTAAAATTATATCAAAATCCGTTTCAACTTTTAGAGTTGTTAGTTTCGACACAATTGTTTGCATTCAATCCCTACGGAATCATCAATGTATTTAACGTAAGTAAGATGGTAATTTACGAGAAACTGGAGGGTCAAAGAAAGAGACTGAGATTATATTCATGATGTACGCAAAAATACGCCTAGAAAAGGTTATTCTCATTTCCGTTTTTTTTTTTTCATTGTTATACGCAGTAATTGATTAATTTTACTTAAAAATATATTTTAACATTTTTTTTCAAAGCAGCATAGATTTCCCGAGGACTTAATATAAAAGTCGTTTAGCATTAATAAATAACGAGTGCCTTCATTATGAAAGGGAGGGAGGGGGGGTGACAATATCTTTTACAATTATGTCTAAGTTTAAACTCCTGCTATTTTCAGGCCGAGGAATAAGGCCATAATTCATCATATGTAATTTAACGATTTTATGCACGTAAAAAAAGGGACAAACATGTGTGTTTTTTTTGTTGTTTTTTTCTTATTTCTGTGCAGAAAAAGTACTCGAAACTGGAATATAGACTAACAATATTTATTTCAAATAAAGTATAAAAATTAAATATAGGCATTATAAACACAATCCTTACTAACTTCTTAAAAATTTATAGCAAAATTAAAACTTGTTTTCTATAAATGCCAATGTTGTTTAGGTGTATATTGTAATGATATGTATTTGATAAGAGTTTGATCACTTAGCGCGGAGCCCAATCGAATGTAGGCGGGCAGTAGGCCCTATCCAAGCATTCCAGTAAACTTTATTTGATGTCTCACTCAAGGGACTGATTTACCAGGTCATAAGCAACATGAAAAGTAAAGAGAGATCAAATAAAACAAAAATCAGGAATAAGCAAAGGTATAAGAAATATAAATAAAAACCTCATATCCTTTCGTCAACGATCGATGAAAACAGCATCTATTGGGAGTGATTCTGAAGATAAAATTCCTGATTGTCTGGATGATGTTTTGAAAAATGTTTTATTTTTAGGAGTTGCTAGGGAAAAGACACAACCACTCTAGGTTGCCAAAATAGTTAAATTCATTACTCTCACCAAACTCAGGGTGAACTTGAAATACTTCTTATCCACAATAAATAGTTAAATAATTAATTAAAACAATAGAGTAAAATGAAATCCCAGGAAATAAATACTTTAAAAATAAATTATTCATATAAGGGGCAGAAAACTAGGCTTAAATTTGAAAAGTACACAAAAATACCCCAAACTAGGCTCTATACTGAAAAATATACAAATTAAACCAAAGAAAAACGGGAAGAATCCTTGAGACAAACGTTGCTTCTAAATATTAAATCCATTTTGTTCCCAAACTTAATTTTGGAATCGGATTTTAGTCTCGATTTGTCTCTAATTTCATTCAGATCCTCTTTAGGCGGTGCAGAGGAGCTCACGCTGCAGAAGAGCTTCTATTTACAAATGGCCAATGGAAGCTCCGAAGAATGGCGCTGCACGGAGTTCCGGAACGCTGTCAGATAGAGATGAAGAGGAAATGATGAGGATGGTAAATCTGATTGCTACAATGACGCTAGTTTGAAGCGTGGGCAGGGTAATGACGGTCCTCCGTGAAAGTGAGAAGGAGGAGGGGTATATGAAAAATAGATAGGGGGACTAATGAAAAAACTTTGAAAGTTGAAGAATTAAAGAGAAAAAAAAGAATGGTTTGAGGTGGTAATAAGTTATATTAGACGCGGTGTGGATTGGGATGGGCTTAGTGTTGATGGAAACCACATCCGCATCCCTTCGGTCTGTGTGTTATGGCCTATCCGGCTTTGTAACAGGCTTTTGGTCTAAAAAAATTTAAAAGGTTTCCAGTACATATCCCTAAAACTATATTTTAGGAAGCCAATTTTTGAACAGTTTGATTATATTTTTAATTCCTTAGTTCAACTGTGAGTTTGTTTCCTATTATTAATTTCATAAAAAAATAACATAATGGAGCCCATTTGGAAATTAAAGGCTATTATTCAATGTTTTGAATGGGCTTTTTTTTAAAGAAAAGTGATTTTAAAAGAGAGAAATTCAGATTTGAAACCTTTTTCAAAGTTCTTTCTAAGATTTCAGAGAAAAATTAGATGAAAAAAAATAGACCACGAGTAAATTATTAGGGGGATATGTATTGGAAACCTTTACATTTTTTTACCAAAACCTCGTTGCTAGAACCAGATAGACCGTAGGCCACATACCGATGGTTTGAATGCAAAGCGCAAGCTCCTCCTGCAAAGAGGAGCTTGTGCTTCGCATACAGACCTTTGCTCTGTAGCCTACTTCCTATCTGGTTTTAGTAACGGGGTAAAAAGATCTTTGAAAGAATTTGGATAAAAGCTTCAAATATGCCTAAGTTATTCACAAATTAAAATTTAAACTGTTAAAAAATGCATTCCTAAAATATAGTGTTATGGATTAATAGAACCAATCAAATGTTTCCTTTTGTTTTTAGTCTGTGTGTATCATAATTTGAAGGTGAAATAGACCAAAATTTATAGTTCAAACCCATTTTATTAATAATACAGTCAATTGATGCAAGCAGTCAATACTTACAATCATATATATCCCTTGTTCTTCAGGAGCGCTTCAATTCGATTTGGTATGTTAGACTAAATTTGTGATTCTATTTTGACTGATCTTGCTCAATTTCTGTTCAGTAAGGACTCAAAACTGTTGACAATTGGATGGTTTCTGCTTATCAACCGCCAGTTTGATTATTACCCACAAATTCTCAATTGTATTCAAATCTGGCGAATTCCAGGGCCAAGATCCCAAAAGTTCGATATTATTTTCAGCCAAGAACTTTGTTATTGCTTTGGGACAGGTGCGCCATCATACTGAAAAATACATTATCATCCTCAAATTAGCCGTGAACTGTTTGTCAAAGTTGCTGATGAAGCACGTTTTAGTACCATTTTGAATTCATGGCAGTGTTGTTGGGCAAAATTGTCAGTGCTTCAGTTCCATTACATGAGAAGCAGCCCCCAAAATAGAGTGTTCGAATGCTTCCCTGTGGGCACAATCCAGGGCTCTTGAAAGCGCCCCTCCTTTCTCCTCCTAATGAGGGATGTTTCAGAAGCCCCAAACAAGCGGAAGGGAGCTTTATCATAGAATGTCACATTACCCATCCATAACATTCCATTCTTTATATTTTTTACAAAGTGGAATCTATCCGTAAGGTTCTTCTTGGTGAGATGAGGATTCTTCGCACTCCTTCTCGACTTAAAACCTTTGTGGAAAAGTCACCGACTCACTGTGCGCTCTGAAGCACTCACACCTGCTTCTTTCCAATCGTGATCAAGCTTGGCACATGAGGCAACCTGATCCTTGAGCTGTGATCTTAGCAGGAGGCTATCTTGGCATTCATTTCAAACTCTTGGGCGTCCTAAAGCCGCCTTCACAGGAGTGTAACCGGTCATTTTAAAGTGATTAATGATCCTAAAGATGGCGTTCCTTAATGCAATACCCTTAGCAACCTCTCCTTGCATTTAAGACCACTTTGGTGCAGAGCAACAATGGTTGCACGCTTTTCTTCTGAAAGAACCATTTCTCGAATTATAAAAGATTCCAACATTTATTTTTACAAAAAATATTACAAAATAGATTATAATTACACAACTTTATTTATTTAACCCATATTTATTTAAACCAGGGACTAAAACTCGCCTCCTACAGGAACAAGACCAGAGCGCAATTTTGGATTCAGCAAAATGCACTGCTTTTTTAATTATTTTTGAGATGCTGACTTTTTAATAAGTCTGCAATAATTTAAAATTTTGGAATAATTATTTCTATCGAATAAATTGTAAAAATGACTGAAAAAAAATTATATATATATATATATATATATATATATATATATATATATATATATATATATATATATATATATATTATAAGGAGACCTTGTTGTATATATGAATGGTTTTCTTACAGTAGAAGATGCATTTTATAGCTTCTTGATAACTTTTTAAAAATTTTCATGAGTGTATATCTGAAGTGATCGAGTAAGATCGAAATGATTGACTACAACTTAAACGAAGGACTAAATCTGAAACCAGTGACTAACATCTAAAACAATGATTACGACGGAGTCGATAAACTAAATCGGAAACGATTGACTAAGATCGAAACGATATACACAGCAGGAATATTTCACTAAATTCAAAACAATCGGCAACACTACAAACGATTGATTATATCTGAAACTATTAATATCAAAACGATTGGCTACAATAGAAGCAATAGACTTAATATGAACCGATTGACTAACTGAAAATCGATTAACTGCAACAGAAACAACGGATATATCTGAAAAGATTGACTAAGACCGAAACAACTTACTACAATAGAAACGATTCACTACATCTCAAACGATTGACTAAGTCTATAATGCATGACTAAAACATCCCAACCGAGACCCAAATGATTAAATCAAATATAAACGATTGACTGCAATTGAAACGTTTGACTAAAAGCAAAACGAATGACTAAGACGGAAATGGCTGGCAGGCAAAGACCAAAATGACTGACCAAAACCAAATAATTGATAAAGACCGAAATAATGGACTAAAACAGAAACGATTGACCTTGAGACTAAGTGATTGACAAAGGTCGAATCAATTGCCTAAAAAACAAGGCGCTTTCGCGTGTCCTGTGTCGTGCCCACAGTTCAGCATCCAGACACTCTCCATGTCGGCGGCTGCTTCGCTCCTAAGGGAATTGGAGGAGTAACAATTTTGCCCAAGAACACTCTGCCATGAACTCAAAATGGTACCGAAACGTGTTTCATCAATGTTATCGTCAGAGTAAATGCTCAATATTTACGTCCTCCTCCAAAGATTCTATATTTATATGATTCTTGTAAATCAAAATAAAAAAACTAAAAACTTGAAAACCAATTTAGTCTTCCTGTACACCAGCCCTTTTGTTGACATATTTTCATCAGCCCTTTTGATGACACATTTTCACCACCCCTTTTGTTGATAATCTAACCAGCCTTTTTGTTGACATTTTAACCAGCCCTTTTAGTGACATATTTTCACTAGCCCTTTTGTTGACATAATTACACCAACCCTATTGATGACCCATTTTCACTAGCCCTTTGGCTGACTTTTTTATCATCCCTTTCGTTGACATATTATCCTGAGCCCTTTTGTTGACATTTTTATTAGATCTTTTAATGAAATATTTTCAGCGGGCCTTTTTTTGTCAAATTTTCACCAGTCATTTTGAAATAATTTCGCCAACCATTTTGATGACACATTTTCACTAGCCTTTTTGTTGACATTTTCACCAGAACTTTTGTTGACATTTACACCAGCCTTTTGTTGACATATTTTCGCAATCGCTGTTGTTAACATATTATCACCAACACTTTTGTTGACATATTTTTACCATCGCTTTTGTTAAGATATTTTCACCAGCCATTTTGTTGACATATTTTCATCAGCCCTTTTGTTGACAGATTTTCAAGAGCCCTTTTGTTGACATATTTTCATCAGCCTTTTTGTTGACAGATTTTCATCAGCCTTTTTTTTGACATTTCAGCAGCCCTCGTTCACATATTTACACCAGTCCTTTTGTTGATATATTCACCATCCTCTTTGTCGTAGGATGACCCTAAACACCGAGAATATAATGTCGTAGGGTGACCCTAAACACCGGTGACCAGGATATAATATAGATGTCGTAGGGTGACCGTGAAGAGGGCACGCCAGAGAAAATCGGGATACAGATCCCAGTGCGAGGGTTAAATAAACAAAGTTGAGTGCGGTTGGTCTAAATAATCAATTCTTAGAGGTTCTGGGATTAGAGAAACTAATAGTAGAAAAATATATAACTTTACTATATACAAAAGAAATATTAATAGCACAATTAAATAAGTGACAATAAATAAAATGAGACCACGGGTACAAAACGGTATGGGGAGGGAGGGGGATACAAATGACTCGACGGGTACGAGAGTCGAGAGAAGATGCACGGTGATTGCGTCGAGAAAATGGGAGTGCAATTATCGGAGAATCACGTAAAGCCCAATTGACTGGAGGCTTGAATACGGCGAATAAACGGAGCGCTGCAAAGTTGAACTTGCAAGTTTCCTTCTTCTTTAACCTCGCTGAGAAATGAGCGAGGGAGTACTCTAGTCATTCCACGAAGTTGATAACCGAGGGATAGATGCCTGTCCGAGTCTATCGTCTGTAAGCGGGAACTCTGGCCTTGGATACGAGCAAGGCCGGGTAGAGATAGCGCGTCGCATTCGAAGCTGGAAGCCGATGGGATGGGAGGCAGGGCGTACGAGAATGTACGTGACTGCTAAACAAGACGGGGCTGTATTTTAATGATATCTCAAAGCTTTTCTCGAAGTATTTATGCTGCTTCGGCGGAAGCGGGTCGCCAGGGGCCCCCAAAAGGGGGCAGGGATCTCATTAGACTTTGGCGCGCCAGGGAGTGGGGAGGATAGTCTTGGCAGCCTCACAGCTTTGCGCAAAGGTCCTTGGCGCCGTGAGTCTGGCACTGATCAGACGGTGCGACGGGAAGATAAAGACAACCCAACCCGGGTCAGCCAACCGTGCGAAGTCTCGATGCTCCCTTAGGGCTGTCTGGCCGTGCAGGTGCATATTTCAGGCGCTACAGGTGGACGTTGGGTTCTATGGGGGTGGGAGAGATAAACCTCTCTTTGACACTCTTCTTGCCATATTTTGCCAGGCTCATTTGCTGCCATATTCTTTTGTTGTGATATTTTCACCATCTCTTGTTGACATATTTTCACCAGCCCTTTTGATGACACATTTTCACCAGCCTTTTTTTTTTACATATTTTCACTCGCCCTTTTCTTTACATTTTCGCCAGATCTTTTGTTGACATATTTTCAGCGCGCCTTTTGTTGACATTTTCACCAACCCCTTTGTTGAAAATATTACACCCGCTATCTTGATGGCACATTTTCACCACCCCTTTTGTTGGCATATTATCAACAGCCCTTTTGTTTACATATTTTCACCAGCCCTTTTTTATAATATTGTCACCATCCCTTTTGTTGTCATATTTTCCCCAGTCCTTTTTTGACATATTTTCATTAGCCTTTTGTTGATATATTGTTGTGATATTTACATCATCTCTTGTTAACATATTTTCACCAGCCAATTTTTTTATTTTTTTCACCAGCTTTTTTGTTGACATATTATCACCAGCCCTTTTGATGACACGTTTTCAACAGCCTTATTTTTTGACATATTTTCACTCTCCCTTTTGTTTACATTTTCATCAGATCTTTTGTTGACATATTTTCAGCGCGCCTTTTGTTGACATTTTCACCAACCCCTTTGTTGAAAATATTACACCTGCTCTTTTGATGGCACATTTTCACCAGCCCTTTTGTTTGCATATTTTCACCAGCCCTTTTTTAAAATGGTCACCATCCCTTTTGTTGTCAAATTTTCTCCAGTCCTTTTTTGACATATTTTCATTAGCCCTTTGTTGATATATTTACACGTCCTTTTGTTCTATATTTTCACTAGCTCTTTCATTGTTATATTTTCATCAGACTCTTTGTGGTCATTTTATATTATCCCTTTTGCTGACTTATTTTCGCCATACTTTTCTTGGTATTTTCTCTACCTCCTGTTGATATATTTTCACTAGCCAATTTGTTGATATTTTCACCATCCATTTTGTTGAAGTATTTTCACCAGCCCTTTTGTTGATATTTTCACCACCCTCTTTACTAACACAATTTCCCTAGGTTGACAAAAAATATGATTGTGAAAATCATCCTAACTTACCTTATTTTTCGTCTGGTGCGCAGTAGAATCCACATATGGGGACTGCTTATACACCGAAACCCTAGAGCAAACTTACTTGAGTGATGAATACCATATAATATTCCTTGTAATATGTTCTAGTCATCTCCTGCGGATTAGTTTCCTTTACTTCCTTGGGCAAGACTTGCGGAACAACACTTGTGTCATGTTCCAAGTTTCAGCTGCCCATCAGCCATTTAGGGCGCCTTCATTCCTTTCAGTTTTGCGATCCTTGCCTTTTGCAGCCTTCAAGTAAAAGACCGTTTGGAAAGATAGACAACGGACAGATACTGCGCGCATACAATACGACATGCGTATGGTATGGAGCCGAAAATTTGCCTGCAACCATGATCTGACTTCACGGCATATTAACGGGATTGCACAAACACTAATTGGCTCCGAATCGAGACAAATTACTGATCAAATTGGCCGGCTCCGAATAAAAGTAAACAGAAACACAAATGAAAATCTGCCTCACCCCTCCCACCTCCAAATATATAAATATTCTATACCATTTTAATTCACTGAAATAAAACTAGCAACCAAACACTGTTGTCATCATGAACGAAGTTAAGCTACAACGAGCATGGTTAGTCACTGAATGAGAACCCTGATTCGGTTTGTCTTTAATCCCGCTTTGTAACAACCAGTGGTTCGAATATAATGGTAAACGACAGTTGCACCCACTGAGACAGGCCTAAGACAGTGTGAATATGTAAGAGAAACGCAAAAAAACAAACAAGCCCTCAACCCCAGATACAAGTACTCGCCATCGTCAAAAAGATCCTACACACCCCTACATTCAAAATGTATTCTTGCTCTCGAAAAAATGTAATAAATCTTGATTGTTCTGAGAAATAAATAGAGAGAAGACGAAGGAAGAGCACTTTCTGACTGAGAAAAGGGAGGAAAGGTGCTTGGAAGGAGAGACGGTGGCGTGTCATCTGAATATGAAGGCGAAATAACACTGATAAAATCAATATGGCTGAATTAAAAAGACAAATGCGTTTGTGAATGAACCTAGAACCCACTAATTTATAACTGACTATAGGTGAAGTAAGTCGTTAAAACCTTTCTCAAAACAGATATAGCCAAAGATAAGTCAAAACCCAAATCTCTCATTCCCCCCCCCCAAGAAAAAACACGAGTTCACGCAAACCTAAATCTAATCTGGAAAAAGGCATCAACAAATCAATAACAAAGCGAACTACCATCAGATCCACTCTTGTGTTTTTGTGAAATTGAATTATTTCACGAAATCAAGAGTCGTGAAGAGAGAAGGAATGGAGTCTTAAAACTATAAATAAATTTACAAATCTTAATTCCCTATTAACGTATATACTTTATAAATATCACAACATTGGATTGCCCCTTAAATTCACACAAGCAGCTGGGTGAACACGAAGAGAACTCTGAGCGCAGTGTTCAATTACACCTATGGCAAAAGGGGATGATAAGGGGACTAAACGGAGAACGTATAGAATAAACACAAAGCAAATAGCAGAATATATTTTACACGCAACAAAAGGGAAATTCGAGCAGCTAAAGGGTATACTTTGGGAAAAGTAAACTCTGAATGTAGTACAGCAAAAGTGAAATAAATAGAATTACCTACCAGTGACGTAGTACAGGGCCAAACGGAATAATCGGAAATGCGTAGACACAACCGCGCTCTACAAAAATCCACCCAAGCGAGAAAGGCTTTCCGATCTCATCCAGTCATAAGAGGCAAAGATCAGATGTGGTTCATCTCAGCAAGTATTCGAGTTCTCCACATGACGTTGGGGTCATTAAATCACCCCTGGGAAAAGCTAGGACTTAAAAAATGTCGCATAAATATAGGACAGGTAGGAGGTACAAGAAGGCTACATCAGAATTAAGCTAAAACATGGTTTCGAGGCGAGAAACTAGTTGTAAATATAATTGAACTAATTTCTTACTGTTAACAACATCAAATTCAAAAGTCAAGACAACGGAAAAGAAATCGAATGCAGCCACTTTACACAAAGCTTGAGTCAGGTGGCTGCTATGGGTCACATCGCTTATTCTGATTTAGAAGTGCATGTATTTGTTTTACATGGTAATTAGTTTAGGATTGGTTAGGTTACTTTATTTAAGTATTGGACCAACAACACCTAAAGTAACCTAGCCTAAACTATTAATGCAAACACCCCCAAATCAGAAATGGCAAAGATGCTTAAATAGCCTGACCAAATTAGCGTGTAAAACGCGAACACGTAAATTTACAATAAGGACGGGATCTAAAAAGCCTACACCTCGTTTAAATTAACTAACATGTAAGTTTAACCAAAATAAAATAAGAATAGGCGAAGGTACATCAATGGCCTAAACTAGCATATATTAATTAACGTCATATACAGAAAAGTCACAATAGGCAAGGTGAACTAAATAGCTTTAACTTAGCTTAAACTAATTAACATGAAAACTTTGATAAATACAAGTTAAAATAGACGAAAAGACCTAAACAGTCTAATTATAACTTATTAACATGTAAAATTTAACCAACCTCCCCAAATAGGCAAAGCATAAACTATCTTAAACTATTTAACAAGTAAAATACGGATAAAAAGGTCACAATAGGCAAGGAGACATAAATCCATTAATTATCATTTTAAAATTTATTTTTCCATATTTTACATATTAATTAATTTAGGTTAGGTTCGCCTATTGTGACCTTTATTTATCCACATTTTACATGATAATCCATTAATTAATTATCATGTAAAATGTGGATAAATAAAGGTCACAATAGGCGAACCTAACCTAAATTAATTAATATGTAAAATATGGAAAAATAAATTTTAAAATGGCGGAGAGCTAATAGCCTAAACTATTTAACATCTTAAACTAATTAAGATGTAAATACAGATTAATAGAAGTTACAATAGTTGATGAGGCTTAAATAGCTTAATATGACCTATACTAATCACATGTAAAATACGGCTAAAAGTCACAAAAGGTGAAGCAGTCTAAACAACCTGACCTAGCATAAACTAATTAACATTTAAATTACGGAGGAAAAAATATTAAAATAAGGGAAGAGACCCGAATAACTTCACTTAAAATATAATAATCAGCATCTAAAAGACGAACAAATTAATGTCACAATAGGAGATGGGAACTAAATAGCCTAACCAAGCTTCACCTATTTATCATGGCAACAATGATAAATTAAAGTCATAATAGGGGAAGAGACCAAAATAGCCTAGTCTATACTAAGCTAAACTAATTCATATGTAAAATAAAAGTTACATAACCAATAAGACCTCAATAGTCTAACTGAGCAAATCCTAATTAAAATGTAAAATACGGATAAATAGCATTCACAATTGACGAAGAGATCCCAAAAGCGTAAACAAGCATACATTAATTAAAATGGAAAATAAGAAAAAATGAACGTCAAAAGAGGCGAAAAATCCTAGATAGCTTCACCTAACCTAAGCTAATTAAACTGTAGAAGGCTGAGAAATAAAATTCACAATACGCGAAGAGACCGAAATCGACGAACCTTGCCTTAAGTAATTAAAATGTAAAATCGGCTGAAATAAAAGTCATAATAAACTAGACAATAACCGAAGATACCTAAAAAGCAAGCTTAACTTAACCTAAATTAATTAACATGTAAAAAATAAGAATTAATAAGTCATAATGGGCGAAGACACCTAAATATACTAACCTAGCCTAACTCTCATAATTAATATGTAAAATACGTATAAATAAATGTCATTATGCAGAGGCCTAAATTGCCCAACCATAGACCTCTTTAACACTGGACTGAGCTCAGAATTTTGGCCAAGTGAATACAAGCAACAAGACCATTTTCAACATTATTTGATGTTACTCGAAAACCAAAGGTAATAAATTTTTGCTGTAGGTTTTGCAGTCTTCATATATAGATATTGAGTCATGACAATGTATAGACGAAATTTATTGGTGGTAATTGGCGAAATAAGAAAAAAGGTTAACTGTATCTAATTTATCAATCTCTGCTACATTGCTGCTGAATGAAAAAACAAAAACAATATACATATTATTAGGTATTAACTTCTCATTGGTTTCCATAGATTCTCAGATCATGAACGAATACTAAATATCAGTACCATCCTGATGGTAATGACGTATTGTCTGCATTCAGAAAGCACCACCTTTGTCATTACAAAGCCAGTCGCTAGTCTCTCCTGAAAATTATTACCCAGCTTCAATAGATACTGACACATTGAAACTATGGGTCGCAAATTATCGACAATATTTTTATCGATAAATTTTCGAGAAAATTTTTGTTTACCGATAAATTCCGGATAAATCTATAGTTAAACCCGGCAATGGCTTCGCCACTCCCCCCTACGGAGAGAGCTTGCGCTTCGCTACTAAAATTAAAATTTAAAACAAAAAAAAGCAGCTATGGTTAAATTTTTATAAATTTTCTGAACTTCACAAATTATAATAATTTTATAAAGGAACTCTGAACTAAATTTCTTTCCCTTTTAAAATATCACGTTGCTAAAATAAAAGAAGATATATTAAAATAAATTTTCTGAACTTCACCATTTGTAATTCTTTGGGTTTTAAAAAAATTCACAAAATTTCGATACTTATATTTATTTCTGAACTTCACCATTTTGTTTTTTGATATTATAAAAGAATTATTAGAAATAACTTTGATAAAAAATAATAAGTCATAACCAAACTAAGATGAAATTATTATTCAAATATTAAAAAAAATCCCCTTCTTAAATTATAGGATTAGTAATGATGATGATGATGAAGTGATGATTACTGATGATTAACTGTATTAGAAATTTTAAAAATCACATGTATATAGATTTTTTAATGAGATCCTTTGCCATCATGAGTTTTTATAACCAATAAAAGTGTTTTATCATTTTAAAATAATTATATTTCGAAAACATAAGACATTTTTTACTTTTGTTTTTCATTCTTATTAAAAAATTATATAAGAAACGTAACTTTTCAAAAACATAAGACGTTAATTTTATTCTTATCTAAAAAGCAAAATTTCAAAAACTTAAGACAAAAATTTAAATGACATATTTGAAATTATGAATATGGCGTCGCTGCTTAATTTTGCTTATTATACTTATTTCTATCACAATTAATTATTTGTTTATTGAGCGTAAACTTAAATAATCATAAAG
The DNA here is from genome assembly GCA_963969495.1 of Ceratothoa steindachneri. Lineage (NCBI taxonomy): Eukaryota > Metazoa > Arthropoda > Malacostraca > Isopoda > Cymothoidae > Ceratothoa > Ceratothoa steindachneri. The sequence goes on from OZ018323.1 coordinate 76,512,111, forward strand.
TTACATAAAATTACCGATAAAAAGGTATCGATAAATACGCGGTAATTAAATTTAATTTATCGATAAATTACCGGTAATTTTTTATCGGTTACGACTCAAAATTGAAACTAAAAGAGAATTCTATTAGAATGCTAAAAACAGTGACGAAGTACCTTGGACCACTTATTCCCCTTGCAATCGATAGAGTCCACCTTTTCAGCGATAAACAGGGCCTCCCTCTGCTCTTGGATTAGCAGGTTTGCAGCTTGAGGTCTGGCTGACGAGAGTGCCATTGATGTGGGTCGCTCAAAGGTCTGCTTAGGCTTGGCTGAGCTGAAAATACAACAATATTGGTTAAAAAATTTACTTCCATTATTGACAAACTTGTCACATTTTTCACATCTCACTTTTATATATTTACTTTCCTCTCCTTTAACTCTTTACTCCAGTTCCTCTGTCTCGGCTACTTAGGGAGGGAGGGAGGGAGGGGGGGGGGGGTGTAAAAAGTGATTTCTAGGAATTTGATCTACATCAGATTTTCCTCCAAACCTTCTGTAATAGGCATGTTATGCTGTTGTAGTCAGTAGGGAAAAGGTCAGTCATACATATTGCTAGCATATTGAAAATTTAAACTAATTACGAAACAACAACAAAAGGAAATATTACTGATTAAGCTCGTATGTAGATGGCACTACTAAGAAACAGTAACTTGATAAACATTATATGGATACGCCAAAGAGATGTTCACCGTAAGTTCAAGATATCATAAATTTACTCACTCTGGATGAGAGATGAAGACGGAGGGAACAGCATTGAGTTTGAGATATTTTCGCTGGCGCTCTGTCTCTGGTAAAAAGTACAACATACACACGCCAACATGGTCTGGGTTCAGCCAGTATCTGCGTTTTAGTGCAGAGATCCTCTTTTTTACGGATCTCTTGTCTGTCAGACTTGGGGAAGGCAAACACTGAGTGCTTACAGGCATAGGTGGGCATTATCGCGATAACGATATCGAGTTATCGGTTATCCGATATTTTTCCGCGTTATCGATTCATCGGTATCGCCGATACTTTTGGTTCCAAACTAGCGATAATCGATAATTTCAGTTTTTGGTTCCAGTTTAGCACAGGGGCGAGCCGCGCGTGCCTTGGAGGCCGAAATAGGTAGGTCCGAAGTTTTTTCTAAGACTATTCTAATTTTTTCTAAGATTTTTCTAAGTTTTCTAAGATAAAGATAAAATAAAGATTTGGATTTATTGATTTTTTTATTTAAAATATCAATATCGTTATCGCTAATATCGGAATTTTGGATTTATCGATTTATCGGTTATCACCTTATCGAGCGATAAATTTATCACCATTTATCGAGTATCGGTTATCGCCGATAATGTTATCGTTATCGATTTATCGGTTATCGTGATACACTTTTTCGTTATCGCGCCCAACTGCTTACAGGGTGCTTGGCCATCCGCTGCAATAGCCTCTCTTTCTGCTTTCGTGGGTCTGTACCCAGATCGGGAATTGATGGCACCACACTTAACCATGTTGAGTTGACCATATCTGCGTGAACATAAGGGTAGTAAAATAACAAAAAAATGTATCGTAATCATTATCATAAGTCATAGTAAAAATGACAATAATACTGGAAATAATAATAATAATTATAATAATAATAATATTATTATTATTATTATTATTGAATAGTACTAAAATATATAAAATATTCTGCTACTTATCAATTCTTAATACAATAGCGTAAAATGGTGATATTATCGATATTATTAATATTACTACTATTAGCAATAATCCCCCACAAACACACACTTTTTGTGGTAGAGTCAAAAACAAAAGTCTTGTCCTTAAAAGTTTCAAAACAATTTTGCGAGAAACACAAAAGGGACAGACCTCTTAAAACTTCTTTAACATTAGTGCAAAAAGTGTGCAATTTTGGGTACAAATATACAAAAAATAATGTAAGTGTACAAAATACAAAAATAAATGCGTTTACCTAATTACAGGTACACGTAAGCGGGAAAGAAGACGCCAATAAGACCTCAACAGGGAGGGGGGGGGGGGATAACACCCATTAACAAAGTCATTGAAGAACGAATTCGTAAAATGCAAGAACTGGTTAATCATGATCTGGATGAGGATATCATTCAAATGATTAACCAGAACAGAAGAGCTATATGTCGCGCCAGATTTTCAAGTTCCGCTAACCTAGTGGCTGGTGGAGACGAAGTGCCGTTCTACGCATGAGGAGAATGTAAAAACCCTAAAAAAAATGTGACAACAAACTGATCAAGAAAAACTCGATTCAAGAAAAATCACCGATTTTGACCAACGCACAACAAACAAGACTCTAGCAAACCAAAGGTGACGCGAAGAAAGAAGATAAGAAGAAACATAAAACACTGAAATACACAAATAAAATAAAGTATAATAAACACTAAGACAATATTTAAAGTAATATATTACAAAACAACAGTAAATGCACATTACATACCAAAAAACATTAAGTAATTATTAAAATAAATGTCTTGCACGCCATAAAACAAAAACCTTAACGAAATCAACAAAGAAAACATATGACAATAGCATTTATGAAAGTGATAGACCTGACACACCAGGCGCCTAGCATCTCTTTGTACCCTACCACATTTCTTTCTCTTTTCACCACTTGTCTATTTTCAGCTATCTATCCACACACCCTTTCTTTGTCCCCTACACACACCTACTCACTTACATCAATTCGCAACTTACCAAAGCTTACAGAGACAGGCGCGCGTAACTTGTTGCTGCACTCAACGATGAACTCAAACTGGCGTTCCCTGCGGCCAGCGGCGCGTTTGAATTCAGTGGGACCGTTATGCACAGGCGACATTCAAAACATAGCGCAGTCACCAGTCCAGGTTTTAAGAGGTATGTGGCCTAACATATAATGAACTAATTATAATCTAAAATTCAAATAAATAAAAGTCACATTAGGCAAGAAGACCTCAATAATCTAACCTAACCTAAACTAATTAAAATGTAAAATATACATATTAGGTTGAGGAATGAGTTCTTACGTTTTTTTTAATGTTGTGTTGATTTAAGTTTGTTGACGTGATTTGTGCACATATTAAGAAACAATAATAAATAATGAGAGCAAAATTTGCAAAGGTTAGGCACGTCTCTTAACAGCGTAGATTATTAGGCTTTTGCTTAGGCTACGTCTTGAAGCTGAGTAATAGTTCATTGCGGTTTATTTAAAAGTTGTGTTAATTTAATTTTTGTTCTGTACACTCAAAATTGAATCTCAAGTTGAAAGAAAGGCGCATTTTCGACACTTGTTGTTATTCATTTTCAATCGAGACGGGAAGAATGCAAACGCAGCCAAAGCTCGTCGCGATATTTGTGCTGTGTACGGAGAAAATGCTTTATCAGAAAGGACAGCTCAGTGGTGGTTTTCACGTTTCAAAAACGTCATTTCAATCTAAATGACGAAGAACGTTCTGGTCGCCCCATTAAGTTGGATGAAGATCGATTGAACGACCTTCTTCATGAAAATCCTCGTCAATCGGCTAGAGAATTGGCTATACAATCGGCGTGTGATCAGAAAACTGTAGTGAATCACCTTCATTCGATGGGGAAGTTCAAAAACTCGATGCATGGGTTCCGCACGCTTTGAGCGTAAGCAACAAACTTCAACGCTCCACGATTGCTGCAGGTTTGCTTGCTCGTCACAAGGCTACTGGTGGATATAAGGACAGATTTCTTTACCGCATCCTCACTGGCGACGAAAAGTGGTGTGTTTATGTCGACATGGCTTAGCCACAATAAAAAAAAAACACTTCCGCGATTAAAGCAAGGACTTCATCCACGAAAGACGATGCTGTGTGTGGTGGGATTGTGAAGGCATCATTCTTTATGAGCTCCTTGCGAACAACGAGATTGTCAATGCAGAACTCTACGTTCAACAAATGTATCGACTCGCCGAAGTTATTAGTGAAAAGCGACCTCATCGACGTTATGGACTCCTTCTGCAACACGACAATGCTTGTCTTCACATTGCCAATATGACAAAAGACGTCATCCAAACGCTTAATTAGGAAATCCTGCCACATCCTCCATATTCGCCAGACTTGGCTCCATCGGATTTCCATCTGTTCCGATCGCTATCCAACAATTTGCGCGGTGTTTCGTTCAATACTTATGTGGAATTAAGAACCTTGTGAGACGAATTCTTCGAGTCAAAATCCAGAGATTTTAATTGTAGAGGCATCGGAAAACTAGTTGAACGTTGGGAAGAAGTCGTAAGTAACAACGGAGAATACATTATTGATTAAATTGCATATTGTTATCAATTAAAAATGAAGTTTTTCTAAAATTGTTAATGATAATAAATAAATTTGATAAAACAGCAAGAACTTATTCCTCAACCCAATAAATAAAAGTCAATAAGCAACGAAACTTTAATAGTTAACCTAACCCAATGTAATTAAATTCTAAAACAGAGATGAATAAAAGTCACAATAAGTGAAGAGACGTAAATAGTCTAACCTAGCTAACCTAATTAACATGTAAGATATAGAAAAATGAAAGTCACAATAGGCGAAAAGAAGTAAATAGCTTAACTTAGCCTAAACTAATTAACATGTAAGATGCGGATAAATAAAGCTTGAATAAACTAGGTAATATGTAAAATACAGTATTACTGCAGTCGTTTATACTTACTCTACAGGCGGAGCAGTCAAACATCACCCATACAGGCATCGTCGTGAGTGTTCTTAGCTACTCTGTGCCAGGCTAAATAATGACCTTTGCCCCAGCAATAGGAGGGCTCAGCTGAGACACCATTTTTATATAACCTCGTTGTAAATGATCCTTAAAATTACTAGCAAAAACCTTTGTCGTATTTCATTGACTATATGGTATAACCCAGTTTTCGTATTTGCGTAATAAGTTAGCAAATCAGGATGATTTGATTTCCACAGAACACCTGACAACAAATCTGCCGCCTTTGAATTCCCCATTTGATTTAAAATTATATATAGTATATTGCAGTTCCATGGAGGACATTTTTTTAGGGGAGGAGGTCAATCCCAACGAATCCATTTCGCATATACATAATTTGAAGAACATATTCAGGTAATAGGGGTTTATATTTTCATGGGGGAGAACACCTGAATGCATCGCCCTTACATTGGACTCCATATAAATCCTCTCTCCTTTTTCATTCATACCTTCAACGAAATCATAGCAAGAGTCAGCCCCAATGAGAAGCCATACATCTGAAATATAATCGGACGAGGAAGGGGATCAGCAGGTTTAAGATTGAAGGTTTTCAATAATGCTTTGGCTCTAAAGCGGCCGGCCAAATTGACCCGTTTCGATAAATGATCAATTATCAACGCCTTTGTTTACTTCGCCCTTATTACTAATAATCTTAAGAACAACCTTCTCACATCCTTTGAAGGTTCCTACTGCGCAAAAACACACTACTCTCAAGCACAACTTTTCTGGTTACGGTTAAATTTAGCTTACTCACCAACTCGAGACTGATAAAGGTTCTCTGGGAGGCCTGGTCAAGAATGACCAGAGTCTGTTCGATCCTACTACCTTTTATTTATCGATGATCAAATCAGATCAGATGAATAAAGTGTGGAAATGTGAATTAGATAAATATAGGTAAAATAGAAGTTATTATTTTTTATTGTTTTTAATTTGTTTTATTTATTTTTTATTTATTTATATTTTTTTTTAATAGAAATATAAATAACCTTTTTCTATTTCCACCATCATGGCATCCAAGCCTTTTAATTATAGGTTTCTATTTTGTGTTTCATTTGAGTTCATCTCTTTTATTTTCTTTACTCTCTTTTATTTTATTTTCTGTACCACCAGTGTTTTCTACTAGTGGTGGGATTGGCTACTTTATGACCATTGTTGCATTTTTTTTCTTTCTCTCTCTCATTGTTTATTTATATTTTAATTGATTTATTTATTTTTATTGTTTTTATTTTGTTTTATTTATTATTTATTTATTTTTATTTATTTACTTTTTTAATATAAATATAAATAAACTTTTTCTATTTCCACCATCATGGCATTCAAGCCTTTCAACTATAGAATATGCTATCTCCTTCCGTTTCTATTTTGTGTTTCATTTGATTTATAGTTATTTATCGCACCGGTTTGTGGCCATTTTGCCTACTTTGTACTTTTATTAGTTGTTTTTATTGTGAGCAATTTGCCTCTTTTTGTTCTTATTTCATTGTTCTTCGTTGTAAGCACTTCGCCTCTTTTTAATATAATTGTTCGTTTTTCATTTTAGGTGTCTAGTTTTATTCGTTAGTATTTAATTGAAGTTGAGCATTTCTCTTCTTTTGGTCTTATCTTGTATTTGTTATTGTTCTTTTTTGGTCGTGATCAGGTGAATATTCCATTTAAGTTATCACGGGAGCATGTTCTTCCACTCGGGACTAGGGCTCTCCTGGTGGCGCGGCCAATTTCAGTTCTCGGAATGTCAATGCCGGTGTCCATGTTTGGGAGTATTTCTTCTTCGATTTTGTCCCAGGTCTTTCTCCCTAGCCTCTGCAGTTCCATATTCAATGGCTTCAGTCCTGCTCTTGCGTGCCGTTCTGTCTGCCGAATATCGTCCATCCTGCGTGATCCGGTTATCAGCAGAGCTGCTTTGTTCCGCACTCTCTGCATTTGCTTGAGAGAGGTGGAACTCACGGCCTGCCTGACCACTGCTGGGTACATCAATGTTGAGCGTACCAAAGCAGTGTACAGCTTCTTGAAATTATTTGCGTTGATGCTTTTGAATTTGTGCAGTTTCCCAAGCTCTCTCTTGGCTAGGGAGATTATGTTGCTAATTTGTGCCTTATACCCTGTTGAGGTGATGCGCATACCTTGGACTATACCCTCATTGATGTATGGGTAAACTTCGTCATTCACTATGACGTCGTCAAGTTTTCGGCGGTTTACTGGAAGCATCTAGAACTTTCAGCGGTTGGTCTTGATCTTCCATTTTCTTTCGTATCGAATGATGTTTTCGATTTCGATAGCTGCCTGCCTTGGTTGAACTTCAGCATTCTTTTGGGTACTAGGGATGATTTTAGTGATGTCATCTGCAAACTGCAGATACATCAGATCTTCCCCTACTGGAGCAGTTAGGTCCAATGTATACACTAGGTACAGCAGTGGACTCAGACAGCTACATTGTGGAACACCCCCCTCTAGTTTAAATTCGGACCCTCTGAAAACCTATTTAGCCTTCAATCGAGATTTGGACTTTTTTTCCATGATGTAACCCCAGAGTACACTTTCCGGGATCGGGTTTAGCTGGAGGCCTAAGATCATGTATTGGAGACCTCTCAGCCAAACATTATCGAAGGCCTTTTGAACATCTCGCATTATCACGTCTACGTATTTTCCTTCAGCTTTACAGCGGGCGAGCTTCTCGGTGAGAAGGGCGAGGGCTGTATCAGTCCCCCTTCTCTTATGGAACTCGTGTTGCTGAAGTTTGTGGGCTTCCATCTTTTAGCTGGTCTTGTAGCCTGTTCGCTAGATGCTTCTCATAGACTTTGCCTACGAACTCAAGGAGGGATATTGGCATGTAATCCAACTGTTGATCGGGGGGCTTTTTTCCTTTAGGTATAAAAAGGATTTTGGCCACTTTTAGACCCTCATGAAAGTAGCCTGTATTCAGGGAAGCGTTATAGATGTTCGTAATTCCCTGAATGATCTGCCGAGGGGCATGTACCAAGTTGTTTTTAGTTATGCCCTTCCAGCCTGGTGCCCTTTGTTCAAAGGTCTTCACAATTGCCATGACCTCTTCAGTTGTCATTGTTGGGCTATGGTCGGCCATCTCCCTTCCTTCGTCAACATAGGCCCGTGAATGCGTTCGATGTATAACTTGGTTAAGTTCTTCAATCAGCTGGTCTTCGAATTCCTGGTCGAATTCCGCATCGTCCTCAGGTGTAATTGAGAAGATTTCCTTCCAGAACGTGCGGAATCTCTCTTCCAGATGCACCGGTTCCTCCAAGTAGTCATTGCCTTCCTTAATGCAGGTCTTTTCTCTACTTGGTAGGCCTTTTAATTTCTTTACTAATCACCAGAACTTTTCGTGTTTCACCTCGCTATCCACTCTGTCTATCAGGCTGTCCCAGATTTTAGCCTGTATTTGGTTTATATCCTTCTTAAGTTCTTCACTCAGGCGACGTAGCAGCAAGCTTCTTTTCCGATTTGTACCTTTTCTTCTGATTTCCTCATACACCTCCCTGTGTTATCTAGCGATCTCTTTCATCTTCTCGGTCCATCTGAGTTGTGGAGGAGTTTTGTACCCTTTCATAGGTACAAACTTGCGGTCAGCTTCGATGATACAGGCTGTTATCCTCTCCTGCTCCTCGTCGATCTCTTCTAGTATTGCTTCGCTTAGGTCCGCTGGTTCGTACCTGCCGAGGATTTCCCTATAGCATTCCCAGTTGGCCGAAGCGTAGCATTTGCGGATAGGGACCGGAGGCTGGATCGATGCGAGTGAGATCTTCGCCAAGATCGCTATATGGTCGCTGGGTACTGTTGGGCCTGGCTTGCTATGGTAATTTAAAGGGAAGCCGTCACTTGTCATGATTATGTCGCACTTTGTTGGTGCCCGAGAAGTGATATAGGTCCAAAATTCTGGTCCTATCCTTTGGATGTTCTTTCGACGCAGAATCCTTTTCAAGTTATGGCCTCTGTTGCTCGTGTTCCCATAGCCAGCCGTTCGGCATCTTGCATTGAGGTCTCCCCTGAAGAATACCATTCTGCCGTGGCAGAACAAAGTATAGAAAATGGTGAGGAGCAGGTACGATCGTCGAGGTGGTTGGTATGCTGACGCTATCACGAGATTGCATACTAGTGGGGGCAACTTCACTGCCACAAAGGACTCGTCCAGTTCTGGAAGGTGGCTGAAAGAGAGATACCTGTTAATGGCAACGGCAGCACCATCAAACCTCTCCTGAGAATGGTTCTTAGTGAGTACTCTGTAGCCAGTTATCTTCAGTTGGCTGGAAGTAGTATCGATACCGTGATCCATGATTAGAATGATGTCCGGGTCAATGACGAGGAATATGTTTCTATATGCAGTGGCTTTTCCCTCCCATCCATTAATGTTGAGTGTCGCGATCCTTAGTCTGTTGTTCTGGTTTTCCATTCTGTGTTCTGGCTCTTAGTGATTTTTTCTTGTGAACTTCCTTTTCCCGTTCCTCTTCTTATTTCTAATTCTGCTGGGCTGAGCTATACAAGTGTTTCCCTGTGTAGGGTAACCTTTCGATTGCAGATGGCCTCCTCAACAGTCTCCTCGTCACATTGAGCGTCAAAGTCCCATTTGTAGTACTTTTTCTTTAGTCCCACAAAAATTTTTTGGTGTCCAAATATTTAGCGAAGGGGAACTGTTCGGATATATAGATTGAGAGGATAACTCCATCATCATCGAGCTTCCTATTGGCCTCCCTCTTTCCTTTTTTGCGGCGAGGAGTCCCATGTGTCCGTGGAATCTGAGGATTCCGTGTCCTCCTTCTTCGATTTTGGCGCCTCCATTTATTTAGACATGCTAGCTGCTTTGGCAGCTGCCTCTCTCTCTCTTTTTTGGTCTTTATCATCGGGTCGGGCCGTCTGCCATCTTCTTTAGATTTTGGCTAACTCATTTTGGGTTCTTGGATCTGTCCTATCATCTGCTTCGGTACTATCTTCAATTGGAGCACGTCCCCTGATGGAGGATCATCAGGGAACCACATCTTACTCATACCGTTCATGGCGAGCATTTGGTTCAATTCCTTGTCGAATGATCTGGGTTGTGTCAGGTTTCTGACGTGAGCATACAGGACGCACGTCAGAATTTTCGTTGAGTTCTCATTTTCTAGTTTTACGTATTTCTTTTTTGTTTCCGCCCCAGAATAAGCCGCCTTCGCCACCTGTGCATACGTAGTATTGCACCTCGTGGTTTGTTCTTCTTTCTTCTGCTGTGCCTTTTTCTTTATGAGTTCCTTCTTCAGTAGGCAAGCTATAGCTATGTAACGATAATCTTGCCCGCAGTTAACACATTTTTCAAGGAGACTTTTACAATCCTTCCAGTGGTGGCCTGGTTCACTGCATTTTGAACATATCTCTTGTGGTTCCTTGTATTCCCTCGTCATATGAGCCTCCGTCTTGTAACAGCGGATGCAGAATTGTATGTGAGTAAATTCGTCCCTCTTTATCTGCTCCCCACTGATTTTAGCGTTAAATAGTAGGAGTCCCTTTTCTTTTGCTTTCTGTGCCATCGAAGTGTCGCTGAATACGATCTTTTGTTCCAGAATTTAATGATATCGGTCACTTTAGCCCATGTCTGGTTCTTCATTATTTCTTCTTTGATCCGATCCTTGAAGTGTTTCCCAATCCAAGGGTCCAGAGTCCGGCAGATAACGCTCCTATGGGTTAATTGCTGGTTGCAGCCCAATCTCTCGGAGAGTTTTTATGGTCACTTTTTTATGATGACCTTCACGTCCTTTTGCTTTTCGCAGATCGGTACATAGCCTGTGAGGACCTCAAGCAGTCTGAGAATGTCGATTTCAATCACCCGTAGACAATCTCTAAGACCTTTTCTCTGCTCGGTCTGCGGCTTCCGCTGATGGTGCGCAGCGGGATCCGAATAGTCCCCTTCTGGTCCTATATTTGCTTGAGGGAGAGCACTCGGTGTGTTCCTTCTTTGCAGTTATTACTCTTCCACTGCTTTGTATTGAATGGTGAGCCCTCTTCTATTGGGTCCTAATCCGTTCCTTTCCATGAACGTAAACTTCCGGATGGGATAGATGAATGATGATGGGTCAATCGGTGGGTGGGCGCTCTCGCGGAGCTGCCCCTCGAGGGTTTGGGTAACAGGGCTACAGCCGGCATACATAAAGACGGGTGCTACTTCCCTCTATGGTCCTGTCTGGATGCCCAGGGTGGAGAAGCGAAGGCGGGTCCCCACTTCCCTCCCCGGAAGTTGCAGTCCTGCCCCTTGTCCTGGTGCCTCTGACGCCGAGTTCCACAGTGGGCTAATCCTTAAACCTGCTTTCCTTGGCCCCCTCAATTAGGTCTATCATAGAGAAAGACATAGTTCATGATAGTCCAGTTCATTTCAGCTCCCTTACCCCAATGAGAGTGCAGCAGGGGGTTAGACTGACTATTAGATGCTCTCTCTCTCTTTCTAAACTCCCCGTAGGAAAAGGTGAATGAAAATTCACGTTTTCAGGCGCCTACTCTTTTCTTTTCCCCCTTTGCCGGTGGTGAATTTCTTCAGAGTAGCTTGATTTTTACTCAGAACGACTGACCAGTCTCATTTGTCGATGGGTAAAACGACGCCCGAATTTATGCCTGAAGTCAGAACATTCACTTCACATCTTTCTCCTTTTGATTTTATAACATGTTTATAACATCAGCTGATTTTGCAGCTAGGAAAACTCACTATTGTAATTAGCCTGCACGTTCTAATGACTTGAGCAAATGTATGATATTACCATTAATGACAAACTAAATAAGTTAAAGCACTTATTTCAGGAAACAGGAATCCTAAAAATCAACAAGATAAAAGGGTATATGTAATTCCATGTAAAGATTGGCAATGAAAGTAGTGGAATATTTTGTCATGTCAGAGATTTTAATCATTCCATCCATTTTCAAGGAATTAAATTGGTCTTTAAATAAAAAAATTATGTCAAAAGAAGAATTGTAGAGTGAGGTTTTATCACATATATTCCTAATTTCAATTTACCTGAAGGTCAATTTTCTTTTAATAGTTTGATATGTAAACAGATAAACATAATCGTAAAACTGCTCAGCCCTAATCGGGTAGTAAATTATGTCCATCCCGGGATTAGACCGAACAGGGGAGTGGGTCAGGTAACATGATCTTTGTCTATTAGGTCGGAGGTGTATATGGAGTTCTCTGTAATTTTCTACTCAGATGTTAGTATATATATATATATATATATATATATATATATATATATATATATATATATATATATATATATATATAAGAAAATGAGAGATAGAGATAGAGAGAGAGAGAAAAAAAAGCGCTTCTAAATCCAAATCACAATAAATGAAAAGAACTAAATGACTTAACATATCATAAACCAATTAATATGTAAATTATTGATAATTAAAAGTTACGATAAGCGAACAGACCTGTAGAACCTAACCTAGCCTAAACGAATTAAAATGTAAATACGGCTACATAAAAGCAAAATTGGGCGAATAGACCGACCTATTTAGCTTAAGTTAAACTAAACTAATTAACATGTAATCTAAGGATAAACAAAAGTTAGACTAGGAAAGGAACTTAAACTAATTCGCCCGTTAAATACGGATAAATAAAAGTCACAATGGCCGAATAGTGAAAGACTGAAAATGGTATGATGGTAGGTCGGTAATGTCATTTGTCCCACTCATTGTAGACGAGATCCCCGGACCGGATAATGAAACTCACATAAAGATCGAAATGACAATCGCTGTTGAACCCAAATACACCAGGGGACGGTTCTCGTCGGGTAGCGGTGGTGGGTCAGGGTACCGTTATTTCTTTGGACATAAACCAACGATCGTGGAGCCCTTCGTGCCCTAGGGAATGGGGTACCCGTTCCCCGTCATGGGTAAACGAATATGAGTACCATCATAGGGGAGATGAGTAACATATCGGCGAGGATTCCGAACAGAGAAAAGAGTAGGTATGTTGCACTGCGAAGACAGGAGGGAAATGATACTGGGAATGTGATTAGCTATGTGTTGGAGCTACCTGAACTAATTGTCCGAATAGGCGGTCAGTCTCTCGCGCTGAAGTTTTATTCCCGTACTCGCTGGTATTGGTCACGTCACCTGTACGTCAGAAATCCAATGGGGGCAAAGTTTAACCAGGCCAAACTGAAATCTTTAAGCGAAAAAGGCGAGAACGATTAGAAAAGAGTTTCCGAACGAAATCGGGAAAGTTAGGGAAAGTGAAACTGTGGACGGTACATAATCCGAGTATCCCAAAGAAGAGACTACTTGGGGGTGCGGGCTAGGAACCTAGGTTCATAATTTTCCCTAATCAACCTTCCTAAAGTACGTTGAGAGGGAGGAAAAAAAACCCGCTAAAATGACCATATGAAAAGAGAAGTAAGAAAACGTCCCAAATTTGAGTAACCACGAAAAATAGAACAAAGTCCAAGAAATGACTAAAACAAATTTGATTAACTCCACCCCGAATACTAGTCTAAGTGCAAAATTGATTACAAAAGATTTGACTAACTTGAATACTAGATCAAAGTCCAAGAATTTACTAACCACGGATACTAGAACTAGCTCTAGGGATTTACTAAAAGAATTGACTACCTCTCAATAGTGTAGCCACATGAAAGAAGACTGCAAAATATTTGACTAACCCCAAATTTAGGAACCAAGATTTGAAACTACAGAATCAGTGCAGGAACAAATGCATCAAAGATAGAGCGGTAAATAAAAAAAATGTGTTGGCAGATAATCAGTTAATTCAGATGTCGCTAAATGTCTGCTGAATATTATGCTCTGCCTTACATCACATCTCCACTCAGAAGAGGGGAAATTTGCAATTAAAACTGTCCAAAATGTTAAGAAAAAAGACAAATATCAGAGCGCGCAAGAAGATTACCACTAAAATTGGTGGTATTCTAGAAAATGAGGCTGTCATTATCTTAAATAATTGGGTGTCGTGATTGTTTGGTAATGGTTCCAAATGAGTCCTCGTTGTGCAAATAATCCCTGTGGTTATCCTCCCTTTGGAAGAAGGAATTTATTAAAAAAAGAAGGAACTGAATGGCGACAATTGTTACTTAATAATAAGAAGAGAAAACAAACGAGGAAATTTCGGTCACAGAGTGAAGTTTAGTTTGGTAAATAATGTGATGATGATTGGGGACAAAGAATATCTGAATGTAGAGTGTAGGAAGGTGGAAAAGGCACGTAACTCTCCCTAAATTGATAATCATCCGGAATTAAGGAAGATTACCGTGATGTCGACGGTCAAAAACATTCTGTTCAGAAAACCAACGAGGGCACATCCCGCAGAAGGTTGGTAAAGAGAAATTTGTAATGAACGTGGTGAAGATGGGTGAAATGAAAATAGATTGAGCCCGGGAGGGTACACACTCCTTCAGATGTCAGCTTCAGCAATGTTTCCCACATGTCACCTGGCATCCCAATGGAGGAACGAATAAGCAAAGGATTGAATTTTAAATGGAGAGTCCCGTTAAGGGAATCGGGTGAGCTTTTTTTAAATATTCTTTGGCGGGGGAGGGGGAGGGGGAGGGTAATCACTCGTGAATACCTATATGTTTCCTTTATTTCGCCTTCTGGGGAATACTAAGGGGGGGGGGTGTTACCCACAAAATTAAAGTTAAGATAGAAAATGCTTCTGAAAAGAGCCCAAATTTACCCGCATTCTGCCATGCGAGGATCTAGATTCTTGGATCAGTGAACAAGCCGCCATTTCATCCCATGTACCATTGTACCGATGGGGGAACAGACCCTCGAAAGAGGCGCTGCAGCCACCCACCTCCAAGAAGGACACCCCACCCCTGCACCCCCTCTCCGAAAAGGGCGCCCCAGCCCTACCTTACATCCCGCGATGTAGGAAAACATCGTACCTAACAGCTACCCACGAGATTTGTCACTGGTTGTATACTCCATCCCCCGACTACTGGCGCCTACCCCCCCCCCCGCACAACATACAGGTGAGAGTGCCACTCCCCCATCGGCACTAATCGATAATCGAGGATTGTTTCTGCTCTTCCGCCTTCGCTCTGCCAGCGAGCGGACCGACCGCGCCTATCGCCGATGACGACGACAACATCCCGCCTCTCCGCACCCTGCCAGTGGAAGGGATGGGGGGAGGTCCTCGAGTGGTATTGGCCCTGCCTTTAGAGGGCCAACCCCTCGCTCTAAATGTCGCGGCTAGGCTTTACTCATCGGCAACGATTTTTTAACATAAAAATGAGGGGGGGGGGGAGTTTTTTCTCCCTCTGCCGCGTATGACGGAAGAAAAGAGTCCAGCATCCTTCAATTCCCACTCCCCCACCTCCCCTCCCCCGAAAGAGGAGAGGCGAGCTTATTGAAACAAGGCCATGTTGCTCTTTTCGCCGAATTAAAGAGCAGCATATTCTCGAATTATTATTCCTCCTCAACGATGATTGATGCGAAAGCTTTCGATTAAATTAAGTTGGATGAAGTTAAATTAGGTTTAGGTTATGTATAGGCTAGAACAGGTTAGGTCTGGTTAGTGTAGATTAGGTTATAATAGATTAGATTACGTCGAGTTGGTTAGATAGCCTATGCATAGTTTAGATTAAGCAAAACTAGATTAGGTGTTTGGTTATGGTAGTTTATGTATAGGTTAGGTTTAATTAGGTTTAGTTAGCGTTTATACCAGGTTGAGATTAAGTAGATTAGGTGAAGTAAGTTAAATTAGGTTAGTTTTAGTTAGTTTAGCTTAGGTTAGACTAGATTAAATTAAATTATCTAGGTTAAATTATATAAAGATAAACTAGAAGAAGTTTAGGTTAGGTATAGTTAGGTTCAGGTTAATTCATCTTTGATTAGTGTATGTATGTAGATTAGGTTAGGGTAGATTAGATTAGGTCAAGTAAGTTTAATTAGGTTAAGTTTTTTATGTAGATTACTTAAAATAGATTACAGTAGATTAGGTCAGTTTGGTTAAATTTGATTAAGTCTAGGCTTAGTTTATATGCAGGTAAACTAGATAAGTTTAGGTTATATTAGATTAGGTTTTAGTTAATGTAGATTAGGTTCAGTATGGTTAGTGAGATTACGTTACGTTATACAGATTAGGTCAGGTAGGTTAAGCTAGAATAGGTTTAATTTTAATTTAGATTAATTTAAGCTAGAATAGGTTTAAGATAGATTAAGTCACGCATAGATTTAAGTTAGGGTAGATTAGATTAAGTTGGGTTAAACTTAGTTTAAGTAAAGTTAGGTTTTGAGTGCTTAAGGTTAAGTTAAATTATGCTAGGTTATGTTAACATAGATTAGATTAGATTAGTTCGGGCAGGTTAAATTAGCATTTAGTTATGATTAGGTTATATTAAGTTAAACTAGAATATGGTAGGTTAGGTTATATAAGAGTAGATTGGGTTGGGTTAGACTTAGTTTAGGTAAGATTGATTTTCGGTTAATTGAAATTAGGCTAGATTCCGTTAATGTAGATCAGGTTAAAGTAGATTAGATTATATCAGCTAGGTTACGTTAGCTTATCATTAGGCTTAGGTTATTTTAGATTAGTTTAGGTTATTGTTAGGTTGGGCTATTTTAAGTTATATTTATATTAGATTTTGCCCCTAATCTATATTTGCACCATCATAAATAAAATAAATATTGTCAATATTTCAAATTTTGTTGTTCATCTGACCGCCCAAATCGGGGCCTATTTCGGTGAGTCTAACGTGATCCGAAATTCAATTTATTATGCAGACGGCATGCATATAATACGCATAGACGTGTGTACTATATGCGCATGATACACATTTAGATGTATACTATATGCACAGAATACACATGTACGTGTACTATATGCACATAATACGCAGACACATGTGTACTATATGCACATAATGCGCATACACATGCATACAGAAGCCAAGTACTGATACGCGAAGTAGTGTTGGTGAGAGCTTTACTCTTCAAGTTCAAGACGCCGCTGCAGCTGCTAATATGATAGAGTGAAGGACGGTGGTAAAACCTGTGCCAGTTTCTTGTTTTACCCCTTCTGCCCATTTCTTGTTATCCCTCTTGCCAATGTCTTGTTTTACCTTTGGTGCCGATTTCTTGCTTTACCCCATCTGCCTCTATCCATAAACAAGGTGGGAATTTATCTTTCCGTTTCTCTGTATTTTTTGACCGAACGTAAAAATAAAATGCATCTAAAGCCTCGTTGTTTGGGGAGACATTCCTCTCAAAAGGGATAATAAAGAGACTGGTATTTGCAAATTAGAAGCAACAAACATAATCATAAAAATAATAAGAAGAAAATGATAATAATTATTTTTGTTTGGCGCTTGAGCACTAAATTTGAAAGGATTACTGGAGATCCCTTGACTGAGTACTAAGATCAAAATTAAACGTGTTTAATCCAACGTGGGAATGCTTAGTCAGGGTGGAATGGAGAACAGACATAAGAGCAGAAGAAGAAACAAAACAGGGAAAAAACGATATCAAAGAATATGAATAGTAACTAATAGTACTCCGTAGTCCCCAGCGTCGAGGAGCAAATTTTACCTAATTCCTTTGTGATTGTTGAGAACCTGACCTCCCGTGCGAAAGACTAGGAAAGCCTACTTAAAATACTGTGGAACCGAAAATAAGCCCAGCACAGGAGATATCTGTGTTGGGCCTATTTTCGGTTCCACGGTATTTTAAGTAGGCTTTTAAGCGGCAAATAATTGCTTTCATAAGCGAATAAATAGGTAATAAATAAGCTCTAATCAGAGCAGAAATAGGTAATAAATAAGCTCTAATCAGAGCAGAAATAGGGTCATTAATAGACCCCGAACAGAAATGGGCCAATTAATACATTCCATTCAATATAGAAAAAGGGAAAATAGTAGGCAATGATAGGGCTGCCAATCGGCCTACATAAACATGGAAATATGGCACACCTACTGCAGAGCATAAATGGGGGTAAGGAATAGCCCCTTTTAGGGCAGAAAGGGAGTAATGAATAGGTCCATAAAGAGCAGAAATCAGGGAATTAGTTAGGTCCTGTCAGAGCAGAAATGGGATTATTAATAGCCCTATATCAGAATAGACATGCAGTAGTTGATAAACTCCAATTAGGTCAGTAATGGGACAATTAACAGCAGTCAGTCTGAACAGAAATGGGGCGATTAATAGGTCCCAACTGCGATTAATAATACCTTAAAGTCAGAATAAAATAGGATAAATTAATAAGCTCTGCTCAGAACAGCAATAAGGAGGAGTAATAGGCCGGAATTAGGACAGAATGGAACACGTAAATGATAACAATATGAACATCAATGCTACAATTAATAGGCCTTAGTAAGAGAAGAAATCGGGAGTTTAATGCGCCCCTCTCAGAGTAGGAATGATGTCATTAATATACCCTAGTCAAACAAATTTCAAAATTAATAGGCCTCACTCAAAGCAGAAACGAGCTATTCATAGGCTTCACTCAAAAGGTAGACCAATAATTAATAGGCTTCCGTCAAAGCATAAACGAGAGATGAATAGGCTAACTCAGAGCAGAAGCGAGGAGTTAATAGGCTTTACTCAAAACAGAAACCACTAAGTAATAGGCTTCACTCAAAGCCGAGACGAAAGATTAATAGGCCTACTGAAAGCAAAACAGAAAAATCTTTGAGAAAAGAGGCAATCTTTACTGAGATCTTCCTGCAAGGGGTTGTCAAGTGTAGCTTACATCTGGAAGATAGTGTGCCCTCCCAGCTCCAATGGCCCCAAGTGTATCTGTGACTCTATGACTTTCACACCTCCTCATTTCCTCCACTTCATCACCTTTTTTACACATCCCTCCTTACTAACCTGGTGGCGGAGATGACCTCGTTGGTGTCCACTTAAATGCAAAAAATAATTTCGATGCCAAACAGGAAGAAACAAACCGGTTATTTGCTTCTTAGAATTTAAAATCGAAAACCAACGTGGACATCTCTCTCAAAACGTTTGTAAGGAGAAGAGATCTGTAAAGAAAGTGGTGAAGTTGGAGGAAGCGAAAATGCGAGATATATAGCTACAGATCCACTCGCGTCCGTTGAGGTGGGTCACACAACCCTACAGATCTCAGCTACAGCATAATGTTCCTTACTACACCTGGATTGCCCCTTCTGAGGGTAATATATGACAAAAATAATAATCACAAACACCGTCAGACCCATATATAAAAGGAAGTTTGTATGGAAGAGCACATACACTTAAAAGTACTAACATGAATCCTCATACATGGGACAAAACGCTTCAAGTTTCCCTGAACAAGATTGTATAAACCAAAACTCAGAACACTAAAGTTAGGCAGAGTCGGAAAAAGACGAACTCAAATAAACGTTGCTGGGCCTACTTTCAGACTGTCTTAGTTTAATTAATAAACACCGACGTTTTCTAGGCTAAGCCTGAGATCTCATCTCCTTTAGAAATTCTTTGCAGCTTGCAACTGATGTGTAGTCGTTTATCTGCCTTGTCATATAGGAACACAGATCTTAAGCGGTTGACCAACGTTGGATGCTAAGGATATATCACCTTGAGCTCTTCGCAGTTGTGCAGCGTATACTTCACCTTCTTTTTCTGTAGACACTCAAATTCGCGATGAATTATTTGTCCTTTGGTGAGGACCCCCTCGAAGAGAGACTTCGTTAGTTTTTTTGGCTTCAGAGCCTAAGGAATTTTATTCATGAGGCAAATGCAGACTTATTTAGTTCGTAATTGATCTTTGAAACGGATAAAAACTGATTGTATCAGGTAACGAATTAAGTTCAGGAAATATTCGTTTCTATCTTTTTGGCTTTAAAGAAAAACAAAACGCACGAACGTTTTGGTTTACCTAAAAGTTCTCGTCTCATTGCTATGGACCGTTCTGGTTTTCCTCTGGTTACCATTGCCTCTTTCGTGTTGTTACCACCTTTCAGATATCTGGATTGGTCTCATAAACATATTCTTTCTCAATTCCTTCCTTAGGGCACAATTGAAACGAGGTAGAATGGTAGTGGGAGAAGTGACCTGTTGCAGAGAAGTGACCTGGTGAAAGGGTACATTTTATGCTTGTATAATTTAGTCCGTAATAAGGAACAAGACTTTAGAAATTATTCGAAAATATCTATCAGGAAAAGAATCGATTAAGAGAAAAACAATCATGTGGATTGATCACTAAAGGATTCATCATGGAAGATCATCACGAAACGACCAGTGGTCGGGATTTTGGCAACAAAATCATCCATCATAGAAGATCCATTATTGGATGAGTTATCATGAGATGATCCAAATGAACTGCAAATTATAAAAGCCCCTCACAAAATAATGGACAAACCGTGTTTGATTTAGTGTGGAAAGTACGTTGGTAGAAAAATTAATTGGGGTAGGAAGAAAGAACATGAATCTATTAAAGATGTCAATGCCACAAAACTAAGCCTCAATTCTTTTCGACATGATCCCCTTTCCCCCAAATATTATAAGACATCGCATAGTCACTATCTCTAAACCTCAGTCAGCGCTTAAAATTTTCATCATTATTCTTTAGCGCTTCCCCCCAAAAATTATTTCGTTAATCAAATTGCATTTTTCAGAACTGAGGGCAAAACATTATTTTGTGTTATGTTTCTGATGTCACTAAGGAAGAGATAAATTTTATTTTGGCATTATTAATGGTTAAATAAAGTTTATAATAAATGAGCTTAAATTTAATAATATCCGAGTAGATACAGGAATGAGAGAAAGGTAAAAAAAAGAAGAAAAGGATTCCATGTTGGGTCACCTCAGCGACTTCATTGGGAACGAAAATAATTATATTATTATCAGTAGTAGTAAAGATTGAAGTTTATTAGTATAATTTTGCATTCTTAACCTTGTGATTGCTAATTACTGAACTCTTTTCTCGTTCCGCGCCCTACCATGATCAAATAAGGAAATTCTTATTTGCTTTTCGACGATAAATATTTCATGGTTTTGGAGGGATAATTTATTGAAAAAGACCGGATTTTATTTTTTTATACCTAGGGTTGCCAGATGTAATAAATAGAAATACAAAACGAACTGTATAAACATTTTATTTATTTTTAATTTTCCAGGATCAATTTAGACTATAGATTTGTATCTCAAAGAAATTACGATTGAATTACCAGCTTTTTTCACTATATTTTCCTGATGATGTTTTCTTTAATAAATCCTTGTTTTTTAGAATTTACCGATAAAACTCTTTGCAGATGCAATCTAAGTTCCATTTAGAGTTTAATAAAGCTCCTACGCTGATAACATCTAACTAATATCCTTCTTTGGTCCAGTGAATATTCATCAAAGAGAAAACACTCAACTTTAGCATTGATGACAGATATATTAGGGATGTACTGGCCCAAAATTACGAAGAATTACTCTTCAAATTTGATTTGATTCAGCACAAAATACAATCTTTCATGGCACAAATTTGGACGTCCATTTTGCAAAATGGCGTGGCAAAGTGACGTCGTATTTAGAGTCAAACCTGCTACTGAGGAGTTCCCAGCACGGCTTCCGAAGGCAACGGTCATGCCTGACGAACCTTGTAGAATTCTTCCACTTCGTTTTCAGTGAGCACGATCGGGACAAGGCGGTGGATGTGGTCTACCTAGACTTTCAGAAAGCATTTGATAAGGTACCACACCGCCGCCTTCTCCGGAAAGTGCGAGCGCTTGGCATAGACGGAAAGGTAGCCGGCTGGATCGAGAACTGGCTAAGTGGCAGACGGCAACGGGTGGTGGTGAATGGACAGTCTTCTGAGTTGGTGCCCGTTACTAGCGGGGTGCCTCAAGGTTCTGTCCTGGGACCACTACTATTCATCATCTACGTCAACGACATGGACGGTGACATGGTTGCCAAGATTTCCAAATTTGCCGATGATACCAAACTTGGTATGAACGTTGCAAAGGATGGAAATACTGCCCGCCTGCAGGAAGATCTTGGGAAGATTGGGGAGTGGTCGGACACGTGGCAAATGCCTTTCAACGTGGGGAAATGCAAAGTGATGCATATCGGCCACAGAAACCCCCAATCTCATTATATCCTTAAGGACACTGCTATTGAATCCACCGACACTGAGAAGGACTTGGGTGTAACAATCACTAGTGACCTCAAGTTCTCGAAACAGTGCATTGAGGCGGAGAAAAGGGCCCAAAGGATGCTAGGCTATATTAAGCGCCAGTTTGGTTATCGGAACCAGGAGATTGTAATCTGCCTGTACAACTCACTTGTCCGACCGCACCTGGAGTATGCCGTACAATTTTGGAGTCCTTCATTGCGAAAGGACATCGCGAGATTGGAACGCGTACAAGCCAGGGCAACCAAGCTGATTCCCTCTATCCGACATAAAAGTTATGAGGATAGACTAAGGAAATTAGATCTGTTCTCGCTGGAAACCCGTAGACAGCGTGGTCAGCTCATCGAAGTTTTCAAAATACTTCGAGGGTTCGACAATGTTGACTACCGAGATATTTTCACCCTGAGTGAGAACAGAACGCGCAATCACGGCTTCAAACTTGAACTGAAGCGTTACAACTGCAATCTGTGTGGAAATTTTTTCACTTACAGTATCTGCGTTATGTGGAACTCACTTCCAGTGGAAGTTGTCAACAGTGAATCTGTTGACCAGTTTAAGTCAAGACTAGACAAAGTCTTGAAAAGTGGCCGTTTAGGGACGCAAAACAATTGAGCAGCCTTGTGCCCGCTCGATTGCTAGTCCAAAGGTACCCTCTTTGAATGGACCGTAAGGTCTCCTAGGGTACCTTCTTTCCTTGTTGTTACTCCTTGTTGTTGTAACTCTTCATCAACAACTTTTGTTTAAATATTGTCCACTGACCAAAGGAACATTGTGATGAATACCTATTCCCTTATTCTTCAAAACTACGCATGCGGATTCCAATTGTTCCCATGTTAAAGGGTATTTAGTAGCATTCATGTAAAAGAATCAAACTCTTCAAAGGATCAAATCCATTTCATCAGATATTCATGCCAAGTGGCGTAAATGGTGTAGTAATTATCTATGTACTTCAACTCTGAACATTCTTGATATTAACAGTGATAAATTTACTGTTTATTCTTGTTTGGGCACAGTCAATAAATTGCATTATTTTATTGCTTTAGCAATAAGATAATGCAAGTTGTTGAATAGAAAACTGAACAAATTTAAATAGGTTTCACTTAGTGGCTTGCTATTTAATAAAGAAAAGATTTGGAGAAGGTTTTTTCTTTTGAATTAAAGTATAATTTCAATGTTTCAAATAAAGTGAGAATTCTCTCAACTGCATTTGCTGAAGTAATAATTTTTTTTAATGTTTTAGTATGGAAGAATATTGAACGTCAACGAATTAACTAAAATCCTTGTATCGCTCATTTCAAACAGTATTGAAAAAAAAGAACAAGTTCGCAACATTTACTTCGATATTACAGAGATATAAATAAATAATCAGAAGTTGTTTGATCAACATTATTGAGAATGTGGGCAACACCGCCAACACCTTCCTGTGTTTCAACATTAAATAAACATCTAGCAAAATCTCTCGAAAGTTTATTCGGTCCGCAGCCTGAAACGGTCAGAAGCGCCTTCTCGAGAAGATACCGCTTCTAGTCTTCTAAGGAGTAGTTAGAGAGTTCCCCCACTTAAACCACTCCTTCACAAAATTCATGGTAGAGTGCGCTGTCATCTGCACAGGCAAACTATTGAATGCGCGAAGAGCTCTAATAATGGCCGCCTAGGCAGCGTTCGCCGCATTCACCAAAGGAACCCGTCCGAGAAACGGGTGACCATTGGTTCACTACAAATTGCCTTAGCTACCGCCACACTCTAATGGATGATGTGACCGTTGGCCAACGTGATATCATCCGTGGACCTAGTCACCAGGAAACGTTCGAAGCATGGTGGTTTGGAAACGCTGGGTCGTCTCACGATTAGCAACCCCGACGTTATCGGGGCTCCGCTCACCTTACATGTTACTTTCGTGTTCTTGTGTTTCGTCTCTGCCTCTCCTCCCGAAGGCCAGACGTGCTAAGCTTGGCATGGTCACCTGCCAAAACGGCAATGGATGTCGCCCACCGAGTCTTTGTTCGCAGAGAAGACAGTGACATCTTTGGCGCCATTTCTTCCTTAGGGGGGGCCTCCAAATGGCCACCCCTTAAAGGTGTTGTGGTTCTCGACGGAGGACTCAACGGGCCCATGGTCTTAGCAAACGTCAATAGGGTGGACATGAAGTTCTCTATCAGGAAAGGTGGGGAGCGAGCATGCCGGTTCCTATCAAAGTCACAACCTCGGGTCTATGAAGTGTGGTAGCCAAGCCCAGGAGACATAGCCACTCCTTACCATTATAAGAATGTTAGCATGGTTCACCTGCTCCAATCTTAAGGGGCGGTAACCGCGGCAATGCGTCCTCCACATCATCCTATTCTTGGAGAAAGTACAGGCAGGGGCACTTCCTTCAAAAAGCTGGAGCTGCCCGGGGGCTGCTAAAAAAGTGGTAAAGGGGCCCCTTTTCAAATGGAAAGGGGTGAGAGGGGATTTCCTCCACTAGTCAGGAGTGTGCCGTCACTTCCTCGCCCAACCCAACTCCAAGGTTGGACGAAGTTTTGCCGATAAGTATGTCATCACTGATTGCCCCTTTTTGTAATTTACTGCCCCTGCCCGCGGGAGTCTTACTTTGAACCCCACGGGAGATCAGCCTTTGGGGTCTCTCTGATGACCCGGCCGATACCGCTAAAACGAGCCGTATACGCTTTCTGGTCACCTTTTGGGTACTCAAGACCAAATCCTACGTATGACATGGTAGGCAGGTCGGACTGGCAGATCTGACTTGGTGTCTGGCCTCAGGGAGGTCAGGGTCACCATGCCCGGCAGTCAGTGGGAGAGAAATGCACTTGAGGTCCTAAAAAACGGCAATGGAAGAAAGGGCCAATGAAATGAGTACTGAACGGGACATTCTTAGTGGAAAGGGCACATAAAGGGACCGATGGAACTCACCAGCTTCGCCAGATTTGGACCAAGAGTGGAGGTCCACATAGTGGTCAAGTCCTTTTTACGGGCATTCGGGCTGGAATGGCATGCATCTCCTCAAATTACTTCCCTACGGCGTACTAGGAACATAGTGGTCTTGTTTGCAGCAGGGGATGTTACTCCTGGCTGCATAGAGGGATAAGGGGGGGGGGACACACCAGCTTCCCGGTGGCCCAAAGTGAGGTCTTCCCTAGTCCTCACTCTGGCCTTAAGACCCCGCTGGTCCTTCAAGTACTAAGTGTAACAGTCTACAGGGCAAAACCCCTACGGGACCTGGATTGCTGAAGCTCCAAACAGATCCCACGTTGTGGAAAACCTCTCAACCAATATCCCTGAGTGGTAAGGATACAAACAAACCTCCCAGACTTGGGAACCTCTTACCTAAGGTAAAAAAAATTACCACTATTTACGCAGGTACTTTCAGTTAGTTTATTACCACTAAAGTGGCTGCCACCATTTATAATCATACGCTTCCTAATCCCGCTTCTACTAGGCGCCCTTTCTCAGTATAAGACCTACTGATTAATGTAGGAGCAAAACCCTGGATCGTTACACTATACGACAAGGAGTGGCAAATCGACGTCCCATCCATAAATTAACCACACCCAATGTTACTTGATTTCGTTCAAAGTGGGTGTGTTCCTCTAAGTTAGGCCGCATCTTTTTTCCTATAATTCAGGTGTATCAAGGCTATGCTGCAGCTGATCTCCGGCGAATTGCGTGCCCTCTTGGCCCCAATATGTACAAGTGGAACTGTGGCAATATATCTTTGACACATCTTCATTTCCGCCATCTCCATTATTTTGTTACGTATCTCTCCCTACCAACTTTCTGGGGGAGATGCCCTCGTTTGTTTTTTCTTTAAATTTAAAAAGTTCTCTCTCATAGCTATTTAATTTACCTAGCGATATCTAGCAATGAAATTGTTTTGTTCTCTGGGTTCATATAGTCAGAAATTCGCCTGTTTACCACTGAATTAACAAGAAACTCCTGTTTGCAACCTCAATATCAAGACACTAACCTCTTTATCGCTCAAAATAAAAAAAGACTTGCCTGTTTACCACTGCATTGGGCTCCGGCTTAACCGAGTGTAAACAAGGCTTGCAATTTGAGGGAAATTAAGCCACATCGGTTGTGGTTAGTCGCCGTATGGAGTCTAAATTTGGGTTGCTTTTCGACCTCTGCCATATGCAGTAAATATCCTTGGTTCGGAATCCACGTTAATCAGTAGGTCTCGAGTGAGAAAAAAATGACCACTTGATGAGTGCAGATCGTGAATAATCCCGTTTCAAATTTATTTTTTAACCAAATTATTATCAAGAAACAACTGCTTACCACTGCATTATTAAGAAACGTTTGTTTACTGTAAAAGAACAACCTCTGACCTCCTCACGTTATTTGGAGACCACGTGCGAAGGTATCCCGCCATGGAAAACGTCACTTCGTGTTCGGGAACATTCGAGAAGTTTCGACTCATAGGCATATTGGAGAATTATCTCCCAATCCTGCGAATTTGTCCAGAGCCCCCCCCCCCTCCTGGCGACGAGAAGAGAACGAGCCGCTTGTTTTTTTTTCGCGCCTTGCCGCTAAAAACTGAATTTTCGTCCACTTCACGGATTTAGATGTCTGGAACTTCCTCACTCCCTGCTCTGAATCCCCTTTTCTCCCTTCCGGATCACTCGTACAAATACCAGGTTTTGACTTAAAATCGGTGAGTCCCGCACGCACCTCAAAGTCGTCCTCGTCGTCTCGAGTCGAAGTCCCGTGAGCGTTCATCAGATAGCAAGACTTTCTCTGCCGTGATTCTACCCCAGTCAATTGATAGTTTCTGTGAACTGCAATCCTTTGAAGTTGCGCGACAGTCTCCCTTCGTTTAATCTATCCGAAGAAAATCTCCATCGATTACCTCTGAGGAAAAGAAATTTCCTCTTCTAATGGAATTACGAGTAATCCCACATTTCCCCGTCGAACGTCATTCTTGAAGATTGGCTATCCTAATCGCTATTCCTCGGAAGGTTGGTTCGGATCGTGCCCTACTTGCCTCATCCGGAACGTGTCCCACTTGCTTCATCCGGAATGTGCCCCACTTGCCTCATCCGGATCGTGCCCCATTCGCCTCATCCCAAGCAGGACCTTCCTCTAAGTCACCGACCCGTAACATTGAAACCCTCTCAATTATTAGTATTGTATAGTTATCCCTTTTGATCTGAGCATAGTAACGCTAATTAATTAATTTTATTTGAGAATCCATCCTTATCATAATTATCAAGAGACTTTCATTTTAAATCATTCCCTTTTGCCTATTTTTATTCTTATTTTGATATTTGTAAATATAATTATATTTTTGTTGTTTCATCTTTAACTAACCTTGAACGATACTCTCGGTGCCTCTTCAAGTAAATCTCGCCAACCATTTTTGCACTCTGTCTGATTTGTTAAGGATTTGAAACCCAACTCCTCGAGTTTGACCTCCTGGTCGATCGTTATTCCCTGCGAACAGTCCTTAAATGGTTCGCGTTGCAGTAGGTGATTAAGTCACCCCTCACATAATATAGGAGTAGTGTATGATATAGAGTGGTGTACCACGACATTTACCACTCGATTATCAAGAAACCACTGTTTACGACTGGATTATCAAAAACTTGCACGTATCTCACTGCATTAAGAAAAAATAGGTTACCACTGTATTATAAAAAAACCCGATTGGTTACTACTGCACATTCAAGAAAGTCTTGGTTATATTATAAAGATTCATGGCTAATTACCACTATAATATTAATAAATCTATGTTTACCACTGATTTATTCAAATAACGCTTGCTTGCCTATATATTATCAAGAAACGCACGTTTACAATTACATTGTCAAAAAAACGTCTGTTTATTACTACATTGGTAAGAAACATGCATATTTACCATTGCATTATCGAGAAACCAGCCTGTTTACCACTACATTATCAAGAAAACTGTATGTTTCCTAATGCATTTTAAAGAGACTTCTCTGTCTACCACTGCATTATAAAGAAATATGTCTGTTTACCACTGCACTATCAAGAAACCTGTCTGTTTATAAATGCATTAATAAAAAACGACCGTTTACCAAAGCATTATCAAGAAACCTGCCCTTTGCCATTGCATTATCGAGAAACTCCCCTTTACCACTGTATTATCAAGAAACGTGTCTGTTTACCACTGTATTATTAAAATACATGTTTACCATTGAATGATCAAGCAACGCATGTTTACCACTACCTTATATAGAAAAAAACTGATTACCACTGCATTATCGAGATACTTGTCTGTTTTTCATTACATTATCAAGAAACGACAGTTTACAACTGCTTTAACGAGCAACGATTGTTACCATTGGATTCTCAACAAAAGTTTTCCTACACTGCATTATCAAGAAACCCGCCTTTTCCAGTACATTATTATAAGGAAACCTGTTTATTTACCACTGTATTATAAAAGTAAGCATGCTTGTTTACTTTTGTAGTATTAAGAAACCTCTTTTACCAATGTATTATCAAAAAACTGTTTGATTCCAATGCATTATTATGAAACTTGGCCGTGTTTATCACTGTATCATCGGAAAACGCTTGTTTACCACGGTATTATAAAAAAACTTGCCTGTTTATCACCACATATTCAAAAAAACGTTTGTTTAACATTGGGTACCATTGCATTATCTAGAACACCTGTTTACCATTGCACTATCAAGGAACGCCTGTTCACCACGATTATTTACCATTGCATTCTCAAGAATCTTTCCTGTTTAATATTGCGTTATGAAGAGATTTACCCATTTATCATTGCTTTGTCAAGAAACTTACCCATTTAGCATTGCTTTATCAAGAAACTTGCCTATTTACCATTACATTATCAAGAAACCTTCCTCTTTACCATTGCGCTATCAAGAAACCTGTCTGCTTCCATTGCCTGATCAAGAAACCTACCTGCCTGTTTATCACGGCATTATCAAGAAACTTTCTTGTTTACCATTTTCTTATGAAGAAACTTGCCCCTTTACCATTGCTTTATCAAGAAAATTGCCTTTTTACTATTGCATCATCAGGAAAATTGCCTGTTTACCATTGTATTATCAAGAAACTTGCTCCTTTACCATTGCTTTATCAATAAACTTGCCTATTTACCATTGCGTTATCAAGAAACTTGCCTGTTTACAACTGCCTTAACAATAAACCTGCCCATTCATCTTATCAAAAAAATGTCCTTTTACATTGCCTTATTGAGAATTTTCCTGTTTACCATTGCATTATCAAGCCTTAAGAAAACAATGACTACCACCATTTCTCTCGTTTCGTTCGAAGAATTTTGCTTTCCGGACAGGAATCTAGAATAATTTGTGGAAGGATCTTCAAAAGGTTCGCGAAAAATACGAATAAAATAAACTAAGCCTCATATTTCACTTTATCTCTCTGGATGATAAATGTTTACAACCATGATGTTATGATCAGTGGCGTGCAGTCAATGGAAGCAGTCAATGCTTCACCTATTTAAGAAAGGAGGAAAAAGAAATTACCCCCCAACCATTAATATGACAGCAGAGTCAATTTTATTCTCACATTTATGCTTGCCTATACTTGTATACCGCATACGGTACCTTTCACTTCCAATCGAATTGATGTTAGACCCTGATGAGCTCGACTGCAATTGAAGAAATGCATCATTTTCCTCGAGATTTTTTTCTCTTAATTTCAATAATAATTCTGCTTTTTGGTACTTTGGAAAGAATAGTTTAAACGATGTTTTGCTTTTCTTAACAATAATATACAGTCATTAGAGTTTTATGATTTTTATCTAGTTATTTCAACGCTGTGTTAGAATTAAGAAAAAATATAGTCTATTTGTATACGGAAAAGGAAGCAAATTTAGCTTTGCAGTCATCAGCTTACATCTGCCAATTCTGTCGAGTTTCCAGAATCTAGGAAAAACAACAAAATATCTAAGACATTGACGTAACTATTATTATGCTCTAAAGCTTAAACAATTTTTAGGTTATATTTAAATACTGGTTCTGAGTATGAAAGCAGCTACATAGCATAAACTCTTTATGGTTACGCTCTTGTATCTTAACTATTTTGTTAATATTTCATGGATTCTAGCAGCCCTACGGGATTCACCCCTCGTATCTTTGAGATCAGTAACTGTGAATAAGTGTTTTGATAAGTGTGACGTATTGTTTATTCATTTTCTTAAGTGATAACCCCCTTTTAAAAAGAATGGGTGCAAATAAAGTTGTGATCAAATGCGATTGCATTATTAAAAAATTATTAAAAAGGAAGTTCAGTGCGATAACTTATAATGAAAAAGAAACTATTATTAAAACAGGTAGGCCTACGCCAACACTAAATGTCATCCAAAACAGTGTTGCGCTCGCAAATACAGTGCAGGCCAATATGATAAAACATCTTGGCTAGCTGGTTGTGCATACTTACAGAAGCTATTTTAACATTTAAATAAAGTTTATAACATTTAAATAAAGTTTAAAAAATAACATTTAAAAAAAATAACATTTAAATAAAATTCAGCTTTTCTAGTTATTTTTTAATGAACAACATATTTACTTCAATTAACATATTTATTTGTGTAAAATTTGAATTGCTTCCTCCTCTTCAAAAGTCACCGCACGCCACTGGTTATGGTGTGTATAAAAAGAAAGCGTTTTGACAGATGGCCATGGAGGAAACAGCAGTCTAAAGCGGGCACCATTTGAACAACGTGACTGTTAAAATGGAAGGAAGGACAAACATCGAATTCTTGGTCGAATTGTGGTGGAAGAGGAGTGAAATTCTCGATTCTTCAGACAAAGTTCATAGGCAACTGCACCATTCATTTCACCCTTCTTCCACCTTACCTCCATTAGGAGTTGGCCTTGTTCGTCCTTGTTTCCATTTTATCAGAGATTATTTTTGCTTTAATTGAGGCTCTATTTATATTGATGTTTCTTTCATACTAATGCATTAAATCACTTCCTCCTTCCTCGCGTCTTAGCATCATCCTAAGAATTTAACTCCCGGGGAGAAGAATTGAGATTTGAGGCTTAGTTTTTATCGCGTGGACGCGAATCTATAAGCTACTATGTCGGTCCGTAGGTCTGTCGGTTGGGTGGTAAACATTTTACTTTCAATGATTGTTTTGGGAATAACATCGTAACTATTCGGCCGATTCCAACTAAATTTGAAACCTTTATGTTGTTTTACATTCTATTTCGAATGATATAATTGCCAAGGTGCTCCTAAGGTTAG
Source organism: Ceratothoa steindachneri (assembly GCA_963969495.1). NCBI lineage: Eukaryota > Metazoa > Arthropoda > Malacostraca > Isopoda > Cymothoidae > Ceratothoa > Ceratothoa steindachneri. The sequence continues at coordinate 76,543,125 of OZ018323.1, forward strand.
TCCGGGAATTATTGAAAGTTTAGAAGGTCGTAAGGTCATAAGTCAGAATAATTGAGAGCACGCGACTCAGGTCTGTTGAGCTTGTTTTTTGGTAATTCACATTTTAATTCAACTTTTCGATTTCTCTCTGTATACACGTGAAATTACCATATGCACTACTTCCGATGAGGTGGCAAAGCTTTATGAATAAAGTCATCTTGAACAACTTTAGAAAGCATAAATTCCTTTTCGTTGGTTAGTTTGCCATCAGCTTTTTTGGGGGCTGTCGGCAAAATCACAAATTCTTCCATGATTTAAATTTCATACCTTCCACATCATACTTTAATTTAATACATGCCAAATCCTATTTAAATTTCATACGTACCAAATAAATACTCAAATTTCATACGTACCATACCATACTTATCGGTTTCATAATTCATCTGGAGGTATGGTCAAGGTTTAAGACCGGTTTCTTTGTCCTCACTGTCTTCAATGCAGCATAGGACAAAATCTGTCAAGTGGTCTTTATCGCCTAAACAGACAAATGCCCCAAAATGTGATTAAAAATTCCTAATAATCAAACTTTACTACAAACAAAAGGCAAAACTAAATTTTCAATCAATCCATAAGTGAATTGTTATAAAAATCAAAAACAATGTCATGGCTGAATGTCAGTTGTTGTATTCATTGAGTTGTCCACTATCTGGAGGACTGTGTCCCCTCCAGGCCTCAACGTCGGCTGCTAGATCTGCTGTTATAAAACCTTGGCCAAAAGTATAAAGCAGCAGCCTATGAACTCATTGTGTTTTGTTGGTGTTGTAGTGCCGTTTTCCGCTACTCCTTTTCCTCAATACAAATTTCTTGGTCTCTTGATGATATCTTTTTATAGTGGTTTGAACAATTGCATCTCTTGAACATCTTATTTTTTTTTAGCAATTTCTACTTGTGAGAATTTGGATTTGTGCTTCTGTAAGTTCTTTAGTTTTAGTTATATTACTTATTTATAAAGATATTGAATACACAATAATTATAAATTTAAGCTGAAACAAGAAATATTGGTTAGTCTGATTTTAGGAAACATATTTTATTAATTACACACTATTTAGTAAAATGTTAGGTGATTCAAGCCAAATTCACATTATTATGATACATATTTATGAATAATATGATAAATGTTAAAAAATTGATTAAATATGTTAAATATATAAATGTATGAGGGGTGCTTTATAATTTTGGCCGAGGATTTATGTCAACCCCGTATGAAAGTTTGTTCGTTTTTTTAACCTCCGCAAGATACCTGAAAATGCAGTTCAACAACAGAATTTATTCTGCATATTTGCCTACATCTGTTTAGAGATCTTTTGCCAACAAAATAAAAGTTCGCCTCTTGAATAAAACACATTAGTCTTTGAAGGACAAGAGTCCTGCTTCATCTTTCTCTTTGAGTGCTTCTTTATCCAACAATCTTTGTGAATGTGATTACCTAAAGACATAAATGGTGGTAATCCAAGAAAACATATCAGGAAAGTATGACGGATGAGGCAGTGCTTCAAACCTAGACTATTTGGTGTATCTCGCATTCCTAGTGCGATGTATGCTAGTGCATTAGTTTCAGAAACACAACTACTCTTTTGTAGTTTCGAATAAATCGAATAAATTCACCCTGAACTCATCGCGGTTATATGGCGTATACATCACTTTTTTGTCTTTATATACAATCAGATTCTCAATCAAAGATTCTTTCACACTCAATTGATAAGAAACATCAACAGGTTTGTTTTGTTGCTTTAAGGTCTAAGATGTTTTATTCATTATACTTTTTTTTGTTGAGGAAAGATCTCTAAGACGGATGGAAACTATATTTTGCAGAATTTATTCAATTATTTGAACTGAGTTTTCAGTTCTCTTGAGGATGTTAAACAAAAAAGAGCCAATTTTCTTGCACATATTTTCCACACGTCTTAACATTGTCCATCTTCACCACTATTTTTTCAAATGTCCTTACAAAACTTCTGGTCTTCGCTTTAAACAAAAAGTAACTTCCACACATTTTTGCATCCCCTAACCTCATGACTTTGAGCTCTTCAGGATATTAACTTTCCACTTGTAGTTCAGGAATTGCCTGGATTACAATAATAAGCCAGCTAAGACTACGGAACTAGCTAGGACTGGAATCACGACCCATATAAGAGTCCCTAAATAGGCACGATTGGATTCATGAATAACCTGCCTATTTATTGACTTTTAGGTAGTTACCTAAAAGTCCATAAATAGGCAGAATCAGATTCATTAGTCCCCTTAGGTTTTATAAATGGACCTATAAATCGAGCCCGAGGGGTAGCCCTACTATCACTACTACTACAATTATTACTCATCACAACACCTCGTTTAGTAAAAAAAGTGGCACACATTGGCCTATTATTTCAAATGCTGGAGCCTCTTTCAAAATGACAATGGACAGAACCCTTGAAAATCGCGTCGGATTATCGCCAAGTAAGGACTTGCGGAAGGGACCCGAGGAGACAAGTGCACAATCCTAACAGAATGTCTGTGACTGTGGGGTCACAAGAAGTCACAAGGAATAGTAGTACCTCAAAGGACATTGCTGACCATACCGAGCAGGTACTATTTTGGGAAAGCCCTAACATGCAGCATGAGAAAAAGCAGAGCACAAATGAAGGCCAACAGGGAAGGGGCATATGTAAGTGCTATGCCCACGGTGCATTCCACAAATGTGTTATTTGCACAAACGTGCTCTGTTTGGGACATGCACTAATCAACCATGGATGGTATATCGTCTAGCATAATTGGGGTTTCTTCTAATTCGCTCGTCGCTAGCTTTCTTCTCCCTTGTTTTCCCCACAACACGACAAATCATTGATGTGTGACTGATGTATGTCCCTAACCCAACATGTTTGTGCAAATAACACATCTGTGGAATGCACCGTGGGCATAGCACTTACATATCCCTCTTCCCTGTTGACCTGAATGCTCATATCCCCCTTCTTTGTTTCCCCCACAGTCACAGACATTCCGTTATTATTGTACGCTTAATTAATTTATTAAAATTAATTGTTTAGGTTTAAAGGAACCTGATGAGGGCGACAGTTAACATCTCAGGAACACTTCATAAGCGACCAGTTTAGCGACCTCCATTTGGTGACCTTTTTGTGGCAACAAACAGATGCGATCACTACGATAAATGGACCAAAGAGCACAGAGAAGATAGACCAAAGATCAAAAGATAGACTGAGGATTGCAAGAAGAGTTCATTTACCCACAAAGAACAACATCATACGTAAACGTGGGACGATCTTTAGGAATTACCAACGGGTGTCTCTAACAGGTAAACCCCCTACCATCCTCTAAATTAGGGTCAAATATTCCATTCCTTGTAAGGAGTGTTAGATGTAGAATGAACAACCATGCTGCCGATAACATCTGGAGAATAACGTGCCAATTAGCCACTATTCCCTCAGGTGAATCTGCGGCTACTTATCTTCCACCCATTTTCATTTCCTCCATATTCGACATTTATGTTAAAATAATAAAATTTAATTACTCACATCATCTAAGTAGAGGCTAATGAAAGCAAACATTGCTCAAATTAATGTTAAAATGATCTAAGTGGCGGCTAATGAAAGCAAATCTTGGTATATTAATGTTAAATCCATCTAAGGAAAGCTAATGAAATCAAACTCTCGCCAAATTAATGTTGAATTGAACGAAGGTGAGCCTAGAGAAGGCAAACAGTGGTCAAAGTGATCTTGGCAAGATCGAAGGGGAGGCTAACGAAAGAAATCTTGGTCAATTTAATGTGGAATTGATCTAAGGAAAGACATGAAATAAAAGCTAGGTTATATTAAGGTTGAATCCATCTAAGCGGAAGCTAATAGAGCAAACTGTGGCCAGATTAATGTTAAATTGACGGGAGAGGTGGTTAATGAGAGCAAACTATAGTCAAATTAATGTTGAATTGATGTTAGGGGATGCTAATAAACGTAAACCGTGGTCAAATTAAAGATGACTTGATCCCAGCGGATGCTACTGAAAGAAAGGCGTGGCTAAATTAATGTCGAATTGATCTAAGTGGAGGCTAATGAAAGCAAACACTAGTCAATTATTATTCTTGAATTGATCTAAGGGGATGCTAAATAAAGCGAACCCTAGTCAAACTAATTTTGTATTTATATAAGGGGAGGCTAACGGCAGTAAATCGTGGTCAAATTAGTGTGGAATTGATCTATTAGGAGGCTAATAAAAGTATATCATGTTCATAATATAGTTGAATTGATCTAACAGTCGACGAATCAAAGAAAACCTTGGTTAAATGAATGTTGACTTGATCTAAGGGAGTCTAATGAAAGCAAATCTTGGTCAAATTATTGTCGAATTTATCTAAGTTGAGGCTAATGAAAACAAGCTACGGTCAAATTAATGTTGAATTAAGCTATGCTAGAATATTGAAAACAAACTGCGGTAAAATTAATGTTGAATTAAACTATGCTAGAATAATGAAAGCAAACTGATGTCATATTAATGTTGAATCGATATAAAGGAATGCTAATGAATTCAAACACTGGCCAAATTGATTTTAATTTAAGGGATGCAGTGAAAGCAAACCTTAATCAAAATAATATTGAATCGATCTAATGGCATGCTAATGAAAGAAAACTGTGATAAATTTATGATTAATCGAGAGATCGAATTTGATGTTATTTAAACAAAACTTTGTCCTATTATTGTTGAATAGAACTAAAGGGAGGCTAAAGAAAGCCAACCCTGATCAAATTAGTGTTAAATTCATCTAAGTGGAGGTTCTTGAAAGCAAATCGTATTAAAATTGATGCTGATTTGATCTATGGGAAGGCTTAAGAAAGAAAACCTTGGTCAAATTATTGATGAATTGATCTAAGAGAGGCTAATGAAAGCAAACCGTCGTCAAATTAATGTTGACTCAATCTAAGTAGATGATATTGAAATCAAACCGTTATCAAATCAATATTGAATTTATCTAATGGGAAATTAACAAACGTAACCCTGGTCCAAATTATTGATGAATGGATCTAAGGGGAGGCCAATGGAAGCAAACTGTGGCCAAATTAATAATGAATTGATGAAAGCGGAGGCTAATCAAAGGAACCTTTGTCAAATTAATGTCGAACTGATCCATATGGACGCTAATTTAAACAAACCTTGATCAAATTAATGATGAATTGATCTAATGAGAAGCTAATGAAAATAATGCGTGTTCATTTAGTGCTGAATTGTAAGAAAAATGTGGACTCCAGCCAAATTTGGAATTTTGACCTTCAGCTGTCCATGTTTACCACAGCAAATGGCGTTCTGGCTGACATAAGGTATTTTTTATGCCCACTATCTTTTCTATCAAAGTTTTAGCTGCCATTGACCTGTCGTAGCTGATATTTCTCGTGATGTCATTCGAGGAAAGCCACGACGTACTGCCAACAAGACAAATGACTATACCCTATATTTTAATTGATTCACTTGCCCAAGATGAAACCCATTCTCTGCTCTTCATTAACATTAAAACACTGGGCTTGTTTAGGAATCGAACCACCCGTCACAGATATTGTAAACAACCAACCAATGCGTTTCGATCCTCATTCGTTTCTTATAATCTGATCATATCCTTTCTTCCTTTAAGAACTATTAATGTTTGTTGTGTTGTTTTTTTTTGTAGGGGAAGGTTCCTCGTTCTCAGAAGTATTGCTTTCCTTTTCTACAAAACTAGATATTGTTTCACAAAAGAAAAACGCTCCGTTGTTGTCTTAATGAGTTTCCATTTTACCAATTTCATTTCTTAAATCTTTGAAGATAAAAGAAAAGTTGTTGAAGCGACTTCAATAAATATATTACACATATTAACTATTGTTACATCATGTACACATCCATTTGGGCATTTTTGTCCAACCTTACAAAACCTTCACACAGTAATTTCGTCATTATTATAAAACACAAACCCTTCTTGTGTTTACATTTAATTTTGCGATAACACTAGGCAACAGATTTTAACCCTTTGTTTGTTACAGACATGTGAATAAGTGTTTCTAATTAGTTCAAGGGCGCTGAATCCGAATTTGAAAACCAAAATTCTCTATTACGTCTAGATTTTGTGTAATGCTGTGGTGGAGCGAATGTGTGTGTGTGTGAAGGGCTATTCTCCCACCCCTTTCTCACTACCCTCTCCCTCCCTCTGTAAGAATGTCTGTATGAGCGGAAGCGGTTTTTTTTGTCTTTTTCTTTTTGGTATATATAAATTTATTTTCATGTTTTGTACATAATGTCTTTTTTCTCTTCCTCGGCTAAATGTTAAAGATTTTTTCAAAAAGACTACTCTAGTAAATTATAGATCATATTACCTTTCAAATTTGTAAAGAGTGGCGGAGACAGTAGGGCTTGAGGTATACCAGAAGTTGTACGTCCTGTTGGGACAGAAGAGCTGTTTTTTGTAGCCTCGAAGGTGCGACAAGATCACTATGTAGTGTAGCGAGCTCGGAGGCACCATCTTTTTTTACTGTAATACGTCTCGGAGGCGCCAGCCTTGTTAGTCCTCTGAAATTTGAAAACAGTCGAGTGGCAGTCGGCAAGACTCCATCACATTTCCCCCTAGCTCGGGGTACCACGTAAGGCCTTTTCTTTTTTTTTTTGCATTTTGTCGGATCTAATGTGTTAGACCTTGATTATAGGAGTAATACCGATTTTGTTTGCGCATTTATCTCTTTTTGTTTCTTCTTGTCTCTTAGCTGGGTTATAGGCCTGTGATTTGATATTAGAATTGCAAATTGATCAAGCCCATTTTTCTGTTGTGTAAATAAGTAAAGAGATCTTTTATAAATATTTACCCATATTTTTCTTGTAAATAAAGGACTGTACATACAATCCGTTTTATTCTCCTTCGATTTCTCGCGTCCGAATTAGTGCAGGAAGCGGGTTGGAACGATTGGGATTAGAGTATAGATTTCCGGCCTGCTACAATTCCCCTTTCCCTTTCGCTATTTGTTCGGGTTAATAAATAAAAAAAAATTATTTTTTTATTTTTTTTATTTTTTAAGCTTAGGACAGACAGTGTATATCACTGGCGAAGTTACTCCCATCCCTCCCTCCCAAGTTGTGAAGATTTTATTGTACTGATTAAGTTTGTTATGCACTTGAAGTTTAAAGAAACTTTGCTGTAGCCTTCTCGTTTCTCTTTTGTGAGACATCAAAGTTTGTTTTTGTAAAAACCAGCAATAATCCCCCATCATATTTGGATTAAATTTTCCTTGGTACCTCGTGTCCATAACCAAAATTTGTTGATGAAAACATTCACCATGTTCTTCACTAACCGCTCCAAGATTTTCAAGAAAAAATATGCTTCCAGCATAATGTCTACTATTTCTCGGTAATTTGGAGATTTAAAATTGCCGAGAAAGCTTTCAGTGACTTCCACAAAGGATGTCCATGCTTTGCGTTCCTTTTCATTGAGACACAAAGTGAAGGAATCATCAGAAACAACTCTGCAAATTTGTGGTCCAGTAAAAACTCTAGCTTCTATTTTTGCATCAGTTAATGATCCTTTGAATTTATTTTTCAAATATTGAAGGCCTTCACTTCTTTGATCCATACCCCTTACAAAACTTTTCATTAACCCTAATTTAATGTGAAGAGGTGGAAGATGAACTTTTTTTGGATCTACTAGAGCATCATGCTTAACATTATGGTTGCCAACAATGTGTTCTTCTCTGGCTGGCCATTCTCGCTTTTTATAGTGATTTTGAGAGCTCACACCATATGGGAACAGCAAATGGCATTACCTTCCTCTTCCCATTTAACCAAGCAATCAACATTGTGCTACACTGCGTGCAGCAAATATGAGGGGCCCAATCTTTATCCTGGCCCCCTACTTTGCATCCAAAATAGTATCTATAGGCTTGCTTCATCGTTACTGCTGTTTCTATTTTTTTCCCGTTGTACCACTGGTGTGAATTGCCCACACACATAACAAAATATGTTGGGGCTGTTTACACATCCGCGTCTAGAACTTGAAGCCATGACAAGATTTCAAATACTAACTTGTGCAAGCAAACGATACATAATGTGAAATCCTTTTCATAAAGTTCTTATCAGAGCAAAATTTTGATAAACGTGTTATCTTCTTTAATAGTTACCAGTTATCAGTAGCATAAAAGTTACCACAAATAAGTATGTATTAATCTGAAAATCTAAAAGAAAACCCCAGTAATTAGAATTCAATGATATTTGAGCTTCACTATAGTCTACTTTATATATATTAAAAATGTTAATATATATTAAATATATATATATATATTATTAATATATATTATATATATATTAATTATATATATTAAATATATTAAAAATTTCATATTGGTACAATAATGAGCAAAATTGTGAAATGGCTTGAAAAGGAAAATTCACATTGCACAAAAACTAGACGTGATATTCAAATTCTAAAGACAGATTTGTAATCAGCGCCTAAAAATCATCTAGAATCACTTATATTCTGCTCTGCAATAAAAATCGTGTTACATAGTGATAATTCAAACACGTAGTGAAGGTAAATCAGTTCCAAAATTTGAGAAATTAAATTGGAATCACAGTAGGAAAGGAATGACCAAAGAGAGAATATTTGATGGTTATTTCTAAGGTGAAATAATTAGTGGACTTTAATAGTTTATTTACATATAAACATGACAAATAAATTACCTTAAGAATATTTAAAAACCAGGCAATGGCTTCGCCACTCCCCCCTCAGATTAAAATTTAAAATAAAAAAAAGCAGCCATGGTTAAATTTTTATAAATTTTCTGAACTTCACCATTTGTAATTCTTTGGGTTTTAAATAAAAATTCACAAAATTTTGATACTTATATTTATTTCTGAACTTTACCATTTTGTTTTTTGATATTATAAAAGAATTATTAGAAATAACTCTGATAAAAAACATAAGTGATAACCAAACTAAGATAAAATTATTATTCAAATACTAAAAAAAATCCCTTTCATAAATTATAGTTAGTGATGATGATGATGATAACTCTTCCTTAGCTAAAGAAAAATCCGTTCGTTACAGGGATAATAGACTATATAGGATGAATATTCCAGTATAAAAAACGCATACAAAATTCAAGATTACCACTTATACATCTCTTCTAAGAGAGGTACGAATAAATTTGGTGCATAAAATAATACTGGGTTAAGGATGTAGAGTTGACACAATTAGTCATGTCACTCTTTATGCTGAATTTCGTTCAGTGATAATTTAATATATTATTATTTGATATAACATCGCATGTTTGGGATATATTTAGTTATATGCATATACTAGCTACGACATTTGCCAATAAAATGAATTATGTTTAGTGATATGTTTTACGCCATTTTGGAATTTCAAGTAGTGCTGTCAAAACTTTTAAAGAAACGGTTCTTTATTTCAAAACTGCGATGCCAAATTTCTCCAATTTGACTTCCCATAACATTTGGATATTTTACATTTTTATCCTTATAATTAATTTTCCAACCTCACGTGTTATGAAAAAATATTATCACTTGGCAATAACACAGCAAACCTTAGCTTCCGCCATCTACAACTATTCGAGAACTTCTAGAACATATAAATAATTATAGCATAGTTAACTTACCTTTTACCGAAACATTTTGAAAATATGTCATGACTAATTTGAGCAGCTGTACATGAATTGTTCCGCAAATCACTTCAATGGTAATGAGAATAAGAATTATGCGGAATAAAACCGGTGATTCCTTTCATGAGAGTAGTGCGAATGTGAGACAAAAGCTGAATAGTAAAGACAAGTAAGTTGATGGTGGGAGAAGATAGCCGAAGATTAGTGACGTGGGCTTCTGAAGATTCTGTGCGGAGAGGTCATCATATACGACCCGGGCTTCACGTCAAACGATGAAGACGGCAACAGAAATATGATGTAGTGGAATATGCCCCTGGGGCAAAGACGTCATGAGAAGGGGAATGACGTCATCGCGTCATCGGAGACGAGAGATGGCAGAGAAGAAATGGTTAAAAAACTGTCCCTCAGAGCTAGTCAGAGAGGGACTGACGGCAAATTAGGGTCCCTAGTTGAAAAAAATTGACAATCATTGATGTGAAACGGCCGAAGATAAACTGGACCCCCCTATGCTACGACTGGTCATCGATTAAGGAAGAAATATTGACGTTGATGAGAGGTATAGGGGCTAATCCTCCTGCCCGCGATTGTTTTCTTGCTTTTTGCTTGTTGTTCCTCTTGGTCTATCGCTTTTAGCATGGACATAACAAGAGACCAGATAGCATTTCTATTTCGGTTAAGGTGGGGCCTTTGCCAAAGCAGGAAGACGTAGTTGTTCTCTTCTATCTTCTGTAGTATAGTGCATGGTGAAAATAACTGAAAGTAGGCTTAAAATGAAAGACAACTAATTATCTTGAAATGCTTTAACTAAAAAAACCTTTCACATGTTGCATAAGGTGTTGTCATTTAAAATTGAACAATATACCATATACGCACTTATGTTTGTCAGCTTCTCACCTCTTTAATTTCGCTCTATAATGTCCACCTTAGTTCACAAGGTAATAATGCAATGGCTCTTGTTACCATTAATGTGATTGGCACTGATCTCCCGTTCGTTTCTGATGCATATTGTATAGGGTCTTTCAACAAGGACGGTGGAGATTTGTCAAGCGATAGTGGCCATGTTGTTAAAGCGACATCTGGCAATCTCACTGTGAACTGTTCAGTAGTATTTGGCAACTCACGATAGAAGGTTATAGCGTTGAACAGCGTATGGAAATCATCAAATGTTATTATCAAAATCAGTGCTCCGGTCGACAAACGTTCCTCGCATTACGTCATTTCTATCCTCGCCACAATCGTCCTGCCGAGTCCACTGTTCGACGCTTGGTGATGAAATTCGAGGCAAAAGGGTCGATCAACAACTAGCCAACACCCGTACGTCACCGAAACGCAAGGTCTGCGGAAAACATCGCTGCCGTAAATGAGAGTGTACGGGAAAATCCGAGGCAGTCGATTTCTCGTCGTTCACAAGAACTTGGCCTTTCTGCGACTTCAGTTTGGCGAATTATGCGTAGGGACTTGGATCTGCACCCGTACAAAATCCAACTTACCCAGAAACTTAAGGTAAACGACGATAGACAACGCCGTGTGTTCGCTGATTAGGCTATAGAGTAGTTGGAATTTGCTCCAATTTGCCCCGCAAAAATCATCTTCAGCGACGTGGCCTATTTTTGGATGAATGGATTTGTGAACAAGCATAATTGTTGGATTTGGGACGAAAACAATCCACATGAGATAGACCAGCACCAATTGCATCCCAACAAAGTCACTGTTTGGTGCGGATTTTCGTCTAACGGAATCATCGGTCCGTATTTTTTGAGAACGAAGATGGGATTGCCATAACCGTCAACGGCAAGACCTACAGATCGATGATAAGTAACTTCTTGTGGCCTCAACTGGATTATATGCCTGGTATGGATACTGACGACATGTGGTTCCAACAGGACGGCGCTACATGCCACACTGCGCATGCCATGATAGACATTTTGCACCGGCGATTTCAGGGCAGGGTCATCTAGCGCGGCGCAACGTCAACTGGCCACCGAGATCATGCGATTTAACGCCATTAGACTACTTTCTTTGAGGCTACCTTAAATCGCAGGTCTATGCGAATAATCCGGAAACAGTTGATGTCATCAAAGTCAACATAAGGAACACCATCCAGCAAATTCAGCCAGATTTATGCGACAAAGTCATCGAAAATTGGGCCTCCTGAATACGTTCCACCAAGCAAAGACGCGGCGGACATTTGAACAACGTCATATTCCACACTTAATGCCATAAAATGTACTTTCAAACTTAAAATAAATTGAGGGCATATATTACACACGACTTGTTGTATTTACATTTAAAAATAGAGCGACCTTATTGAAAGACCCTTTAGTAATTATGTACAGTATGGATTTGCGAAAATCATATATAACCATGAATAACACATGAGTACCGAGAGAGACGAAAACTGCGCTGCTAGAGTACTACTGTGTGACAGTTGAACTTCCAAACTGGCGTAGTGTTCAAAATTTGAATTTCCAAAATCTACAGATTGAGCAATGAACATCTATTATATTGGTTCTTTATCATTTTCTTACTATTGTTGCTGTTAGGATATGTGGTTCGACCTATTTTCAAAGTATCTCCTATGATGGTGCGAGAATGAGTATACGTAGTTTAGAAAGTATGAAATTTTGTATTCATATATTTGCCAACGGCCAAACTTTGTAATCCAGAAAACGGTCGGCAACTGCAAGCAAATGAGTGACAGAAGAAATCGGCCGAAACAGCGAGCGGATCGGTCAAAATTTCTTCATCCCTGATTTAGGGGGAGGGAGGCGTCTTCCCAAGAGCTTGTTTTATTAATCTAACCTAATATTAGGCTGTAGTGTGAGTACGGTGACTTTTGCCTTATTAGGCAGTCGCCAGATGGTCTTAATTTTTTTGTTTTTTTTAAGTGTCGAAGCTAGAAAACTTTTAAGCGCACAACTTCTCCACTTTCACTGCATACTATAATGCCGTTTGAGTCAAGTTGGGCTCCCTCACCCACCCACCCCGAAGCTTTGTTACTCTGCTACAACAATATTCACAACAAGAATAGTTTTTTCCGTTGTCTGCCGTCTACTGTCGCACATTACTCATCTTCGTGATTTTTGTTTCGCTGCGAGACATGATATTTTTCGTTGTGCCTCCATGTAGCTTTTAATACTTGCCATTTCTTAGCCTTTAACCTCACACACACACTTTTATCAGTCGAATTCAACTACTATTCAATTATCAGACGACTCCCTATGTCATACACCTCGTCTTACGACGTCAGCCACATTTTTTTACCTGACGACCTTTTTTTCCTTCCGTCACGATTGCCTTCCAAACCATGCTGTCGTGTCTGTTGTCTTCCACCAACTCCTCGATTGCCAAGACTTTATTCGCATCGATCAACATCTAAGCACACCAGGCATTCCTTCTGCTATCAGTTTTTCCCCACCACCTATTTACGTGAATTTTTACTACCACTTTTTATCCCTTCATTTGTCTCACCCCCATCTAAAGGGGATTCAAATATCTCCGAGCGCCTCGGTAGTCGAATTGTAGATATTTCCTGAAGCTAAACTTAAGTAACACAGCGAAAGCTTTCATGTCGGGATAATTGTTAATCTCCTATCATGTCCTTCCTTAACCATTTTATCTTTCTTTGAGTAGGATTTTTATCTGTCTTCATTAGCCCGTTATTTTGATTTGTGGTTTTATTTCCTTGAACGAATTTAATCTGTTGTTATTTTACACGTAATTAATTATCTAAGCTCGAATTGTGCTCAATGCCTGGGTAACTATTATTTATGTTTTATCGTTTGTTTTCTAAAATTATAAAACCAGATGCCATTTATCTAAACTTAGTAAGAATATTCAAATAAATATGCAAATGCCTTCGATGGTTTATATTTAGAGAATGGCCTATCATTCTTGCTTTAAGTGGAGTCCGAAATCAACCAGACACCAGAATTGAGTTAATTATTACACTCCGATACTAAGAATACAATTACATTTTTATCAAGACCAAGATATGTTTAGATGGGTTGCTGTAGATTGCTCTAGAATCCTATAACCTATCAATGGTGCCTATATCCTTGGATAGCTTCGTCCTCCTACTGTCCTATTGTTTGATATTTTATGACGACTTCAGTTCATCATGTTTTTAATGACAGCTGAGCAGTGCGTAAAGATGAATAAAAAGTATAATTGACCTCTGACTAGCTCAGATTGGGGTTTCAGTAAAGAAAGCAACCTGACATTTTTTCTTCCTTAACATCAAACTGCTCTCACTGTTAAGGGTTGAATGTTTTGATTTTGATAAAGACAAAATAGGAATATGAAACTGCTAAATGAGAGATCTGCTCCGACTCACGATTGCCTCGGTGGTTACCGGGTACGAGAATCGTTTTTCTCTAACACTTTCTTCACTTACACATCTGATAGGGGATGAGAAGTGTTCACTGGTTTGTGTGGGTTTCCTTCACCCATGTACATATTTAATGTGTATGTGTTTGCATCAGTAGGCCGTTAACTATATTGGTAGAAGTTTTACCACCAATCTGCATTCGTTTAGGTTTTTTTTATTTTTTCAGTGGGACCCTAGTGATTAACGAAGGATCCGAACCCATGTTATCTACAGTGTAAAGGAGGCGAAGGAAAGTCCACCGAATCGGCACTCCCTCCGAAAACTTATCACGCCCAATGTAGCTTAACTTCACTAAAGTCCAAAAAGGTGTTTTTAGTCGGTGAGGCGGTAGCCCCGGTATAGCATAAGGGCGTATGGGGGTAGATACCACTTGCATAGGACAGGAACACGTAGGGTCTCAGTAAGTGCGGAGATCCCACGAAACCGTGCGTTTTTGTGCAACTCGAAGCCAGATGTTCCTAAACCTCCCCTAGTTTGGGTAATAAAGAAACATCACGCGACTTTTCGACCTCAGTCCAGCATTCCCAAAACTTCCTCTGTGCGTGTTTTTTTTTTTCACCCACAAACCCCTATGAGGAAGAAGACAAAAAGGATTGAGAGAAGAGGGCTCTTTCTCACACACACTTTCACACGCTGAGACAACCTCAGCTTTCAGCGCATCACCTCTGCGGGTTTCACCCTCCTCTCGGAGAATTCAGCTGAGTTCATTCCTCCTTGGTTAGAGGACACTCAAAACCTTAGGAAATCGAGGACTCTCCTCCACTTCCACACGCAGCGCCACCTACTTCCACTGCCAATATAACTTGCGGGCTCCTGGACTTAGAGGATCTACTGCATTCTTTGAAACTTTCTTTGACTCCATGCAGTCTGCTCTTCCTACTTCTCTGAAAGACGACTAACCCCGCGTCGCCCGACAACTCTCCAAGTAGTCTTCTCTCCGCACTTCTCGGCAAGCCAGCAAAGTCCTGCTATAAAAGGTAAAATATTATTTCCAGCGTCAATCAATCAAAGTCAATTTAAATCACTGAATAAATAATAAAGCGCAACTCCTTTTAATGACTAATTAAATCTCAGTGTAATTAATTCGTGGAAGTGTAAATTAATTCATCATTTTATATTCGCGCATAAATTAACCTTTTGGTATTTACTAAAATCAACCTTGTCATAATTAAAGTACGAAAACCAATCGTTTATGGCTACAACTTACCAACTATTCGATTTTTTTTTTACAACGCTTTCTTTCCTCTCCAGTCTTCGCAGCACAACACACAAAGTCCGTTGCAAGGAATCCTGCCGATAGGTATCTATATCCACATACCTCGGACAGGGAACAAGTCCCTCTGCCCCGGGGCGATGAAGGTTCCACCTTAAGGCTGTTTAGTGTCAAAACACGATACTTCCCCCTACCTCTTCCCAAAGATGACCGGCCCCTGGTGCCCTCGGGCTCACCAGTGATTGTTATACTGACCCTTATGCCCATTTCATTATCCGGTCAAGATCCTCCCGGATAAAAGCAGATTGGCGAACCATTACCACCTAGCAGCTATTAGATCAGGGAGTAATTTCATTAACCCCCTCGATTCAAATCATGGTGGCAATTTGCCGCTAAAAAATGATCGCAGAAATGACCATCAAAAAGTAGGCCAAGTCTTACATAATGGTGAAAGAAATTCGTATGTTTGCGTGTATGTTTATATAAATAAGCTCGTTTTTTTTCTAAATGAATCGTTGAATAATTATATTATTATTAGTATTATTATTATTATCATTATTATTAGTATTACCATTATTAGTATTATCATTATTATCATTATCATCATCATTATCATCCCTTCTCACTAACTCTGTATTTAAGAAGGGGATTTTTTTGAGTATTTAAATAATAATTTCATCTTAGTTTGGTTATGACATGTTTATTTTAAATTTTTATCAAGGTAATTTCTAAGAATTTCTTTAGAGTTTGAAAAAACAAAATAGTTTAGTTCAGAAAAAATAAATATGATTATCCAATAAGAAAATTAATGAATTACGATTGGTGAAGTTCAGAAAATTTATTAAAATTTAAGTAGGGCTGCTTTTTTATTTTATCTATAACTATATTTTAGCAACGTGATTTTTTTTAAAGGATAGAAATTTAGTTTAGAGTTGCTTTTTAAAATTATTATAATTGGCGAAGTTCAGAAAATTTATAAAAAATTAACCATGGCTGCATTTTTTTTTTAGATTTTAAATTTTAATCTTAGTAGCATGCTGTCAGGTCAGGGCCAAATTTAGGCTTGGTGAGGTCCTAGGCTAAATAAAGCTCTGACCCTCCCCCCCCATCCCTTTTAAATTACACCACCTTGTCTCAGAAAGCTTGAAAGTATATATGCTTTTAATTACATAAAAATAATATTGCCTTTTAATTTTTATCAAAAATATTTAATAATAAAGAACATGTTAAAAAATCACTAAAATTTTAGAGTATCCTCTAAGACATTTTCCTTCTTGATTTCCCAAAAGCAAAATCATGGATTATGTCATGAAAAGATATGCTCCTGAACAATTTGCTACCATCAGGCATAGAAACAGTCTTAATATTGCTTTCACATTAGGGAAAACTAAATAAATCTTGTCTTGAAAGATGATTTGATACAGATCTTTGTGTTGAATTTGTTCTTTTTCAGGATAATTCTGGTTGACATAATCATTGAAGTATCTCAGTTCACCCGTGAGATTAATATCAACATCATGTGGATACTCTTTCATTAAGGCTTCTACTGCTTCATGTAGCTGTCTCCTTGAAGCTTCAAAATCAACCGAAAGTGAAAATTTGTTTGCAAAATAATTTTGGACCGTTGCTCTTCTTCTTAAATTTGCCCCACAGACGTCTATTATAGGGATGAAGGCTTTTACTCGAAATTTGTCTGTTGGAACAAGCTCTTCATCAGCATCAGGTGCAGCTTCATCGTTGGCTTGCTATATTCTCACCCTCTTATTTTTTGCATCACACTTATATTCTACATCAGATAATCTAGCTTCCATTTCAATATCATCAAAATTTTCTCGAATATTTTTAACATAGTGAGAAAGTGATCTGTACAGATTTTCACATGTGGTAAGTGCAATCTTTGGATCCTGGAGAGCCATACAGGTTTTGTGAAACTGTCAGCAAACGATTCCATAGGTGTAGCATAAAAACAAACTCTAGTTACTCCATTTTTTTCCCAGAAGAGTACCAGCGTGAAGTCTTGTAGTCTCCTTTTCACTCTCATTAGCATAAATGTGTCTTAGATCATCTATGCTTCACATATAATTTGCATTTATGGCAGACACCGCTTTGGCTTGTTCTTCCCACCTAGTGTCGGACAAACTCTTTGGTACTCTGATGTCTGAGCTGGTAGTCAAGAAAGATAACATGACAGACCACCTGATTGTAGAAGATGAAAAGAAAGTGTATATTTTTTGAACAACAGCAAAAATTTTATTGCATCTAAACAGCAATCTACAGCATCACGGCCGACAAGATTTAATGAATGTCCAGCACAGGGAATATATATTGCATACTTATTTAAGACTTTTTGCTGCATTCCATTGTATTAACCAACCATATTTGCTGCATTATCATATGATTGCCCTAGGCATTTACTGTGATTTTTCAACTCTAGGAGAGTTATAAAGCGTTCAACAGGTAAACCATCACCAGGGGATACATACCTTACTAAAACAGTTAGTTGATTCACATGGAAAAGATCTGGTGTAGAGTCCACAGACAAAGTGAAGTTAGTGAAGTTAGCAATCAATTCTAACAAACCAAGATAGTTGGCATTATTTGGTGATTCAAAAGTTTCATTGTCCCTTAAAAGCTAAATCACGTTCTGCTAATGTGCATATCACTGCAATAACACGCTCAAGCCCATTGCTCAAATAAAGCAGTTCTAAATTTATTTGTTTTGCTAGTACTGAATCTAAGGTTGAGCCACGCTTTCTTGTCAAGTATGTTAGCAAAGCTCTTTTACGGTCTTGAGAGTTTTCATGAATTTGAATTGCAATGGGATTTCGCCAGTCAGAAAATCCATCAGAAGCGATTGCCGTAGTTGATGTGGAAAACAGTTTGCAGACAAAGCAATCAATGCAACCAGTTTTTGGAGAGTACACAAGTCATTCCTGATTGTTTACATCACCATTAAATTTTCTGTTTTAAAAAAGATCTTTTGAACAATATCTAACCTGATTTTTTAATGAACGGTTACAGTTTTTAAATGGACCATTGCAGTGCTGACACTTTGAAGGACCTTTAAGGATCCAGTATGAGGATTTATCCTCTGTTAAGACACTCCATTGACCAAGATCACTGAGTTTCATGAATTTTGTTGATTCAACTGTAGATGATGATTCTGCAATGTAAGCAACGCTCACATTGGATCCAGTTCCAATATTTCCCTCAGCCTAGATTTCAGACTCTATGATCTCAGTATCAGAGAAAACAGGTTGTTGTTTTTTTAGACTATGCTGACCTCCTTGGGTTTGTGGATCATCATCTGTTGCTGAGGTAAAATATCTCAAGTTTTGCCAAATTTTTTAGTTGCTCTTCAAGCTGTTGTTTTCTTTTTCCTTTTTGGTATCCGCTATCAAATGTTCGCTTCATTGTAGGGCTAGAAACAAAATAACAAAAATAAATGCTAGAAAATAAAATATTATCAATGTAAAAAAATAATATATATAATGTTTTATATATTATAGATAGCATAGAATAATAGGATCAAGACAGTTTTTTCGCCTACCCCTATTTTTGGATATTTTTACCCGATGTTAAAAAAATGAATAAATCTATAAATAATATAGCTAATGAAGAACATTTAAATAAAATATTAATTAATTAATTAAATTTAATAAGTTATCGAAGTTGTTCAAACCATAATTGTCCTTCCACATCCATTCTCTAAGAAGTTTATTAAAATTACCATTAGTGTGCAGGGGTTGATTTCACGAAAAGGGACCACTATCTATATATCCTCTATCGATGAGAGTTAATTGTGGGACCCACTTACCTTTAATGTAAGAGTTACAACTTAACCTGACTAATGAACCAAGCCTGTTATTATTAGTTGTCGAGGTATGCCTTTGTAGACCCTTTTGCTTTAAGGGCGCGTACACATGCACGGTCAGATAGCCGACCCGAGGCCGTCTACGATAGGCTTTGGAGCGCACAGTTCTCCGGGAAGAAGGTGGCTAGATAAGCTTTCCTCTGAACAGAGGCCAAAGCTTCACGAAAGGTGATCTGCTGGTGAGATCTTAACGACGAGGTACGACTCAAACAGGGGTTGAGATACTTCGCGGGGAACAGACAAACGGTCTGAACCGAGGAACTGGCAGACTCTCAATCTCCACGAGGATTGGCTAGTCCGTTAGATAGCCCCAGGGCATGGCCGTCCTCAGTGAATTCTCGAAGTCTGTCTATGCAAACTTATTTCGAGATAACGAGTTGGGTCGGACAGCGAAGTTTGCCTCAGGATATGGGGTTGAGCTTGTACGGCCGCGTTCGCGGGGAAAGGAAATGCCTGTAAGGAATGGCGGCGATAATTCGGCGTTGTCGCGGGGGAGGGAGAGCGATGTGTGCCCTGCTTAAGCAAAAACAGCCGGGTCAGGCGACTCAGCGTGGAAATACTTCCTTCTCGATGATTATAAAATTCCCCCGGCAAGGAGCACGTGGTTTGGAGCGAAGGGGTGAAAGCGGTATTCTGAGGGGCTTCCTCTCAAGCTGGTCCTTCGAGGGGCATCCTCTCACATTAGTCATAAATAAATGTTTTACAGAAAAGCTACACAGTTTAGGTTATATAATAATAAGTTAGGTTATATTCTTGCATGAAGAAAATTATATAGAGGTGAACTTTTATAAAATAAATAGATTAGCAATAAAAATTAACAATGGATATATCACTACGACACTCAAATGATTACTTATATAAATTACAAGAACCAAAAACAGAAAAGACCAGGCACTAAGCAAGAGTTTTTTACACCGTAGCTGAGACTATTTTGCCTGAAGTCTGTTCTCCTTGGTATAGATCCAAGGACGTTTGATGAATAGGGAAAACGAATAACTGGTAGAACAAATCTAGGAAAATAGCACAACTTTGCAAGTCACCACACATGCAGAAGCAAATGACACAATGGCAAAAGCTTGGAAAGTTTCCACCAGAGGGCATCAAACCATCTATACATATACACTATAATTCCATGAATCATCTATAGGCTACTTATATACGGACATCATTACTAAATATTACACATCACCTATAATTCAACTATCTAGTCCACGCAATTATAGATGATTAATTTTCGATTTTTTTATTTTAAGACAACACATTGGTTAAAAAAAAAGAAATAAATAAATCTGGAATTTTTTGAGGCCCCTGCAGATTATGAGGCCTTAAGCTAAAGCCTATTTAGCTTGTACCTAAATCTGGCTCTGCGTCAGGTGAACCTGATTGTACTTTACAGCCAAATTCGATCAGAGTCGGTGGACTTGAGATGATCATAGAAAATGATGGATCTTGCTTCTCATTTTGGGCGTGCCCCACATTCACTCCTATTTGTGTTTTCGGTATCGAGATACGACCAGAATTCCACCAATTTACTTGCCGAAAAAAGGAATGCTGCCATACATCTTCCGATCATCCTCAAAGTGGTTCGACAAGGATCAGTTATTTACAGTGGTAGATAGAGAGCATACTGAAACATTCAAGATCTTGGATACACACACAGGACTGTGAACCACTCAACCAATTTTATGGATGTGAATATTGGCGTGCACACACAAACGAGTGAATCGTATTAGAACAAACACAAAAGTTAGCATGAAGACCAATCTTGTGTTCGAATGAAGCTTTTTAAAATCTGACCTTCAAGACTCTATGTGGCAGAATCGTTTTATCTTGACAATCTTCTGGAAATTATATTTCGACAAGTTGCTGTTCAGTCGCTTTTAAAAGATGCATCATATTTTTGTATACTGGAATACTGAGTAAAGTATTTTGTATTCTGTAAACTTTCAAAATAAAGATCCATAACATAGAGGAGTATATTTTTATCCTAATTATAGTGGGCGAGACGAATCATAGGGTGACGAATCTTGAGGGAACAATCAGAGGGGTCAATTCTTTAAGTGACCCAAATTAACGATAAAATGAGGCTACAGAATGAAGATATATTAGTGTGGATAAGGCAAGGATAAAAGGGTAATTAAAAAATATATATATAATTTGGCATAAAAGTGGGGAAATAAAATGTGATCTAAAGTAGGTATAAAACATATGGTGATACAAAGTTGGGGATAAAAGTGGCGATAAAAAGATGGGGATAAAAAGTTGGGGATAAACAGTTGGGAATACAATGTTTGGAATAAAATTGAGCATAAAAATTGGGAGAAAAATAAGGAAAAGTTGGGGATAAAATGTTGAAGATAAAAGTGAGACTAAAAAGTCTTTAAGTGAACCGCCCAGTTTTACTTACCCTTTGCCCTCGCTAATTGTCGCGAGCTTCCTATCCTCACATCATCTCCTCTCCTTTTGTCGCCTCCAAATCAACCAGCAATCAATCATAATCTATCTCCTTTGATTGGATGAAACCACAACATGGACAATAATATCGATACAAAATCTGCCGTATTGAAAAAAGAACAGTTCTCAAATTTAACAAATAAAGGTTTTTGAACAATGGCCGATAAACATTGGAAATGGAATAAAGAAAAATAAAAGGAATAATAAGGAAGGAGAGAAAGAGGAATAAAGAAATATATATAATACACCTGACACCCACTTGTAAAACCAGCGAGATGCATCAAAAGAATGGGGGGGGAACTTCGTTGCCCCCAACGCCTGGAAGGGAGATCTGCGCCTAAATTAGGTTGATGCATTTCTCTTGTTTATCGTCCCCTTTAGAGAGGGTCTCCTCGTGAGGCAAATCCCTCGTTGGATTTTGCCCTTAAAATCGCACACTCTCTTGTACCTTCTACGTATTTCTGCCTATCAATCTTTCTTTTTTTGTATGTCTATCATTTTCGCTCTCTCTCTCGTCTGTCTCACATATATTCTCACTATCTCGCTCTCTGCCTCTCTCCATCTTTCTATCTTAATCGCCCTCTTTCCCTCCCCCTTTTTTTCTCTCTCTCCTTCCATTCCCTTTCTCTTTCTCACACGCCCTCTCTCTTATTCTCTATCTCCCTCATTCTTCCTCTATCTCTCATTCCCTTTCTTTCACATTTCTCTCCCTCATTCTTCATCTATCTCTCATTCCCTTTCTTTCACATTAGATCTCCCTTATACTCTTTCATTTTCTTTCGCATTATCTGTCTCTTTTTCTCCCTCTTTTATTCTTACTCTTATTCTCTCTCTATCCGTATCTCCTCTCATTTGCTCACTCTTCCATTTTCTATCTCATTCTCTCTTTCATTTTGTCTCTTATTTTCTCTTTCATTCACTCTCTCTCATTTTTTATCTCATTCTCTCTCTTATATTTTTTTTCTCTCTCTCTTTTACCTAACTACCCGACTAATGATAAGACAAGTATAAAATACCTACAACTATGTGCAGGAAAAGAGAGAGAGAGAGAGAGAGAGAGAGAGAGAGAGTGGTGCGAGGATAGATATAAGCAGATACCGGATGTGCATATGTACGTATGCGTTATTAACATGTCCGTGGTTATATATACACACACTACTACTCTATATACACACTATAAGTGATTTTAAAGCAGAGAGAGAGAGAGAGAGGACGAGAGGAAGGGGCCTGAGCAGTGAACGGGGGATCAACGAATGGGAGATGGGCCTCCACTCCTCCTCCTTGTGGATCAATGGCGTATAGTACCCCTAGCGCGACTGCGCCACTCACGCTAGAAGGGTGCCGCGGCGCATGCGCCAGTCTTGAAGGGACACCGCCAATGATCAGATCTCCTCCAGGTCTCAGCCCCGCAACGCTACAACCCCGCGAACCACTGCGTATCCACTATCACGAGTCATTTCCCAAATTACAATGAGGCCAACGCTCAAATCTGTTTTATTAAAGTCATTTTCGGCAAGAGGTTTGGGGGGCTGGTGGGTGTCGGGTGTGTACGTATCGGTCTTTGCTCTCGACCCAGTTTGGTTCGATCCGCTAATCTCCTACAATGTGTTCCCTTAATAAGAATAATAACAGAAAATGAGCGGAGGTTCGAACAATGCGCCCTCACAGCAGGACATCCTTTTATTTTGTTAGGCCTTCTTTCATATATATACACACGCAATTTACGTACGGGTGGAAACGAAATCAAATATGGACACACCCAAGCAACTTAGGATTGAGATCAAACTGATTGATGGCGTGAAACACACTTTTGTGTGACTTTCAGACTTTCTTTAGCTATATACACACTGAGCATGAGCTACCTGCACGTAATGTCAAGGATAAAACCGTTCAAAGAAAGTCACACACTTTTGTAGGACCTGTGTTGATTCTCCACCTATGCATACCTAATTTGTATGCGGAACAAAAACTGAATCAAGCCACACACACGCAATTTAAGATGGGAAATAAATCGATACAGGGACTGATTCACACATACACACACGTAAGGAGACAAGAAAATCGGCTATTATACACAGGATACGGGTAGAAACAGACACGTGCTGATACAAATGCGCACGTCGTTTAAACACATTTATTAGGAGAGTCGATCCCAAGCGAAGGCCCCCGACATGATTCAACCCCACAAACCTCGAATTGGGATCCCTACAGTTCTGGAAAGGGCCTCACCCGAGTAGGGGTTCTACAACCAAATAAAAGGTCTCTTTTCAAAAAGGGTCTCTAAACCCTCTAAAGACCCCCCCCCATCCCCAAAAGGGGTACCTTGAAGCCCGCCACATCGACATTCATCCGGATTATCAGATCCTCGACGGCTATCGCTACTTTAAGAGGGGGGCGCGGGGGGGGGGGGTCTTCGGACTTAAAAGCATGGAGGTCTCCGGTAACCGTATGCACGTAGGTGAGCTTGGGTCACTGACCCCTCTTGCTTTAAAGAGGGGGCTATTCTCCCCTCCTCCACTTTAGCGCTACCCCTATCCGAAGAGAGAAGAGGGGTTCTTCGCTTGGGCTTTTAGAGTCACGCCTTTGATCCGAGCGATTTCAGGTGCAATCCCCGGTCCCTGGTATTAACCAGGGGGGAGAGGGGGCGTATTTCACTATATTACTGGAGATCTTATTTCCCATTCGAGTTTGCTGCGTTCGCTAGGTGGAGCTACGGTAAAGATGAGGATTTATCTGCTCAATTCGCAGCATGTGAACGGGGAGAATCGCGCACACATACGAGGGGCGGTCAATAAGTTTTGCAATTCAGAAATAAGGAAACGAGATATGAGAAAAAGTGCTTTATTATTTTTCAACATAACTACCGTCCACTTCAATGCACTTGCACCACTTGTCCCCGAGGCTTCGAATTCCCGACAACCAGAAATCTCCCGACTGCTGTTCACTCCACTCCTGGACGGCGAGCTGGACATCTTCATCGTCCCCAAACCGGCATCCACGCACTGCAGCCTTAAGCTGGCGGAATAAAAAGTAGTCACTAGGGGCCAGATCTGGACTGTAGGGGAGATGGTTGAACTCCTCGAATCCGCACTCGCGCAGGGCAGCTTGTGCAACTCTAGCCTTGTGCACTTACATTGACGACGTTGAAGTCGATCATGGGGCGTGAAGTTTCTAGGGACCCAACGGGCAGAGACCTTGGCCATGGCCAAATTGTCGTGGATGATGTTGATAACACTTTCATGTAATATTCCAAGTTCTCGCTCGATTTCTTCGACCTTCACCCGTCGATTTTCGAGGATCATCCTCTCCACATGGGCCACATTGTCCGCGTTGGTCACGTCTGATGGGCGTCCTGGACGGGGGTCATCTTCAAGGGACTCACGACCATGGCGGAACTCCCTATTCCAGCGAGCAATGGTTGCATAGGAAGAGGCGGTGTCGGTGTATACTGCAACCATGCGTGCATCGATCTCTTTTGCATTCTTGCCTTCCTTGGTCAAAAATTTGGTCACTGCACGGTGCTCAACCTTCTCCATTGTTGACAAATTTGTGACTGACGATCTGCGACCAGCTACTGCTTCTTAAATAGACGAGGCAGGAGCGTGCGGCTGTAGGTCCTGACTTGTCATAAGTTGTCCTAACACCCCCACAAACGGCATACCCCTTCCTCTGTTTTGCCTTACTGATTCGCAAAACTTATTGACCGCCCCTCGTACACTCACACAGACAAATATCTCACTGAATCTCTCTCACATCTAGAATAAGCAAAAAATAGATGAAAATCTACCGTGTGGCCCAGAGTCGTTCGAAGTTTCCTCGTGTGTTTTTAATTCCTTTAATTTCATGAGTCGATAGAGGCAGACAGAAAGGCATAGTCACACAAAGACAGACATAGTAACAGAGATATAGAGACAAAGAAAAACTGACAGACTAACAAAAACAAAGAGAGAAACAAGAAGACACATAAACAAGGGAAGTGAGAGAGAAACAAACAAACAAATATATATATATATAAATATATATATATATATATATATATATATATATATATATAAATAACGTTATAGCCACGAGGAAAATGAAACAACGGAGAACTGCGAGGCCTTTCGACTAATGGTCCTTTACTGAGCAGACTAAAAGACAGGGAAAAAGAGAAAGATATTTATACACCTGATTAATGAAAATATGGGATATAAAGATTAAAAGGGGTGGGATTTCCAGATACCTGGAAAAAACCTATTAACAAGATGAGCCGTCAGGGTTAAAAAAAAAAAGTTTACGGGTTACAAAAGAAAGGACGGGGCAATGTTTGGGAATCACATATGCAATATGAAAACAAAAAAAAAGTTTATACATGATAACTAGAAAATATGACAAAATAAAAATATGAGGAAAGGTTTTTTATATAAATAAGCTAAAATAACTTCTATGTGGTAATCATTAATTCAGAAATTTTATCTTTAAAGTCATTCTTAAACATTCTTTTGATACAAGGGTCCAAAAAATACATTCCAGGGCTGAGATTAAAATTCGAAGTCAGTTGTATAAATGCCGATTCTAAAAGATTTCGTGAAAAAAAGTCATTTGATTTGGCAATCACAGAACTCTCCTTCCAATTAATACGATGGGAATTTTCACTCAAATGGATAAAAATGGCATTTGATGTTTGCCCAGTGCTTACAGAGTACTTATGTTGCTTAATACGCACATTCAGATCATTGCTAGTTTGCCCAATATAAAATGAAGGGCAATCCAAACAAGGGATTTTATAAATTACGTTATTTGAAACAAATAACGTAATTTATAAAATCCCTTGTTTGGATTGCCCTTCATTTTATATTGGGCAAACTAGCAATGATCTGAATGTGCGTATTAAGCAACATAAGTACTCTGTAAGCACTGGGCAAACATCAAATGCCATTTTTATCCATTTGAGTGAAAATTCCCATCGTATTAATTGGAAGGAGAGTTCTGTGATTGCCAAATCAAATGACTTTTTTTCACGAAATCTTTTAGAATCGGCATTTATACAACTGACTTCGAATTTTAATCTCAGCCCTGGAATGTATTTTTTGGACCCTTGTATCAAAAGAATGTTTAAGAATGACTTTAAAGATAAAATTTCTGAATTAATGATTACCACATAGAAGTTATTTTAGCTTATTTATATAAAAAACCTTTCCTCATATTTTTATTTTGTCATATTTTCTAGTTATCATGTATAAACTTTTTTTTTGTTTTCATATTGCATATGTGATTCCCAAACATTGCCCCGTCCTTTCTTTTGTAACCCGTAAACTTTTTTTTTTTAACCCTGACGGCTCATCTTGTTAATAGGTTTTTTCCAGGTATCTGGAAATCCCACCCCTTTTAATCTTTATATCCCATATTTTCATTAATCAGGTGTATAAATATCTTTCTCTTTTTCCCTGTCTTTTAGTCTGCTCAGTAAAGGACCATTAGTCGAAAGGCCTCGCAGTTCTCCGTTGTTTCATTTTCCTCGTGGCTATAACGTTATTCATAAATTCCTCACGTTCCTTATTTTCGTGATTCAGTTATACATATATATATATATATATATATATATATATATATATATATATATATATATATATATATATATATATATATATATATATATATATATTAGTGTAGTTGGGTAGCAGTCTTTTTTTAATGCAAATTTTATTGAAGACCATTGTGTATTTTGCCCTAATTAATTTCCTTTGGCAACTTTCTCTTCTTCTAACTATCTTTTTTATTCCATCTTATAGATGGTGGATTATTTGTCCAGTATTCATCTCTTTTTTTAAATGAATGTGTTTGATAAAAACCAAACTAAATTGCTAAGCTTTCGATCTTATTCGATCATCTTCGGAGCGTTTTGAAATGTTATTGCCTCCATATCCGATGTAATGAGCGGAGTGAGAATCTGGCAGAAAGTAAAGTGAAAGAAAACGATTTTTAAGGGGTATTTATTTGCCTTGGTGAAATGTAACGTTAGAGGAAATGGGACACTCATATGCGTGGAATCTTTAAAATAGTTTTAGTGTGCGATTCCAGCTTGTCGCTTGACTGTTGATGGCCGGCTTATCTTCATTTATTAATATGGGTTCTAAGATGTTTAGCCTCGCTTTATTAACCTCTTTTTTTAATAATGGTGTTATCAACGAGCATATCTCTCGTTAGGTTAATATTATGTAGACTCTCCATATGGTTCTTTGGCCCTCCCCTTTGTAGATGCATAGTTAACCGTCTCGAAAGTGTGGTAGTTGTCATGTCAATATATTTAGAGTTTTTATAAAGCTTACAGTCATTATTGGGGCAGTTGAACTGGTAAACTATGTTGGTTGACTTGAGATTCGAGGAGTTTGGGCAGATGTTATTTTTCATCAGAAGATTACTGGCTTTTGTGGTTTTACAATAGATGATGAGTTGGATTTTATATGTTTGATTTTTAACCTCGATGTTAAGGTTAATAATCTCCTGGATGTTTTTTTCATCTATTTTGTAGGCCGTGGACATCTGGTTTCTGTAATACACTTTGATGTTATTGACTTCTCCATGATTACTTTCAGTTTTACTCAAATGTTTGTAATGGTTATTTAAAAAATCATTGGAGTTGTTTGTCAATCATGCTGTTTGAGAAACCATTATTCACGAGTATTTGCTTTACTCGTGCAATCTCTTGGAGGAAAAGTTCCCATGTAGAGCAGCATTTATAAGCTCGGCAGATGTATCAGCCGATTACGCTTATTTTGTACCTTTCAGGGCATTCACTCTCTGCATTGAGGCATATTCCCATGTCCGTAATTTTCCTATGTACTTTAGTGATGTAGTTGCCATTGATGTTATGAACCTCAGCATCCAAGAAAGGGAGTTTATTGCCCGTGCTCAATTCATAAGCGAATTTTAGCACGGAGTTCTCCTCAAAATGTTGCTTGATGTTAACGAGATATTCTTCGTTTCGGACGTTGATGTAGATGTCATCTACGTATCGGCAATATGTGTGTGGTTTATCTTCCATGATGTCCAATAATCTCTTCTCGAGTTGACCCATGTAATAGTTGACGAAGGCCTGCCCTAAGGGTAACCTCTTTGCCACTCCATCCACTTTTGTGTATAGATTACCATCCGGTGTCCTGAACGGAGCCTCTGATGTGCATGAACGTAACATGCTCCTAAGATGTTTTGGTCAAGATTCGGAAGAGACATTTTAGGATGGTGATACATGTTTTTATAATGATGTTGATGGTCTGAGCGATAGGCACATTCGTGAGCAGGCTTTCTACGTCAAGGGACTAATATCATCACGGTATAGACGCTCGAATCAGGGATGAAGACGATTCCTTCCGCAATCAGGCCTTTCATTTCTTTTGAGTACCACGGTCCCTCGAATGTCCATTTGAATTTTCCCTTGTGAATCCCTTCGAACAGCCGTGCTGCGTCTCATTTTGGGGGCCTACATAGGGGAGATCCGAAGGCCCTGAGGGACACATCCTCTCCGTTGAAGAAGAATCCTTGTTCCAAAAGTTCCCTTTTCTCCGTGAGTGTAAATCCGGGATGCTTCAGAACTGCGTCTTCTTCTTCGTCCTCTTCTTCCTCTGTAGTCATGGTGTTTCTATCTTCTCCTTCTGTTTTCCTCTTCTTTCCTCTTTGCTTTTTCTTTTCGGGAAATTTTCTTGAGATTTTCGTCTTTGGAATTGCCCTCCTATGCGGGTACGACTTTTTCCTTTGGTTATGTTTCGTTTTCTTTTTCCGTTTCTTTATCTTCGGGCAGGTCAGCAA
Source organism: Ceratothoa steindachneri (assembly GCA_963969495.1). Taxonomy (NCBI): domain Eukaryota; kingdom Metazoa; phylum Arthropoda; class Malacostraca; order Isopoda; family Cymothoidae; genus Ceratothoa; species Ceratothoa steindachneri. The sequence goes on from OZ018323.1 coordinate 76,572,494, forward strand.
ACTGAATTTTGAGTATGTCTTGTGAGGCGGGGTTGTGCAGAAACAATAGTTTTTTATTGGTCATGTTCTTCTGCAGAAGTCGGTTGAGTTCCTCTGCAAAAAGTTCTGGGGTTCGCCAGGTTTGCCAAGTGGGCAAAAATGACCATGGTCATTAACTCCCTGCCCTCATTTGGCATTACCAGCTCCGGTGCCGCTATTCTTTCCGTGTTGATGTTTCTTGGTACTGCTGCTTTGCCGTATGATTTTGCCTTTGCCTCCTTTTCTTCTTTTAGTTTCCCCTTTTTGGACTAAAACGCTACTCTGCGTACAGGGCACTTCCTAGCCATACCCCTGTGGTGAGTGAGAGAGAGAGACAGAGGAAGATTACCAGCCAGCCCCCCCCGCCGCAAGTCCAATCATCCTGAGATGACCTTAAGGGGAGAGAAGGACACCTGGCCCACCCGGCCTCCTCTCCGCCCCTTCAGAGCCCTGGAGGGGCTACCGGGGAGGACCAGAAAGAGCCCAGAAGATAGAGAGGGAGAGGAAGAGTAAAAGATAGAGATAGTAAAGGTTGAAATAGCGTAGTAGACTTGAAAGTTGATCTAGTTGGTCGGTGGACCTGCAGCTTTGCGTGGGCTCCGAAACACGGTGTGTAATATATCCTTTTACTCTTTATTCTTTTTATAGTACCCCTGTCCCACGTATGCAGTGTTTAGCCCTTTAGATGTGAAGGATAGAAGAAAATTGTAGGGGGAAGTAGAAAGAACTAGTAGGGCTGCAATTGAATGCTAGGGTGCATGGAGGCCATGCTAATCTCTTTCGTTTTAGTAATATCTTAGTTTCGAAGTTCGATAGTTTAAGTTAGTAATTGCCTGAGTTTCAGGTTTATCCTTCTCTGATATTTTGTGATTTGTTATATTGTTGTTTTGTTTTGTTATGAGGTGTTCAAACCGTCATTGTTGTTTTTCCTTTTTACTATTGGTAAAAGTTTTCTCCTAACTATTGTTCGTTGTTTTTACTTTATAAGTTTTCTGAGTCTGATAAAAAGTAATATTTTTCTACTTACTCTCTCTTAATATTCCAAGTTATCGTGTGAAAATTTCTTTCTCTTTTTGGTCGATCCTTGTTTTATATGTGGGAAAGAAGCGATGTGCTCCCCGTGATTTCTTCTCCTATTTCCTTATACGTTTTCTCTATTATCTTGTTAAGTAGTTTCATCTTCACTTCTCTATGCAAGTCTCGTTGTCTTCTTCTGACTCCTCTTCTTGTGTTAGTGATTATTGAAACTACCTTGTTTGGAATTCACTGCAGTTCAGTAATTCTACAATTTTATATGGTGTACATAGGAATCACTGAATATACCATTGCTGAATAGATGATCGCTTGATAATTTTTCTTGTTTCCCCGCTTGAGGGATTTGAGCATGTATAGTAGATCCAGTACTCTTCTTCCATTTTCAACTCTTTCTTTAACGGGCTTGGAGTAACCTGTCCTGGTAATCATTAGTGTAATCGTATCTTTCTCCTTCGATAAGTATGTCTCTGAGTTTCCTCCTGTAAATTAGACCAATTTTAAACTTATTTCTGTTTGTACTCATCTTCCATTAATCCTCATTTTTTCTTCTGCTATTGACTTTGCCTACATGTCGGGGTTCTTTTATGGGCAGACAACGATTTATGTAACGTCGTCTGCAAATTGGTCTGCGCCGCAGTCAATGCACTTCAGCCTCTCCGATGAGCATTCTTTCCAGCCGTGTCCAGTCTTTGAGTAATTGGAAAAGGTAATTTCTTCTGCCTTGCACTCTCTTGTTGGGTGATTTTCCACGGTGAAACACTTGAAGCAGCACTTGATTGGTAAGAAATTCTTCTGTTTCTATTTGGTCAGGGGCCACACGGAGGTAGAAGCCTAGGAGGCCCTATCTCTTGTCCCTTTGCACCATCTCGTTGTTTACGAAGACAAGTTTTACAATACCATTTCTTTTTCCGAATTTCTCTACTTCTGCTATCCTTGCCCATTTTTGTTTATTCATCAGCTCTTCCCTGATTTCTTAACAGGAGTTGTCCGTGAAGAACGGGTCAAGGCGACGGATGATAACAGTAGTCGAACTAATATTTTCTGTAGTATTGATACTTCGAGCCCGATCTCGAAGCTCGTCTCTTCCGAGACGAGCTTCTCGCTCAACCATAGAGTCGCAAATAGTGGCATAGCCGTTGGGAGATTCAATTAGTCGGATGAGGAGGATCTTTAGTGTACTGAAGATTGTCTCCTTAGTGGTTTTTGAATGTCGAGGTTAGGTCTATAAGTGGGGGTATGTCGTCTTCTACCTTTCCCATGTCTTTCTGACTAGCCTCTGGACGACCATATTCAAGGAATTCAGTCCTGCTGTTGCATAGAGTTCTGTCTACCGAATACGGTCTATCCTGAGTGCGCCAGCTATCATCAGAGAAGCTTTGTTTTGAACTCTCTGCATCTGTCTAAGAGATGTAGAACTAGCTGTCTGCATTACCACTGCCGGGTACACCAGTGTCGAGCTTACCAGGGAAGTGTATAGCTTTTTGATGTTGTTGGCGCTGAGGCTTTTGAGCCTGTAAATTTTCCCAAGCTCTCTGTTGGCTAGGGATATTCGGTTGTTGATCTGCGTCTTATACATTGTTTTGGTGATGCGCAAACCCAGGGCTTTACCCTCGTTGGTATACGGATAAAATTCATCGTCAAATATGACGTAATCAAGTTTCCGGTGGTTAACTGGAAGAGTCTGGAACTTTCGGACGGTTGGTCTTAATCTTCGACATTTTCTCGATTTGATTGATGTTTTCGTTTTCGGCAGCTGTCTCCCTTGCTTGAATTTCAGCGTTTATATGGGAACTGGGGATAATTTGAGAGATGTGATCTGAAATCTGCAGATACATGACATCTTCCCCAACTGGAGCAGGTAAGTCCAATGTGTGCACTATGTGACACAGTGGACTCAGACAGCTACCTACCTTGTGAAGCACCCAATTCAAGTTCGAACTCGGGTCCTCTGTAGCCCTGGATCGATATTTGTACTTTTCTCTCCAGGATGTAAGCACAGATGTCCCTCTCCAGGATCGGTTTTAGCTGAAAACCTATGACCTTGTATTGTAGACTTCTCAGCCAAACCTTATCGAAGGCTTTTTGGACATCTCGCATCACTATGTCTACGTATTTCCCTTGAGAATTCCAGCGGGCGAGGTTTCGGTGAGAAGGATGAGGGCTGTATCAGTCCCCCTTCTCTTGCTTGCGAAACCTGTGTTGCTGAGGGTTGTGAGTTTCCAGATCAGTTAGCTGGTCTTGTAGCCTGTTAGCTAGAAGCTTCTCGTAGACTTTTCCCATAAACTCAAGGAGGGATATTAGTCTGTAATCCATCAGGTGATAGGGGGCGTTCCTCCCTTTAGGTATAAAAATGATTTTGGCCATTTTTAGACCGTCGGAAAAGTAGCCAGTATTCAGTGAAGCGTCATAGATGTTAGTAATTCCCTGAATGATCTCCCAGGGGGCATGCACCAAGTTGTTTTTATTGATGCCCGTGCAGCCTGTTGCCTTATGTTTGAAGGTTTTCACGGTTGCCATGACCTTTTCAGTTGTAATTGGTTGGCCATGGCTCGCCATCCACCTCCCTTCGTCGACATAGTCTTGTGGGTGCGTTCAATGTATAATCCAATTAAGATCTTCAATCAGCTGGTCTTCGAATTCCTGGTTGAATTCTGCATCGTCCTGGTGTTATTGATATTTCATTCCAGAACGTGCGGAACATTTCTTCCAAGACCGCCAGATCCTCCAAGTAGTTATTGTCCTCATTAATGCGGGTCTTTTCTCTACTTAGAAGTCTTTTAAATTTCATCACTAGTCGCCAAAGTTTTTTGAAGGTCACTTCGCTATCTAGCCTGGCTATTAGGCTGTCCCAGATTTCATCCTGTTGTTGGTTTAAAGCCTGCCTAAGCTCTTCACTCAGGCGTCGTAGCAGCGAGCGCGCTCCCGATTCGTAGCTGCTTTTCTAATCTCTTCATTCCTCCCCCTTGTGTTCCCTAGCGATCTCTTTCATATCCTCGGTTCATCTCGCTTGTGGAGGAGTTTTGTACCCTTTCATAGGTATACACTAGCGATCAGCCTCGGTGATGAAGGCTGTTATACTCTCCGGCTCCCCGTTGACCTCCTCTAATATTGCTTCGCTCAGGTCTGCTGGTTCAAATCCGCTAAGGACTTCTCTGTAGCGTTCTCAGGTGGCCGAAACATAGCTTTTGCAGAGAAGGACTGGAAGCTGGATCGGTGCGAGTGAGATGGTGGGCAAGATCGCTATATGGTCGATGGGAACTGTTGGGCCTGGCTCGCTGTGGTAATTGAAGGGAAAGCCGTCGCTTGTCATGATTATGTCGGACTTTGTTGCTGCACAAGAGGTGATATAGGTCGGAAAATCAGGTCCTATCCTCTGGATTTTCTTCCGTCGCATAATTATTTCCAAGTTATGACCTCTGTAGTTTGTGTTTCCATAGTCAGCCGTTCGGCGCCTGGCGTTGAGTTCGCCCCCAAGGCATTCCATTCTGCAGTGGCCAAACAAGGTGTGAAATTGTTGATGGGCAGGTACGGTCGTCGAGGTGGTTGATATGCGCCGCTATCTTGAGATTGTCTACCAATGTAGGCAATTCTATCGCCAAAAAGGACTCGTTAATTTCCAGAAGGCGCCTGAAAGAGAGATTCTTTTTGATGGCAACGGCAGCACCTTCAAACTTCTCTTGATAATGGTTGTAACCCGGTATCTTTAGTTGACACGATGTTGTGACGATACCTTACTCCGTAATGATGTCAGGGTCGAGTACACGAAATATTTTTCTATACGCGGTAGTTTTTCCCTCCCGTCCATCTACGTTGAGTGTCACTTTCCTCAATCGGTTGTTCTTGTTCTACATTCCTTTTTTCTAGTTTCTAATGTATTTTGGTGGTAGGACGCTTTTTCCGGTTCTTTTTTTTTCCTAAACTCTGCCAAGGTAAGCTCTTCAAATGTATTCCTGTAGAATTTAACATTATGATGGAAGAGGGCCTCCTCGACAGTTTCTTCCTCACTCTGTGCATCGAACTCTCCCTTATACAACTTCTTTTTGATGCCACCGAATATTTTGTTGGCATCCATGTCTTTTGGGAAAGGGTCCTGCTCAGATGCGCGTATATTGAGAGGTTGATCTCATCTGCAGCAAGTAGTCTCTTGGCCTCCTGCTTTCTTTTCTTCCGGTGTCCATCTTTGGGCGTGACCTCTTCTTTTGTTTGAGGGTGTTTGCTAACTTGGTAGCAGCCTCCCTTTCATTTCTTGCCTCTATTTTCAGATCTGGTCTTTTATTATAATCCTTTGGATTTTCCTCTTGTTCCACAGTGGGCTAATCCTCAAACCTGTTTTTTTTCGGCGCCCACAGTTATGTCTATCACAGAGAACAACATAGTTGAAACGAGGATAGATGAATGGCAGTTCAGCTCATGTCAGCTACATTACCCCGGTGAGGAGGAGGGCGGGGGAAATTTAGTTCGACATAACTCGAATATTCAAGGCTCTATTATAAATCTCTTTTTTTAAAATCCCCTTGTCGTTGCCTGCTTTACTGGTGAAGAGTTTTTTGTAAATAAGCTTGATTTTACCAAAGTTCGACTGACAAATCATGAAATAAGAAGGTAAGGCAAGACAATTATATAAAGAAAAAGAGAGTGATCACCGTGGGAGCACATAAGATCATTTAGTCAGAGAGGAGCGGTTTAGAAATAACTTAGTGGGGGACAGGAGGAAGGAGATAGTCTGGTGGCTATACACCGGTGCGAAGTAGGTGTCGGGGTGTTGTGCAATATTGGTATTGGATTGGCGAGGCCAGAAGATCGGCTCAGGAGCCGTAGGCATCTTGACAGTTCGACGAGGCTTGCCTAGATCGCTGAAACGTGGTGGCTTAGTGTTAAGGACACTTCGGCGCGGCGGTGTCTCTACAGAATCAAGGAAAACGTTACGCTATGCTGCTATTTACACATATAATGGTTCAGGCGGGTGGTCGTGTCAAGCTGCCGGGAATTTGTGTTCCCAACAGCAGCGTATTGTATGCGGTGTACTTGATTAAAATAGGGTCTCTCTCGACTTTCCCCAGTCTTGTGAAGGTTTAGGTATTTAGAGGTGTGAGTTTATTTGTGTCGTGAAGTGTCGGTATTCTCGTGTACAGGAAAGAACGACAGGTGCGCCTCAGAGCGGAGTCATGTATGCGCTGTGCGCTTCTCTGCCATGTGTAGCTTGAGGCCGTTAGTGTGATTGGTGCATATATAAGTATTTTTCTATTAGCGTTTTGTATAGGTGTAGCTGCATCTTTTTGCTGCTGGGGTAAAACCTCTTCAGTATGTTGTTCATTCGTTTGGCTTTGGCTTGTGTGGTGTTTTGATGTGTGTGAAAGTGTAAGTACTTGTCAAATGTTGCCCCGAGTATTTTTGTTGCGGGTTTGTATGTGAGTCTTATGGGGGCTGGGTATTGTTGGTTTGGCATATGGTCGTATATTTGTATGTCCTACATGTAGTGGTCTTGTGCACCGTATAGTGTTACCTTTGTCTTCTGAGGATTAGTGGTAATAAGCCCCACGTCCTCGTACTCTGTCTTCTCGTTTAGTATTATTTGGGCACGGCGCGTGAGAATGTGGGCGCTGGCTAGAGACGAGAATGGTCTCGTCGTCCACATACGCTAGTGTGTGTGTGTGTGTGTGTGTGTGTGTGTGTAGTTTTCTTCTTGGCGTGGAGTTTCGTTCTTGTAGATTATGAAGAGTGTGGGTGCCAGCACGCTGCTCTGGGGTTTTCCAGCGCGTGGCGTGAATAGGTGCGATGTTGAATTGTTGTATCATATGTAGCATTCCCTATCCGTAAGGTAGTGCGATAGGAGCCTTCTAGTGCAGGGAGACAGCTCCGTGTTGTTAGCAAGTTTTCAACGGAGCCCCTAGTGCCATACTTTGTCGAAGGCTTTCTCGACATTTTTGCTGATAGTGAGTGTTTTTTAGTCGTGACTGTAGTGCTTTTCGTATGATGTCGTAAACGATGGTGATCACCGATCCGGTAGACCGGCCCATACTAAAGCCGTACTGACAAGAGGAGAACCATTTCTCCTCCTTCAAAAAGCTCCGCAGGCGGGTGTTTACCATACATTCTAGTATTTTGCCTAAGTGTTCTAAGAGAGCCATAGGCATGTAGCTGTTTGGTTGTTTTGGATCTATGTGTTATTTGTGGAGTAGAATGTTGTGTGAGGCCTTGAATATTTTCGGAAAATACCCAGAGGCTAAGTAGGCGTTGTAGAGGTGTGTTAATGTTCGGTAGATGTTTTTTGGCAGGTAATGAATGATTGTGGTTGGAAGACCGGAGGGGCCAGGGGCTCGTTTTCGTGTGGCTTTGATGTAATGTTTTATTTCCTCGATGGTGATGTGGTTAATGTCGAGCACTTCCATTTCGATCAGTGGGCTAGTTGCAGCTAATTGGCATGGAGCCGGCACCATTCCTGGAAGTGCTCTTGTGCGTGTGGTTTGGGTTGACTATATGTGTGTACTTGATCCCAGGGGAACCTGAATGCTTCGAGCACGTCATCCGTGTTTGTGAGTGTTTGATTGTTTATTTGTAGTTTTATGGGCTTGGGAGGGTCCGTGCTAATCATACTCTTGACGAGCCGCCACTGACGGTTCTGGTCTAGCAACACGCACTGTAGGGTGCGGGCACGGAGGAGTGTAATATTTCTTTGTCGTGGGCCTCTGCCGCAGTGATTGTTATATATTGTGGTGAGTCTTTGTGTATGTATTGAGAAGGTGGTGAAGTGTCTTATGCGTTTGTATGTTTTGCGTGGCGTGTAAGTGTCGTGGGCTGTTTCTATGGTGTCCATGAGAACCTTCCAGTGGTTGTCTAGTTTGAGTATATGGTTCTATGGAGGTTGAGGTTGCGTTGTGTGTGTGTGGTTATGTGGTTCCTGAACTCTACCCAGGTAATGTTATTGTGGTCTTATAAAGGCAATGTGGGGATTAGTATTGTAGAAGTGGATAGTAGGAGACTGATGGCGATGTGGTCGGATAGTACAGGTGGACCCGGGTCTATGTGAGTGTGAAATCTCGTGGTGAAGTCGTTACGGAGGACCACGTCCGAGTTGAAACCCGTCGGGCGGGCCGAAGAAAGTTAGGAAGGCCGGGCCAATGTGTTCGCTGCAAGGCACGGACCAGGTAGCTTCCCGCATCATTCGTTGTGTTAGAAAGAAATTGTGGGATGATGTGCGTTTAAATCCCCAAGGAAGAAGAGTGGAAGGTTATGGTTTGATAGTGCCCGGAGTGGGACATCTATGTGTAATTATAGACAGAATGGTCTGTAGTGTGTGGCAACTAGGAATGGTCCAGTGTCTGTGCTAATTTTTCAGGCTATGAAGGAGTCGTCGTTTGTGTCTATGAGAGTATGGTTTATATGGCGTTTTACTAGGATCGCAGAGCCTAGTTGTTGCATCTGTGGTGTTAGATATGTAGATAGTCTGCAATGCAAAGCCTAGAATTTGGGGGGGTGTAAGCTGGTAGAGTTCAGGAGTATTATGTCAGGGTGTTGTGTGTTTAGTACCCAGTTGAAAACGATGTGGCGAACACCGTGCCAACTGCGTACGTTAAGTTGTACTGCGCTCAAACAACCTATTCCGGGCCAGATCCCAGTGCGCTTGTAGCTGTCTTACGGCTCCCTATTTCTTGACACTCAGGTAAGGTGGTAGAGGGCGCTGCAATGACTTTTACACATTGGGGTTTCGGTGTGGGGTGGGTGTGTGAGATTGGGATGTTTGTTTTGTGAGTGTTGTATAGGTAGAAGATTTGGCAGTTTTGGTAGTCTGGACAGGCGTGTTTCTTTTCCTATCGGTACTGGGAGTGGGTGTGGGTTTGTCGTGTGAGTAGGTGTGGGTACGGAGGGAAGTGTTGCGGTTGTTGCTTTGTTAATGGGAGCAGGGGTTAGGTTGAGGGTGGGGGGCATAGGAGCTGAAGCAGGCAGAGCGGGGGAAGAAGGGGAGGAGGTGGGGGCCACATCGGATGGTGAGGTAGAAGTTGGGACAGGTTGAAGCTAGAATGGGAGTGGGGACAGTAAGGCAGAGGATGGAGAGTAGGTAAGGATAGTGGGGAGGCTGCGCTGGGTCTGGGAGGAAGGATGGGGTAGGTGGACAGGGGTGGGTAAGGTGCGGTGTGGATGAGTTGGATTGGTATGTTTATTGGTGTGGGAAAGAGGGCTGGTCTGGTGTTTTTGTGATCATGTATGGTAACAAATATTGACTGCGGGAAGACGATACGCCCGAGTCCGTTTGCGTCGAAGAACTGGTTCAGGAGAGCGGTGTAGGCGCGAGGATTTCCTCCAGACCAGTTCTGTGCCATTCGTGAAAGCACGGTAGCCAGGTTCACCTTGGAGTCTGTCAGCTGTGTACTTGTGGGTTGGGGTAAAGTTGGTATGTTTACATAGGGTATGTGTGTGTGTGTGTGGAGGAAATGTTGATATATGTGTGGGTGGTGTGTGTTCAGTTAGTATGTGCGTGTTTACGGGCGCATTGTGTGTAAGTCCGGGTTGTGTGTGTACTCGTAATGTGTGATTGTGTTCAGGGTGTGTGTGTTTGTACACAGTAGGTTTGAGTGTAGGGCTCTCTCCGTTGCTCCGTAAGTGGCAGCGAAGGAACTCATGAGGGGTGGGTGGAGATCGAGCAGGCAGAGTGTGTGGCGAAGGGGTGTATTGTGGCCTGCGCATCTCTGAAATGGCCATAGCTCGCTTTTCTGCGATGTACGGGCATTTCAGATTCACCGCGGCGTGATTGCCACCGCAGGTGATGCATAGGAGTGTTGTGCTGATGCAAGTACTGTGAAAGTGGCCTTCCTACTGCATTTCGAGCAGACCTGTTCTGTTAGACATGTGTTAGTTGTGTGCCCCACCTTGTAGCAGCGGAGGCATTGCTGGGGGCGTATGTTGAGTTGTTGTTCGATTGTGTGAACATGTGTTAGTGTACCAAGGACTTTGATGCCCTGGTTTATTAGTTTGTCTACGTTGGTTTCATCTAAGACTGGTAAGACCGTCCATTGTCTGGTGCGGTTATAGTGTAGTTCTCTAATCAACTCAGTGCCGTACTCAGATCTGAGTTCAGTAAGGAGGTCTTCGTCGGTGAATTTTAGCGATAGTGGGTTGGTGCGGCGTATCCGTACCTGGTGTCTGCGTGTGATTGCGTCTCGCAGCAGCGTGTGATGTTGGTTTTCTGTCAGTGCTGTTTGTGCATTTGTGTGAAACTTCAAGGCGTCATGATGTGGGTATGTTCATAATATTTGTGATTGTGGTGTCAACTATGTTAGAGAGTCTGAGTGTTTCCGGTATTGGTAGTGTCCATGTTTTGTTTTCAGTGTTTATGAGACGGAGAGTGATCTCGTTACTCATGGTCTGAATTATATGTGTGATGAGTGTGTTGAGGATAAGTCTTTTCTTAACTTTTCTTGACTGAGACTCCGCGCCCCACCAATAACCGCCCCATGAACATAACTCGTGATGTGATGATCAATGATATGAAGTGTGGACCTGGAAGGGATCCTCAGAGCGTGTAAAAACATGGCGTACTCCAATTGGGGATGCCGCCCCCTCTATTGGTTTTTGGTTATTTTTCGGTTACATCCGGCATAGCACAGAGACGGTAGCGTCTCCATCTGTGATCTTGGCTGGTACCGCAGGGTAAGGTGTTAACCCTTCCCACTTTCGTAACCGAGTCCCAGCTCAGGTTGTTCCTTCCTTTGGGTTCCGCAGTGGGATAATCGTCAAACCGCGTTTCCTTAAAGTTCACAATTATGCCCTTTCTAAGTAGAATGGCATACTTGTGACGGAACTATGTGTGTGAGTCACGTTCACGAAGCAAAATCGCAGCAAGGCAGAGTGTGTGTGTTGGAGGGGGGGGGGGAGCAAATCATAACAGTATCGGCTATAGGCGTTCTCACTGGCTTTCCAATTCGCTTGCTTCTTATCCGAGGCAAAGGGTTAAGCAAGATGAGCGGTTTAGACGATGTTGACTCCCCGATGTCTCACAGACGGATGAAATGAGTTTTTTTTAAGGGGAGAAAAAGTAAGGCTCATGGCCCTCCTCCCTTCTGTTCCCCTCCCACGATCGGGAGGGTGGGGATGGACAGAAGAGGAGGAGGCCCGTGGCCGACTTGCTTCCGGAGAAATTTCCCACATTTCTGACTTTCAGTTCAAGTGAACCGATAGGAAAGTGCTTAGTGGGAAGTCCGGAGCAATATTTAGAAGAGGGTTAATAGGGGGAGACGGAAAATTTTGAGTTAAAAGAGGACAGAATAGTGAGGAGGTAGATTGAGCAACCTAGGTAGTCAAAAGTGAAAAGGGAATATTAATGCCCGAAGGGCAAGGGGGACCTGCTGATTAACGTGGATTCCAAACTACCGTCCTGCATTTCCTAATCATTCTTTCTTCCTTTCTCACACTTTTAGTACCTATGTTCCTCATCAGAGATGGGTGTTGCGGCAACGAGTTGCGACTTTTCGCAAAGTCGAAAGTCGCAATCGTTTTGAAAAAGTCGGGCTAAGCAAAGTCGCACCGCCAATTTTCCGCGACTTTGAACAGGAACAAAGACGACTTTTTTGAACGAAATTTCCGAGGCTGTTTTAAGCCAGTTTTAAAGCCCGATTTGGCTAAAAATGTCAAATTTGAGTTGGTAACAGCTAACTTTATTTTATCTGATTTTTAACTTTCCTTTTACGATAAATTAAATTCTTCACATTATATGAGACTGACGTTACATGAAACTACCTAAACGTACCCCAAAACAGTTTGTCACTCTGAATTTTATTATAAATTAGTAAAATTACATACACTTTTCAGCCGTGAATCAAGTTTTAAACCTGTCTTGTCAGTTAAAAATGTTCGAGAACGTGTTATGCCTTCTGGCGTTCATCGTGCGAATTAATCTCATTTTCTCGTATTTTAATATGTGCTTCTACTTTTCTTGTGGCTAAGACGAAAAAATTACTGTGAAGTGTAAGAAGTAAGTAAAATCTAACATGCCTAAAATTAAACAATATAAGTAAAAATTGGACTATAGTACGTAGACTAGGCCTTGGTTCTAAATTTAAAGATCATATTGATATATCCTATTAAACTCACGTGGTTTTATCTTTCTTTAAATCCATTAGGCCACCCTATGAACTTAGTAAATTTAGATTGTTTAGTAACTTAAACCGGTAAAGGTTAAGAGTGATGTCCTTCTTCGATCTGAATCTCTATACCCTAGAGAGCATTGTCCCTGACAAGATGGAGGAGATCAGGGACACGATCACCAGGGAGCTAGGTGCCGTCATCAAGCCCAGGGAGGAGGAGCAGCAGCAGCGTCAGCCTGGCCAGCCAGAAGTGGAGGAACCCCAGGACTTGGGCACCCGCCTCTTCAAAAAGTTGTTTGCTAGAGGCCCGGCCAACCAGCAGCAAGATGTGAGAGAGGTTCTGAGGAAGTCCATGGAGGAGTGGGTGCCCTCTAAAGGCGAGTTAGCCTGGTCCCTCTTCCCCTACCAGCACAGGGAGGTGTGGGTGGACTTATTCATTAAGTACAATACCCCCCTCACCAGCTCTGCAGCTGTGGAGAGGCTATTCAGCACTGCCGGGGACGTCATCAGGGCCAAGAGGTCCTTCCTGGATGAGGTCAACTTTGAGGAGCTTGTGTTCCTCAAAGGGAACATGGCCCTTCTGGAGGAGAAGATGGGTCAGGAGGACATGGAGGAGGAGGAGGATGACCTGTAGATATTAATTTAGGCTGTGTTTTGACTAAAAAAAATTAAAAAATAATAAATATGTGTTTTTCTGCGTTATAAAAGCATGTTTCTGTTATCGCGCTAAAGTTTTCTTTGTAATTTAGCGGAGTCGCAGTGGGGAAGGGAGAAAAAATAGAGTCGCGGAGTCGCAGTGGGGAAGGGAGAAAAAATAGAGTCGCAAAGTCGCAGTGGAACCAGATCCGGCGGCAAATCAAAGTCGCACCCGAAAAAATTAAAGTCGCGTCCAGCTATCTTCCTTATACAGTAGCGTGAGGACCGCTTAATCTCTGTTTCCCTTTTCTCTTCCTCTTTTATTCGTGTGTTTATTGTAGCATTCATGACGTTGTGAGTTATTTTAGCTCTGAGCTTTGCTTATGTATTGTTATGTTACTTGTTTGTTTTTTTTTCTTTCCTTACTTTGTTTCTCTTCTGTAATGTGGTCTCCTGTCTGTTACTTTCTTGAATCTTCTTTTTTGTATTCCTTTTCGGTTGCGTTTCCTTTCCACTACTCTTGTTGTCATCACTTATTTCACTATTTCACTTTAGTTTGTTGTTTTACTTAATTTTCATTTTATTTTAATTTTTTATTGAGTTAATTTCACTCTAGTTTACTTATTTCACTTTGTTCACCTGTTTTGCTGTTAACTTTCACTTCACTATCCTTTTTGCTAAACCTTTTGATACTATAGTTCACTTATTACACTTTTAGTTCAATTTGTTCGTTTTATTTCTCTTTATACTTGTGATCTTCTGCGGTTGTTTTCTTTGTCTGTGTTTCTTCTTATTTTAGTTGTTTAGATTCGGTTGTCTTATTAGGATATCATTCCAGTGGCTTGGTTTGTTAACTTTGTTGGATGGGTTTATATATAGTTATGTAAATATCCTTGTCGTTGTGGTTGTTCCTTCTCTCCTTTTGAATTTACTACTTAAGTAAGCATGGGGACCTCTTCAATTCTCAGCTGTTGTCTGCCGCAGGCGAATCGAATGTTAAAGGGGAGTCCAGCTCTGGTATGCGTGTGCTCTGCAAATATTGGAGGTAGTCCGTCTATCCTGAGAAAGGTTTTTAGGGGGTATTTATTCCTCCTAGCTTTTAAGGGAAACAGGGCAATCAGTCAGGTGGAATTTTTAGAACACTTCTAATGTTCGATTCCAACTTGTAGCCTGAGTATTCAGAGTTGACCTTTCTTCGTTGATTACGATGGCTTCTAAGATTTTCAGTCTAGATTTATTTCCCTTTTTTCTTTTTATTGAGGTATTTTTTAATTAATATATCCCTTGTTAGGCTGGTCTTCTTATGTATCCTCTGCATATGATTTTTTGGCGCTGCGTATTGAAGATGCATGGTTAAACTACTCGAAAGAGGTGGTGGTTGTCATACCAACATATTTCGAGTTATTATGAAGCTTGCAATCTTCATGCGGGCAGTTAAGCTCATAACCTATGTTGGTATACTTCAGTTTTGAGGAGATTTGGAAGATGTTATTTTTCTTGAGATTGTTTTATAATATATGATAAGCTGAATTTGGTTTGTTTGAATTTGATGCTACGGTTAAAAATCTCCTTGATGTTTTTTTTTCCTCTACTTTGTAGTCCGATGACATTTGATTTCTATAAAACAGTTTGATGTTATTTTTTATTTCCCGGTTGCTTCTGTTTTATCTGCCACTTGGAATGGCATTCTTAAAAATGATTGAAGTTGTTTTATGATGCTGTTCGGGAAACCGTTGTTTACGAGGGTTTGTTTGACGTGGGAGATCTCTTGATGGAATAGTTCCCACGGCGTGTAATCGGCGTATATATGAGCCGATTACACTTTTTTTGTATCTTTGGGGACATTCACCATCTGCGTTGACGCATCTTCCTATGTCTGTACCTTTTCTGCATAATTTTGTGATGTGTTTTCCATTAATAATTTGTACCTCAACCTCCAGAAAAGGAAGTTAATTGTCTGCGCTCTTTTCATAAGTGAATTTTAACACGGATTTCTCCTCGAATTGCTGCTTGATGTTTTTTAGATGTTCTTCATTTTGGACGTTTCTGTAGATGCCGTCTACGTATCTTCAGTACGTGTGTTATGTTACTTATTTTCGATTTTGTCTAATAAGTTCTCTGGCTTAGACCTTTGCCGATTACTATATGGGACAACTCGAAGAGATTTTATTAGACAAAATCGAAAATAAGCCACACACAAGTTCATTAGACAAAAGAAAATAAGGAAGATGATACACCAGCGATGTGGAAGGGGATATTGATGATGTCTGAGGGGTTAGCGTAATGGCCGGAAAAGCGAAGATCGCTTGTGTATTATCTTTCTTGATTTCCTATTGGTTAATGAACATCTGCAGTATCACGTGCTATTGTGATTTACCTTCCATATATATATACATATATATATATATATATATATATATATATATATATATATATATATATATATATATATATATATATAAAT
The DNA here is from genome assembly GCA_963969495.1 of Ceratothoa steindachneri. Lineage (NCBI taxonomy): Eukaryota > Metazoa > Arthropoda > Malacostraca > Isopoda > Cymothoidae > Ceratothoa > Ceratothoa steindachneri. Next base: position 76,587,725 of record OZ018323.1, read on the forward strand.
CTTTCATGAACGCGAAAGAATGAGGAAATGAATCCAGCAAACCGCAAGAAACAGAAAAACAGGATAATATTTCTTCGGAAATGTTATTTCCTAATATTATTTTCCAATACATAAAGCCATTATTTGCTCTGACGTCAAAAGCCTCGGGAGGGAAAGTTACATTGCACCAATTCAAGAAATACATATTACTAATGATGATGTTAATTTAACTACGATTCAGAAGGTTAGGGATAGTAGGTTATTTAAGCATATTTAGTTTTAAGCGTTTAAAAAATTGATTCCGACCAGTTACATTCCCTTTTGTCTCGAGTTTTCAAATTTCTCGTTAAATCTAATTCAGCCTAACTCACGCACCGTTCATAAACATGTTCTTTTCGGATTAGGCCGTTTATGTGATAAAAATCAATTACAGTTCCGAAACGACCATAAAATTCACGCGAGAATGCAGGTACAATTATTTCACAACCATCACAAAGAACAGTCATTTTGAACTAAAGGCTATGCCACGGCGTGTCACGAGAATATCCTTTTTGTTTCGTTCGTTTCCACCGGAACAAGAGGGAAAGTCACTCCGATGACCTGCGGCGTTTTGGGATGAGATAATAAATGGTTATTCCATTAATGGGCTCCCATGGTTCAAATCACTTACAAGTGCCTTTGAATGGCTAATAAAGGCTTCTGCCACGAGATGGCGCCACCCAGCGCCATATCCGATGGCATATTTGAAATCTCCAGGGTGAATAACCCTATGTCCCATGGTCATATAGGTCATTTCATGGCTCAAAATGGGTACAATTGAACTTTACTCCTTTTGAAAAAAAAAAGCGACGCCTTGATCTGGCGCTGCGCCGCAGGTGTTAAAAATGAACAACTTACAAAAAACACAACTAAACCAACCCCCCAAAATTAACCTAACCTAAAAACAAACTGATAAGAACTAATCTACCTAAAGCCACACCTGACCTATTCTTTTGGTGGTTCAAAAAATGCTATCAATGACAAAATGGCTGTCAATCTATTTTTCGTCATAACATGATAATTAGAAATTTGCGCGCCTTAATTATTTTAAATAGAGATATTCATAACAAAGCGCCTTCCATTGCATTGGAATTGTTCATCTGTATAATCACCTTAATTTCAAACCAGTTTGAACGTTCCACATTATCTATTCTTCTCAAAAAATCTAAAAATTTCATCTCATACGTCTAATTTCTAAGTTGAAAAGGCTGAACTTTTACCACTCTTTCATTATCTTTTCTAGTAAGTGGTGACCGAACTTGTGCACAGTACTCTAGCTTGGGTCTTATTAAGGCGTTACACGTGCTTGAAATTATCGTCTAGTTTTTGCATTGCTGTGAAGATTTAAGATCGCTGGCCACATAAATGCCGAGGTCTTTTTCCTTTTCTGTGACTGGTATTGTTCTGTCAAGTAACTTTTATTCGGTTATGGGATTATTATTGTGAATGTGAATTATTATGCATTTTTGTATATTGAATGGTAAATCCCCCTGTAGGGATCAACTAGCTACCTGATCAATATCATTTTGAAAATCGTTGATATCCTCTTCACTAATTATACCCTTGCACAGCTTAGAGTCGTCAGCAAATTTTGAGATTTGGGGCATCAAACGAATGTCCATATCGTTTGCCTAAATGATATATATATATATATATATATATATATATATATATATATATATATATATATATATATATATATATATATATATATATATATATAAAGAGAGAGAAATATAGACAGACACATAGATTGAGTGTAGGAAACTGCGGAACCATGATCGATCTCTTTCCGGGGGTCACCAAAAGACAGATTCCTCTCCCTTTAGGTCATTTCTCTCTTTCTACAAACTCCGTCCTTCCTCAGAGACCTCCCTCCCCATTTGGAGACCCACCCCCTTCTCCCTCGCTCCAGACACCTTCCCTTCCACTCGCCGAAAGGGGAACGAGACGAGCGTAGTCATGACAACAGTCGGAAGCTCAATTGAGTCCGCTTAGCTGGTGCGAAATCGTGACATCCGCAGGGGCCCCAGCGCTCTCCTTCCCTCGCCCTTGATGCCAGCACCCATGGACGAGGGCAAAAGTAATTAATCAGAAATAGAAATAGGCACAGATAACAACAATTGTGACTGGGGTAGGAAATTGTGACTTAGAATGTCCCCCTAGAATTAAAGCGAGGGTCAGGAAATATATTTTTATTTTCCCTTAAGGGAAATAAAATAATATAAAATAAAGCGAATCAATTTCATTACAATCTCCCTGAATATATATATATATATATATATATATATATATATATATATATATATATATATATATATATATATACACTTGAACCCGCTGATATAATAGACGCACATGAGCGTCAAGGGCAGGAAGTGCAATGGTAGTAGTAAGCGAAAAGAAAGTGCGAAGTTAGGGTAAGTGAAATATGGGGAGCGTATACAGTCCGAGAAGTCTGAAGAGGAGACAACTAGGGGCAGCGGGAATAGGAAGAAGCGCAACTCTCAATAACCCATTAACACTAAAGGAAATGAAGGCAGATGCAACCTGCGTGGCTCTGGTTTCAAGAGGGCACTCACTGCTCACGCCCAGATGTCAGGATAAATATATGGATAGATAGATGGATAGATAGATGGATATATATATATATATATATATATATATATATATATATATATATATATATATATATATATATGAGTGTGTGTGTTGGAAAACTCACAAAGTGTTGCGTGAGTAAGCAATAAATGCAACAAAGCCCAAAAGGAAAATACACTGTAGATTCCAAGTACTTTCGAACTTTATTTCAAGTTCATTTTCGATCTTCTGGGCAGCCTTTTGATATTTGAATCTACCTGGCAGTAATGATCTTATTTTATATTTATCTCTCTTTTTTTGTCCATTTTCACTCTTCCTATTTTTTCTATCAGCCGTTATTTCATTCTACGATTGGTTTGTTTATTTTGGGCGTTCTTTATCCTCTTCCCCTTGCTTATATATTGCAGTTTTCTGTTGCTTTCGTTATTCTTTGCTACTGTACTTGAAATAAAGTTCGAAAGTTCTTGGAATCTGCATTTTATTTTCCTTGTGGGCTTTGTTGCAATATATATATATATATATATATATATATATATATATATATATATATATATATATATATGTATATATATATATATATATATACATATATATATATATATATATATATATATATATATATATATATATATATATATATATATATATACATATATATATATATATATATATATATATATATATATATATATATATATATATATATATATATATATATATTGTTGAATAGCAATGAAGGCGTTATTATCTATAAGTGTTTGAAACAAGATTCATAATAAAGATGGTGTGGTTGAGGAATTGAAAATGTGTGAAGGAAAGTTGGAATAAAAAAGACGCTCGTTGGAGTGAGGGAGTGAAATTGTATGAAGGTGGTTTCCATTTTAGTTTTCTCAAATTTTCACTTCACTTTGACAAACCTCTTACCCTCGGAGCTATTTTCTCAAAAATTAAAACGCGAACAAATTAATAAAATTAATCGTGTACGAGCCCCCATAACATACTGAACACCACCTTTTTTTAACATTTGCACATTTTCATTTCCTACTTAAATCAACGCTGCTTTGCCTTTCTTGGTGACCATCTCCTTTGGTGGTCACTGGGTCTCTTTTCATTCCCCAAAATGATTCATGTAAACACTTCCATAACAAGCTGAACACAACAAAAACACTTCAATCTTTTTCACATTTGCACTTTTTTTCATCTTGCCTTTCCTGACAACCATTTCCTTGGTGGTTCCCTCGTCTATTTTCCTCCCGCCAAATGTGGCGGGATAGAAAAATGCATCAAATTAACGATCAACGACCAACCATGAACGACCAACCATTGAACACCACCCAATTAAAGACCATTAAAAGTTGCGTTGAAAAAATATAGCAATTCAGGATTTAACCTAAGCAATCCCCGAGTTTTCTCGGGTCTTCTCGGGTAATTATATCACGTAATCTCTGGCAAGGAAAAATGATAAGAATCTGTAATTTAAATGACAAAATCTGAACTTTTATCTTTCTTGGGAGATAAAAGTTATTAAAGAACTTTAGCGTTCCATTTTTTTAGGATTTTTCCAAATCTGTTGAAAAATTATCTTTCCAAACGATTCCAATCTAATTTTCGGCTTTGTCCATTCAACCGTTTTTCGAATGGGTAGATTATTTTGAGAGAAGAGGGGGATTTACGTAACGTAATCTACCTCATTGTAGGTGAAATCGGATAAAAAATTAATTTGCCGATAGTTTATATTAGCTTTTTGTGCCATGGCTTCTTTTTTATATAAAACATTTTCATTTTAATCAGAATTTGTCTCCCTGAAGGAATAGTTCGATAATCTTATCTTTCGAAAGAAAATGAAGAAAAATTGTCGAACTCTGAGTTTACACTTTAGACCGACGACGAATAACCTGGAAACAGGAGCGGATCCATGTGTGGGTGGGTTGGGGGTGGGGGACATGACGGATGAAGCCCCTCCCCCCAAATTTCAGACCCGTTTATGTTTATATTTATTTTTGTAAGCAATACTTGTATTCAGTTATTCAGACAAAAGTTATGTAATAATATAGAATATTTATAAAAACTTTAAACCGTTGCGATCGAATGTATCATATAAGATACATGTCTAAAATACAGGTAAAACTAAAAAATAATTATTAAATTCAAAAACTAAAATTCCTAATTTTCTGCTGTGGAAAAAAAATGGATTTGAGAGAGTTAGCGCTCACTCTCGTGTGAGTTAGTCTTATTAATTACACTGGTCTGCGTTATTTTCAAGGTCAAATATATAATACCTGATTTTAGTTCATTTTTTTTGCACTGAATCTGAAAATCATGCTCATTTTATCCAATCAGGTCAGGTTTTTGAAATATGAGCACATACCAAAAACTCCTATATTTCCAAATATTTGTTGTGAATGAAACATGATAGCAAATATTGGACCGATTTACTCACAGAAGGCTTACAGAATATTTTTAATAGATAGTATGAATAGTACAATGCACAAAATAAGCTATTCATGGATGAATGGCCTCTTCAGTGACCTCCGATTGTGCCGAGCAGACACCACATCCCTCTTAAGGCACCAACAGTAGTCAGCCAGAAAGTTCACATCCCATTGGCCTTGATAGCGTTCCTTCATGACACGGATGTCTTGATGAAAGCGCTCACCCTGTTCTTCACTGAAGTCTCCAGATGGGACCGAAGAAAGTGCATTTTCACTGACATGCGCGCACCAAGTTTGCGGAAATTCTCCATTAAGTCATCAACCATCTTCTGGTACTGAGGACTTCTGTGGTTACCAAGGAAGTTTGCAATGACTAAATTAAGGGACAGCCAGGCAGAAAGTTTAGTAGGATTTAATGAATCATCAAAACTAGAGTCTTTTATCAGTTCTCTTATCTGAGGACCATCAAATAGACCTGCCTTAAGCTTTTCCATGCTGATTCGTTTGATCTTGTGGTGGAGGGAGGCAAATCCTCCACCTTCCCTCTCCAGTGCTTTTACACAGTTCTTCATTAGGCCGAGTTTGATGTGTAGGAGTGGAAGTAACACCTTGCTCGGTTCAACCAGAGGGTGGGACAGAACATTGTGTGACCCGGGTTCTAATCCTTGTCTTGATGGCCACTCTTGTCTAACATAATGCTGGTCGTCAGACCGACTATCCCTCAAGCACAAAAAGCATGGATACTTTGTGTACCCACCTTGAAGTCCTAGGATGAGTCCAACCAATCTACACAAATCAACCATTTATGTTCCTGGTAATTGAGAGCAGACAACAGACGTTCCATGCTGTTGTGAGATTCTTTCATTTCAGCCGAGTGTCCAACAGGGATTGATGAAACCTTATTTCCGTTATTCAGAAGAACTGCCTTGAGACTTCTGTTAGACGAGTCAATAAAAAGTCTCCATTCCATGGCAACATACTTCATACCCATTAATTTCATTAGTTCAGCAATATTGTTGCAGTAAATCAGTGAAGACGCCTCATCGAACATAAGGAATTTTCTGAATTCTCTCTCGCGTTCCCGATATCAATAGAACGTTGTTCTTGGGGCAAGTAGATGTTTCTCTCGAAGACGAGAACCCAGCAGCTGGGCAGACTCCTTAGATAGGTTCAGGTCTCGTGTCAAGTCGATGAATTCGGCTTGGGTCAATGGCACCGATCGGTCGTCCTCTTCTGGCTCGTATACACCACACTCACCTGTATCAGTCATGTCAGTAGATTCGGAATCAGAACTAGATTCCATGATGACATCCGGCCCAGGAACAGTAACATCTGGTCCATGGGGGATTGGCTTTATGGTAGAAGAAACATTAGGGTATTGAACATGGTGCTTGTTCTTGCAATTGATGCCTTTTAAATTTGTCATGCAGAAGTAGCATTCAGTAACGTGATCTTTCCGTTCCCTCCACACAATTGGGACACTAAATAGCATACTCTTTCTTTACCTATTCCTCCAATCCCGTAAGTTCTCCACACATGTTTTGCAGCAGATAGGGGGAGCAAATGCCTTATCCTGTTCCTTTAGTTTGACTCCAAAATAAGCGTAATAAGCCTTCTTCACAAAATGCGTGATTTTCGCTTGACGGTCTCGAAGAACCACGTGTCCGCAGATAAAACAAAATTTGTTAGGATGGTTCTTACACTTCCGATCCATCGTACTGCACAACTAGACCGGAAAAGAGAAAGAATAACTAGTTAATTAAGGTAACCCATGACCAGCTGTAGCAAAAAACTAAGCCCATATACGTTTGGATGATAGCGCCATTTGGGAAAAATATGCTGTAATAAAAATTGAGTGTATCTTAGAAACCAGACCTGACCAAAGAAAATGAATGATATTTTTGAATTCAGGCTGCAAAAAAGATCATAAATAAGTTGGAAAACCCTTGACCTTTGAAAAAAAGTTTGGAAATGCAGGCCAGTGTTATTGATGTTGTATAAGATAACCATTATTAATGATCAATGCCTTTTTATCAGACTCGTCAGGGGGAGGACTTCAGGTTAGCCCCCCAATTTTTATCCTGGATCCGCCACTGCCTAAAAAATGCTCCATTAATATCGGTTGCAGCCTAACACAATCCACCACCACTTCTCCAGCATCCCTAAATTGAAGGTCAAGGACAATTTAGTGAACTTTAAAATCATAAACAAATTGCATGTTGCAGAAATCCTTCAAATCGCAAAAGTGTCACCACCAAATCGACTTAAACCGAACGAATTTAGAAACTGTATAAGTAAGACAATACCTATATATGTATATGTTAGTGTGTATGTATACATGTGTATGCATCCATTAGTGGTGCAGCAATGCTGGTATTAATACCGAATGCTTATTAATACCGGTATTGCTTAAAAAATAATTTCATTTAATGAAATTTTAACAAAAAAGTAACCTGACACAAATGTAAACTTTCAAAACGGAAAAGTAAAGAAAAAAAATAATTAGCGTCAAAGGAGGACTTATTTCATATAAAAATAATAAACTTTCTAAAAATTGAAAAACTTTTTTGGTCTAAAAACACATAGAAAGGAAAAGTTGACCCTCTGAACGAAAACCTTGGTAACGATGGATTTACTTCTTATTCTACCAAAATTTAATGTATTTTCCGAATCTAAAACTTTTGGGGTTCAAAGGTTGGACGATAAATGCTGCAAAAATTCCACTTTAGAGGTAGACATAAGTTGCTTGCGGGCTGACGGTGAAATGCCCAGTTTAAAAGTTATCTTACAAATTTATGACGAATCTTAACGAAATTTCCTGAAATTTTCGTTCATGTTAGTCGACTTGGAGATTCACATTACTTGAGAAGGCTTTACTTACCTTAGTAAAATTTTGAAACATGAAATTTTTTAAAGCTCTTTATATATCTATTTTGTTTTAATGAAGGGAAGACAAGAGAGATTTTTAAAAGTTTAATATATCTTAAAAACCGGCACTGTGTTAATCTCTACGAGTATATTATTCAATTGGGATTTTTCTCAAATACCGGTATTGATCGCCAGTATATATATATATATATATATATATATATATATATATATATATATATATATATATATATATATATATATATGTATATATATATATATATATATACAAAGAAAGCAACTACAGGATCTGCGGGGGATTATACAACCACCACAGGGCTATGCCATTTTTATTTTCTGTCTTTCAAATAAAATTTGAGGACAGAAAGAAAGATGCAGAAACCTGGTGTAACTGACTATAAATACATATAGTACAAGAGAAAATAAGAATTGTAGGCGAATGAGCAAATAAGACAAGAAACCGGAGGGGTTTTTTTAAAGGCAAGAGAGAGGGACATTAGAAGAATCCAGAATCAAAGGGAGCAGAGGGCGGCACAGTGAAGGCGATCCTTTACCGAGAAGACAGAAATAACACCAGGTGAAAAAGTTTTGAATTCTTGGCCGGGACTCAAACCCAGGTCTGCTGATTGCCGTCAGATCCGGCGTTATTTCTGTCTTCTCGGTAAAGGATCGCCTTCACTGTGCCGCCCTCTGCTCCCTTTGATTCTGGATTCTTCTAATGTCCCTCTCTCTTGCCTTTAAAAAAAACCCTCCGGTTTCTTGTCTTATTTGCTCATTCGCGTCCAATTCTTATTCCTCTTTTATATATATATATATATATATATATATATATATATATATATATATATATATATATATATATATATATATGTGTGTGTGTGTGTGTGTGTAACTGAATCATGAAAATATGGAACTCGATGAATATATAAATAAAGTCAAAGGCCTGCTGATCTCCCGTGTTTCATTTTCCTTCGTGGCTGTTGATTTTATATATATATATATATATATATATATATATATATATATATATATATATATATATATAACCGGTGTTCCAATAACTTAGACCGATTTGAAATGTGAGTTAAGTTTAAGTGTCTAATGATTTTTTTTTTTCTTTCAGATTTAACAACTTCAGTCTTTGGCAATTTTAACCATGGAAAGATTAATAATCGAACAACGTGTTAAAGTTATCGAAGCCTATTACGAAAATGGGCCTTCACACAAAAACGAATTTCGGGTACTTCGCGATTTTTTTGGTCAACATAATGGACCAACCGAGAGTGCAATTGGGAAAATTGTTAGTAAATTCAAACAAACGGGGTCGGTGGCAGATATGAAAACGCCATTGCGTGCTCGTTTACGACGTTCAGCTGAAAACATTGCTGCAGTTCGCGAGAATGTGGTCGAAGATCCAGACACCTCTATTCGTCATCGCGCGCAGGAATTGAACCTCTCCACAACAACGTTACATCGAATTTTGACAAAAGATTTGTCTCTGAATTGACACAAGAACTGAAGACTGCTGACCACTTGAAGCACCGTACATTCGTCAATTGGGTGCACGAGCAAAGACAAGCCGATGATGATTTTTCGCAAAAAATCATCTTTAGTGATGAAGCCCATTTTCATCTTGGTGGATTAGTTAATAAGCAGAATTGTCGCATTTGGGCTGATGAAAATCCCAGGAAGATTGTTGAAAAGTCACTGCATCCACAAAAGGTCACTGTTTGGTGTGCATTTTTTGCAAGCGGAATCATTGGGCCGTATTTCTTCGAAAATGATGCCGGGAATTCTGTTACGGTGACAGGCGAGCGATACCGTGCCATGATAACCAACTTTTTATGGCCGGAATTGAATTCTATTGAATGCCTAAGATTTGTGGTTTCAACAGGACGGCACCACATGCCACACAGCCAATGCAACAATGGCTTTATTGAATGAGAAGTTCCCAGGTCGCATCATCTCTCGAAACAGCGAGGTCAATTGGCCACCACGATCGTGTGACTTGACGCCTTTAGATTTCTTCCTTTGGGGTCATCTCAAAAGTAAGGTCTATGCCAACAAGCCAACAACAATTCAACAGCTGAAAGATGAGATAATAAGGCCCATTGGTGAGATCGAGGAGCAACTATGCAGAGACGTCATAAAAAATTGGGGCCATAGAGTGGAGGTGCGCCGCAGAAGCCTTGGCGGACATTTAGGTGATATTATTTTTCACACATAATTGCCATGACTCAAATAACATGATCCAATAGTGACATCAATAAAATTTTACCAATAACACTGTTTTATTTACTGCTAACTTCGATCCGTCTTAATGGAACACCCTGGTTGTCGGGAATTCGAAGCCTCAGGGACAAGTGGCGCAAGTTCATTGAAGTCTAGGGTAATTATATTGAAAAATATTAAAACACTTTCCTCATATCTCGTTTCCTTATAACGGAATTGCAAAACTTATTGCCCGCCCCTCGAATATATATATATATATATATGGAAAAACTCACAAAGTGCACGTGAGTCAAAGTTATGGAGATACACCAATAAAGGAAAAGTGAAAAACGATTCCGAACGCTTTCGTCTTTATTCTTAAAGACTTTTTCAAGGAATGATCAGGAGGCAGGACATACATTGCCTTAAATAGTGGAAGGGGGGATTAGACTACCCACCTCTGAACCTTAATGAAGGGGTAAAAAATCCTGAAACAACTTTATTTGAGATTTTATGTTTGTAGTGATAATGGGGTCTAGCATGAACAAATCAGGGCTAAGGTTGAAATTTGGGAACGCGTTAATGGAGATACATTCTAATATATTTCTCGAAATATAATTACTGCATTTTATGACTGGTTTTGCATTATTCCAGTTAATGCTATGGTTAAGATTGTATATATGTAGAAAAAGCGCAGATTGTTCATTGTGATTACGTACATTGGCTTGATGCTGCTTAACCCGGACATCTAGTTCTTTCCCGGTTTGTCCATAATAACATTTTTGGCAGTTGTTGCAGCCTATCGAATAAACAATGCCAGGTCGGGGAATTTTGACAAGGATGCGATAAACTGTAGTCTCGTACTTAAAAATAACATTTATGTTCAGAGGCCTAAGTAAACGAGGTAATTTAATGAAAATATGGTTATAGGATAAAACTAATAAGTTTTTGGCCTGAAACTTAGGGATATTAACATTAGTTTGATTATAGGAACGCTTAGCGGACTTATAACAATTATCGAGAAAGTACACAGGGCAGCACAAATTTATCCCTATTTTATATATTCTATCGACTTCTTTGTCTAAGTATTCTGGTGAGACAATTCTAAGGGCACGCAAAAACATAGAGGAGAAAAAACTTTGTTTGATGTTATTATGGTGGTTAGAATAAAAATGTATATAAGAGTCTATTGCTGTGGGTTTTCTATATATTTCCTATTTGAAACAATGGTTTGTCCGATGAATTAGAATTTCACTTAACTGTTCACTCTCTACTCAAAGATCCCCTGACCTCATTAGCAAATTTAAATCTTCAAATGCTTCCCTTCCCTACCTTTATGGTGTTATTAAAACCCCTAAACCTGATAACCCAATGAGCCCCATCATTAGCTCTGTTGGGTGTGTTTCCTATACCCTATCAAAATGGTTATCCTCTCTCCTAAGCCCTTTGGTTGGGACCATTTCCAATTCGCATATTATCAATAATATGCACCTCATTAGTAAACTTAATGAGCTCCCCTACCCTGATAGTTTTAGCCAGGTTAATTTCGATGTTTGTTCCCTCTTTACTAAAGTTTCCGTACCCGATCTCTTGAATTTCCTTGAAGAACATCTCGACACAGTTGCTATCCCTATACCCGCTTCTACCCTCATTAAACTCATTGTTCTTTGCATCAACAATTGCAAGTTTACCTTTAATGGAAAATTTTATCACCAAACCTTTGGAATGGCAATGGGGAACTGTTTGTCCCTTGTACTCGCAAACCTATACATGGAATTCTCGAATCTAGGATACTTTCCCAAATTAATGAAACTCCTATAGCTTGGATGCGATATGTTGATGACATTCTTTGCCTTTGGCCTAATAATTTAAATATTAATACATTTCTTAGTAAAATTAATACCGTAGTGCCCTGGAACAGTGTAAAACCAGTCATAAAATGCAGTAATTATATTTCGAGGAATATATTAGAATGTATCTCCATTAACGCGTTCCCAAATTTCAACCTTAGCCCTTGTTTGTTCACGCTAGACCCCATTATCACTACAGACATAAAATCTCAAATAAAGTTTTTTCAGGATTTTGTATCCCCTAATTAAGGTTCAGAGGTGGGTAGTCTAATCCCCACTTCCACTATTTAAGGCAATGTATGTCCAGCCTCCTGTTCATTCCTTGAAAAGGTCTTTAAGAATAAAGACGAAAGCGCTAGGAATCGTTTTTCACTTTTCCTTTGTGGGTGTATCTGCATATATATATATATATATATATATATATATATATATATATATATATTAATATTGATACATCTATAGTTAAAATAAAAATAGTCCTACAAAGTACGGTGGGTAATTTGTCTCGTAACTACAATATAAAAGAAAAATGAGTTCATTTATACAAATACATTTACCAAAGTTACACAGGTTAAAGAGTTAAAGTATTTTACTATTCAATGCAATTGCCGCGGCCTCAACCACGGCCTCCAGGCGGCATAGGAACCTGCTGCAAGTCATCTTTGGAGGACACATCAAGTCAGCGTTTGTTTAGAAGTCCACGACTTGGTGGGTCCTGGCAGAAATTCCTCTCGTCTGAGAGGAACCAAAACATACCAAGCTTGAGGGGATGCTTTAGTTTGTTCACAGGCTTCACATCACACTCCTTCCGCCTGTCCTTCATCTTCAGCGACAGAAGCTGGCCCTTTCTTATCTTGTATTAGTAGATGTCTTCATTCACGAACTGCTTAATGAGAGAAACTGACATTCCCTCGTCATGGCTTGATGGGATCGTTGTCAATGATGGTTTGGATCTCCGCTACAAACTCGGGGTTCTTTTCATATGAGAACGACTAGAGTGAGGTTTCCGAGGAGCAGTACCCTCTTAATCATAGCCTGAATCATCCAACTCTTTCCCAATCTTCTTTACCATCCTCAGGCTGACACGCAACACTGGGAGATCTTCACATTGGGGCTCCCGGTGTGAATATCAAGAACCATAGCTTCCATTTGCCAACTTTTTTGAGGATTAAATTCAGCCATAGTAGTGCATACTTCACATACGATACACAACTGAGTCTACAATGATAGAAATAAGAGAGAACCGACGCCAGACAACACACATGCGAGGAATTCAGAGTTACCAAGGGCGAAAATTTACCAACCTCACCCTGTAGGTGACCGCACATAAAGGCGTTAAAAGTCATAAAAGACCACGGTGAACCTATATTATTAGGAGTAGTAGTTGTAATAGCATGTATGCTAGTTTCCTTTACTAAAATATCTACAAACTTTCTGTCCACAACTGACTCTCCCCATAATTATTTGTTCATTCATTAGAGTCAACCAATTTAATGAGGAAACTCATCCTTAGACTCGCTTAATCAAACTCACTAAACGCATCGATGAATATACAGTGATTGCAATCAACCTTTGTAATTTTGGTATTCGTTGACAATTATGGTCAAAATATTAATCAGGTTATTAAATTTGTCTAAAGCCACGTTTCACGGTCGGAAAATACTCTAAAGCTTTTTGTTGGGTGAGTAGCAAATCAATTAATTCGACAATGGCGCTTCGTAGCTTGATTAACGAGTCTCTCCACAGAAAAGCAGATTTGAATCAAATGTTAATTGTGTTCAGATCCTTTTGAACCCACAAATAAATGTGAGTGTGTGCATGTATACCAATTCATACGAGGTGGTTTACACACATAGGTAAGGGAGACTGAATTTAGGACAGATTTAGGAGGCCGAGGTCAAAGTTATTATTAATGGTTAAGGTAATCGTTTTGTAGCTTCTTAGGGGGCATTGTCATGTTCTCCTTTCGAATATATCAGGATCAAAGAAAACTAAAATTCTTATTTCCCTCTCTCTCTCTCTTTCTCTCATTCATCTTCTCCCTCACCCTCTCATTCACCCTTGCAATCAGCTTATCGTTTACCCTCACTCTCTCACCCTTACTCTCTCTCACCCTATCTCTATCTTTCACATACTCTCCCACCTCTCGTTCTCACCTTCTCACTCTCGCCCACCAATCTCTTGCCCCCTATCTTTCTCATCCTCATTCACCCTCTTTTACCTTCTCTTTCTTTCACCCGATCTCTCTCTCTCTTCCATATAATATAATGCATGATAGGACATGCAACTGGAGGTTCAGGCTCCGAAGCCTACTTGACTTATTTTGCTCGCTGACATAAACACGGTAGAACAAATGAATACCCTATCATAAGTTTTATTAATTGAAATGACAAGAGAGTCTAACAAAAATTCTGCTTAGTGTAACGCCATAAAAGTAAACTTATTTAAATTAACCGTGAGCCTGATAACGGAGAAAACATGGATCAATACCTAATCTCAGTAATAGATTAAATATTAACAATGATCACATTTTACTCTCACTGATCAGTTAACAGTTCCATGTCTGCAATTGAGAATGTTGGATGATGTGTAAAGGTGTCAAAATAAAAAGGGAAAATATATTCTTTAGAATTTTGATTTGTAAATGGAAGATTTCGCCACGTGTAAAGGCATGACATAAATATTGGTCGTAAAGTGCAATATAGCGCATCGAATGGTAAGTATGTACAGTATTTAGTCTACTCTCAATTTGACAAAGCATGTTAATATTCAATTTTAGGCCCCTGTAATGCTCAATGGTGAATTTAACCTTGGATGGAAAAATTGTTTTGCAGGTAAAAAAAATATATAGCGAGAATCAGAATCATCCATGATATTTTTAATACTTGTTTGCCCAAGTCATTAACCATTTATCGAACACAAATTATGTAATATATATGAATGTGCCTAACAATGAAGGCTATTAGTAAGAAATGTAGGAAGCCGTTGTAGTGGAATCAGGAGATAGCTAGGAAAATTTCTGAGAAGAAAAGGGCATACATACCATAGATTACAGAGAGAAAGTACTTTTGACAATTTAAATCATTATAGGTCGACCAGAAAGGAGCTAAATAAGATTATTTAGAAGAACAAAAGGGGCGGCAGAAATTAATTTAGCTCAAAATAATAATAAAGATCCAAGAAAATTCTTTAGTTATTATAGAATTAATAACAAATCTAACGGTGATAAAATAGGGCCTATTAGATATGAAGGGGTTTTGAAAGAATCTGATAAGGTTCCACATAGGAGACTAGTTCACAAATTAAAAATGCATGGGATATGTGGTAAAGATTTGAATTGGATAACTGAATGGCTGAAAGACAGGGAACAGAGAGTTGTGCTGAATGGGGTGAGGTCACAGTGCAGGGACGTTATCAGTGGCGTACCTCAAGGATCCGTTCTAGGCCCTTTAATATTCAGTTTATATAAATGATCTTGGGGTGGCTGTAAATAGCAAAGTGGCATTTTTTGCTGATGACACTAAATTGGTAGATGCAGTCAAAGAAGTTGAGGGTAGCTTTAAAGTACAGAGTGACTTAAATAACTTATTAGCTTGGGCTCAGAAGCGGCGGATGACTTTTAACGTTAAACAAAATGCAAAGTTCTTAACATGGGAAGAGATAATAGGGAATTTAGCTAAGAAATGGATGGGCATTGGCTGAATTCAGTGGTGGATGAAAAGGACTTAGGCATAGTAGTAGATATGTCACTGAAGTTTTCAAAGCAGTGTATTGAGGCAAAAAATAGAGCAAATATGGCGCTAGGTACAATAAGAGGAATGTTAGCTACAAGAGTAAAGGTTATTCTTAAACTCTACAACTCTTATGTTAGGCCACATTCAGAGTACTGTATACAAGCATGGTCACCACATTTTAGACATGACATCAACCTGCTAGAGTCAGTACAAAGGAGGGCAACAAAAATAATACCTTCCCTGAAGCACCTTGAATATGAAAATAGACAGGTACTAAATATGTTCTCATTTGAAAGAAGATGTGTAAGGGGAGATATGATTTAAGCTTTTTCAAATCTGTTATGGCATGGATAAGTTGGATTTTAGCAAGTTATTTGAGTTGGAAGGTAGTAATAGGACAAGGGGTCACCACTTAAAAATTTAAAAAAACAGAGGTGCAGGTTAGATGTTAGAAAATATTTTCTCACCAATAGAGTGGTAGGATTACTGGAATAGTTTGCCATCTTGAATGTATTCAAACGCAGATTAGATGATTATATAGGGAGGGAGGGTTAACTTTGGGGGGTATTCTGGACTCATTCCTGTGGATGCAGTTTTTTATTATTGTATATTACGATTGATTTGGATTTTGACGAGTCTTGATGATGATGCCTTTTGTTTTTGACACATTCCTGTGTATGGTTCAAATTGTATATTGTAGATGCATGATCTGACACAATCCTATGGATTGTTTGAATTGTATATTGTAGATGCATAATCTGACACAATCCTATGGCTGCATTTTGTGGATGGGTTTTGACAGATGCGGATGACCTTTGATAGGCCCTTGTGGCTTTTGTCATCCGTGAAATTATGTATGTTATGTTATAATGCACTGTACTTCGTTATTTTTGCCCTCAATTTCATACTATCCCCTCTAATCCCGTGCCTTTCCGAGCCAAATTCATTCAAACTCCATATTACATGTTTAAACTAAATACTCTACACTCCTCTTTATTTTTCCACATTTCCTCTCATTTCCCCTCCTGTACTTGTACATCCTCCTATTTATTTCTATTTCCATACATTACTCTATAAGACCACCCACTTTCATTCTATTCCCTACAACCCTTGAAAAAAAAGGGTCTGAATGTTGCAAATAAGACAATTGCCCCTGGCAAAATTCTCCGTCGGATAACTACTCATCCTTGGATATTATCAACAGGAAAATTACCACTAGGAATATTGCTCATGAAAGATATGTCCTAGAGGAAAAACTGCCACTTGTATATTTATTTTTAGCTACTAGAACAACAGCATACCCTAGCTAAATAAACCCTAGCCTACCTTTGGCAGACCCGAATGGCAGTTTCTCCTGTGAATTATCCCACGTGGGCAAGATCGCCAGTGGCAATTTGCCACGCGCGTTGAAAAATTATATCAATAATTTTGTTAACTCTAGTAACTAATAAAATTTAGCCTGTAAACTTTCTCTGTAAAATATTTATTATTATTTATTAATATTTGTCAGACTGAGATTTTCCTCAATACCTGTTTCCGCGATCGACCCTCTGGGGTCGATTCTAAATAATATTGAGACCAGGCAATGGCTTCGCCACTCCCCCCGCCGTCCTACGGGAGGAGTTGCACTTTGCTACTAAGATTAAAATTTTAAATCTAAAAAAAAAGCAGCCATGGTTAAATTTTTAAAAAAATTTTGAACTTCGCCAATTATAATAATTAAAAAAAGGAACTCTAAACTAAATTTTCCCCCTTCCAAAATATCACGATGCTAAAATATAGTTATAGAAGAAGATATATAAAAGTAAATTTTCTGAAGTTCACCATTTGTAATTCTTTGGGTTTTCAAAATTTCACAAAATTTCGATACTTATATTTATTTCTGAACTTCACCATTTTGTTTTTTGATATTATAAAAGAATTATTAGAAATAAGTTTGATAAAAAAAAACATAAGTCATAACCAAACAAAGATGAAATTATTATTCAAATACTCAAAAAAATCCCCTTTTTAAATTATAGAGTTAGTGATGATGATGATGATGATGACGACGACACTAAATGGATAATTTTACTTTGAAATTTCCTGTAGATTATGTAGAGTTTGTACATTAGATTTTTAGAAAGATCGCTATTTAACACTTTCAGTTCGACAACCAGTGGCCCCAAATACCCTCCCCCCCCATCCCCCTGAAACGCTGCAAAGAACACCTGCCACCCTTTCCTTTGTGGTGAGTGTGGAGAAGTGGAAAATGTGAGAAAGGTACATTACTCACGTAATTAAGATGCTAGGTAGGGAACAGGGAAGCGTAACTCTCCTGCCCCCCTTTATCTTAATAGGACCATCTCCCCTTAAGGCAACCAACGAGGGCATTTCTTACGAGCGGGTAGGGAAAATGACGTGAATCAAGAACTGGGTGTAGTCCATGTCAACCCTGAGGGCCAAAGCCACAAAGCTCTTAAGGGTTGTTCGTAGATACGAGCCCACCAGCCTCCTCAAAAGTACGAACTTGCCTTTGTCTGAATGACGAGAAATGGTTTGGCAGAATTATGAAACGACAATAAATCAGATTCCGATGAATGGTGGCCCCAAACAAATGTCACGTTTGAAAACCTAAAAACTCCTTTACATGTCCGAAATATCACACATGTACACACGAACACGAATCCGCACATTCTAATTCCATTAGTGTGGGAGTCTGCACTGTTTTGTACACAAATATGTGCCTTCATTATGCCGCCTCCCCAAATGAGTGGAGTAGGGGCTGGAGTGGGGGTAAAAATGTCGTATAAGATCGAAATGAGGATAAGGCAGTTAAAATGTAATCCGACTCATCCGTTATTTAGTGGGGTCTTGGCCCCCTTTCAGTATTTTTCTTTTGTGTAAGACGTCGATGAAGCGACGGCAAAAACACGACAATTTTCAAACGACTGATCGCAGTCTCTGAACAGGAATAATTCGCGTTTTAAACACGCTCAATTCATGTTTTCGTCGGGACACGTTTTCAAAGACGTAGTGGGAATTTCAAAGGGGGGAGGTGCGGGAATTACTCTGGAATGGGATTTATCTCGGGGGTGGCTGGTAGGGGAGTTTTTGTACTGTGTCATTTTTAGATGTGGGATTTTGGAAGGATGAAGATGACTGTTTGAGATTTTTGGATATTGATTTTTTTTTAGAGGGGGTTAATTTCTATAGTGTAGGATTTTCGGAGGGGCAAGGAATGTCTATAGTGTGAGTTTTAAGGAGAGTAAATATCTAGGGTGTGGGTTTTCTCCGGAAGTTTTTTTTCAGATGGGTAAATTTTTTTTGTGAGGGATTTTTGGATGAGTTTTTTTTTTACAAGTTGGATTTTGGGTTGTGGGCTTTAAGGTGGGGGTAAATTTCATGGAGATGTAGAGGTGAATTTCTCTGAACTCTGATTTCGGATGCGGAGGTGAATTTCTATGCAATAGGATTTTCGTGTATATGTGTTTAAAGTATGGTGATAAATTATTTGGGGTGAGATTTTCCGTTGTGAGTTTAGGGTGGTGAGAATTTCTCTGGTGGGATTTTCTAGTTGTATTTTTTAAGACTGGTGGATTTCTCTGGGGTAGGATTTTCGTGTGTGCGTTTTAGGTTGGAGATGAATTTCTCTGGAGGGAGGTTTTCTGGTGTGGGTTTTAGGGTTGACTTGATTTTCTCTAAAGTGGGATTTGAGGATGTGAGTTTGAATGTGGGAGTTAATTTCTCTTAAGTGGGGTTTTGAGATGTGGGTTGTAAGGCAGGAAAATTTCTCTGGGGTTGGATTGTGAGTTAAATTTCCTTGCATGTCATTTTAGGGGGTAACTCTGGATTCCAGGGGGAAAGGACTGTTTGTAAATATATGGTTGTGTGAGGTTATGTTTTTGGGGGTTGGTTGGATTGGGAGTTTGGAGGCGACGTGCTTCCTTCACAATTAAGGGATTAGTGTCTTTTTTCGTCATGATCCAATTAATGGCTGCCATTATTTAATTTCCCGGCGCGCGACGCCGGTTATCATTAGACAAGCCACTCGGTTTCTATGGAATGGCTGAGGGCGGAGGGGGCTGAAGGCTCCGCTCCCATAAATCTACACCTGGGCGTGACTTGTCAGACAGGGGGCACTGGAAAGGAACCGTGCAATCTTGCCCCCCGCCCTCTCTCGAGCGTAACAGTAGACCTGCCGTTTGTTTGTATGTGTGACAGGTGTTAATAAGCGTGTTTGTTCATTTGTTGGTGTATCGGAGGAGAAAATTTATTTTGTGTTTCGGGAAAGCGACTTTCGAACTGGTGTTTGTGTGTGTCACTCGGCACTACTTAACTGGGTCATTTGAGTTTAGGAATAGAGACAAAATAGAAAGAGATTAATGAAATGGCTGAGGTAATATGTATTGCCTGACCTAGCTTGATGACCTCACATATCAGTGACGCCACTCCATTATTAGTAGTAGTTTTGCTTCTGCGGACGTCATTGATGACATCATCCTTCGAGGTGAGGTAATAAATACAACTTCCAAGCTATCCTGAGATCACAGCCTGCCCTATGTGGTTAGGAAACTATCACCCCCTTATATGTGGTGATCCAGTGTGCGAACGGGAGACGCTCATACACTCTACCCCCATATCCCCTCTTTAGGCTGTCCTTTGTTATCCATAAACGATTTTCATTATTCCTGCTCTTTATTTTTTATTTGCCTTGTCTTTTCCCCTCCTTTCACCGTAACCGGAACAGACTACACCGTTGCCTTAAGCGTAAGAAGGGGAAATGCGACAATTGAAGTGTACATTTGTATACTTTCGCGGTCACTCTCGTTATTCACCTCGAAGTGGTAGAAGATAACTTCTCGGAAGGTTTCCTCCGAGCCTTTGTAAGGTTTATCGGTCGCTGTTCTTGCCCTGTTCTGGTGTATAGCGGCAACAGCGCTAATTTCCGTTCTGCTAGTAGCATTATCACTTACCTTAAAGATTACCCTGACCTTCAATCCTCTATGCTAATGAAGAATCATCCCGGCTAAGGTTCAAGGGTTTGAGGGGGATATGGGAACGTCTCATTGGGTTAGTTATGTCCCGTATAAAAAAGACTATGGGCAAGAACCTTATATCCGAAGATGAACTGCGAACATTAGTGACCAGCGTGGAAGCCACGTTAAATGATCGCCCACTTACTACAATTGGGAGTGATATTGAGATTGAAGTCCTCACTCCATCCCACTTACTTTGTGGACACAGGCTCACACCCCTACATCAAGTATACACAAATCTCGCCCTTAACTTTAATGAGCGCGAACTTACTAAAAGGAAAAATCGGATGGAAGCATTGATAGCCTCTCTCTAGAATAAGTGAATGTCTGATTCCTTGTCTTCCTTAAGGAAGCCCAAACTTCCTTATTACGGAGTTTATTCCATTGTGCCGTCAGTTGGAGAAATAGTCCTCGTTCATGATGACGGTAAACGTATTTTGTGGCAAATGGCGCGTATCCTTAAAGTGCATGAAGGTAATGACGGGATTGTGCGGTCCGCTGATATCAGGACAGAGAACGGGATAGTATCTCGCTTCATATCTAGGTTATACCTTTTAGAGGTACGAGGCAACATAGAGAGTGAGTGTAAAAATGTTATTCCCGAGTATTCTGAAGGCGGCACACTTGTTCGTCCCCGTAGAGCCGCGACTAAAGCTACACGAGCGCTCATAACTTGCCAGCTCTCGGATTAAAGCTAAGGTGCGGTTCTTTGGGCGGGTATGTGTCGAATTTATTACTTTAAATCCCACATTTATACTCGTCGTCTCAATTCAGCCAAGCCTGGTACAAGTTAGGATTACATCGAAGAGTTGAAAGCAGGCTTTGAAGGGCCTTCGTGGGTGTTTCGTGCGGCAGTCTGCTTTTGCCCATCAATCGGTGTACTCTGGTTATTTATTAATTGGTGTACAAACTAAATACCTGAGCCTACCGATGAGAAGTAGGTTCATATAGCAGTGTGGAAGTGTCTAGAAATCTAAGAACGATCTCGCTGCCCTCTGGCTCGGGGTTCCTTCTTGATAGCTGAGAGAAAGCGTCATACTCACGTGGCTTTCCTGGGGGCAAACCTTCATTCCCCTTTCTTCATAAAGGAATTAGGCCATTCCCGGCGGAGCGACTCACTGTATACAAGCTCCCTTAGAATATTTGTTGGTTCTCTACGGGATGGACGGGGGGGGAGGCTCTGGTCTGGCGATTGGTAATGGTACCAGGCCTACTTAGGCCTTTTCTATTAGGTTATTACTTTTATGTTGGAAGTTGTTGCCTACAGGTTCCCTGGGGCTTTCCATCCCTACTTTCGAGATTTTACACTGACCTTGGCAACTACCAAGGGTTCCCTTGATGTCAACCTTTTAGATTACCGTCCTTCGACTTGTCGAAGGACGACTAACAAGGGAATTCAAAGCAAAAATTTGGGAGCATTGATCCCTCGGAAGCCGAAGGTAAATCTTGTATTTTTCTCCTTATCATAATTTTCTTTGTGCAGGATTTTAGCTTAGCTCCGAACCAGCTCGGCCAGAGATTGTTTTTAGATTGCTACACATTAAATTTTAATCTAAACCGTTCTTCGGGAGGAAAATCCTACACATACGTACATACGCACATCATATGAAAAGATTTTTAAAAGGGTGTTTAATACTCTCTTTCCCCCGTAGTATCGAAACTGACGCTCACGGAAGACAGAGACAGAGGGGAATCAAGAAAAATGAGAAATAATAAGAAATAGAATAATATGATGGATTTAGTTAAGGAGTAGGATGGTAGATTCTAGCAAGTTCGTATGATAGAGCAAACTATTCCGACAATACGACCTGAGATGCCTGTACGATAATATACAACCAACCCGCGGGCCCAATGAGAATTTAAAGGAAAATGATTTTGAAGGCATGAGATGGAATTCCGAAGGAAGTTCACACTAAAGGTCAGTCACATATCCTTCCCAAAGGTCTAGGTTCTGACACTTATGGCATCCCAGTATCTCAAGTGCTAGAATAATGGCACTATTCACCCATTCTTGTGCGCATGAATGGCAATTGCCTCAGAATACATACATTTACTTATTTGGAAACAGTGGGTTCGCAACTGCCCTCGAGTTGTCTACTTCATGCAAGGAAAATATATCCCAATCATCAGTGTGAAGATACTCGAGCCGAAGATTTTTCCTCCCATCAGCACCTATTAAGATCTCTCAATCTAAAGCGCAGATGTTGAATGTCTTTCCTCAAAATATACAGCGATCGAATTACTCCCGAAGCAGCTGTTAAAAATCGGTCCACCTGAGGAACAAGTATTTATAATCCTCCTTCCTAATAAATTGACCTTGATCAAAATCATTTAAAGACGATCCTATCTTAAAAGGAATTGCAATGGATCTTAGGTCTAATACGGCAGTGTAATTTGGCCGAAGATCTTATGCTAAAAAGGTTGGAATGGATATTATATACTTATATGGCTGCATAATTAGGCAAAGGATTGTGATGGCTTAAGATAGTGTTTCAGCTTTGATCTCAAATGCAATTATCTTTTACTAATAAATGAATGGGTAATTCATAACTGGGGATATTTCTCATAAGTCATGTTGTGAGAGAGGAGAAAACAGACAGACAGAGGCTTATAGGTTTTTTTTACGAGTTTTACTATTGATTAGCATTCTGTAGAAGCCTACCTCAGTGGAGAATTACAGGTTATCGTAGGATACTTACCACAGGAGATACTAGTTATTTAAAACAGATTCGTACCGTTTAAATCCTCTGCCAGTGGATCCGAACCATGGGAAAGATAGGAAGAAGAACAAGGGGAGAGAGATGGAAAGGAAAAGAAAAAAAGGAAGATTAAAGTTTCTTTAATAAGACGTCTAAATGTCTTAATAAATATCATATTTATATAATTTTTAAAGAAAAATTACCCAACTCAACCCATCCCTTAGTGGCTCCCCGTGATTAAACGAGGGTGAATTAACCAAACCTTCTTTAATTACAGCCATGAACTTGGCGCTCATGGTTGATTATAAGCCTCTAAGACGTCTGGCGGTGATAGCACCGTTATTACGGCCGTTTCAAAGGAGCGTTTGCTCCAAGGAACCATTTTAAGAGCTCGATCCACATATCTACATACGATTACATAAAAACACATGAGCTCATACTTAATATCAAATCAAAGACGCTTATTTTGCTGTAAAGGAAGATTTTAAGTCTTCAAAATAAATATACATCATCACATACTGAAGATCAAATATAACACGCAGGGTTTTGCTGCAGGAAGGATTTTAAGTGCTCAGGATGCCTCCCTTAGTATTTCGCACACGTGTGCTCACATGAATGTGCAGGGAAATATGGGAGATCATGCAGTTGCCGCAGTAATGTGCCGGGGAGCGCTCCATCAAATGGCGGTGCTCCCGCGAGTGTACTCGATTCGGAGATGACATAAGACAACCTGAAACTGTCTGGGCATTAGGGGTTGGAATGGGGAGGGGGTTGTGGAAGGACCACGGAAACAGTCATGGCGCAATGACAAGCAGCTTTAGGTTCTCGCGGCCGTCTCCCATCTTCTTTGCCAGGCAGCCAAAAGAAGCGACCTGATTCCTGCCATGTAGTCAGTGTGTGGAAGAGCGAAATCCTGGTCCGGTCCTCCAATCTTTGCTGAATGTTTGGCACAATGTTAAGCACGCTCATTCCCCGCATTCCCTACATGTCCAGGAACCCAGCAGAAGAAAATCTCGACATCCACCCGGCTCAGGCAGCCGTGGCCTTAAGGATGATCCGAACCAGGGGTTGCGGAGGTGCCAATGCCTCAATAGCACCCAAGTCAATCTGGTACCCTGGTAGTTTCTATAAATCACAATTCGGTCCGCGAACCGTCACAACCCATAGTCTCCAGTACCGAGCTGTGTATTGCAACCAGCTCAGCCATGAAGTCAGGCCTAGCACTCTGTAAAGCCCCACCGACTTCAAACAAGATGGACAGGGCATGAAAGCCCAACCCCTCTTCGGATTTAAAGCCATTTGTATACACTGACACGACTCTAAAAACATGAACTGTGCTCTAAAAAGCACTTAAGCAGTGCTCCCGGTGCTCTAGAAGCTTTGAGGGCAGAGGTGTGGCGACAAATGGTCAAACGTGTTACCCTCCAGGGTGGCGTCCTGGCGAAAACCAAAGGCAAGACCGGCCCGAAAGCTACGTCGACCTCTCGAAACAGCCGCCTAGACTTAAAGACTTAGGGTATGATTGACGTCTCTCGGTGGCATATGTCGAGATTGACCGCGAATGCGATAGGAGCCGTTGGCAACCGAGACACCTGTGTAAAACAGGATAATACCCTATTTATGTGATATTATCTAATATTTATGGGTTAATTTTTTATCCTTGTTTGTAAATTTATCGAGTTTATTTTCATAATTGCGGTGCTTGAATTGCTGACTACTTCTTGTGGTAGTCTATTTCAGACTTGAATGATGCGGTTAATAAAAGCAAATATTCCCGTCGATGTTTGGAATTCCACTTCTTCCATAGTAACGTAGTAACTATTCGCACACAAAGTACAATACCAATTCTCGGAGCCAAAGTAAAATTACAAATATTCGCTTACAAAGTACAACAAAAAATTACTCGCTACCAAATTACTAAACAAAATGCATCCACAAAAAAAACAAATACTGGTAACTAAAGTACGATAACAAATATTCGAGGCCAAATAAAATAACTAATACTCAAAGCCAAAGTAAAATAACAAGATTCGCAGGCAAAGTACAATAAGAAGTGGTCTAAACAAGTACAATATCAAATAGGCGCCGTCAATTTAAAATAAAAAATACTCGCAGCCAAAGTACAATAACAAATAGCTCCAGCCAAAGCATAATAAAAAGTATTCTCAACCAAAGAACACTCTCAAATACTCGTAGATAAAATACAAGAACAAATACTCGCTTACAAAGTACATTTACAAATTCTCGCACTCAAAGTTCTATAGCAAATACTCGCAGCCAAAGTGCAATATCAAATCCTCGCAACCCAGTACAATTCAAAACAAAAACTTACAGCAATTTACAATAAAAAATACCTGCAGTCAAACTACAATAGCAAATAATCGCATCCAAATATCATTTAAGATACGAGTACTCGCAGTCAAAGTACAATATCAAATAATGATAGCCAAAATAAAAGAGCTAATCCTCATGGATAATGGAAAATAAAAAAACCTCTCCGCCAGAGTAAGATAACACCTCCTCGCAGCCAAAGTAAAAAAAAAAGAAAAAAATAATACTCGCATCCAAAATACGATAACAAATACATCCAAAACCTAGAAGAGAATGTAACCGATTTTACTTAGAATATTTCCTCGGTGTCCTAAAAGTCCCACATCAAGTCAGAATTCAGAGAATCTACGTTTTTCTTTTCATGTGGGGCTTATAGGTCACCCTGTAATCTGTATATCGTAAATATATTGATAACAGTATGAATAGTGGCCAGTTTTATTTTTTGGTCTGCCTTCAGGTTCTTTGAAGTTAGGACCACTTAAAATATTATCCGATACACAGGGTCTATGAGAGGGGAGATTTTAGTTAGTACATCAGTTCGTGCACGGAAACCTGAGAAGGGGCCCATGACTTTCTGAAGGACCCCGATATCCAGAAGTATTTTCTTTTAGCTGTTTTTTTCATTCGATTTCTTCTCTTTTTTTTATTTCAACTGTTTCAATTTAATAAAAAAACCCAGCGTGGCCACCATTTCATTATTTAGCATACGGGCATTATTTGCTATGTTTGTTCACTTCGTTCACAGAATTAGGAAAGTGTGCGAGAGAAAAAGGTTCTTAATTTCACAACACATTCCAAATTAGGGTGCAAGAAAAAAAAATCCCAATGATCCTCGCGTGCGCGCTAGAATCATTATAATAAGATGTTTACGTCTTTCCAATCCAAATTTCACTGGTTCTTTTTTAAAACCACCCACAAATTAGCACTCCAATATCATACTGAACTTAATAATGAGTTTGCATATATATGGCTACATATGCTTGGTATGGACTAATGGGTTTGTTGTGGTTTGTTACAGGTGCTTGGCATGCAGGCCGATGGTTTTAGTGGACGGTGGGGCGGTGACGGAACAGCTGGCGCTTGCGGCCCGCTCAAACATGCTGTGCTGCGGTGGAAGGAAGGTAAGTCATCTGTACTTGCCCGCAACAGCAAATGGGGCGGAAATGATTAAATACAGAGTAATTGTATCTTTTGGTAAATATCTAGGACAGTGGAATAGGAAGACAGAAGAAAAATATACCAAACTTTCTGTTGTGCTTAGTTACAAGGGTGTATATAAAGATTAGGTTGAGTGGTTTAAATTGTTTAGTTTAAACAATTTTGTATTAGTATTTTACAAGATAAATGTAAAATTAACAATTTAATTGGATTTTCCTAAGTTTTATTCACATCTGACGTTATTTTATAGACCAGATACTTAAAGGTTCAATTTTGTGTGAGTGCAATTTGTATTTACCCATGAAGATGAGATTTGAATGTATCTCATCAACAGGTACAGAACAAAAATGCATTTTTATATTTGACTTGTAAAATTAAAATAGAAAAACATTTCTTGTTTAATAAAACAAAATTAATGAGCCTGCCTAACCTTTTTACTGGTCTATATGTAGAAAAATACAATATCTTAAACACTTCCGTGATCTAATAGGCTAACGACAATCGCATTCATAGAAATGTCTTAATAAAAGAATTCTGAGAAAAGAAGATCTCTTTCAATACATAACTAATGTTACGTCTTCTCGCACTCTAATTCAGCTGTATAATGAATAGTCAAACAGAATTAGTGCTCGATTTAAGGTGTTCAGTCTTCCCAATTCTTTGTACAGCTTCTCGCCTCATTCATTCAGCTGTACAATGACTTGTGAGGCTTGAAACCCCCTTAAGTAACGAAGAGGACGTACTTATCCTCTAAATACTTAGTAATTAGACTAGAATTATAGCAAAATAATAAGAATGGCAATAGTGCCAACAAAATAAAAAATAATTATGCTTCAACGCTTATTATCTTTGGTATAATAATTTGGCATCAGTTTTAGGGTCTAGTTTGTTTGAGGGTGACTTCTTTGGTGACTTCTCAGGCCAAATTGGAAGGCGCAGATCCTACCGCAAGTAGGATAGGGAATTCCTTGTGCAGGGTTAATAGGACCTCGTGCCATACGTTCATGTCTACGGGTTTGTCGTTGATCCTGGTATTCGTGCGAGCGACTTCAAACACGTCGACAGCACGATGGACTGTTAATCTCCAACTTTCTCGATCAGCGGCCAGAACTTCAAGTTGGTCAACAGGGATGTTGCATTGTTTGAGAGTAGCCTTTATTTGATCTTTAAACCGCTTTTTTTGACTTCCCGGAGAGTGGTAGCCATCCCTCAGCTCGCCGTATAGTATTTGGCGTGTTAGGTCACATTCAGACATCCTGACCACGTGACCGATTCACCGGAGCTGACGGCGTACTATCAATGATTCAATACTGATGGTGGAAGCATTTTTTTAAAATAGTTGCATGAGGGATTCAGTCACACCATGTGATGTTAAGGATGGTTTGAAGACAGCGGATATGAAACCTTTCAAGCCTTCTGATTTGGGTCTTGTATAAGGTCCAAGTTTCGCTGCCCAATAGTAAAATGGATAGACAGATTGTCTGGTAAACTTTAACTTTAGTCTCCACAGATAGTTCACGGTTTAGGTTGACGCGTTTGGATAATTTTCCAAAGCTTAAGCACGTCAGTCTGATCCTGATCTTGATTTCATTTTCTGTGGCGCAGGTTTACCACCGATGGTAAAGGATGGTATTGGAACGGCGGTGTTGTGTTGTATTGGGACCACCCCAGTTTGCTGGCATTGATAACAAGACTACCTACTGAGTAGATGTTGTTTACCGCATCCAGATTTCTTTGAAGAGATTGAGGGTTAGGTGTAGAGTAGGCGGCATTATCAGCATATTGTATATGAAAGACATAGCCAGTCCAGGTTTTTATCTTAGCCTTGAGACGCTTGAGGTTAAACAGGATAATATCAAGACGGTAGTTGACGGCTATGCTGTCGTTCATGTCAAATTCATACCTTGCAAGTAAAGTGACTGCTGCTAAATATATATTGAAGAGGGTGAGTGCAAGGACACACCCTTATTTGACACCAACGGTCAGTCATGCCATCGTGGAAAGCCTTGATGATAGCCATGAACTTAGGGAGACAGTCTCACATTTGACCATACCCCTACATAACATTTCCCTGTTGATGGCATCAAAACCTTTTGCACGGTCTACAAAGGCTATGAATAGATCTTGGTTCTGCTCCCTCCTTTTTTTTATTAGTTAGCCTAGCCACAAAAATAATGTCAGCTGTACCTCTGTTTTTTTCTGAAGCCACACTGGGATTCAGGAAGGATGGTCTCTGTGACAGAGTCTAGTAGACGGAATAAGAGTATTCGTTCAAATACTTTGCACGCAACATCAAGCAGGTATATCCCTCGATAATTCTCGCATTCAGCTTTCTGGACTTTTCTTTTGTAGATAATTATGATCAGGGGGTCCTTCAGGGATTGAGGGATGTTGCCAGCCTCCCAGAAGATCTGAATCATAAAATGGAGGCACTGCATCACGACTTGACCACCAAGCTTGAAGAGCTCTCCCGGGATGCCATCAGGGCCTGACGCTTTATTGTCTTTTAGGTTCTTGCAAGCCTTAAAGGTCTCATTGAAGAAGGGTGTTAGATCCAGCTTTTTAAGTAATGGTAATTTGGGGAGCCGGTCAGCAAAGGTAGGATCTATGGGGTGGTCCTGGTTTAGAATGCTGCTTAGGTACTCAACCCAGCGGTCTAGAATGCCTTTTCTATCTTTTATCAGATTTGCTCCATCGACTGACATCAAAGGAGCTAAGGTGCTTTGTGTTGGGCCATAGAAATTTTGATGGTCGTTTAATTCAGCATATTGCTGAATTTTAACTGGTTATTGCACCACCATTAATTTTGTATTCTACGAAAGGCCATTTGTGCCTCATGTCTCAGTGCTTGAAACTTTTGTCTGAGCAAGATTGAAATTGGGTTATTTTGGAGCAGGTTAGTGGGCAATGTTCCTCCTTAGGACATGCAGGATGTCTGCTCGGCTTTGGTCGAATCAATCTTGGTAGTTGCGAGTCGCGAATCCGAAGGTATCTGTTAGGGTAGAGTAGATAGAGTCTGAGAAGGTCTTCCAGTCGGACTCGATTTGTTCAGGAGTTGGGTTAGAAGTAATTGGCTTTAGGAGTTGGGAGATGCTGTGGTGCAGTGCTGTTTGGAACTTAGTCAGCTTATCCTGATTGTGATGCATTGATGGGTTTATTTGCTTTCTTAGCTTGCTTGAGTATTTGAAGGCGAATATTGAATGACACAACAGACTGAATTAGTCTGTGATCCGTAAAACATTCAGCACCTCTGAGGGCTCTGGTAATCAAGAGGTCACAGAGATCAGTCTTGTGAGTTATTATTAAATCAATTTGGTGCAAATGCTTGGAGCGTGGATGCATCCAAGACGTTTTATACTTGTTATGGAGTTAAAACACACTATTTGTTATGGTGAGGTCATGAGTAGCGCAAAGATTCAACAGCCGGATACCATTGGAGTTTCCCTTGCAAGTTCCGTGGCCTCCTATGACTCCCTGCCAAACATCAAAGTTAGATCCAACTCTGGTGTTGGCAGGTTGTGGAGCAGATTGTCTAGTTCTTCATAGAACTTATCTTTATCTTTTCTGAAGATGGTAGTGTGGGAGCATAACAACTAATAAATGTAACAGATCTTTGGTTCATAAGGGAAAGACGCAAAGTCATGAGGCGCTCATTTACACCCACAGGGGCTTCAGGAAGGCGGTTGAGCAGGGTGTTATAATTGCGAAGCCCACGCCATGAATTATCTGCAAATCTTCTGGTAACCTCTTCCAGAAAATTGTGTATCTGGAGCCCACTTCCTCTATCGAACTCTCATCAGCCAGTCTGGTTTCACTGAGCGCTGTAATGTTGATATTGTATCTGCAAAGTTCAGATGCAACAAGTGCAGAGTGCCTATGAGGTCTGTCCTGATCATTGGTGAGTGGTTGGTCCATCAGTGTCCTGATATTCCAGCATTCCAGTTTCAGTTTCATTTGTTTATGGTTTCGACTGCGCTAGATAGAGGCCTTGATGGAGGCGGTTGCCCACAACAGGTTTGGTGGGAGATGAATAATGTTTGGGCCCCTTTTTATCGACCCCCTCCTCCATGAAGGTGAGCAATGTGGCTCCCTAAATAGGGGTGCTCAGTTATACATCCCGCTGCCTCAAGGACTGTATCATTTCCGCAGATGCCTAACCCCCTGTGACTATCAGGACAGTACCGCCGTGCGTGCAAGTGGGGAGCTAAGAACTTCCAGATACATCTATGTCCTGTCTCCATCACCATCAACTCTTGTCGCCGCAGGACTTGGTTGAGGGTAGGAAAAAAGTGAAAAGTAAGGAGATAAAGAGTAAAGTTGATAAGGAAACCTGCGCAAGGGAGAGATTTAGGTGCAGAAACGGCTGCGCCGTCCAACAGTTGCACACACTTAACCACAGTAACTAGCACCTGATGGCAAGGGCAGCCCAAGACAATTCAGTAGTTGTGTGTGGCTGCAGTGCTATGTTAGGACTCCGGTCACTAGATGGAGCCTGCCTACGGAGTGGCACATAATGACAAGGGGAGGCTTAGTTATAAAAGGCGACCTCGACTCACCTGATAACCCTGTTAGAGAGCTTTAGGGAAATATTTAGTGACTGGGCATTGTCAGTACCCAGCCCTTTCCACTCAGCAGAGCTACCGCCAGTTTGTCCGCGACTGCTTATTTGCAATAGACAAAAGGCTCACTGCCATATTCTCAGCTAGCCATACTATCGTATGGCTGATCCCTTATCCGCAACCCTGGGGACGCGCCCGGTGGTGGATGGTCGACCCACAATTTATATTACAGCTGAAGGATGGCGCGAGAAGCTTGGAACTAAGATAACTAGTTCTGGACTGAGAAATATATACCTTATTTTCTCATGTTTAATGAGACATTAGATCAGCGTGTGGTGCGCTGAAGTTAGGTGAATTGCGGTGAGGTCAGGTGAAGTGATGTTAAGTAAAGTAGGATTAGGTGAAGTGTGGTGAGGTCAGGCGAAGTGAAGTTAAGTAAAGTAGTGTAAGGTAAAGTGTGGTGAGGTTAGGTGCAATGTGATTAAATAAAGTGGAGTTACGTGAGGTAAAGTGTGGTGAGGTCAGGTAAGTGAGGTTAAGTAAAATAGTGTTAAGTGAAATGAGGTGGCCTTAGGTTAAGTAAAATGAATTTAGGTAAGGGAAAGAAAGTCGGTGAGGTTAGGTGATGAGAAGTTCGATGCTGTTAGGTGAAATTAATTAGGTGATGTTAGTCAAGGTTATGCCACGATTTTGTTCCTCCTTAAGGTCCTGGTCATGGTATATGGAGGACCCTGAAAAAGTTCTGTTACACTCAGTTTTATTATCTTTCTGGAGTTTTAGGTGTTTGGTATAAAAGTTTCTGCCAAACAAACTTAAAGTTCTACTTTTTGAGCACGTATTATTAAAACGTCTTTTCCATTGTGTGGCGCAGGTGTGTCGAGATGGAAGTGAAAAGAATCGAAAGTTCTACTCTCCTGCTCACGGGTCACAACAAATCTGACATCGCCGAGCAGCTCAACGTTAGCCGGATAACTATTCAGATAGTGGCGTAGAGGCAAAAAACGGGGAATATTTTCAAAGATCGACCTCGTTCAAGCAGACCTCAAGTTGTAAACTGTTTAGCTGTGAGAAAAGTCTTCGAAAGTGCACTGAAGCTCAAAATGACAGCGCTATAGAAGAAGAACATCTCCGTGGCCACGGTATTCAGGGCCGTCATGGATGAGGGTAGCAAGAGCTGCTCACCGACCGTATGCGAGAACAACGTCAAGAGCGCTATTATCGCCTTCTCAACGACTTGAAATGGCAAGGCAATTGAATTCTCGTTTTTTCTGATGAAAAAACCTTCAAGCTCGATCCTGTCCTCAACAATCCGAACGAGTGCTTGGTAAAATTTGGCCAGGATGTCTCCAAGGTCTGCTCTGTGTCCACGACCAAGCACCCGGCCTCCGAGATGTTGCTGAGTGCAGTCGCATCGAATGGCGAGAAAATGCGGCCGGTAAGGTTCGCGACCGGTTACAGGCTTACCTTGGCCGATTACGGGAACATCTTGGCTACTAAAATCATGCCCTGTCTGAGTAAGATCACAAAGAAGGTGTACTAAGTTTTCAGCAGGACGATGACTCGGCCTACACGGCCAAGATCATGCAAGAGCAGTTGGGGTCGAACATGAACCTCTAGTCGAAGGACCTTTTGACCACCGCAATCGCCCGACCTCAATCTTTTCACTTAAAGCCTGTGGACGCATGTCGACGGCAAGGCCTGCAAAGTCCCCTACAGCAACGTCGACGAGTTGAAGTCTTCCGTCAGTTGCGTGTGAGCCAGCATGAGGAAGGACTTCGTCCACAAAGTATGCACGGTATTTAGGTCTCGCTTGGAGCGCGTGCTCACCGCCGAGGGCGACCACATTGACTAATATTACATTTTAAACACTAACTTATTTGTTAAAACAATAAAATCGTGTCTAACTGCATAAAAGCTATCATAATGAGGTATATTGAAGGGAGGTTAGTTGAGGTGATCTTTTTTTATTGTACGCTTAATGTGGTGGCCACCAGCGAAGTCACAGCCCCCTTAGTTGCGTTGAGGTTAGGTGAGGCATATTGAAATGGCGTTCGATGAAATAAAGTGTGGTTAATCGAAGGTGGATGAAGTGAGGTATGTTTAAGAATATGTTGGAGTATGTTTTCATGCATGTGTCCAATACAACTGTAAAGCAAAATAAAAGAAGATTTTTATAACCTTTTCAACTATCTAAAATGACGATGCTATTGAAATCGATGAAATCCTGGGATCTGTATAAGGTATGTTACAGTCCAAATGTCATCATATTTGTTGATAAATATGATATTTCATGTCAACAGGATCGATAATGATATAATAATGGCAAAAACACGTAACTGTACAGTGAAGGAAAGAAGTCTGAGAGGCATGCTGGACGGGAAGGGTCTCAGCTGTTGATAAATCGCCCGGAGGGCCGGTGGATCACATCCAGGTGCTGCAGAAGTGTTGAGGATCCGAGAAAGTGGGAACATCCAAAACCGACCTTGTTTTGGACGATTAAGAGTCAGTACGTAACGTGATGACAGGTCTCTGCCTCGCATGAGCCTTCAGGATCGTAATAAAACTGCAGTCCAGCTGCAATATTAATGGACAAAGGAAGGTCAGTCTAATGCATCCGTCAGAACAGTAGGTCACAGACTGCTTGCACAAAGTCTGACCTCATCTAAAGACCACCATAAACACTGATCAACCTTCAGCAGAAACGACGTTGACTGTCTGTGAAACGTGTTCACCGCGACTGCGTATGTGGGGACGTGCATATGGTCCAAAGAGTCCAGGTTCCAGTTATTCTCTATCCCAGGAAACCCGCTATGTAATGGTAGTAGGTGGCTGGATGTCAATTTCAGAGGTGGGTCGTCTCACCGATTGTAATGGCACCATGAATTCAGAAGACTACCAAGCTTTTGTTAGGGATTTCATGCCGCCCTCAACCCGAGACCACTCTAGAAAGGCCCGAAATGTGATATTTCCAGCTGTAAAATGCCCCATGTCACAAGTCTGCGTCCACCATATGGACTGACCTCCTCATCTTTTAGATATCAATCCAATGCAAAACCTTTGGCAGGACCTAAAAATACCCGTAAGACGTCATCAGCCAACCTCCAGTGAGCAACTGAAAGCAGACATCACTGAGGAGAGGTCCAATATTACGGCCCTCAAATGCCACACCCTCGTAGAGAGCGCCTCGAAGAATAAATGTTTTCATTTCCACCAAGCTACTGAGCTTCCCGTATCACTTTGGCGTGGGTTTAATTTTCTCATTGTTTCATCGCTTATTTGCTATATGTTGCTTATGTTGCTACATGTTTTGAGAAACTTTTTTATTTTATTCATTCTTGTCGGTTGTTTGCAGCATATATAACTTATTGCAATTTGTTACTCTTTATTTCACTATTATATGAAAATTGCTAAGAAAATAGAAACTCTTAACCCTGCATTTATATAATTTCCGAGGCGTCCAAAAAATTGGGCCGCGACTCTATGATTATGATACATGACGCTAAAAGACTAACGCAAAAATGCGAGATATTTGGAATGTGATAAATAAGGTTATGTTTTTTGCCTTCTTTAATCCAGAAGCGTACTTTTAGTGTCTGGTAGCGAGCTTTTTCTCAAAAGTGGTATCAAACCACTTTATTGTTTATATGTGACGCCTTGCGACAATAGTTAGAAAGGAAGGATAGGAGGAAGAACTCATAATACTCGAAAGTTTTATTAGCCAACGTTTTGCTCGTCTCGAACTTCTTCGGGGCAATGAGTTTGTGTTCAAGTTAAATCTGAGGTGATAAGGTTATAGTAGTGAAAAGAGGATAAAGTAGAAGATTGGAAATGTAGGCAAGTCGCCTAGTGATCATGCCTATCGCTGTCATTTGATGTGATATTTACATCTATATTGCAGGTATCGTGTATTGTTTCTTGATATGGTGGCGTTCAACTCGTTTTTTCGTTTTCTTATGCATTTTTATTTTTACATTTGTTTTCGTCTTGTGTTGTCTTCGCTGTTTCTTTATTGCTTAGTGTTTATGTGCTTTTGTGGCTTAGCTATAGATCCGATTCGTGGTGATTTGTTTGTTGTTTTAGGGTAGTTTAATTCACATTCCTGTTGTCTTGTTGTTATGTTCGGGTGCTAGATCATAACGGAATTTTTTTCATATTTAAATGTCTTCATCGGGTGGGTATTCTTTATTGGTTGTTAATTTATTAATTTCTTATTGATTCTGATGTTGGTTCATTGCACTTCTTCACGCAAAGAATGGCGTTTCTTCTCCTTTTTGAGTAAGTTTACGGAGCTAGGGAATCTTTCATGGCTTCTTGCTGTCCGGTTTTTATTGATCAATAATCTAAGCTCATCACATAATTATTCCATTTTTTTCTATTTTGTTTTTGCTCTTTCTTCTATTATCTTATTCAGGAATTTCAAACCGGCCTTTCTGTGCAGACCTTTCTGTCTCCTTCTTTTCTTCTCCGGTTACCTGTAATTATGTACACACACTTATTCTGCACTCCCTGTAGTAACCTCTTCTGTGATTATTTATGCACAGAGTAGTGTGGAGGCGGGTTACAAAAGTATAACTCTTACGAGAGCCGCGAATTGCTTCTTTTTCTTGCATTCTTTTTTGTTCATGAAGAAATAGAGAGTTTTGACTGCTGCTGAGGTCCTGTAATCCTATCTGAGACATTATTCCTATGCCCGTTATAAGTAAACTTCAACGCAAGTATATTGCACTATGTGTAATATGGATAGCATCTATTTCCTACCCTTACATCCGATAGCAAGTTTCTTCCGATTGACACTATCTTGAATTTTGCACATGAGCTTACATAGGCGCGTTATTGTATGGACATTGTATAATCAGACAGACATCATCCGCGAAATAAATGTTGAGTCAAGTGGGGTTTCCGGGTTCTAGGGACTCAGGCACTCACCTTTGGGGAGCTCTACTCTAAAGCAGAATTTAGGGCTGCCCAGGTTCTCATTAATAATGTACGCAGTTCTCCATGACGTAGTCACAGAGAGTTAGTTCTTTCTAAGTTTTCACTTCGTCCAAGCTAAAGAATCTTAAGCTGCATCCCCCTTTTCCGCACCTTATCAAATACTTTTGATAAATTTCAATATACAATATCCTGATAACGCCCTTCCCATTTGGTTTGGGCAATTTTCTCTGTAATGACCCTGATTGCCATCTCTGTGCTGCTTCTTGGCAGTTGCCAGATAGGCGCTATTAAAAAAATATGTTCTTCTTCTCTTTCTGAGGCCAAATTGGCGAGTGTTGTATAGAAAGTTCTCCATGTGAGTGGCAAGCGGCGAAATGGAGTAGTAGCTCTGCTTCCTCGTCTGCCACTTTCCCGGCTTGGCTATGAAAATCATCCTAATCGCTTTGAACGCATGTGAGATAGAGCCTGTGTTGAGATAAACTCTGAATATTTTCTTTTTCATTTCTTCTATAAAGATTGGTGATGCATTTTGATAGTGTATTTATGCTAA
Organism: Ceratothoa steindachneri; assembly: GCA_963969495.1. Classification (NCBI taxonomy): domain Eukaryota; kingdom Metazoa; phylum Arthropoda; class Malacostraca; order Isopoda; family Cymothoidae; genus Ceratothoa; species Ceratothoa steindachneri. The sequence goes on from OZ018323.1 coordinate 76,624,710, forward strand.
CCCAAGTTTTTCTGAGGCTTTTTGGCGGAATGTGCGGAGTGCAACTAGTAGTACTTCTATTGTTATCTCGGCTTCTCCATTACGTTGTCTATCTCTTGCCAAATCCACCTGGTGGTGTGGCTGCGTCATATGTATGTAAGTGTTAAGCTCGTCTATTATTTTTGTGCCCGTACTCTATAATCTTCATGTCCATTTTCGTTAATACTAAAAATATTTTTCCAGTGCTCTCTCAAGATTAACTCGATATCTTCTTGTTCCGTTCTTACTATCCTTCTTTCGTTTGACTTTCATTCCCTTCTTCTTGTCTGAGGCTCTTCTTAATCTTCTTTTTTATGGCTAAATTTCTTGGGAAATGCCTCTTAATCGAAGTCATCAATTGACCCGTCCCATTGTCTCCACTTTTGTTCCACAATAAATTGGATAAATTCGGTTTTTATTTCTTTGCTTCTCTCGATGTTATAGATTGATGCTTTTCTGAGGTTTACCTGATATAGTTCCACCAGTTCACGGTACAAATTTTTCATATAGTCCGCCCATCTATAAGTCAAGATGGATTTTTACACAAAATTGTCAAAGGAATTGTGACATCTGACTGTAAAGTGGTAAAGTTAGTGTGAGTGATAAGAAGTAGAGGGTAGTTTGAAGAAAAATGGTGAAGTTGGAAGAAAGTAATAAATTGCGAAAAGGATATTATATGCTTGGAATCAAGATAATCACTGTTCATATATTTTGTGTATTATTGTTGTTTGATGTTTTGTGCACGGCTTTCAACTCGTTGTCGTTAGGTTAATGTAGCGTTTAGTAGGTGAGTTGTAGAACTTTCCAGTACTAATGCCCTGATTCTGCTCCTTCACTGTCATATTGACACCTCTCTAGGTCACACTGTAGGGCATTCATTCACTGTATGGAATTTGTTATTTACTGCTTGTTTCTTTGTGCGGCACAGGTTACCAATCTCTATGCCGGGTTGTAATGCAATGTCTGTGGAGATCCTGAAGGCTGCCTGCAACGTGGCTGCTAATGGGACAGTGGGAGTTGCAATGGTATTCTTGCGTGTTCGCACTTGTCATCTGTGGCTCTTTCCCTGATTACCAGGGCTTTTTGTCTAGCTTATAGGATCAAGGCCTCCGGGTAGCTTAGCTTCTTGAATGAACACCTCACCGTCGAAAAATTCTTGATTGCATATCCTGTGTGCCTTCATGAAGAAGCCATGGTTCTATGGCCAGCATGGCATTTTAGGCACTTCTCTGTCTTCAGAGTGCAGTCACGGAATTAGAGACTTTCTTGTCTGCAGTCTGAGTAATAATAATAATAATAATTATAGGTATTTATAATGCGCCCTTCAAGGCTGTTAGCCCTCCCAGAGGGCAGGTTGTGTAGCGAGTATAACGAAATTTTACAGGGGAGAGAATGCAATTCTGAAGAGATGAGTCTTCAGGAGACGTTTAAAGGTAACAAGGGAGGTAGATGATCGGACTTCAGCAGGAAGAACATTCCAGAGTCTCGAAGCACAAACTGAGAAGGAACGGCCACCCAGAGCAGAGGACAGAACGAGGAGTGTTCAGGAGGGGAGCGAGGTTAGACCAGAGTGCCTGAGGAGTTTGACGACGGGAGAGGGCAGACGAGAGATAAGGTGGAGCCTCGAGGTTTAGGGCCTTGTAGGTGATGAGAAAAATTTTATAGTGGGTACGGAAGCGAATAGGTAACCAGTGTAGCTCCTGTAACAGTGGCATCGAAGAAGGAGCCGGGCAGCATAATTTTAAACTAGTTGTAATAGGCGAAATGACGAAGAAGGGAGATTCACTAGAAGAGAATTACAGTAGTCCAAGCGTGAGGTGACGAAGGCTTCGTCGATCAAAATGAGATCGAACACGTGAGAAGTTGCGGAGGAAACCGAAGGAAGACTTACAGATACGATGGATGTGCGGTTTAAACGAGAGTTGTTCGTCGAAAATAACATCAAGATTACAGACGGTATCAGAGAAGGCGACATTGGTTTTCCGAAGGTTAAGGGAGGGAAAGAGAGCTTTGGATTTCTCCACCATCGAAGCGGTACCAACAAGGAGAACTTCAGTTTTATCGTGGTTAAGTTTGAGAAAGTTGTCAGACAGCCATTCGTTTATGGAGGTGTAGGCTGAAAGGAGCTTGGTAATTGATTGAGAGAAGGACACAGGGAATGAGGAAAGGTATATCTGAGTGTCATCAGCATAGAGGTGGAAGGACAGGCCCAAATCGCGAAGAAGGGAGCCAAGAGGAAGTTAGTAGATGCGAAAGAGGATGGAAGTAGAGCTTTTTTCCTTATTTTACGACATCTTTTATATGGGCTCATTTTTGTTGATTTTCAATTTCCGTTTTGATTTTTGGGGGGATGTGTTCACCCACCCAGCTCTCGACCTTGCGGCAGATTACACTTCTAATGGCCGCTACTTGTGATGAAGTTTTCGTTTACATTCCGATTTACTCCAATATTGTTTCTCTCTCCCTAGAAAGTAGTTAGATGATCTCTCCCATTTCTGCCCAAAATGCGATGTAGCCAGCGAGAGCTTTAATGAGCTTTACCAAAGCTATTGGTAACCCTGCAAACAGTGCTTTGGAGGCAGGGCATTCTGTATAAAGCTTTCATTTGGGTAAGGTCATCAGCAGAACTCTATTTGAGTTCTGCTGATGAAAAAAAAGAAAAGAAAATGTCAAGACCAAAAAGAAAAGAGCGAAAAAAACATGATCTCAATTAGAAAATAAGCACAAGGACTGCTCGGAATAATCAGAAGATGAAACGAGCTTGGAAAAAATTAAGTATTTTACGAGTATACTCGTACGAGTATCTAAATAAAAGATAGGGAGAATGTTCACAGGATAAAGTGGAAAGCGAGGGCTCTTGGAAAGTACAAGGAAAAAGAAGGATGAAGATTGTAACAGAGAGGCAATAACGGCAAGGAAAATTGTTTTCAATATATACATAACAAATAAAATAAATATCTCAAGCAATGGAATAAAGCCGACATTATCACGGGAATAAGGAACAGCAAATCTAAATGCACCAGATTACGACGATCCGGAAATTTAGGAGATAATATAGGCAGTAAACGTGGGGGAGGGACAATAAATGTCTCAAAGAGGTGTTTCTGGCTCGGACAGTGAACTTGAACAAAATGAACAATGGTACGAACCATTCGATCCGGAATACTAGAAAAAGAAAATAGAACAAAGTAATGGTATTGGAAAGAAAAAACAAGAATAGGAAAAGAGGAATGGTAGTGGAAAAAGCAACTTAAAGATAGTAAAATACGGTACAAAACTCAATAAATCTAGGAAAGGAAGAAGCATAAAATAAGCAAGTTGGAAAAGGAGGAAGATACAATTGGAATATTAAAAGAACTACAGAAAATTCGAAGAAAAAAACACGAAAGAATTAGGGAAAGGATACGACACTGCTAGTGATCTACATCATTACATAAAACACATTAACTCCTAAACTTATACTATACAATCACTTCCGTCTATATTTTCTATTAATCTTTACATATTCTATAGGGGTTAAAGCTTTATAGGGGTCACCAGTATATGGTAAAGGTGAATTAAATGAATGATCTCCAATGGATTAATTTTCTGACTCCAAAGATGAATTCTTCCCTGTGTTCTTATTTTGGCTACGCCTACCGAAGGCTTAGGGTAATCGAGGTAAAGAAGGACGTTGCAAAAATATATATTTTATTCTAATATTGGCCTATAACGGGAAAAGCTTCACGTCAAGAAGTTACTTTGCGGGCGTCTAGCAGTCTATATATACTGAACGTGAAGTATTAAATTCTGGAGCGACAAGACTTGGTGTATACGGGTAAGATAATACTTCATAACAATCTCATTGCTCGCCTATATATACATTTTCATTTTCAGGGGAGCGTCATTTAGATTCGACTCCGGGACAAATCTGTCGACGGGGCCTATTAGTTCCACCCTAAAGGGCGAAGTTTTGAATGGCTCTGTATCACAATTTGCTTACATCACCCAGCTAATCTAGCTATTCTATGACCCGATTTTACAAAACTATTATAATTTCCTTTGGTTGGACTTTGTATTTACTCAGGTGTTCCGTAGACTTCCGTCTTCTGATAATTCTATCCCGAAAAGTGAATTGTTTGTATATTCGTTTCCTCTTGTTTTCTTTGGTATCTTGACCTTTTTTTCCCTTTTCTCGCGTTCGCCCTTTTTGTATTTTCCGCGCGTTAGGATTTAATGAGACCACCGCGCGTCCATTTTGTGGAGTTTCTTGCTGGGCCTTTTGAATCTTGTAACTTGGTGCCAGTAGCCTACCTATTGAATAAACCAATCACCACAATTCTACACTCTTCTACTCTTTTTCCTACTCTTTAGGCATCAAATCAAAACAAAAATGTCTTGTCTATTCTTGTCACTCTGAGGAAGTGAAGTAGTGGTGGGGCCGGTTCAGATATTTTATACGCATGTGCGCGCGCGTTAGTGTACGTACATATATGTACACATTCATGCACAGCCAAGTTGTCCTAAGTTTTGGAGCAGAGCTATTAGTTTATTGTTTCCCTGAGGCCCGTTCAGATAGTTAATACTCACATGCGTGCGTATATATATGTATGCACATATATACATGCGTACACATCTAGCTGTCTTAAGCTAGAGACCAGAGGCTTATCGTACCCTGGGGCCCCCGTTCAGATAGTTCATACGCACATGCGCGTGCACGTTTGTGTAGATACACAGATGTAAGTGTACGTACACAGTCTAGCCGTCTAGAGCTTGGAACCGTTAGGTTTATCGCTAATCTTTTCATGGCTTTTATTTCGCGAAATTAACCCTAATTTGTAGTGCAGTAGGGGATAGGGGATTATCGATAAGCCTAAGTGTGCGAAAATTATCCTTATGTACACGAGTACTAAGGTTTATAAAGTACTAATATATTTAATTCACCCTACCATCGTTAGCGAGGCAAGGGATTCTATTCTTATTCCTGTTTATTCCTTTCTATGCCGTATACCCCATTACCGACCCTTCCTACCCCACTTCTGCTCTCTCTCTCTCTCATAAAGAAAGTAGAGGGAGAGTTGACGCCTCCTTGTTGCGGGAAGAGAGCTTGTGTGTACCTTTGACTTTTCGAGCTATGTCGGCGGGGGTACCTCTTCTGGGTACCCCTGGTAGGGCTTCCCTTGTCGATTTGGTCGGAAACGAGGTTCCAGACTAAGTACGTCATTCCTTCCTTTTTCTACTCTATCCTTCTCCTCTTTTACTTTTATCCTATCTCTCCCACTTATACAAAAAGAAAAAAACAAAAAAAGCCTACTCCTATCATGTCACTATTTCCCTTTTTTCCCTCTATCTACATATAAGGACCTGGCAGCTACCTCATGCGTCAGAAGAGAGGCTTTGGAACCTCTATAAACAACGCCAATCGACGCTCACTGGTTGCGAGGGACTAGGACTAGAGGTGTCCTAGGCGTTGGGGCACGATGAATGGGATGAGGGTAGTGCCCCGTTAACCCCTTCCCTGGCGTGTACTTATTGATCATTCCCAGTGACCGTTGACGGGTGCCTCTGGTAGCATCGGTCCGAGGCGACGGCCCTTTGTTCCCAAGTTGGTTGCCAGGCCAATAAAAAGCCTTGGGTCGAGTCTCTTGGTGTGGCGGGATATCCATTGAATGCTGCTCCGAGATCTTGGCAGTCGTGAAGGGAACTAGTAAGAGTCTAGTACGGGGTGTGCTCCGTTGTTCACCTGGTGAGAAATCGATGGCCCTTCGGGGACCGTCAGTGATGCTTGGTTGGGAGCCACGGCACCCTGAGGTTTGATGACTCGGTCGGACGAACAGCAGCACAAGGAGCGTGCCTTCTGAAAGATCCGAAACCTCTCTGATCGATAGGCGGGAGTGACTCACGCGGGGCGAACTCACCACCCCCTTTCTTTTTTATTGAGTGGTCACAAAGTATTCCGAGATATAAAATGTTCAGCATGACTGGAAAGAAAGGACCTGGTGCGTTAAAGTATACCTGCTTGACATGCCAAAAGGACAAGTGGTTCGCGATTTTCCGGAGGGGTGTTTCTCAAAATGCCACCCTGGAAGTATCTGCACGGACTGCGTCCTAAGGGCAGAACTTCAGGAGCTTAAAGAACTTTTTAAATCTTCTGAGGAAAAAACACGACGGCTGGAAGAAAAGGTGAAAATCCTCGAGTCTGAGCATGTGATTCAAATCCGTCATCTCAAAGCCATCATTGCAGAGATTGAGGCCACCAAGGTAGAGCAACAGCAACAAGAATCTCCCAACGACGCGGATGGCTCCTCTGTTGGGCCCTCATGCACCGCGTCGATAGAGATAGGCCAACCATCCGACGTCCCAGAGCCAGCAGCTGCTGGGGTTACTCAGGGCGTCAAAAAGAAGAAAAGGAAGAGTAAGAAAGGAAAAACAGTAGATAAAACAGAAGAGAAAGTAGAAACGGAAGAAAAAACGAAGAAGAAAAAGAAGAAAAAACCCAAAAAGTGGGGAAGAAAGAGGAAGCGAAAGAGCCCATAGTGAAAGGGAAGCCTCTGTCCTCTGAACCCAAATGCGCGAGGGTCATCGTGATCGGTGACTCCCAAGCGCAGGATCTACAACCTTTGCTAGCGGCCCGCCTTCGTACCAGTGTGAAGGTAAGCTGCCTTCCAGGAAAGGGGAACGGAGAAATAAGGGTGGAGGCTGAGAAATTTCAGATCTCTGAGAACTCAGCAGTTGCCCTCATGGCAAGTGACAACGATCTCTACCTACGAGGAGGTAAAGTAGGCGCCAGCGGGAAGATCCTGACCACGGTTATGGGAAGAGTTGACGACTGTGGGCTAAAAACCCGCAGACGTGTCGTGGTCGGGATACTCCCAAGACGAGGTCCATCCCGCAATGCTCACGCGAGGAACGTCTCCATAAACCAACGCCTGGGAGATCTTTGTACGGCGGAAGGAGTTTTTTTTTGTAGGCCCCTACAGCACCTTTTACGGGATAAATGACCTGTACAAAAGGTACGGAGTGCATCTTTACTTTAAAGGGAAAGCTGCACTCGCGAACATGATCCAGGATGTTGTGGAGCAGACCCAAAGAAGTGTCAGACCCCGAGTAAAGGAGGACGTACGCTAGTACACCCGTGTTACTCCAGGAACGACCTTTTCTGAAGTCACAAAGAGGGAAGTGACCCCACCACAGAGAAAGCAAGCAGGAAACGGAGGAGCGTAGGGAATCCTACAGTTGGGGACTCCCTCAAAGTTCTTCTGTTTAATGCGAGGTCTATCAGAAACAAGTTTCTAGAACTTCGTGCCCTCGTAGCAACAAAAGAAGCTCAGATGGTGGCCATAACGGAGTCGTGGATAAAAACCTCAAGCTGAGATTTTGAAGGTGAATTCACGATTCCCGGTTACCAGTTCTTCCTGAAAGATAGGCCAGACAGAGAGGGTAGCGGTGTGATGTTGTATGTCAAGGATACTCTCAATTCGACGGATTGCAACATCCTATACAACCATGAACTACTAGGTGTTGACCTAGAGATAGGTCCTGCCAAATACAGGACCCTGGTGCTTTATAGACCTCCTGCCCAACTCGTTGAAAAGGACAGAGATCTGTACCAGCTACTAGTAGAACTTGTCGAGACAGAGTGTGTATCGTCATGGGTGATTTCAACACACAAGTTGACTAGGAAACCAGAGAACCCTGTGGCGAGAATGCACTACTCCTGGAGTTCGCGAACAACGAGTTCCTGACTCAATGGATGAGAGAGCCAACGAGAGGAGACAATATCCTCGACTTGGTTTTCACCTCTGAGGATGACATCGTTGAGGACCTCTCTGTTGGCAAAGAGCTCGGTAGCAGTGACCACCGACTAATTAGATTTGTAGTCAAAGTCCCGAAGGCAGGGCCTGCAACTAGTAAATCGAGGAAACTCGATTTAAAAAGAGCAGACCTTGCAGGTCTTCGTGCTGGACTGACAGACGCAAGGCTAGAAGTGTGCGATGTTGTTGAAGACTCGTGGAACAGTTTCAAAAATAAGTTCATGAGTCTTCAATCACGTTTCATCCCTCTGAAATGTTCCCGTTGGTCTTCTGTTCAACCAAAGTGGTTCAATCGAGAAATCGGCCAACTGCTTAGGGAGAAGAGAAATGTATAGCGGCAATCGAAGATCTCAGGCAACTTTGACGAATACCGGAGGCTAGCCAGGAGAGTGAAGTGCAGCATAAGGGCGGCTAAGCGGTCTGAGGAACTCCGGGTGGCAAGACTCTGTAAAGAGAATCCCAAGAAGTTTTTTGGATATTTGAACAGCCGTAAACCAATCCGTAGAACGATTAGCCCTTTGAGAAATGAGGAGGGGGCATTAAAGCATTCAGATGCAGAAAATGCTAAGCTCCTCAACGACTACTTCTCTTCAGTGTTACTGAAGAGTGTGGTCCCATCCCCCAGCCAATGGATTCCTACTCGGGGAAAAAGCTGGAGGATATGGACTTTACCGAAGGGGAAATAAAAAAGAAGATCAGTGACCTAATGACGAATAAGTCACCTGGCCCGGATGGGTTTCTACCTAAAGTTTTGAAAGAAGTGCGCGATCAAGTGTCACGACACCTGAGCGCAATCTTCAACATGTCAATCCGGACCGAATGCGTTCCTCGAGACTGGCGTGAAGCGGAGGTGACTCCTATCTCCAAGAAAGGAGACCGTAGCCAACCGTCAAACTACCGACCTATCAGTCTGACTTCGATAGTCGGTAAACTCATGGAAAGCACCATGGTGGACAAAATGACGTCGTATTTAGAGTCAAACCTGCTACTGAGGAGTTCCCAGCATGGCTTTCGAAGGCAACGGTCATGCCTGACGAACCTTGTGGAATTCTTCCACTTCGTGTTCAGTGAGCACGATTGGAAAAAGGCGGTGGATGTGGTGTACTTAGACTTTCAGAAAGCCTTTGATAAGGTACCACACCACCGCCTTCTCCGGAAAGTGCAAGCGTTGGGCATAGACGGAAAAGTAGCCGGCTGGATCGAGAACTGGCTAAGTGGCAGACGGCAACGGGTGGTGGTGAATGGACAGGCTTCTGAGTGGGTACCCGTTACTAGCGGGGTGCCTCAAGGTTCTGTCATGGGACCACTACCATTCATCATCTACGTCAACGACATGGACGGTGACATGGTTGCCAAGATTTCCAAATTTTCCGACGATAACAAGCTTGGTATGAACGTTGCAAAGGATGGAAATACTGCCCGCCTGCAGGAAGATCTTGGGAAGATTGGGGAGTGGTCGGACACGTGGCAAATGCCTTTTAAAGGGGGAAAATGCAAAGTAATGCATATCGGCTACAGAAACCCCCAATCTCAGTATATCCTTAAAGGCACTGCTCTTGAATCGAGTGATACTGAGAAGGACTTGGGTGTAACTATTACTAGCGACCTCAAGTTCTCGAAACAGTGCATTGAGGCAAAGAAGAAAGCCCAAAGGATGTTAGGCTACATAAAGCGCCAGTTTGGATATCGGAACAAGGAGATTGCACTGTGTTTGTACAACTCCCTCGTTCGGCCGCACCTGGAGTATGCCCTACAATTTTGGAGTCCTTCGTTTCGAAAGGATATCGCAAGGTTGGAACGCGTACAAGCCAGAGCAACCAAGCTGATTCCCTCTATCCGACATAAAAGTTATGAGGATAGACTAAGGAAATTAGATCTGTTGTCGCTGGAAACCCGCAGACTGCGTGGTCAGCACATCAAGGTTTTCAAAATACTTGGAGGGTTCGACAATGTTGACTACCGGGATATTTTCACACTGAGTGCGAACAGAACGCGCAGTCATGGCTTCAAACATGAACTGAAGAGTTGCAACCACAATCTGTGTGGAAATTTTTTCAGCTACAGTATCTGCGGTAAGTGGAACGCACTTCCAGTGGAAGTTGTCAACAGTGAATCTGTTGACCAGTTCAAGTCAAGACTAGACAAAGTCTTAAAAAGTGGCCGTTTCGGGACGCAAACCAATTGAGCAGCCATGTGCCTGCTCGATTTCTAGTCCAAAGGTACCTTCTTTGAATGGACCGTAAGGTCTCCTAGGGTACTTCCTTTCCTTGTTACTCCTTGTTACTCTCTCTCTCTCTCTTTCTCTCTCTCTCTCTCTCTCTCTCTCTCTCTCTCTCTCTCTATATATATATATATATATATATATATATATATATATATATATATATATATATATATGCAAAAAATGCCACAAGAAAATGAAAGGCGGATTCCAAGTACTTTCGAACTTGATCAATACGCCTTTCATTTTCCTGCGACATTTTTAGCATTTATTGGTCTACTCACACACTCCTTTGGGAGTTTCTCATATATATATATATATATATATGTATATATATATATATGTATATATATATATATATATAATTGAAAATTACATGACACGTGATATATAATAGATGTATTTAAAGGTCCAAGAAATGAAAACTGGTATCATAACCCAGAAAAACGTTAAGAAAAATATTACGTGAACCATTGAAAGCTTGGGAAAGAAAATGGGAGATATAAATACGGAGAAAAATAGGAAAAACTATTTTAATCGTTATATGAACATGAATACAGGAGTTGGATTCGGACGTGTCATCAAGCGCTTATCGCTATTATGACCACGACGCTCATCGACTGAGCTACCATCCTCATAATAGCGTTAAGCGCTTGATGACACGTTTGAATCCAACTCCTTTATTCATTTTTATATAACGATTAAATTAGTTTTCCTTATTTTTCTCCTTTTTATATCTCCCATTTTCTTTCCTAAGTTTTCAATGGTTCACGTAATATTTTCCTTAACGTTTTTCCGGGTTGTCATAGTAGTTTTCATTTCTTTGGGCCTTTATATATATATATATATATATATATATATATATATATATATATATATATATATATATATATATATATATACATATATATATATATATATATTATCATTTTATGCGCTTTTTCTTCAACTCTCCCGCACTTTTTGCATTTTCTTTTACGCTTTAAGACTTCTTTGTTCCCTCCCCTACTTATGTGGTTTCTCTGGTTCTCCTGTTCCGCCAAACTTTAGTGGACTTTAATAGATTTTTATCTTCAGGCTGGGAGTATATGAAGAGAGCTTACCTTAGGATAATAGACTTTATTAGTCTGACGCGTTTTTATACTACAGGTATCATCCTCAGAGGCAAAGTGAAATTTTTAACAAAAATGAATTGATATATACCCATAAATAGTAGTTACAAACGTAGTAGCATACAATATTGAAAATAAAATGTCGGAAGTGGACCAATTTCTGTGAGCTTCGTTGATAATCCACATATTCTTTGTATTTTGGGTGTTTCGCGTAGTGATGTCAATAAAATATAAGTTGTGGGGCGTGCAATATAGCTAATTGAACGTATCTTAAAAATTCAGTTCAAATAGTTATATTAAATATGTACAGGTTTAACGGAATCGAATTAGTGTTGCTACATTTTTTGTTTGCGTTTCAGAGCAGCCTAATTTGGTCCGCCCCCTTTTAATTACACTTATCCTGATTGTCTAATTAAAGGGTTTTGAAAAGTTTTTTCCTTTCGCTTAAATTGAATTCCGAATAGAAGATTTAAGATCTATTTTGTTTTGTTTTTCTTTCACTTGAATTTGTTTTTCTATTTAGTTGTTTTTGTGAGAAATGGCTGAATGCATGGAATTGTTGTCTGAGCATGAATCAGTGGGCATTTGCAATGTTTGTGGTGTGATAACAGGGCAATACATGTACTGTATGGATTTCTTAAGTGCATTGTTGATTTAGAGAGGATATGTAGGCTCGAAGAGCTAGTTTCTGAGCTTAGGAAGGAGCTAAATGTGATGCCTAGGTCTAGGAACAATGTAGATATTGGAGTAGGCCAAGTAGATGTGTCAGATGTAGGTAAAGATAGTTCTAGAACATAGCGTGTTAGCCTACTAGTATTAGCTAGAAGGAGGGCAAAACGGGAAGATAGTCAGTGCGAAGTAGTTAGGAAGGGTAGGCCTAGTGGGACAAATTAAGCGAATGGAGGTGAGTTGTGGGTGAAGGTAGATAATGAGGAGGGGGCAGGACAGAAGAGGTGTGCAAGAGAAAGGTACACATAACATCTTAGCTTAGATAATAGATTGTGCTATGAGAGAACAACTACAAGTGATATAATTGGAAGTGAGGATGGAGATGGAAGTGGAGCTACTGCTAGTGTAATTGAAACTAGGAGGGTGATAGAGTTAGGTCAGGTGAAATTTTAAAATAGGAGTCTGTCTGATGTGCTTGTGAGGGGCGATTCTCGTGTTAGATATTTAGATAGGAGGTTGAGTGTGAGTAGAAGGAATGGGATGACTGTTTGCTTGGTAAGTTATCTGAGCCTGTGTCTGGGTGTGCAAGTGATGCAATTGTGATTACACATGTAGGAATAAATAATGCAAAGGGAGTAGGTGCATGTGAGGAACGTGAGAGGCATAAAAGATGGATGGAAAAAGTAAAAGAAAGTCGAACGAAAGGTGTTGTGACACGTGTGATTCCGAGAAAAGATGTTGGGTTGGAATGGATGTCTCGTGCAATTGGGCTGAATGAATATGTAAGGAGTATGTGTGAGATGGAAGGTGTGATAATTGTGGATATGTGGGATAGATTTTATGGAAAGAAAGATAGGTATGCGAAGGATGAACTAGAAGTGAGTACGGATGGGGTAGATGTGTTGTGGAAGGAGTATGATCGTGTTATTAGGTCTTTACAGGCAGAAAACTAAGTGAAGATAGTGGTCAGGGTAATATAAGAGGAGACAATAGTACTGATGATAGACAGGGTAGAGAAGGGGAAGAGACGTCAAAGTATTCAGGCTAAAGGAGGTGCTTCAGGGATAAGAGGTCTGAGGTGTCTCTATACCAATGCTCGTAGACTTAGAAATACTAAAGATGAATTATTTAGTTTTTTTATTGATAAAAATATAGACGTAGTATGTGTAACAGAATCATGGGTTAGTGAAATTAAATTTAATGATAACGTGAGTTAATTTGACTTAGAGGGTTATGATATGTACATTAGCCAAAGGAGAGGTAGGACTGGTGGGATAATTATTTATATTAGTAATATCATTGTTTCAAATTTAAATAATTCAATAGAGCAAGAAGAGGTTGAGTCACTGTGGATAGATATTAAAAATAGGATACTGCACTTGGCACCCTCTTACAGACTACCTGGATAGATTGAAGATATAGATGAGCTAATGATAAGGGAAATAAGTAAAGGATGTGAAGCAGATACAGTTATTCTTGGTGACTTTAATTTAAGCTCTGTGGAATGAAAAAATGTGATAGGAAGTTATAAATTTATAGAATGTTTTGAGTATAATTCTTTACTTAATTTGTTAATATACCACCAAGGGGTACCGATATATTAGATCTGGTACTTTTAAAGGATGATAACTTAGTTCAGGAATTGACTGTAGGGGGAAATAGGGAAATAGCGATCAACAGATAATTCGTTTTTACTTGGGAATAGGGAAAGATAGAACATCAACAAAAGCTACTAAAACTCAAAATTTTCATAGGAATGGGAGGGGGGAGGTATGTAAATTTTAGAAACTTGCTGAATTAATTTAACTTAGATATAGAATTAAGTGGTAAGAATACTTACGAGATGAGGAACACTTTTAACACTATAATTAAACGTAGTCCAAAGTAGTGCATCCCAATGAACGTCATTAGGAAGAAATGTAGTAAGCCATTATGGTGGAATTAGAAGATAGCTAAGAAATTTTCTGAAAATAAAAGGGCACACCAAAGGTTACAGGGAAAATGTACTGCTGAAAATCTTAATCATTATAGGTTGACTAGAAATGAACTAAATAGGATGATTAAGAAAAGCAAAATGGCAGCAGAAATGAATTTATCTCAAAATAATAATAAAGATCCTAGAAAATCCTTTAGCTATTATAAAATCAATATAAATCTAGCAGAGATAAAATAATGAAAAAGTTGTGAAAAAATCTGATGAGGAAATAGTAGAGGTACTTAATGATCATTTTGCTTCAGTATTTACACAAGAGAATAAAAACAGTATAATTTATGATAGTTCTAGGTCAGAAGATGAGGTTTTGAATACCATTAATGTAGATAAGGAAATCATTAAAGGTCTTATATTGGAGTTAAATACTAGTAAGGCATCTGGACCAGATAACATCCATTCTAGGTTATTTAAAGAAGGTGTAAATAGTATTGTAGTAGCTCTTGAGAAGATATATACTAGATCACTAGAGTTTGGAGAAATACCTAATGTGTGGAAATTAGCGAATGTAGTAGCAATATTTTTAAGAAGGGAAGTAAAGAGGACCTGAATAACTTTAGACCGGTAAGGTTAACTTCTATACTTTGTAAAGTGATTGAGAAGATAGTTAAGAAGGGGATTTCTGACCATCTAGAGACTGGAAGGTTAATAAGTGAACTCAGCATGGGTTTAGAAGAGCAGGCTCGTGTTTAACAAATTTACTGGATTTTCTGGATTATGTAACTATGTAAACAATTAGATACGGAGAAAATGTTGATGTAATTTAGATTTTAGCAAAGCTTTTGATAAGGTTCCACATAGGAGACTAGTTCAAAAATTAAAAATGCATAGGATATGTGGGAAAGTTTTGAATTGGATAACTGAATGGCTGAAAGACAGGAAACAGAGAGTGGCATTGAATAGGGTGTCGTCATAGTGGAGGGACGTTATCAGTGGCGTACCTCAGAGATCAGTTCTAGGCCTATTATTATTCCTAGTGTTTATAGATGATGTTGGGGAGGGTGTAAATAGTAAAATGTCAATTTTCGACAAATCACACAAAATTAGGAACTGTAGTAATTGAAATTGAAGCAAACTTTAAAGGGCAGAGCGATTAAATAATTATTAGGGTAATCACAGAAAGTAGCATGTGAGTTTTAACCTTAAAAAATGAAAAGTTGTTTACATCAGAAGAGATAATAGAGATTTTAGCTTTTGAATGGATGGGCATTGGCTGAATGGAGTAGAGGATGAGAAGGACTTAATAGGAGTAGTAGTAAAAGTAGATAGGTCACTGAGTTCTTCTAATTAGTGTATTGAGGCAAAGAATAGAACAACTAGAGCGTTGGGCTTCATTAAGAGTAATGTTAGTTACACAAAGTTATCCTTAAACTACATAACTCATATGTCAGGCCACATTTAGAGTACTGTATACAAGCATGGTCCCAACACTTTAGACATGAGAGCAACAAAGATGATACCTTCCCTGAAGCACCTTGAATATATAGATAGACTAAGGGTACTAAATATGATCTCATTTAAAAGAAGATGTGTGGTAGATGATATGAGTCATCTTTTTAAAATCTTTTCTGTGGTAGATAAGTTGGATTTTAGCAATTTATTTGAGTTGGAAGATAGTGATAGGACAAGGGGCTACTACTTCAAAATTAAAAAGCAGAGGTGTAAGTTAGATGTGAGAAAGTATTTTATTCACCAACATAGTGGTACATTACTAGAATGGTTTATCACAGGAGACAGTAAGCCGTCCAAATATAAATGTTTCCAAGCGCAGGTTAAATGAGTAGATGGGGAGGGTAGACTATCATGGTTTTTAAGTTGTATTGGGCAAATTACATATTTTAATATCAATTTGTGTATATATTATATTATTGGTATATAAATTACATGCTTTAGTCTTTTTACATGCTTTGATTTAGTTGTTGACAAGCCATGGTGGTGATGCCTTTTTAAATAGTTCAGACACAATCTTGTAGGTGCAGTTTATGGGTTATGGTTGACTCGGATGATCTCTGATAGGCCCTTGTAGCTTTTCTCATCCGTTGAATTATGTTATGTAAAGAAATTACAAAGGATTCAACTTACATTTAAGAAGTGGGAGGGAAAAGGTCAAAAGAGTCACAAGGAATAGTAGTACTTCAAAGGACATTGCTCACCATACCGAAGAGGTACTATTTTTGGAAAGTCTTAACATACATCATGAGAAAAAGCATAACACAGATAAAGGTTCTCCCCATTCACCTCTCCCACCCGCTTTTGCCGGCATAGAAAGCACAAAAATACCTTATTGTGTTGTGAAAAAGGGCACAATCATGAATTTTAATAAAAGAAAAAGCTAAAAGAAAATCAGGAATTTTAATAGAAAAGCTCTCCATATAAGCTGTCTCTTGGAAGCATGTTATTGTGGTCAAAATAGTAGTCGTTATGGGATAGGGTGGAAGGTGGAATAAACCATCCAACGATGACTTGGGGCTTAGGGGACGAATGGTTAGGTGCTCCCTTGCCTCCTTTTCCGTGTAAATGGACCTGGAAGTATTCCAGAGAAATACGATTGTATGTTCAATCTTGATTGTTTTTCTTGTATAAAGATGGCTTCAAGGAAAAGCAATTGACGATGATTTGGAGTAAAGTCTAAAATTTTGGTGTTTTCCTCTACCATTTTTCTGTGCAGGCAAATGTTGGGTTTCTCTCTCGTCTGCGTTTGGGGGATTGCGTTATTTAGATGATACGTGATTCTTCTTCACAATTTTGTTCCACTCATTCTTATATATGAGCTCTTAGTCTCATAAATTATGTACATGTATGCTCATATACGAAATGGCTCCGTTGTTTGGGCTCAGTAGCAAGTCTTTGGATATTTTTCATGATTAAGCTTAAGTGAAGTCCTTCTTGTTTGTTAAAAGATAACGATAACTAAAGAATTATTTGTTCTGTTTATGTCAATATTCCCTCATTTATGATTGCTTTAATAATTCTTTCTCGGTTCGTTAGGCCGTTTTCAGAATATTTTTGTGGAAGTCTTATAGTATTTTCTTTATCGTGCTTTCTGGAATTCTCTTTTTCGCCGAACTACCATCGACCAATCTTATTTCTTATAGATGATTGTACATCGTGGTTAAGGAATCCGTTGTTAATTAGTACCTGGGTATCTTCTGTTCATTGTCGATTTCTTTCAATGCGGTGTAGTGAGTGAAGGCCCAAATGCTATAAGCGTTAATTCCGCTTCTATTGTGATGCTCTGAGCATTCACTCCCTTTCTTAGACACCTTATCAACTAAACGCAATGGAAAAATAAATAATCAATTCTACACACCAAAATTGCCAATCATGACATGTGTATGAACGTAAACCAATATAGGGACTTATCTACACCGTTTTACATATAAGCTGTCTCTTCGAAGCATCCTTTTTGGGGATGTGGACTGCAGCATATTGGTTAGCGCAGTAGCATGAAAAGCGAAGAGCGATCGATGGCATAGTTTAGATCCCCACCCCTTTTTACTTCCATTGACGTGAAAAGGAGTTTCTATTAACTTATTATGTTTTATTCCTCTCTCTCTATCTCTTTTTTCCTTCTTTCTTAATCTATGTTTGATCTCTTTTTAATGGTTGTAACCATAAAAGAAAAAAAATCAACTTAAATTCTTAAAAATTAAGGAATTAGTCGATACGAGAAATTCACGGCGTCGCGCGCGTGAAAAGAAAAAGAAACTACACCATTATCTTTTAATTTTATAAGGTTGTTAACACTCAAATGTTTGGAGCGGAGGTAGGAATTTTCGCAGTCGATAGATTGCCAGGCGGAAGTTTTTTTGCAGTGAGAATATAGCCAGGCGGATTATTGCCAGTCACCAAAAAAAACTTAAATTTACAAATTTAATCTAGAGTAGATAACCTAACCTAACCTGACCTAACCAAGCTTAATCTAACCTAACCTAACCAAGACTAACTTAACCTAACCTAACCTAACCCCTTGTAATATTCCACTTGGCAATATTATCATTGTCAATTTTTCCCACTACAAGATTACTAGGGCTTTTCCATGCACAGGTTCTAACGTGGTTCTCATTGCTTTAACACTTAGGTGAGACACCAAACATCACAATAAGAAAGATTTATTATAAAATATCGGTTTTCCATCTTTATCTCAATTTGTGGTCGTGTTTTTAAGACGTGGCGCAAAAGCTTCTATTGTCATTTCTTGCTCATGGATAAAAATGTCCGTATTGACGGTTGAATTAGACAAAAAAAGAGAGGTTTCGAGAGGTTTCGTGTTGTTAGCGATGCTTCGAGAGGTTTCAGAGGTTGTGAAAGGTTTAGAAGGAGGGGGGTTGAAAGGTTTCGTGAGGTTTAGAAGAGTTTTGTAAGGATTTGTTTGGCTGCGTGCGGTTTTCATGGATTTCTTGAGGTTTTAGATTTTCAGAGAGGTTTCGAGAGGTTTTGTGAAGTTTGAACGATTTTGTAGATTCGTGAGGTTTTGAAAGTTTTCAAGAGGTGTCATGAGGTTTGTTCTGTTGGTTAGAAGCAAACGTATATCTGAGTTCGAACCCCATTCGTGACTAAGCGGACCTACAAAAACTTCGAGAACCCCACACAAAGGATTTAAAGTTGTATTTTAAATATTCATAGTCTTAGTACAAGTTTTTTTATTTTTGTGTTCCCTACTGACCCCACTTTTGAGAGTTGATAAGCCTTACCATAACAACCTCTCCGATTTATCGCTGCTGCTATCAATTCTTCCTGGTGTCCAGCCCCGTAAAACGTCGTACCTTGGTTGGATTACGCCCATTTATGTCCACAATAATCCAACGTAGGACGAAAATCGAATCACCATATTTTATTATTCATTTCCCCGTTGAAGCCTTTAGAAGTAAAACATAACGATCGAGTTTTTTTATTAGATCAAGGTAGGCGTAATTGAAAAATCAATCGAATAAACGACCAATGCTGAGAAAGAAGAAATCAATTATCCCTTGTCAAATACACACATTGTATAAGCAAACATAGGTGTGTGTGTTCGCACACATATGTACTCATACCTACATCTAATATAATAATGAGCATTTCTAGGGTTTTTTTTAACTTTATCAATATCCAGGCGAAAGCGAATTTCCTTTGAAAAAATTCCGAAAAACAATTAATCCTACTTTTTACTATTATCAACTCAATAATAATATAATAAGTATTAAATATTGCTGCCACTTTTGACGACACGCCAAAACAAGTCTTTATTTACTTAGGCTTATTAATTTGGCAAAGACCCCGGCAATTTCTAGCGGTTCGAACAACCGTAGAAGCAAGTTTTTGTTTTTGTTTCTCGGCTTTGCGTGGGAGAGGTGAAGAGGGGAAAGGTTTGTGTGGGAGGTGAGAAGGGGATGGGGGCGAGTCTGAGCCCTTGCTTTTTGCGGGGGAGGGGTCTGAGTCGGTGTGCCTTTGTGGCCCACAACAGCTCATGTAAACAAGTGTAAAAAGTCCATTGAGTAAAATATTTCGAAATTTCTGCAACACAAATAAAATAATTTTAAAAATGTCATTTTGTTATTTCCGATCTCGTGTGCACTCACACAAACACTCTTTCATACACTAGAGACATAAATACACATGCAAGCATAGGCTTACACACAAATGATACAGAGGCGGCCAAAGGTTTTCTGACACCTGGAAAATTTTAGGAAATTAGATAAATATAGTGTCGTAAAGTGTTTATTTGTATATCAATATGAATGTAACAGTGAAATAAGGAGGAATAAATAGCAATATCTTATATACGAGGGGAGGTCAATAAGTTTTGCGAATCGGTAGGGCAAAACAGAGGAAGGGGGATGGCTGTTTGTGGGGATGTTAGGAAAAGTTATGACAAGTCAGGACCTGCAGCCGCACGCTTCTGCCTCGTCTATTTAAGAAGCAGTAGCTGATCGCAGATCGTCAATCACAAAATTTTAAGCAATGGAGAAGGTTGAGCACCGCGCAGTGATCAAATTTTTGACCAAGGAAGGCAAGAATACAAAAGAGATTCATGAACGCATGGTTGCAGTGTACACCGACACCGCTTCTTCCTATGCAACCATTGCTCGCTGGAATAGGAAGTTCCGCCATGGTCGTGAGTCCCTTGAAGATGAGCCCCGTCCAGGACGCCCGTCAGACGTGACCAACGCGGACAATGTGCCCCGTGTGGAGAGGATCATCCTCGAAAATCGACGGGTGAAGGTCGAAGAAATCGAGCCAGAACTTAGAATATCACATGGAAGTGTTATCAACATCATCCACGACCAAGGTCTCTGCCCGTTGGGTCCCTAGAAACCTCACGCCCCATGATCGACTTCAACGTCGTCAAAGTCCACAAAGCCAGAGTTGCACAAGCTGCCCTGCGCGAGTGCGGATTCGAGGAGCTCAACCATCCCCCTACAGTCCAGATCTGGCCCCCAGCGACTACATTTTATTCCGCCAGCTCAAGGCTGCACTGCGTGGACGCCGGTTTGGGGACGATGAAGATGTCCAGCTCGCCGTCCAGGAGTGGATTGAACAGCAGTCGGGAGATTTCTGGTCGTCGGGAATTCGAAGCATCAGGGACAAGTGGCGCAAGTGCATTGAAGTCGAGGGTAGTTATATTGAAAAATAATAAAACACTTTTCCTCATATCTCGTTTCCTTATATCCGAATTGCAAAACTTATTGACCGCCCCTCGTATATGCTCCAAACAATCAGCAAGAATGAAAAAAAAGACAAAACATGTAGCATCAGCAACATATAACAGATGAAGACACATTCACAGTGAGCTTGGGCTGCACCCGAGCTCACCAAGCAGCTTCTGATCGGGCAATGGCAGATAAGAAGAGTCTCTAACTCTACATCACCGATGGCCACTTTCACTGCTTCAAGCCAGAGTGCCACTTTACTTTGGGCCTAAATCTGATCTCAAAGTTCATTAGGAGTCCTGTGAATAAAGTGTGGCGTTCTTTCAACTAAAGTAGTAGACTTGGAAGAATGCAGAGCTCTCGCTAATAGAGTGGATAAGGCGTTGGCCTCCGATCATCGCAGTATCGGATTCGATCCCGGCATGAGCAGACACAAACGTCAGCGCACGTCGAGATCTGGCTACTGAATGGTGGACGCGCTGAGCTCAGCCCCTGTATTCGGGTGGGTAGATCTTATACGTCTCATTACACACAGCTAATTACAACAATGGTTCTTTCATTTTTCCGCCTTCTAAGCAGAACCCACACACGCTCTCTCTTTTTCGAGGGATCCTGCCGATGGGTATCTATATCTACATACTTCTGACGTGGAACAGGTGCTTCTGCCACGGGGTGACGAAGGTTCCACCTGAACGCTGGTTGGTGTCAAAACATAATATAGTTCCTGGCACCTCTCCCCAAAGAGGACCAGCCCCTGGTGCCCTCGGGCTCACCAGCGAATGTCATACTGACCTTTATGTCTATTTCATTATCCTGTCGAGGAACCGCCTGGATAAAGGCAGGTTGGTGAACTACTAGAACATTGAAACAATGTTGTTAACGATCTCATTAAACGGATAATTCCTCTCGTCTGCTTCATTCGTTTCTCTCTTCAAAAAACCATACCTAAGCGGACCTGTAGCTGTGGGCAGCTCACCAGGGGGAGTTACCTCCCAGTCTCCACCAAAAAACAGATGGCATTTTAATTTCTTCCGGGTTTTAATTCCTTTCACACTCATCCTGTGAATTTATTAAATTTCATTTATATCTTAATTTTTAATGTATTTATATTTATGTTATATTTCAAAATATTATAATGATTTATAAGTTGGTAATTTAAGTTTCAAATTTAAACCAAAAGGGTATTTAATAGTGTAAATATAATTGTATTATTTTAAGAGTAGTAAAAAAATACATCAGTTATTAAGAAGTAAGAAATGAATTTTTAAAATTTGTGTAGTCTAATTTACTTTTTTTGTACGTATGTATATAGAGAAGATGGAAAGTTAAGTAATAGTCTGGGGGTTATGTACAAAATATGCGGTGCTGGTTAAGCAACTAAATACATCTTTAGTCGCGGGCGACTCTATATCTCAGTATGTCGGTCGGTCGGTCCCCCGTTTCGCCTTTTTTTATTGTTTTGGTAATAACATTGTAACTATTCGGGCGATTCTAACGAAATTTGAAACCATAATGTTGTTTTGCATTCTTTTTCGAATGATGATATAATTGCCAAGGTCATCCCAGGGTTAGTCGTGGAATTATTGAAAGTTTTGAAGGTCGTAAGGTTATAAATCAGCAGACCTTGTTTTATATCTGAACACATCCGAATACATCTTTCCTTCTTTGGTATACAATGATGATTCATATTTTATCTTTTAAACAAGAAAAACACTATTTAATGTACTAGGTTTAATTCAGACCTCAACTCACAGCTTATATCTTCACAACAATTGTCTCACAGCATTATTTGAGATATTAGAGGCCAAAATATCTAAAATTACACGGCTGAAAGGAAGAAAATATTTATATTATATTATATTTGGGTACTTATCCACTTTACCAAATACATGTAGTTAAATATTTATCGAGTATAAAAAAAACTCATTAATATAATTAATAAACACATTAACATTTTTTCAAATCTTTTACAAAATTGACACATCCGATTCTAGTAGCCTCAGAGGTCAAATATGACCCACCCGTCGGTGCTTGTGTTAAAAAGTAAATTTTAAAATTAATAGATAAGTATTTCTTAGATAAAAAAATTGGGATCTAATAACCTCGGAGTTAAGATTTGACTTAGCCGTCGTTGCACGGGTCAAAATTTTGATTTGAAATTTAATAAGTATTTCTTCAAGAAACGATAGGTTCTAGTAACATAGGTGGTAGGATTTGACTGACCCGTCGCTGCACGGGAAAAATATTGATATATTATATTATAAATCTAAATTCTCACCTGTACAACAACGGGTAAGTCAAATCTTACCTCCGATGTTAGTAGAATCAAAGCGTTTTCTTAAAAAAAAATACTTACCTATTAAGCTTCAAATCTACATTTTCTCGCGAGCACCAACGGGTAGGTCAAATTAGACCTACAAGGTTACTAGAACCTAGAGTTTTCTGGCTGAAATACTGATTGATCTAAAACATTTTAAATAGAAATTTTCACACATCTATATTTCATTGAGAAAAATGTAGGTTTTTGGAGCCTCGTTGATCAGATTTGACTTACCATTCGTTGCACTGGTGAAAACTTTGATTAGAAATGTAATAGAACACTATTTTTTCCGAAATCGCGAGGCTCTAGTAATCTCGAAAGGTCTCAGAGCTCACATTTGAATTACACAGTGGTGCACGGGAGATTTTTTTATTTGAAATGTAATTGATCAGTATTTCTTTAAGAAAATTAGATTAACTTTGGACGTTAAAGTTGACTTAGTAGCCAGGGAGGTTAACTTTGACTTACCTCAGTGCTATGGTAAAAATTTAGATTTGAAATGTAATACCATGACTATTTCCTTGAGAAGAGACATAGGTCTAGTAACGTCGAAGTTCAAATTTTATTATCCGGCATTGCAGGGGGTAAAATTTCGATTTGACCTGTAAAAAATAATAGTTTCTTGAGAAAACGCTATGTTCCAGGAACCTAGAATGAACTCAGAGATCAAATGTAATTTTCTAGTAACCTCAGAGTTCAAATTGCATTATCCGGCATTGCAGGAGACAAATTTTCGTCTTGACCTGTAAAAACTTACTAGTTCCTTAAGAAAACGCTAGGCTCCAGGAACCTAGAATGGCCTCCGAGGTCAAATTTAATTCATCCAACTTCTAGTAGCTTCAGAGATTAGATTTTAGTTACCTTCGGCGCTCTGGAAAAATTTAGATTTGAAGAGTAAAAAATAAGCATTTTTCTGAGAAAACTCTAAGTTATAGAAAGTAACCTTTGAGTTCAGCTTTGACATCCATCGTTGAACCGGTGAAAATTTAAATTTCAAATGTAATAGATCAGTTTTCTTCAAGAAAGTCGTGATCTCTAATAGCGTCGAATGGCTTCGGGCAAGCTTTATATGCACGGAAGAAATTTTATATTGGAAATGTAATAGTTCAGAAATTCTTTGATATAAGGTTGGTTATTGTAGTCTTGGAAGTCAAATTTTAGTTACTCGTCGTTGCATGGGTAAAAATTCCGATTTAACATGTAAAATATCTCCATTTCTTTGAGAAAACGCTAGGCTCTTGGAACTTAGGATGGCTTCGTTGATATTCTTCACAGTTCCCTACCATGAGGCATCCCGGCTTCTCTCGATGTCTAGACTTTTTATCAATGTGCCAATAGAAGAAACAATCGAAATAATTCTAAATGCGTCTACGAAAACACCGAAGTGCCTCCCCTACGAACGGAACACCAAATATTAAAGCAACTTTTAAAAATATGTAAAACTGAAGCTCCATTCCGAAGCGCATATAGCAAACTTTACCGTCAAATTGATGGAGTAGCGATGTGGTCCCCACTGGACCCTACTTTTGCGAACTTCTACATGGGAAACTTAGAGGAAATGCCCTTAACAAAAATAAATAACCTCCCTCAAAATTTACACCAGATTTGTTAATGAAATAAACCTTACAACTAAGGACGAACATCAATTACTACAACTCAAAAGAACCTTAGAATCTCATTCCGTTCTCAAATTTACATACGAGTTGAGTGTAAACGGCCGTATTCCCTTCCTGGATATAGACGTAAAACAGAACAGCAACGGAAAATATACACCGCCGTCTATCGAAAAGGAACAGACTGCGGTCGATGCCTTAACGCGAAAAGTGATTGCACCGAGAAACATTAAAAAATTGGTAATGAGCTCATACATAGGAAGAGCTATCAAGAACTGCTCAGAGTGGAACGCACTCTATGAAGAATTTCGACGTTCGAAATAAACAACGGCTGCTCCAATAGAGAATTTGACAAATTACCGAAAAAAATTATTAACTCAAAGTTTTAGGTAGAGGAGGAAAAAGAAAAAGAAGAAAAAAATAATACCAGTCTACTACAAGAACCAAATGGCTGATGCCTACAAAACAGACGAACGAATACTAGAAAACACTATAAAAAGTAACACTATCCAATAAAAAGACAATACGTTATCTCTACGAATATATTATAAAACAAAAAATTCAGCAACCTACTAATGAAAAACAACCTCCTTGAAAAAGAATCCATCCTAAAGGCTACAAATGTAGTATACAAATTTAAATGCCCCTATGAGGACTGCAAGCCTCATCCAAACAACCAATATATAGGTACGACCACCACTACCCTCAGCCAACGCCTAACAATGCACTTGCAAGAAAGAGGAATCAAAGCACACTACAATGAACAAAATAATGAACAAATTATAAGAAAGATCCTTGTTGTTAGTGAAACTTAGAAAGAACTCTCTGTGACTATGTTATGGAGGAAGCGGCGTATATCAATTTAGGGTGCATGGACGGAACGAAGTTTCTGCTCACTGCGGGCCTCCCGCAGACGGATGTCTGTCCCCCACTATCTACTCAATTTACATCGCAGACGTCCTAGCCCCTGCGAAACACACTTGCCTCAACTTTGATTACGCTGATGATTTCAGCCAGATAATCACTTGTCCTTGGAGCAATGCGACTTGGGAAGCTCGCATGACTGCGACAAAGATCGAGATAATGAACAACTACGAGGTTCAAATGAAGATTCGAATGAATCCAGAGAAATTCAGAGTAGTCCCCATTGGCAGGAGACTAATCTCAGATGTCAGGGTGGGGAATATGCGCTATCTCTACACCACGGAGTGCAAGGTCTAGGAATGAAGATTACTTCATCTGGGCACAGGAAGCACGTCGATGATCAAATTTCTAGAGGCTCAAACGGAGTCCGAACTCTATACACGTTAAGAAATCTCCGTGATACTAACAAGAAAAAGATCTACAATGCCATTGTAAGTTCTACGTTGCTCTATCCCGACTTTCCTCTCTCTTATATCTCGAAGATACAAAAGAGGAGACTACAAAGAGTGCAGAATTAATGCGTGTACCTAATTACGGGTAGACGCAGGCGAGAAAGAAGACACCAAGAAGAGCTGTACCTGGAGGTGGGGATAACTCCCATTATCAAAGTCATAGAATAACAGAATTAAGAAATTAATCAAATGATTAACCAGAATAGAATATCTATAAATCACGCCAAATTTCCAATCTCCACTACCATTCATTTGGGTATCTGGAACAGATTCCACATTACTGTAATTATTGCCACTACTCTCCGTTAATTGTCCTTCATTCTGTTCCAGGTCATCTAAAATTATAGGTTTATTTACAATCGATTAACTATTTGTTGGTTGCGAACAATTCTCACCTCCGTTATTAAATATATTTGGCAGTTTTGCAGGTTTTACCTTATCTATTGATACCGTATCCTGATGTCCGTTAGAGAATTCTAATTTATACACTTTGTCGTCGCGTTCAACAACACTGAACGGACCTGCATAAGGCGCTTTTAAGGGTTTACGAATGCGATCAACCCGGACACACACATGCCTGGCATCACGTAATTCCTTGGGTATGAACGGTTTCGCAGATGTCCTTCGGAGGTTTGTGCAAAATAAATTTGCGACATGGTTTTTTATAATTCAGTGACAAATTTGGAGTTAGCTTTTGGAGATGAGGATGAGACTAGAGGTTTTGGGCAAAGTAGGGTTGTTCTTGTGACTGCAGTAAACAGTGAAAACCCCGAATCAATCGTCAGGGATCGGATGCCCAGAAGAACAACTGGTAGAGCCATTAGCCATCCTTTCCAAGGAGCTATTATAAAACTCTTCAAGGTTATATGTGATATTTCCATGAGCCCGTTTGTGGTAGGTTAGTGCGCCGTGGTTCGCAGGCGATGGAAACCAACGAGGGCTGATAATTCCTTGAAAAGTTCGGATTAAAATTAGGCTCCTTTGTCAATTATTACATATAAAGGAACGCCAAACCTGGAGATCCAACCGTCTAAGAAGGCTAAAGCGACCGTTGCAGCACTGATGTTTGAAATCGGTAACTCTTCAATCCATCTTGTAGCTCTGTCTATTCATGGCAGTAGGTAACGGTTATGAGACGGGTATAATTGCCCAGGCAGTGTGCACGGCGGTAGCGGACCAGCAATGTCGTTGTGCACCGTTTCAAATCTGGAGGTGGGAATACTAATGGGCAAGATTGGTGGGTTGGTGTGGCGATTAACTTTAGCTGCTCCTCATGAAAGGCATTCTCCCGTCCAGGAACGTATGTCTCTGTCCATATTAGGCCAGAAATACCTCGCTTTCACTAATCGAAGTGATGCTTTAATCCTTGGATGGGATTAAAACATCACTTCAAGTGGGTATAATATATTCCTGGATGGGATATATTATGCAGTTGTTTAAAAATAGGTATTATTCAGGCTAAAGGAACAAACAGTCCTAGCTTTTATGATGTTATTTCACACCTTAGGGTTGAGTATTCCCGGGAATGGGAAATGATTTTAATCCGGATTGAAACGATTTTACCTTTTTATCTTGCTCGTGTGCTGTTGCCAAAAAACGGAAG
This sequence comes from Ceratothoa steindachneri, assembly GCA_963969495.1. NCBI lineage: Eukaryota > Metazoa > Arthropoda > Malacostraca > Isopoda > Cymothoidae > Ceratothoa > Ceratothoa steindachneri. The sequence continues at coordinate 76,652,057 of OZ018323.1, forward strand.
TCAAACGAGTCTATTTGGACTGAATTGACATTCTGATAATAGACAATCCGCAAATACATTGTCTTCACCACGTACGTACGCTATGCCATTGATATATTCTAAAATCACTGTCCAATTAAGTTGTTGTTTCTGTCTTTGCACGTAGTGGTGAAGAGAAAGAAGAAACTAATGGCTTGTGGTCCATACATAGGTCACTTGTCGACCTTCGATCATGTGTCTGAAGTGAATCATAATAAAATACGCAGCCAAGAGATCTTTGTCATAAGTGGAGTATTCCTGCTGTGTTTTGCTCAACTTGCTAGAGAAGAATGACACTCGATGGAGAGACCCATTCACCATTTGATGAAGCGCAACACAACTACGAATTGAGAACTTTCGTCATTAATTGGTATGATGAGTCTTTCGGTAACAGGTAACGTAACTTGACTGAGTTTCCCAGAGCTTCCTTGGTAGCATTAAACGCTTCCCGTGCAACATCATTCCAGACAAGCTCACGAGCCTTAGGCTGAAGTCGTGCGAGGTTAGTCAGAGGAGCTGCAATTGCAGCAAAATTAGGCACCATCCGTCTGTAATAGCCTAACATGGCCAAATAACGACGAAGTACTTTATAGTCCGTCGGTAAGGGCATTTCGCTGATCTCCGAGACCTTCCTCGCTGGATGGCATATTTTTACAGCTGAGCCATGGTGGCCTAAGAAATCAATCTCCTCCTTCATGAAATCGCACTTTTCCATCGAAATACGTAGATTGTTCTCCACTAATATCTTAAAGACTTGGTCGAGATGTTCAATATGTTCAATATGTTCAAATAAAAATGTCGATATAGACGAAAACGAATTCCAAGCCACGAAATAAGTTATCCATATGGCGTTAAAATGTGCAGTTTGCATTTTTAAGACCGAAAAGTAATCTAAAAAAAATCCCAGAACCCAAATGTCGTAGAGGCAGCAGTTTTTTCAATGTCTGCTTGATCCATCGGAATCTGGTGATATGCTCGAACTAAATCTAGGAAGAAGAAAACTGTTTTCCCAAGGAGATAGTCAATCATGCTTCGAATTCTTGGCAGGGGATAAAGGTCCGGTATTGTTATGACGTTCAGGGATAGAAAATCACCCACAACTCTATATTCGCCTGGATTTTTCTTTTGCGCCATATGAATGCGTGAAGCCCATGTTAAGTTTGATGGACGCACCACACCTTCTTTCAACAGAGCCTCAAATGTTGCTTTGGCGATTTCTAATTTCTCCATTGAAAGTGTCCTTAGGCGGGCGAAAGTCAGTGGAGCGCTACCAGTCTCAATAATATGTACAACGGAGTTAACTGGGGCGAACTAACATCTACAAACTTTGGGTTGTATATAGATTCATATTTTCATAACACTGGCTTGCAATTGGTTGGGAGATGGGAGAGGTCATTAATAATTAATGATATCACGGGTGCACTAGACTGCTTAACTTTGGATACGAGCTTAGTCTGGTTATCAATGAGGATATCACGAGCACAATCCACTAAAACATCAAAATGAGCAAGAAAATCGGCTCTTAATAATGGCGAAGTAGTATCTGAAACTACGAACATCCACCTAAATGAACGACGCAGACAAGGAATAACTATATCTAATTGCTCTTCACCGTGTACTTTTATTTTTTCTCCATTATTAGTAGCGATGTTTACACTCGAATTACGCATCTCACAAAATTGCACAAGATTAAATGGAATTATGGATACGCTCGCACCTGTATCTATTAGAAATTCATTTTTCTCCTGGGCTGGGGACGATGGTCTGGATGGTAGTTGCACCTGTACGTTTTCACCTCGCTTTGGCCATCTGCACCACGGTTTACAAAATTTAGCTTTTCAGTCTCAATGCTTGCATTCGTGACCGGACTGGCCGCAGTTGAAGCATGTTGCTTCGGTTACTTTACAATCTCGCGTTAGGTGCTGTTCTATGGTGTAGCATTTGAAGCAGCATTCTACGTGAACGTATTTTCCTGCCTCTATCTGCTGTGGAGCCAGCGAAGATAAAAGCCTAGGATGCCCTCCTTCTTAACCCTGTCTCTCATCCCGATGCTCTCGAAGACGATTTGACTATACTGTTGCCTGTTCCGAACTTCTCGACCTTAGTTAATCTCGCCCACTTCTGCCACCTCGTCAGCTCTTCCTTGATTTCTTCGCAGGAATTTTGTGTGAAGAATGGGTCGAGCCGTTTGAAGATCAGGGTTCGGCGGACGAGGATCTCTTGCGGTATTGACGCTTCGAGCCACGTCCTTCATCGAGTGGCAAATAGCGGTGTATCCATTAGGCCTCTCTATCACGGAAAAAATGCACAAGCGAAAAAGGATCGGAGCTATATCGACGTAGTATGCAGAGACGTAACCAAGGCATTTGATAAAGTCTAGATAAGGGGTAAGTTCCACGCTGATTTACCCTTCAGCAACTCTTTTCGGTGTCTCAAATACGGCCCAAAACGAGCTGCAAAAAATTCAGAACAGGGGAAAGGAAGAAAGTAGAAGATCTACATAGAGCAGTTTAAATCACACTGCTTTACATTCTACTAAAAGCAAGAGCAGAAGCCATGAAAGAAAAAATAACATCTTACACCTCCAACGACATTAAAGCACTCCTAGAAAAAAATTAACGGAATCCATGCCTTAAAAGATTCCCAAGCAGCGCTAGCAAACTTGGAAATGAAGTTGACCCATTATATGCAGAAGATGAAGAATTCACTCTCGACCTAATCGACAACCAACTAAGAAAATCCCAAACCGAAATTAACCAAATATCTGAACAAGGAAACCTAATATTATACTTATGTTGGTAAATTCTAGTAGATAAAGATTTATTAGAAGAGGTGAACTAAACAGCGCTTTATTTTGACATTTATCCGATAATAACCACCCCATTGACTGGAACTCTGTAAAATTCCTTTATCATTCCGCTGATTTCACAAAAAGAAATATTGTCGACTGTTCATTAATTGGCATGTTGCCTAATATAAATATCTCCCCTGGCTTATTTAAACTCGACCCTGTTTTAAAAAAACTTGTACTAAATGAAATAACTTCATAATGCAGCCTGTTGTCACTCTTTATTAGTGTAATATCATTCGCATTGCCTCCCCCACCACGTGTCTCTGCTATGATCGTGGATTAACTCTTAGCCCTAAATGTTATCGTTCTAATGATAATCCTTTAAAATGCTTTTGTTTTTCACCCACCATTTCCCCTCATATACACGGCGTTCTTTTGTGTATATCGTTTTTAGGATGCATATCTCTGTTATTAGTTGCCTAATGATCTTTTTATTGGTATTTCTCTGTCTTGTTTTTGATTGTTTTTCATTTGTTTGTACTATGTGATGGGCGTTTCCTTCGTATCTTTGTACCCTATATAAGGTTGTCTTCTCCATTTTCATGCTATTCCTTGAAAATGAACTTGCAAATATAGTTCGAAAGTGCTTGGATTCATCTTTTCATTTTCCTTTGGGTTAATTTTCATATTATTGCTTTCCTCACGTGCCACTTTATGAGTTTTTTATATATATATATATATATATATATATATATATATATATATATATATATATATATATATATATATATATATATATATATATAATTTGGTAAGAGACCATGCTGAATACAATACATGCTCTATTTAAGTCTACAACGATAGTAGCATTGTTCACTTTAACCTCTAGCTTCTTCATTCGCTTGACGAGATCTTTCACTGAATTTGCAAGGCGCGAAAGAGATAACGACAGGACGAGAGACAAGACGTCTTTCAACCATGCTAGGTCATCATCTTTTGGTAATGATGAAGCTTACAAAATAATGTTGTATATATAGGTTTTTGAGTCAACATAATTACAAACAAGGTGTGGTGACCAAAAAGTCACGTAACCTCACTTCTTCTGATTTATGGCTTTACGACTTTCAAAACTTTCAATAATTCCCGGAGTAACCTTGGGAGGACCTTGGTAATTCTATCATTCGAAAGAGAATGTAAACACTTTAAGGGTTTCAAACTTCGTTAAAATCGGCAGAATAGTTATTATGTTATTTCCCCCAAAAAATAATTCCCTGGCAAACCTTGAGGGGACTTTGGCAATTATATTATTTGAAAGGGGATGTAAAACAATATATGGGTTTCAAATTTCGTTAGAATGAGCCGAATAGTTATGATGTTATTTCCCGCAAAAAACATAATCCCAGGGCTAACCTTAAGGTGACCTTAGCAACTGTATTATTCAAAAGAGAATCTAAAACAACATAAGGGTTTTAAATTTCGTTAGAATCGGCCAAATAGTCATGATGTTATTGCCAAAACAAAATAATTCCCTGGCTAACCTTGGAGGATTTTGGCAATTATATCATTCCAAATACAATGTAAAACAAAATAAGGGTTTCAAATTTCGTTAGAATTGTCCGAATAGTTATGATGTTATTGCTCCCCCCCAAAAAATATTCCTGGCTAACCTTGGGAGGACTTTGGCAATTATATCATTTGAAAGAGAATGTAAAACAACACAAGTCTTTTAAATTTCGTTAGAATCGGCCGAATTGTTACAATGTTATTAAAAAAAGAAGAAGCAAAACGGGGCTTGACCGACCGATATAGTGAGATGTAGAGTCGCCCGCGACTAAAAGGTCTTTTTGTCACACCTTATTTATGAAATTAGAAAAGTGGAAAAATAGTCACACCCTAATTGCATAGTCTAGAATAGTATAGCATAGCACATTCTAGCATAATATAGCATAATATAACAGCATATTATTGCATAGTGGTGTTTATCATATTTTAGTATAAAGAGTATAACATGGCATAGTATATTATAACATACCATAGCATAACATAGTATAGCATAGCATAGCAAAACATAGTATAGTATAATATAGTATATATAGTATAGTATCTCCAAGCATAGTATAGCCTAGCATAGCATAGTGTATCATAGTATAGCCTAGTATTGTGTAGAATAGTAAAAATTTTATAGCATAGCCTAGTATAGTCTCAAATAGTAGCCTGGCAAAACCTAGCTTACTGTAGGATAGCCTACCATAGTATTACCTCATCTAGCATAATAAAGCCTAGCATTGTATAGACTAGCCTAGATTGCCTAACATAGTAAATCCTGCCTAGCCTAGCCTACCGAGGTATATCATAGCATAGTATAGTATAGTATAATAGAGTATATTATGTCATAGCATAGCCTAGCATCGGATAGAGTAGTCTAGCCTAGCATAGCTTAGTATAACCAAGTCTATACTAGGATTCCCTATAATAGTAGAACTTACTATACCATACTCTAGCTAACTGGCATAGAATAGCCTTACATAATATAGCTTAGCCTGGCATAGTATAACTTAGCCTAGACTAATCAAGCCTAGCCTAGCAAAGAATGTATAGTATGGCCTATCCTAGCCTAGAAACCATAGTAAGGCATAGCCCAACATAGCCTAGCCTAATAAAAACTACCCTAACTTAGCCTAGTACAGCCTAGCAAATATATGATAGTAAAGCTTGTTTTTTTTTGTAATAACATCATAACTATTCGGCCGATTCTAATAAAATTTGAAAACCTGGTGTTGTTCTACATTCTCTTTCGAATGCTATAATTGCCAAAGTCCTCTCAAGTTAGCCTGGGAATTATTTTGTTTTAGCAATAACATTATAACTATTCGGCCGATTCTAACGAAATTTGAAATCTTTATGTTCTTTTGCTTTCTTTTTCGAATGACATAATTGCGAAATTCCTCCCAAGGTTAGCCCTGGAATTATCTTATTTTGGCAATAACATTATAACTATTCGGCCGATTCTAACAAAATTTGAAACCTTTATGTTCTTTTGCTTTCTTTTTCGAATGACATAATTGCGAAATTCCTCCCAAGGTTAGCCCTGGAATTATCTTATTTTGGCAATAACATTATAACTATTCGGCCGATTCTAACGATATTTGAAACCCTTATGTTGTCTTACATTCTCTTTCGATCGATATAATTGCCAAAGTCCTCCCAACATTAGGCCTGGAATTGTTTTATTTAGGCAATAACAGCATAACTATTCGGCCGATACTCTGCTAAACTAGACTAGGCTATAATATGCTATACTCTGCTAGGCAAGCCTAGAATAGGATATACTATGCTAGGCTATTATAGGCTAGGCTATATTTAGTATGCTAAGATATAATTTACAAGGGTAAGATATATTATGTTAATTTAGGCTATAAAATGCTATGATAGGATAGCATATAGTATGTTAGGCTAGACCAGCGGTCGTCAAACCTTTTTCACACTGGGCTAGATAACTGAGAGGATGACAAGCGCGGGCCGCATAACCATTTTGTTCAATACAATATATTGAATACACAAAAAATAAAGACAACTAACATATTTATTTACTAATACACAAAATACACAAAAAATTAAGACAACAAACACATTTATTTACCAAAAAGTTACCAAAGAAGGCGTCGTTAGCAATACGATACTATTATCACACGCAGTGCGCACATATCCGAGTCTCACAAACTAAGCAGCAAAAAAGGTTAATAAGATTTGTGAACCTGGCGTTTAGCTTTTAAGATATCATCAATATTTTCCCTGTAATTGCTGCATCCACACTGCAGCGGCGGGCCGGATGAACTGACCTCGTGTGCCGGTTCTGGCCCGTGTGCCGGTTCTGGCCCGCGTGCCGTAGTTTGGAGACCTCTGGGCTAGACAACACTAGGCTATGCTTGACTAGGGTATAATACGATAGTACAGGCTATGCTTGTCTAGGATAGTTAATGCTAGGCTAGGTTATAATATGCTAGGCTAGGCTAAGCTATGCTAAGCTATACTAGGCTAGACAGGGCTCTTCTATGTTATGCTAGGGTAGGCTAAAGTATAATAGGCTAGGGAGGGCTATGTTCTACTATGCTAATCTATGTTAGGCTATGCTAGGTAATAGTATGTTAGGCTACGATAGGCTAGCTCTGCAAGGTTATTCTAATATAGGGTATGGAATGCTCTCCCAGTCTAAGATATACTAGGGTAGACTATAACAGGACACGCTCGGCTATATTCTGTTAGGTGTGGTTATGCTAGTATAGGCTATACCAAACTACCCTATAGTATGCTAGGCTAAGCTATTGTATGCAAGGATATATTGGCTAGGCTATAGTAGCCTATTCTAGCTTGGCTATATTAGGCTAGGCTATTCTAGGCGATGCTAGGCTACGCTCTGGCATGGTTAGGCTAGTCTATAGTAAGCTAGGCTGCACTAGGCGATGATACGCTTTGCAAGGCTATACTAGGCTAACCTAGGCTACGCCTAGGGTCTACTAAGCTAGGCTAGGCTAGGCTAGGATTCGATAGACTAGGCTATACTAAGTTATGGTAGGATAAATTAAGCTATACTACGCTAGGTTATACTAGGCTAGCTAGATTATACTAAGCTAAGCTAGGTTAGGCCAGGCACAGCTAGGCTTTTCAATTTTAGGCTGGGTTCTAACGAACTTTGAAACCCTTATGTTGTTTTACATTCTCTTTCGAATGATAGAATTGCCAATGTCCTCCTAAGGTTAGTTCGGGAATTATTGAATGTTTTGAAGGTCGTAAGGTCATAAATCAGAATAAGTGAGAGCACGCGACCTTTTGGTCAGCAGACCTTGTTTAAGGCAATCCCCCAATAATGTTCCCATCTGTAACAATATATATTAAAATTAGCGGCTTCAAGCAAGAGGGCCAATGAATTTTAGGTATAATTAAGCTGAAAATTGGTTTGGAAAGTAAAACATTTCATAAAATTATTAAATTATTAAAAGGATAATTTACTTACGTTGTTTATTTGATTATGTAATTAACTAGTGTTATATTTGGCCTAGATAGGGAACAAGAATTAATCCCATAATAGATTTTGAGAGGTAAATTGAATAACGAATTTAAGCCTAATTAGCTCGTTGATGGACAAACGCGTTGGTGAACTTGAAGGAATAGAAGAATGAGTGATAGCTAAAATATAATGTATTTAAGAATTAAGAAATGAAAACAGGATTGATTGAATATAACTTTATACAAATTGGTATACGCGAGTTATAGTTTAATGGATATTAATAGGACGTAAAATAGGAAGTTAAATATGTTAAATAAAATAGGATCACAATATGATATTAATTTAGATGTTAGCGAATGTTGAAAAGGATGATAAATATAGTGGATTCACAATGATATTAGATAGGTTGTATGATAATAGTATGTTAGCGAATCAAAATGGCTTAACATACATTTTGTATAATGATGTCGACGGTCTCAAAATGTATACCACCATCCTACAACGTCTCTTCCTAACCTTGACCCACACATCCTAAGGAATATACTGCGTTCATGCACATCAGAGGCTCCGTTCAGGACACCGGACGGAAATCTATACATACAAGTCGATGGAGTAGCTGTGGGATCGGCCCTGGGGCCGGCCTTTGCCAACTACTATATGGGTTAACTTGAAGAGAGCTTATTAGACAACATCGAAAATAAGCCACACACATACTGCCGATACGTGGATGACATCAACATCAACGTCCAAAAATGAAGAACATCTTAAGATCATCAAACAGCAATCTGAGGACAACTCCGTGTTAAAATTTACTTAAGAATTAGGCACGGACAATAAACTACCTTTTCTGGACGTAGAGGTACAAAACATCAACGGTAATTACGTCACAAAAGTGTACAGAAAAGCTACAGACATGGGAAGATGCATCAACGCGGATAGTGAATGTGCTAAAAGGTACAAAAAAAGTATAATCGGCTCACACATCCGCCGAGCATACAAATGCTGCTCCACGTGGGAACTGTTCCATCAAGAGGTCTCCCGAACAGCATGATTGAAAAACAGCTTCAATCATTTTTAAGAAGGCAATTCAAAGACACGAATGAAACGGAAAGTAACCAGGAAGCAGTAAATAACATCAAACTGTATTATAGAAATCAGATGTTATCGGCTTAAAAAATAGACAAAAAAAATATCAAGGAAATTGTTGAGCGTAGCATCAAAGTTAAGAAGCAAACGGACAAGATTCAGATGATTATATATTATAAAACGACAAAAGTTAACAATCTCATTTTGAAAAACAATATCTACCAAAACTCCTCGATCCTGAAATCTATGAACATAATTTACGAGTTTACCTGCCCGAATGAAGACTGTAAGCTTCAAAACAACTCAAAATATGTTGGTATGACTACCACCAAACGCCTCGAAAGTGTGGTGGTTGTATGACTACCACCACACTTTCGAGGTATTTGACAATGCACCTGCAACATGGAGCCGCCCAAAATCATATGGAGACTGTACCATCAGCTTAACTAAGGATACATTGGTTAATAACACCACAATCAAAAGAAAAGAGAGAAATAAAGCCAGACTGAACACCTTAGAAGCCATCTTAATTAACGAAGAAAGGCCAATTATCAACATCCAGGCTACGGGCTGGAATCGAACATTAAAGTTGTTTTAAAATTCCGCTCACACCGGAGTGGCCCGTTCCCTTGACACATGACGTTCAAGCGAGGAGGAATAAATATCCCCTAAAATCCGGGAGGGAGGGGGGGGGGGGGGTAATTCCCATTTTCATTCTGACTCCACCATTCTTCACCGATATATATATATATATATATATATATATATATATATATATATATATATATATATATATATATATATATATATATATATATATATATTATATATATATATATATATATATATATATATATATATATATATATATATATATATATATATATATATATATATAAAAAATATGCAGTTATTTTACGTACCCAGCCTTCTGACAAGTTTGTTTACTCATGGAAGTGATACAAACAAAATATTTTTAGATATTTATTTGCATGTACATATGTATTTACTTAAATATATTTTTCGTTCTTTCTAATGTTTTAATTATGGGTGTCTTAGTTTTTTATTTAGGTTTTTGTGTTTTGTTTTCAGCCGAAACGGATGAGAAGTACTAATTATAAATCCTGCCTTTGTTTCGGCATTCACCTATACAAGACCAAAAATGCGTTTTAAGAACACATATTCACATGTGCATAGCAACACTCCGCACACAATTAAAGTGTGTTTGTCGAACGGGAGCCAAACCACATTTAATGACATAAATTATATAGAAGAGACTCGTTTGAGACAGGCTAGACCAGAAGGGCGCCAAGCCGTCTACTTGCATCAAACCAGACACTCTGTCGGCTGCTGCTCTCCCCTTATCCCGACCGACCGACCTCAAACCGGGCTGCAAGGCTGTGTCGGAACTCATTTATCGACTGAAAGCAAGCAAAAACGACTCATCTAGTTGACTGATGTGGCGAAAGGGAACGCGCTTTATGAATAACGACATTATTTTAATGTTACAATGAATATCAAGGCGATATTTCAAATAAAAAAAGGGTTTTGCAATCTTCAATGGCGACCTTCGGCAACTCTTTCGAAACATGAGACTAAGAACAAGGAAAAGGGAAGGGTATCCTTAATCAGAGGATTTGGTCAAGCTCTCCCTCATTTGAAAGTGGGGTGAGGGGGGCGCTTTTATTGTACAGTTCTTGTCAATGGGTTTCCATGTAACAGCTTCAAACAATTCCCCCCAAAATGGTGCGCTTCAAAGACACTAAAAACTCCCCCCCCCCCCCGTATGTCTTATTAAGTACAAGGCCAACCATCATTTCTCTACGCCCAATTGGGACTTAATAGCAATGATGGGGGTGCTCTGTGCCTTAGCATCTGGTCAAGACGGGATCCGCTACGCAGCCCCGCCCATTAACGTCATTAAATGTTGAGCTAATAGAATTAAGCTTTCAGGTCAGCGGTCCAATATCCAGGTTTAGCCACTTATTACGACAGAACTTCATCATGTGAAAACGCTCCGTTTTCATAGGAATTGACTCAAGTTTAGACGAATGCAACACAGTTAAACATAGTCGGTGCGCTGAGAAACATTTAACCCTTTGATACTCGAATTGGAATATATATATATATATATATATATATATATATATATATATATATATATATATATATATATATGTGTGTGTGTGTGTGTGTGTGTGTGTAAGATAATGGTAAACCACAATATTTGAATCAAGATTTTATTTATAACTATCGGACTAGTTTCGGCAAGATGCCATTTTCAACTAATAATGAAGAAGCTAGGCAAGGAGCACAGTATATATAAGGTAAGACACATCCTAAACAAAATGAAACAGCAGGAAGCAATCTGGAAAAAAAAAAACTCGAGTGAATCTGGCGTAAATGACAAGCTGAACGAAATGAAATGGAACCGGAAACAATCTGGAGAGTTGCTAATCCTCGAAACGCATTGCGTCCGGGGCTTGGGGCTTATAAATAGGATTGGCGACTCTCTTCATTATATATTTGTTAAGTTTGTATTGCCCTTCATAAAAATTGAAATTACCAACTTTGATGTTGATGATGGATTCCGCAATTCTCCTCTCAATATAATTGTTTGATTTATAAATGTTTTTTGCATTGTTAAAATCAATTCTATTGTTGTACTTTTGCATGTACACCTTCTGATATCAGCTAAATGTTCTTTCATCCTCGTATTAAAGTGGCCTGACTCTTCAATATGTGTTAATTTGCAATTGTAGCATGGCATACTGTAAACTCCAGCATCGAGATTGATTGGGCGCAGTCTAGTCAAGGATTTTCGAATGGTATTAGAATATTTAAATGTTATATTTATGTTATTTCTGTTCGCATATGATTTTAGAGGAGCCAAGGCTGGAGCGTATAGGAAACTAATACATTTTTTAAAATCGTCCCTTCGTGGTGTGGAGGTGGCACATAAGTTTTTTCTTGCTTTGGAATGGCATTTATTTATGAGGTATTGGATATTTTAGTTCAATGAAATTTCAGATAAGGTGGTTAATTTGATCCTGAAGGAAGATCGAGTCGCACGATCTATAAGCTCGGAAAACAAAAACATGTTATACTTACACAAAACCCTATTTGCTCTTCAAAATAGACTATGAGTGCAATTTATATGCCTCGACAACCAATTCCTAGCTCAAAAGCTTAGACTCCCTACATCATCAACCTATCCGACTCACCACCGGCGCCTTCAAATCACTCCCGCAACATCATTATTTATAGAAGCCGGTTTCCCCCTCCGCCTAGCATTGAAGAAAAGAATATGGTCTCTTATTATAAATCAGATGTCAAAGACCCAACTCTATACTTCGCCGCACATCTCAAAATGCAACCCCATCCCAATCATTACGGCTCAGAGCGTACATACTACCATCAAACATAATGCTCCTCTGTGATAGACCGCAAAGCCACATCCATACCACCCTGGACACTAGGAGATCTAAACATTTGTTTCTCAGCTCTCCCTCAATCAAGGTACAACCTTCACCACTTCAACCATTGTGTGGGCCTTCTTTATCTACGAACAGGCACACAAAGATGACATCCCAATATATAAAGATGGCTCAAATTCTAACGATGGAATAGCCTGCGCAGCCATCTTGCCCAAACGCACAATCTGTGTTCTCCTAACCTCAATCTCCTGAGTACTATCAGCAGAATTTGGCAGCCATACCCTTGGCCATTAAAGGCATACATTTAGTTTTACTTCCTTCAGCGCATTAGCGCTACTGAATTCTGAAAAATGGAACATCCTATTGTCATAGAAATCGTAGAAAAAATCGCCGAACTTCTTCATCAGATCAGCTTATGCTCGTGTCCCGGTCACGTCTGGATTGTTAGAAATTTTGAAGCAGACAAGGCTACTAAACAAACCGCCCACGCCCCTATAATGCCAACGGAAAAAAATCTTATACAATGAATATAACAAATATATCCAAAAGTGAATCCGAATCAACTGGAAATTATCCAAAGGATAAACGGACATGCCCATCTCAGAAGTAACACAAACACTACATTGGCAATCTTCCTCAAGAAAAAACGGAAGTAGACGTTGGCTGCTACGACTAGAACTCATAAGGTATACCCACTACCAAAGATTTTTAAACTTCTCCCCATTACAATCTACTCTTTGTCACACCCAAATAACAATAAAATACATAATAATCACATTCCCTAAATTCGAAAGAGAAATAACACTACATCTAAGACCTAATCCCACAATACAAAACGTCGTAGAAGACAACCACAAAAAAGCAGATTCCCTAATAAAATGCCTCAGACTAACTAAACTATACAGCAAAATATACATCTTAAACTCTAAAAGACCAAAGCCCATATAGATTCAAATAGGGAGCAAAGAGGGATTTAAACTATTAGAAAAAATCCACTTCAGAAGTCACTCTCTTATCTCCTTTCCAATCTTTTACTCGTCCTCCGCTTAGTCCTCTCCACCTTCATCGGTTTCCGCAGAACCGAGGAGGAAAGGGGAGGAAAGGCAGAACGATAAAGGGTAAAACGAGGGCAACCTTCTCCCTCTCCCACTTCCCCTCCCCTCCCCCTTCCCCAGCTGGGGCGAAGAAGGTTGAGAGATGCTTATGCCGGTGATGAACTTAATTCTCTTGGGGTGCCCTATGTAGTACCTAGAGGGACTGTACATCCTCTTGGCTCGATTGACCGCCCGAAAGCCCTGGGTCACTGAGTGGACTATCACCTTTGGTCCGGCATGGAGAAGCTGTGGTATTCCCTCGGTCACTTTATGTACCCTCTCCGCTACGACTGTCCCTTCCTCCACCTTTGCATTGACCCTTCCTTCCACTCTCTATGGACCTCCGAGTTGACGACCCCGCGCTTTTCTTGGACAAAGCCACTCACCAAGCCGGATCCGTCACCCTGGACAACCCAGGGTTCCGTGTATGGGCCTGGTCTAAGGTTCTCACAGGGAGGGTGACGGAGATGGCGTATACCACGCGTCCTAGTGGCATCGGCCGGGCATAAAGAAAATGTCCTAGTAGTGCCGATCCCTCTTTATGGTCAAATTAAGGCAGTCAAAGGCACGGGTGCTGATTTTAAAATTCTCGTCAAAAGATAATCATATTATTAACTCATCAACTCAACCAATCACAAAAATAACAAGCAATAAAGCAACGAAGAAAGAATCAACAACGAAAATAAACAAGCTCACACATATTCGGCCCAGCTTGCTGGTTCCAGTACATAATGATCAAACCTGCCACAAACGAGCCGTCCTGTGCCATCAAGCTCTTAGAGCGACTGTAGGATGTTACTGGAGAGTCGCAGCCATAATTTTCAATTAATCCCAGTCGAAAAGAAGATGCAGTTAAAGCCAAATCAGAAAACAATATCAAAACAACTACCAACCCCCAACGAAGTAAAAACCGCAGAAAACTTGGACATAACACAGATTTATATCAGGACCTAAAACTACAGAGGCCTTTCTAGGCAAAGGCATTCAAAGGCTATTCGAAGATGACCGCCATCAATAGACTCTGTTACCATCTTTAATAAAAATCACCCACTTGTTGAACTTCACAGAAAATTGTTAAAATAGCTTTTATACAGCAACCCATCCCACAAACATTCAGATATGCAGGAAAAATTTTACCCACCCAAGAAGAACTTTGCATTACAACTCAATGCAAATACTACAAAAATGACCCACAAATATGCTTTAAATATGTCGAAAAGAGGCATAAGAGCAAACAATGCATTGCATTAGAAAGATGCATTAACTGTGGCGATAACTACTACGTATTCAAGCAAACATGTCAACAATTTATTTTCCACCAAGAAGTACGGATTATAATGGTCCGGTTTGACATTAGAAGACATCAAACTTGAGGGAAATGTCAGAAGAGGGAATAACGTTGAACACACGGAATCCAAGCATCTTCAGATGCACAAAAACAAGCCCACCTTCTTTAGTAAGCCCAAAAGTAAGACTTCATCAAGAAAAAAACTAATGAATCATCACTCCCTACACACACTCTAACAGTACTGCCTAACTAAAAGTTCAGAAGTCAAAGCAACCTGATGCAACAGTTCATTAGCATAGAAACGATATGCTACGGGACCAAGCTACTCGCGACACCACTCAAGAAATCTAAAATTAGCACTAATGGCACCATATGCCCACGCTTCGACTCCTAAAGACAAGGAGACAACACGACCAGGATTAAGTGTTCCAACGAAAACTAGGAGTGCCAAAGCTCAACAAGATATTTGCCTTCCAGAAAGTTCATTACAGTGAATGACTCTACCCAACTATCCATCAAAGCCAATAAAGATACCTACATCTGCAGATGAAACAGGTACAACCGAGGAGCATGACATTAACGGAAAACTCCCAGACAAATAGCCCCACTTACAAGAGTGAGCTCTCAACGAGCACCCTCTTCTGCCATCCATCAAGAACCCTGTCTACCAAACACCTTGCATAGCACAAAACCAAGACTACACCATTCTCAAGTAATACACAAAGACTATGTTGTTGGAAAACTACTGCCACTACAATAATCCTTAACATATAGACCCAAATAGACTATACTGAACCTCTATTCAAAACTTGGCATCTCCACCCAACTCGGAGCCTTTAAGCCTCCAAAATAGATCTACAAACCGAAGAATTATGCAAACAAACTCGATTCCTTCAATGGAATATTCATGGCCTTCGAGCTAATTTCGAGTCACTTCAAGAAGCGATCCGAAAACAAGATCAAGACTACATTTGTCTCAGAAACACTAAGTACTCAGATCCACACCTTTACCTAAAATCCAGTTATCACTGATATCCCATCAACACCGACTCAACCAAAGATAATGCAATTTACGTTCGTCAAAATATCCCATACACTTCATACAATTTAAATACACCCTTGAACGCCATAAGCAGTTCGGCTTCATTTTTCAGAGTTCAGTAGTGTATGTTTAGTATAACTATCTCACAATCTCCTCCTCGATCCTCAAGACCTCGAACCAGAGAAATTTCCTGAACCCATTTCTTTTCTTGGTAACCTCAATAACAAACTATATAGACCTGATGTTCAGCTCGCCACATTCCCCGTAGAATTTCATTGGAGTATTTATCGTGATCTAAGTGGTAATGATAACTACCCATTAGTGATCGAAATCTTAGCCAAACACGTTCCAGCACTCAAATAAAGGTGGAACTACTACCGAGCGAACTGGACTGTGTCTACATTAACGAGAGCCTAGCTCTTGGCTACTTCATAAAAGACAACTGAAAAAAGAAGAGTTCCAGAAAAAAGCTCCTAAAGACATTCCTAAGATTAACCTAAAACCCTAAGCGTAAAGCCCCATAGTGGAACGATCACTGCCAAGAGGTCAAAAGGGAACATGAAAGAACCCATCGACATTTAAGAACAACCAGAAGGCTAACAAACTATATCAATTACAAAAGAACATCTCCATCGCCTGAAGAATCTTCAAAGAAGTCAACCGAGCATTGGGAAAGGAGTACCTAGCTATAAAAAATAAGTACACCCATCTCAAAAATATTGCGACAAATTAAATATATGTTACGGAAGTTGAGACCTATTCATCTCCCTGTACTTCGTATAAACGCCAGCACCGCCAGTGATCTAGCAGAAGCTGCCATAATTATAGCAAACTTCCTCAGTCCAGAATCAAAAGGCTTTCATAACGAAAATTTCTTATCCCTGAAAATACAAATAGAATCAGGAGAATCAGATTTCTCAACTAATAGAAAGCTCCCATACAACAATTTATTCTCCTTGAATGAGTTGCAAACATCCTCGCAAGAAAGACCGGACACGGCCCCTAGAAACGACGAAATCTCGAACATAATCATCCGCAATATCCACCTAGAGGGCATATAGCTGTTACTACAAATTTAAAAACTGCATCTAGACGAATGGGTCCTTCTCAGATGAATGACATAGGGTGCGTGTCTTCCTCTTCTTGAAAGTTGGGAAGGACCCATCGAACCCAACAAACTATAGACCAATCTCCCTGATCCCATGACAGTGTAAACTGTTAGAAAAAGTGGGCAACGCTAGGCTGAATTGGTATCTCGAAACGAGCAACCTACTGTCCTCAAACCAATAGACTTCTCCCGTGGACGTACCCCAATGCCTCTTTCGCTTTAAATAGCTTTCTGTAGTCTTCGAATTGGGCATACTCGCGGGACAGACCGCCAATTGATGAAGGCATCCCATGCATCCTACTGTAAGGATTGCGTTGCCCCCCATGCTGTTTGATACTTTCTTGTTGAGCGTTCCAGTTTAAGAGATCTTTGCGCACATTACCTGTCCTGGTACAAGGCCGCTACCGCTTGTCGTTATACTCGAGATGAGTTCGTGCCCACAGACCTGAGCACTGAGTGACTTTTTGGAGGCGCTCGCCTTATCTATTTCATTTGACTTATTTTGGTGTTGGGTGCATTCTCGAGCGCTAGGAGAAGGAGGGCCTCCTTCAAACACTGGTGAACGTGCTTTCTTTTCGTTGTTTGTGTAAATATATATACTAAGATTAGGCTATTTTGGAAGGGGGCGGTTTTATGCTCTTGGTAGCAATCGCCAGAACGGCGCTATTAAAAGAAAAGGACAACCATAAAAGAATTCATTTTAAAGTGGAAGTTGCACTACCGCAATATACTGAGTGTATACTGCGGATATTTCTCCACCTAGAAATGAGGGATGCCTCAATACACAATTCGCAGATGATGTGATTTAGTTGGTAGTCTTTCTCTATATGTATTGGCCAATACAAGCAAGAAAACCACATTAACAAAATTGTAGAAAAGAGAGATAAGAAAGCTATGTAGAAGACATAAGAAATGTTGGGAGAACTTCCTAGCCAGATTGGACACATGGGAGGCTTGAGATCCCACCGATTTTTCTCAAGTAATGAACAATAATTGAGCGAGAAGTGGCAAAAATATTTAAATAAATCGGTAAACACGCATATGAAAAACAAAAAGAAAGCCAAAAAAATTTTACTAACTACTTGAACCCAAAATCGAAGACTGAACTGAAATATGACCCGAATTAAAAATCAGGTCAACCCCAAAATTACCTACACATATTAAACTAAAAACGACGAATTAAATTTAGTCTCTAAAAGAGATAAACAACTTGAATGAAAAGACGAAAACATGCGCATAAGACCTTCAAAGGTAAAATTAGTATATTCATAGTTAACTTAAAAGGAATTAACATAGAAATAAAAGAAGCTACTAAAAAAAGTAATTACAGAAGAAAGCACACAAAGCAGTAGTAACTTACAAATAGTAAAAACCGTTTCAAAGCAATAACAAATACCTACTAAACTACAACAGAAAAGACAAAGCAAATACCTAGAAAATTTGAAGCTTATACTCATACTTATTAATTTCTAACATGTAAATACTTGATCAATTGAAAGAGATTAGCCTGACCTCCATACAATCTAGCAACCCTTTGCAAACCTCTTACTTCCTTCAATTTTAACCTGAAACTTTCACTCTCTCAACTCACACTCACCGGGCCTACAGAAAGCACAATGGACCGGGACAGAAAAAAATGAATATAAAGTAGATAGGAAAACATATACACCGTGGTTTGGATACCACGTCAAGCTGGAGGTCCAATGATTGCCTGGGCAACCTTTTTGTCTCCTGCTTTATTCCTAGCTGTTCTATCCTGAACCTTTCTTCTTCCTCTCTTCCCTCTCCTCTCCCCCCTTCCCCTCTCTCTCACTTCCACCCTCCGAAACCCTTCCGCTCTGTGGTCTGGTTAGGATCTAATGTTAAAGGTCCTGAAGACTACATAGGAGTGCCGAAATAACACCTCTTCTCCACCCCAGCCACTCCGATGAGTGGCGGGGTGGGAGTTGGAGTGAAGAAGAGGGGGAGGACGATCTTTTATTTGCTCTCACTTTCCATTTCTCTTTTACTTTCACAATTTCATTTCTCCGACAAAATTCAAGACGAGCGAAACGTCGGCTAATAAAACTTGCGAGTTTTATGAGTGGTTTCTCCTTTCCTTCCCTATCAAAGGGCTAAGTTTCTTTCCATGAATTTTTCTTATATCATTATTTTTATTATCATTCTACCAAATCATTTTAACCGTTAATGATAAAATATTAAACTTTTATTTTCACTCTAATACAGATAAGGTGGGGACATAATTTCTTCCTATCTGGCAATGGGGATAATCAATTCTTTTTATTCTTGAGTTTAGCTTCTTGCAAGCCACCAGATGATACGTTTGGAATTAGTAGGACGTGTTGCAGAAAAACTATGCAAGTTTTCGAATTTTAACCTTTGCCATAACATTTAATAACTTTTTCCACACTTGCTCTCTTCAGCAGAGGTCAATTCTGTCACACGCACAAGTTTTGGCAGAGTATTTAGATAGCTACCGAGTTAATAGGCCAACTTCTTGATCATAATTCCCCAATAGATAGAATTTAATGAAAAGAATCATTAAATTTAAGGGAAAATGAATGAAAATTAAACAAAAATCTTTAATGAAATTTATCGAGTAGTTACGAGAAAAAGTAATGAAAATTCTGAAAGTTTTAATGACAAAATAATTAAATTAATCAAAGTGTAATGGAATGGAAGAAAAACTACACTGAAACTATCAATAAGATTTTACTTAGAAATAATTAAAATGAATTAAAAATTTAGTTATTAAGAAATGGATAATTGATTACAAACATGAAATTTAATTAGAAAAAAAATGCAAAAATTAAGTATCTTAAATTATCAAAATGGCAGTGCTTGATCCAGAGTTAGGAAATAGTGATTTTATTTTTATAATTCTCTTATTACTTACCAGCTGGATTACCAGACGGGTTTTTTCATTTTCATTCCATTTAGAAATATAGAATAAGAAGTGGAAGAAGTAATGAAGAGAGGGTAGGGTAAAATAGATAGGAGAGGAAAGAAGTAGTAGAGATAAATGAATGGTGCCCGGTGATCGGGCCTTCTCCTTTTTTTGGTATTGGCATCCCACTACTGGATCTAATTTATTTATTTTGTGTTAGTTTTGGGTGCCTCACTGTGGGATCTTTTATATATTTTTTTTCTAACTTTGTCCGTATGTAATAGACGGATGAAAAACTTGGAGATGAAATATATAGCTCAAGATTTCTTTCAGCAAACGCTAGGTTTTTCATAGTAGCCTCGAATAGCCTGTGACGTTTTACAAACCTTTTATATACAAATTCTATGTTTTGGTTATCCAATAAATAAAATTTTGAAAAAGGAAATCAAGTTTTTTATCCTTCTTTATTATAAGAGTATATTGATGAATAAAAGAGGATAGGAAATAAGACAACTTTGAGGAATGCTATACGAAACAAGCTCACCCCTAGCAGTGCTGCGCTCAATTCCCCTCCGTGCGAGGTTAGCAAACCCCACCGGATACATTTTATGAGCATTTTACAAATTTCTTGTATTATAAATCAATAAAATTTATAAATAATAGAGAATAATAACATTGCTATGAATATTCAATTGAATGGGATCATGTAAATAAGAATAATTGGATGTATTTTCGGGGAATGTTTTGTTATGATATTTATACTCATTTTATATTCGAGTATTTAAGAGACCTTGTTACCTCATTTTGCGCTCTAAAGTTTGAGCGTCATTGCAGCGCATTTTGTGCTGGGTTGATCTCCTACCGTTAATAGTGATTCATTTAGAAATCTGAGAGGCAGCTTTAAGCAGACACAATCTTATGTAGGTTCCACTAAAAACGCCTGCGGCACACCAGACACAATCTATCGATACATTTCAGGGGGCGGGAGATGGCTGGCATAAATGGACCTTTATGGAGAGTGGAGAATGAAAAAGGCGGGAGGGGAATGAGGGAAAGGGAGAATGGGGAAGACCTCTTCTGAAGATCGGAATAACGAAGGTTTTTTTTTTTTATTCAAGTAATCTTAACCCAATAATTCAGGGTTGAATTTGACATGGTCAATTCGTGGAACCCACATCTCATCCTCCAGGCTCCCCCTTTTTAGACATGTAGCCCATAAATGCTCCTGAGTACCCTTTCAAGCTTGTTTTCCCTTCTCCCCTAAGGAGCCAAAGGATAATATATAGGAGAACCCTTTTGTGGGGGGTCAGCGTACCCTATTTTTCCCACTTTTCTATTGCTCTTTTTGACATCTTCAATCTTTATTTAAATTGAAATGGTTAAAAAATAAACTTGTGGTCCAGTTAATTCGAAATTCTTAAAAGGCGTCCAGGTGAAAGGGGCCGAAATTGTACCATTGGTCGATTGATGTTTAATATGCTATTATTTCAAGCCTCTGCTGCAGGCCTTCTATAATGAGGGGTTTTCGTTCACCAGGACGATCTTGACCACAAAAAGTACCACAAGATTTTGGGTCACCGTGACAAAATTCTGCCTAAAACAAAAGAGCTCTTACATTCTTATCTCATTGCCCTAAAAGGTAAAATTTCTTAACTCTCTCTTTCTCTCTCTCTCTCTCTCTCTCTCTCTCTCTGCTTGTCTATATATATATATATATATATATATATATATATATATATATATATATATATATATATATATATATATATATATATATATATATATATATATATATATATATATATATATATAATGTATATCTTTCATGAGTGCGAAAGAATGACGAAATATATCCAGCATACCGCAAGAAACATAAAAAAACAGGATTAAAAGTTATTTCCTAATGCGAAATATTCCGTACTTAGGTGGGAAGAATTTTTTGGTTTTAAGCGTAGCCAAGTGGTCTAAGGCTCGGTTTAATATAGATCAAAGCAGTTGTTCGATGCCTCAGTGTGCTTGGTTCGAATCCCACCCCAGTACGGAATTTTTCGAATTAGAAAACAACTTTTTCCGAAGAAAAAAAAGTATCCTGTTTTTCTGTTTCTTGCTGTATGCTGAATATATATATATATATATATATATATATATATATATATATATATATATATATATATATATATATCTATATCTATATCTATATCTATATATATGAAAATTAACCCACAGGAAATTGAAAAGATGAATCAAGCACTTTCGAACTATATTTGCATGTTCATTTTCAAGGAATAGCATGAAAATGGAGAAGACATCCTTATATAGGGTACAAAGATACGAAGGGAACACCCATCACATAGTACAAACCAATGGAAAAAACACAAAAATAAGACAAAAAATACCAAGAAAATAACAATACGCAACTAATAACAGACATATGCATCCTTAAAACGATATACACACAACAACGCCGTGTATATGATTGGAATATGGTGGGTGAAAAAAAAATAAAGGATTATCATTAGAGCGAAAACATTTAGGGCTAAGAGTTAATCCACAGTCACAACAGAGACACGTGGTGGGAGGAAGGGGGGGCAATGCGAATGATATTACACTAATAAAGAGTGAAAACAGGCTGCATTAACAAGTTATTTCATTTAGTATGTTTTTTTAAAAACAGGATCGAGTTTAAATAAGCCAGGGGAAATGTTTATATTGGTTAAGATGCCAATTAAGGAACACTCGGCAATATTTCTTTTTGTGAAATCAGCGGAATGATAAAGGAATTTGCAGAATTCCGTCAATGGGGTGGTTATTTTCATATAAATGTAAAAATAAAGCGCTGTTTATTTCACCTCTTCTAATATTATACTTATGTAGGTAAATTCTAGTAGATAAAGATTTACCAGTTTGCCCGAAGTAAGGTAAATTGCAAATAGAACATTCTATAGAATATACTCCACTTTTTCTCCTTGTATTATTGTGGACTAACATTTTATATAAAGTGGATTCATATCTAAAATTTACAGAGATATTAAGTTGCTTAAAAATACGGGTGAGACAAAAAAATGGTTCAAAGGATGGCGAGATAAGACAATTTTTGTAATTGAACACCGGTGGGTTATCAGTTCTATAAAAAGTTCTCTTAACAAAGTTTTTTACCTATTTCAAAGATAATGGACAATTCCTTATCCAAAAATTCCCAACTAACAAGGCGTAATGCACGCAGAAACATATAAGTGAATACAGATCGTTTAATTTTAACACTGTGATGAGAATAAAAGTGAATATATGAACTGGAGTTGGACGGTTTGCGATAAACAGAGAATTTAAAACCTGACGGTGTCCTATGTATTAAAAGGTCAAGAAAAGGCAGTCCCATTTTCCTCAATTTCAAGTGTAAATTTAATAGAAGGGACTAGAGAATTAAGATTAAACAGAAAATTGGGAATATCTTTTTTTTTCACCCACCATATTCCATTCATATACATGGCGTTGTTGTGTGTATATCGTTTTAGAGATGCATATGTCTCTTATTAGTTGCGTATTGTTCTTTTTCTTGGTAATTTTCTGTCTTGTTTTGGTGTTTTTTCCATTTGTTTGTAGTATGTGATGGGCGTTCCCTTCGTATCTTTGTACCCTATATAAGGTTGTCTTCTCCATTTTCATGTTATTCCTTGAAAATGAACTTGCAAATATAGAACGAAAGTGCTTGGATTTATCTTTTCATTTTCCTGTGGGCTAATTTTCATATTATTGCTTTCCTCACGTGAGTTTTTATTATTATTATTATTATTATTATTATTATTATTATTATTATATATATATATATATATATATATATATATATATATATATATATATATATATATATATATATATATATATATATATATACTCTTCTTTCTCTTTCTCTCTCCCCCCCCTCTCTCACTCGTTTGTGACCTTGACACACACGCACACTTTTACAAGGAAGGAATAAAATCTCTATAAAGAATGTGGCTTGTTTCAATGACCAAATGCACCGCCATTCATTCTTAAATTATTCTCAGAAATATAAACAAAATATAAAGGATTTAAACTTTTATTTATCACGATATTCTTAGCTATTATCCTTCATATGTTTTTTTCCTTTATTTTAATGCCAACCTTACGTTTACTTATTTAATTTTACTAATAGATAAAACCATTATTTTATTATTATCATAATTACTCGTAAATTCATTTACTCTCCCTTTTTATAATTTTCCTTCCCCAAAATTAATTTGGGAATTATTTAAAAAAAATATTGATTCCATTTTTTGTGGGGAGGGGTATTTTAATTTGTATTACACATAACTCTCATACTTTCCCACTCCCATCCTCTGCCAGGAAAATTATCTTCCATTGGATTACCTCAGTTACTCTTTCTCGAAATATTTTTAAAAAAATCTTCATTTTATGTCATCCCATTCAATCACTCTTCCCTTCCAACTTACCGTCTCCCTTCCCCATTCCACGTTACACAACCCAATTTCCACTTCTAAACTCACGCTCCACTTCCCCACTTGAGAAAGAAAGGTAATTTTATTGTCCTTTCTACAACAAAAGGAATTCCCCTTTTTCTTTTTCCTTCGTACGGCCGAAATTTCCGTTTCCCTTTCGCTCAGAAGACACCGTCTCTTCCTTCCAAAACTGATCCACCGGGACTTGCATTTGGCGGGGAAACTTAGGTTTTGACCAGTTTTCGCGGGAGAAAAAATAAAGGAGTTTAAAATAACAACATTTACGACTTATTGAGGTGAATCATAGGGAAGAATGAGGTCTTCCTCTTCTATTTCTTCCTCTTGCTCTTCTATTCATCCTTTTCTTCTTCCTCTTGAGGAGAAAAGAGGAAGAAGAGAAAATATGTGAGAGATAAATATAGATAAAATGATTCGTTCAACCTAACTTTTCATCCCAGAATGCAGGCTAACAGAAACCATTTTGATATCGCATTAGAGTAGGGGGGGGGGTGTTATTTTGCAAAAGTCATCTTTTCGATGCGGTACTTCCCCTAATATTATGGTCTCGGCTTAGCTGAATCCGGAAATACCAACATTTGGTCCATAGGATCAACATAACCCCACTGTACATACTGTTTGAAAGTTATCACCCTCAGAATCACCCCAAAATATGACGTTTGTGTTATTTTGCATGATAATCGATTCTTTTTTGGGTGCTTTCAGGTGAACTAATGAGTGAAACAGAGTATATATAAATTATATATATAATATAATTTATATATAACAGAGTATATGTAATATATATATATATATATATATATATATATATATATATATATATATATATATATATATATATATATATTATGATTGTTTACAGGAACATAATACTATTTCTCTTTTCCAGGTTAAATAGATATAGCTAGCATAGACACGAGATCTCATTCCAGAAAGACTCTCTGTGGTGTGGAGTTATATAGAGAGCAGAATTCCGCCTTGGGATTCTCCCAACTGGCAAAGATGTCATACAGAATATGATCTACTTGCTGCGGCCAAAGCGGGCAGGCCAAGCTCGGCGCTCCAAGGATGCAGCAGCTCAGCCGTTCGCAGAGCTGGTTTAGGAACACTGGCTATGCTGCAATCTGTACCCCATCCACACCAGGCATATACAGAAACACATCCTGAAGCTGCACGGGCAGTTTGTCACTCTGATCCAGACAAGGAAACAGTGACAAAGTGACAGTTTTCAAGCGAGAACAGCAGGCTTCAATGAAAGGGAAACAGTTGATGGACGTGTTCTGCCAGGACTCTGAAATACGCAAGAAGGTGGAACTGAAACATGGGGTGAAAATGGATGATATGGAATGGGGGGCCTTCCTTGAACACTAAAGAACCCAGAAGAAAATGTACTGTGAAGACTTCGTGGACAGGAAATGGACGTAAACGATAGAGAGTCGGAGCAGGGAAATGCTGAACCTAGAGAGAATAAGAACGGAGTGTGAAAAGTAGAAAGAAATCTCTGTGTCAGTTGGATCCTTTTTAGGACAGCGAACAGCCTGATTCTGAAGATGCTGGCATGGACACAGATAACACCTACTCTGATATTGATAATCATAGTTCTGATGAAGAAGGTCAGGGTCCAAGTGTTAAGAAGCCGTGGTCGGCGACAGACACAGTCATTCAGCAGCATGAAGAATTATCACACTGATATCAGCACATCCGTGAAAGTATATGAAAAGCCCGAACAGAATTCTATGATACTCTTGACAAATTGAAGAGTTGATACCACATGTCTGAGTGGCAAGCAGAATCAGCTGTGATCTTAGTCGGAAACAAGATGTTTGGGCGAAACGGAAAGCACATGATGAGCGAGAAATTATTTATCTGGACACCCTGCCAGAATTCAAGAGTGGTAGGGATGCAGGCCAGAGCATTCCCAGGAAGTCATCAACTCTGATGAACAAGTAGTTGTGACTTATTCTAATGACAATTCAAAGAAGCAGGGCGCTGGCTCTTTTTCCGTTTAGGGCAATGGTTCCCAAGCTTTTGCAGGCTGGCGCCCCCTTGGCTCCCCAGTGAATTCCTAGCGCCCCCCACAGACACATATGGAAACAAACACCTCTTTCTTGATATTTGGTATGCTGCAATTTGAAAAGAGAAAGGTTAAACACAAATGTGTATTTCACAAATAAAACCCAATTTAGTAAACCAATTTATTTTTTAGCAGTTTTAACTGTTTCAGCAACATAGAATGGTAAATAAACATTCCACCAGTAACCTTCATTGTCTCACACTTAATATTAATGGGATGGATGTGCTTGGTGCAGGGACATAAGCTTCTCAACATCAGGCTGGAACTCACTAAGAAGAAGTCGTAGATCCCCGCGGTCAGTAATTTTCAGTCGGTTTCTTTGCTTGGAAAGAAGCAAGGCGACTGCACTGAAGCCCCGTTCTACTAAATATGATGTTGGCAAGGCAATAAAGTACATCTTGACCTTGTTCTACAGCACTTGATAGCAGTCAGAGATTTTTTTTTTGTAACCAAAAATCTTGATATGACTTTTTGAACATTGGCCTTAGCTCAATGTCATTTTGAATGGAAATCAGTTCTTCCTCTGCCACTCCAGTTTCTTCACCGTCGACATTTAGGAATGGATTGATCACCCAGTCTGGTATTTCAAGCAATAAAATGTCCTCAAATCTCTCAGACATGTCTCTGTGCAGTTCATCCAGGTGTGTACAATACACTTGAAGGTCATCGAATGGTATGCCTTTTTCCTTATCCAATTCAGAGAGGCTTGGGAACTGGTAGAGTGCATGGCGAGCTATGTTTCGTTTGAATAACTGTAACTTGGCCAGGAAGGTGGAGATAGCTGATTTGACTGTAATTAGATTAGCCTCATTTCCTTGCAGCTGCAAATTAACTTCATTGAACTTTGTGAATATATCTGCCAAATAAGCAATGTCATGCTTCATGTTTCTTAGTTCATCACACAGAACAGAATTGGAGTCTTGGAAGAATTCAACAACTGTATCAAACAGTGAATAGAAACGTCTCAGGCAGTTTCCCTTTGACAGCCATCTAACTTCTGTGTGCAACACTAAACGTTCAAACTCTTCATCATTATTAGTGCACAGCTGTCGAAACAGTCGGGAATTGAGGGCATGTGCCTTGATTTTATTTATTGCTGTGATAACAGTACTCATTGATTTGTGTAGTCTACCACTCAGGTTTTTTGCGACCAGATGCTGCCTGTGGATTACACAGTGCACTGTAAGTACTCCAGGTACAGCTTTTTTCAAGAAACTAATGAAGCCACGATGACGACCTACCATTGATGGTGCCCCATCTGTTGCACAAGCAAGAATGTTAGAAAGTGGGATGACACGAAATACTGACTCCCCTTTTGTGTCTGTTTCAAGCTGTCTCGCAAATAACAGCTCTTGAACCAAGCTTTCATCTTTGACGAAACGAACATAAGCAAGAAGCAAAGATTCATTGCCTGGCAGAGTGGACTCATCTAACTGTAAACTAAATTCTGTTGTCCTAAGCATGTTACACAATGTTTCTTCAATATTTTCAGCCATTTCATCTATTCTTCTCTGAACAGAGTTATCACTGAGAGGAATAGCTTTTATAATTTGGTCAGGTGACTTGTGTAGAACTGTGTGTAGAACCTCTCTTACTGCTGGTAGAATAAGCTCTTCTCCAATTGTATGAGGCTTACCAGATCTAGCAATCAGCAAAGAGATGTTGTATGATGCTCGCAAACCGTCAGTAGATTGTTGTAAACTGCTGGCAAATATATTTCCGATGGTTTTCCGTTTCCGAACGTTGTCTCGGAGTGACTGAAAATATGCCAAGTTTTTGTCTGCTTTATCAGAGTGCATTTTCTTCAAATGTTCCAAAAGCCTCGAAGGTTTCATAGCTTCATTTGAAAACACTCTATCACACAGTAGACACATTGGTTGCTGTTGGTTGTGTGGTGCTGCGACAAATCCATATTTCAGATATTCCACACTATATTGCCGACACTTATTTTTTGTTTGCTGTACCAAGGCCATACTTTATTCTGGAACAAAAAAATAAAACCATGTAAAATACAGCATTTTATCGCATTTCATAAATAGGCCTACTTAAAGACAAAAATGACAACATTGAAGGTATAAAAAGCAAGTTTACCCTCTCACGTATTCATTTTCTTCCATTTACTCACAGAAAATGGTGGCGGACGTGATCACCCACACAATGACACACGCGCGAACACGCATATATGCACACACACACACAAACACATGCACACACAGGTACAAAGTCATATACATTCGTAACAATATATATCAGTGAATGCACCACCCTAACCAGCTCAACACAACACAACACGGCGCGTTCTGGCGAGTCCCCAATTTCATGTTGACTTGAACTCAAGATGATGTTGACCGCCAGGATGCGGTTTTTATTATAAGATAAAATTCTGAACATTACAAGCTTGAAATTACAAACCTGAGCCTTTGCTTTTGTAGTCTATGCTGTCGGATCTGACTGGGCCAGAGCGGCGTGCGGTAACCGGACCCTGATGCGTC
The DNA here is from genome assembly GCA_963969495.1 of Ceratothoa steindachneri. Taxonomy (NCBI): domain Eukaryota; kingdom Metazoa; phylum Arthropoda; class Malacostraca; order Isopoda; family Cymothoidae; genus Ceratothoa; species Ceratothoa steindachneri. The sequence goes on from OZ018323.1 coordinate 76,680,875, forward strand.
GTCCACTGACTCGTCCTGCTGCACGTGTTGTGTACAAATCGTCAAACAAACGTTCGAACTTCTGACTTCGACTTCGGACTGCCGCCCCCCTACCGCCCCCCCAGATCTTTCCACCGCCCACTTTGGGAACCACTGGTTTAGGGCATCACTGTCAATGGAACAGACCGGGCCTTGCCGACCATTAGCATTGCTTCTGGCTCCAGGAATATCTTGGCTGCTCTCAGGGTGGTTATTCTTGAAATCCTGGTAGCGGCAACTGGTGTCGCCTTTAAAGCTCTGCTCGAAAAGATAGACTTTGTAATTACACATCAGACAGCTTACAATTTGAAAGTGGATGAGCTATTGGCAAAAAGTCTAGAGTCTGGACACATCCCAGATCAGCCGTTCTGTAATGTACACTCAACTCTAATGTGTAATCGAGTGATCACCAAACGTAACATGTGTTACTGCACAAGCCCTGGATTGTGTGACTTGACTCATAAACCATGACTTTGATCACAAGCCATGGAACCAGGCACATGAATTTGATATCCACATAGCGCCTCGACCAAACAAATATGTCAGCCTTAAGTAAGAGCGCTCCAATCGCCTAACACTGATATGCGCCATCAGTCTCTACCATGTTTAAGATTTGGCATCCTTTGTGCAGAAATACGAACATGTTACCAATCAGTTGGCTTGCATTGTGAGGTGCTTCTTGGACTTGGACTTCCTGAAGGTGATGTACTGTGCAGGTGCTCATCTTGGACTTCATCTAGTCGAGCCATACCTGTCTTTGACGATGTCAGCTGAAACCTACAGCAAGATCATGCCATCATTTCAGCAGTATTACCAGTAACTGGAAAAGATAGATGTGGCCACTTTGCTACAGGTTCAGGAACTAGCCTTCAAGTTTGTGTCCCAGAAAAGTTTCCAACATACAAAGTATGATGAGGACATCTGTGATGCCATACTCAAAATAGCAGCCTCATTCCAACCACAGGTCATTAAGCTTCTGAAGATGATCCTTCCCAAGTTGGCAACGAGCTTTTAGAGGCAGAAGGGCGATATCTTTGCCTGTGAAGACTATGATGAGACTGCAGAGCATGTTGTCACTCAGATGGATCCAGAGAAGTTGGAGATGGCATCAATTCACAACCTGAATGCAGAGCGCAGTGTTGGATTTGTTAACTTCGAGCTGTCTAGAAGAGGTGACAAACAACTTGGCAGTGCATCAGAAGCACAGGTCAAAGCAAAGTCGACGTATCTTATCGACAAAAAGCAATTAGTTTCATTTAGGGCCTATGGCAGTGTGATCAGGAAAGGAGGAAAGCTACCAGAAATCATGCTGGTATGGAACACAAGGCCAGATGAACTGAAGAAACAAGGCCTGCAGGACAAAGAGATTGACAATGTGGCAGTAGATCGGCGAAAAAACAAGGTCTTGGACAAGTTGAAAAAAATGAGAGGACCATTTACCTCAGCTGGTGCACTAGATGAGTATGTGGCAGACACTGACACCAACCAGTACACAAAGGTAGAACACCTGTACCTGGAGGTTCACTATGCTTGAGACACATCACTTTCCCTGCCGAAATCAAGCGACATATTTCGCCTCATGAAACACCACATCCAATCGACACTATGCAGTGAACCTGAAACTGTACCTGAAAAACATTACCACCAACGCAAATGTGACACTGGAAGACTAATGAGGCCATGGACACAATTCTACGACACTGACTATCTGTTGACAGTGTTGTTGAATACTAACACACTCTGGACACTCAAATTGAACACTAGTATAGACAAACATTGTGGTCTTGCTGTGCTTGATGCGCATTATTATTTGTCTCAAGTAAATTTAATATCAATAATACTGAGTTTCCTTACCGTATTCCAGGTCTTTACTAATATTGTGAGTAAAAAACGGATTTTGGGGGAAATGCAAACATCAAAGCATATGAACAAAGGGGTTTGGCTTGATTAAACGGCTTATGTTTGGTATTTTTTCGTTCATACTGACCAATCTCTGTGGAAATTTTTTCACCTACAGTATTTGCGGTAAGTGGAACGCACTTCCAGTGGAAGTTGTCAACAGTGAATCTGTTGACCAGTTCAAGTCAAGACTAGACAAAGTCTTGAAAAGTGGCCGTTTAGGGACGCAAAACAATTGAGCAGCCATGTGCCTACTCGATTGCTAGTCCAAAGGTACCCTCTTTGAATGGACCGTAAGGTCTCCTAGGGTACTTTCTTTCCTTGTAACTTGTAAATCTCCATATGCTAAGGGAGATATATCAAAAGGTTGGTACTAACCCCCCCCCCCCCTAATTATAGACCCAAGGGAGCTAATTCCCACAACCCAACCTTTCGGGAAAAGAGAGAATGATAAAGAAAACGACGAAAGGTAAAAGTGGAAAGAAAGTTGAAAATAAAATATGTAAAAAAGATGGGAAGGAAAAAAGAAGAAATAGAAGTAAAGAGAAAATTAGGAAAGTGATAATCGAAAAAGATGAAAGGAAAATTAAAAGAAAGAGTAAGGGAAGAGAAAAAGGAAAATAGATAAAACAGGTCGAATAAAAAAAAAGAATATAGAAGATAAAAGAAAATGGGAAAATGGAAAAAGAGAAAATAGGAAAAAGTGGAACGGAAAAAGAGGAAATGGAATAAAAAAGAAACTGAAGAAAGAAAAAAGAGAATAGGACGAAAGGGAAATAGAAAAGGGTGAAGACAAAGAGAAATTGAAGAAACGAGTAAATGAGTGAAGAGAAAAACCGAATATTGAAGAGGAAGATAAAGGACAAATAAGTAGATAGAAAAAATGCAAGAAGGAAAGAAAAATAGAAAAGAGTATAAAGAAAAAATAAGGAGAGGCAAAAATAGAAAAGGAGTTTGGGGAAACAGAACAACGCAAAAAAGTTGTTGTTGTTTTTGCTCTTCACCCCAAGAGAAGATGACCTAGGAGAAGAGGAATAACATAAAAGACGGAAATAGAGGGAATAGAGAAGAAAAGAAAAGGATCAGCCTAGAGGAGAAAATTGATAAAGAGAAAAGGAGATTGAAAATAAAAATAAAAAAGAAAGAGAAAAAGATAATGAGAAAAGCAGGAAAGGCAAAAAAAAGAAAATATAAGCTAAAAAAGAGAAATATCAAAAGTATAACGCAGAAAAAAGAAAATGAGTAAATGTAAAATGAGAAAACATGAAATGAGAAAAAAAGTGAGTATGAGATATTTTTATGGCGCCCATCTGGCAACTGTCTACAGGGCATAAGTCGCCGTAATTAATTCTAGCCTATTACTAGGCTACATTAAAAACAAAAAAAGTACACACAAACCAAAGAACTTAAACCAAACGTTAAACAAAAAGCAGCAACAACAACAAGGATACCCGCCTAGCCCAGGCGCCGGAACGTGGGACCAACGCCAAAGAGAGTAAATTAAAATGGAAGAGGCCAACCTCATCATCTGCGCGGTCAATCCTTACCCGTCCAGGAACCGAACAGAAAGATAAATTCCACATCCGCCTGGCTTACGGCAATCGTGGCGTCACAGATACCACGATACAGGAAATGCGGAGATTCCAATGGCCCGAGAGCACTCAGGGCTCTTTGTCTATCGTTAAAGATCACAAACCTGTGTCCAAACCAGGCACGACGCGTTATCTCCCGTACCGAGCGGTACATTGCAACCAAATTTGCAGTTAAAAAATATGTAGCTTTTGTAGATCCTAACTGACTTGAAACAGAGGGGATAAGGGTGCAAGACGGCCGCCTCCTACGAATACTATCGACGCTGTGGAAGATTTGGTAGCAAAGGCTTGGTGACAAATAGTCAAAGTTGTACCTTCCAGGGTGGTCTCCTGGGCAGAACCAGAGACGCTACCAGCCAAGAGCTACACGGAGCTCTCGAAGAAGTTTCCTGGCTCTAAGCACAAAGAGTTTATGGTATGACTGGCGTCTTTCGATGACATATGCACCGTCAAAAATTACCGCGCATGTAATGAGAGCCATTAGCGACTGAGAGACTTTGGGCATGAGCGTACGAGCTCATAATGCACTATGAACGGCCTGAACAGTGAAAAGCAAGTGGATCTCCCCAAGATCGACAAGTTAGCTCTCAATAGAGGAGGTGTGGAAGGCACCGGTTGCCAGGAAGAGATTGGTGCGGTAGATCGAGTCTAGCTTACGGAATTCACGCTGGGCTGCAGATGTATAAAACTGCATCCGTAGTCAAGCTTTGAGAGAACAAAAGAGCGATAAAACAACAAAGCGGTAGCCCTGGCAGCGCCTCAGGTGCTGGACGTTACATAAAGAAGAATATCTAGGAAGCGGTTACAAGAGACCCTAAAGCTGAGAATATAGCCTCTCAGGTGAGGCGTCGGTCGAAAACAAGACCAAGGAAACGGTACAAATCTACCACTTCCAGATGAACCCCGTTTAGCAACAAGTTCAGGTTGGGATGGATCCGTGAATAGCGGAAGAAGTGCACTACTTTAGTCTTACGGAGGAAAATCGTAATCTGTGCATTTAGGCATAGCAAGAGATGCGGTTCAATGCCTTTTAATTTCGACTCTCCAAAGTTGAAATCTTGGCCGCACCAAAAGAGATCGAAATGTCGTCCACGTAGAGAGTAGCAAAAAGGTTTTCTGGTGACCTTCGAGGTCATATCGTTGATGCTGAGGAAACTTCCTAGTGAGACGCACTCTCCTGCCATATTGAGACGGCGAGAGCTCCCTCCATTCGTACGCTGAATTGAAGATTTCGTAGGAATTCAGAAATGAAAATTGGAAGGCTTCTCCTTGTCCCTAGTGTAGTGCTATCTACGAAGGAAGGCATGGTAAATAGCATTTTCTAGTAAGAGTAGAACATCGGACATGTAGTGGAAGTTGCGGAAGGTGCACTGTGCAGAAGACAGGAGGCCTTGGTGGTCAAAGAGATGTCTAATCTAACATTTACCAATTTCTCCTTAACTTACACAAGCAAGAGGTTTAAAAAATTGTGCGGAAACCGGCAAGGAGAGAGTGATATCTCCCCGGCTTACAATGAGCGAGCACAGTAGCCATTCGTCAGGAGTCTGTAAGGATACCCTGTGAAAACATCCTGTTGAAAAAATATAAACCTAGGAAAAATACCATGCTTCATTAACCTAAGTTTCGAAGCATAGCATACGAGACACCGTTCGGGCCAAGGACGGTATCTCTATATGAAGCGAGAGGGTCATCTCACACTCGGCCGACCTCCAAGGAAGCGGGCAACGTGCAAAACGGCCAGACGTTTTAAGAATAGTAGTTAGGCTTACCGCGATGAGGTTGTCGGGAAAGAACTTAACTAACGGCCTCATCCACTGACCTAAAATCCTTGATTGGGACATATAATAAGTCATTTCTTGAAATGCGGAACACCGAGAGCGCCTCAAGCACCCCCGGAGCGGAGTTTTCAGGCGGCAGTAGCCCGGAATATGATAATTGAATGGGAAAGTAGTTGATTCCATGAAAGTCATCGACCACCTTCCGCCCAAAATCAGGCTGTGCATCTGGAGAACACAGGGACAGCTCGACAGGAAAATGAAGCAGTTCTCGAGCTATGATGTGTAAATTCATCCACATTTAGAACACCTATCTCCAGCTAGTCGATCATTGATTGATCACTGTGATTGATCGTGTAGTTGTTTCCGGAGTGATTGCCACTATGCTATGACGTGGCGGAAGTCTTCCCCTTCAAAGTAGGCTGATGAAGAAATAACAGTATACCTTATATCTAGGTCTAACTGCGCTGCCACTGGCTTAAATGAAGTATTTATAGCGAATATAAGAACGGAGACATCATATCGGGCGTAAATTGCGCACCATCCTGCCCGATACCACTCTCTAATGCCTGATGCTGATGGAGCATGCGCCATTTGTACAACATGCTCCCCATCAGTAAAGCGAACAATGAGGAAACGCATGAAACTGGTACACTAGAAGACGCCAGGCAGCTTCTCGATGAGGCGCTCCGATGTCACCAAGACTCCACTCACTATACCTGCAACTTTAGTCTTAGTCATTGGGCTAGTCTCACTCCCCGAGGACATCCGGGAATGGACGTAGCTGTCGTAACGTGATCATCTGCTGAAATAGCAGAGGACGACTCCATCCCTGGATCCCCAACGAGGCGAAGAGAGGGGAACTTCCAGTCCTTTTTGTCTATTTGTTCCTCTTATTCTTCTTTTTATGAGAGGGCGGTGGAGAGTGATCCCATTTTTTCCCAGCCACTGATGGGTCCCCAAAGCAAGATGGATAAGCCTTCTCCGAGATGAAGTCCATGGTTGACAATGGGGTGCCAACCGTAAAGGAGATCCATCTTCTTATTGTGAGTCCTTGGGGGGCCTGTGTCGCCTCATGAAGATCTTGCACAGGGACGGACTTTGACTTGGAGCTATCTCTCACCGAGTCATTGTTCGCCCTTTGGAAAAACCTGCCTTATGAGGTGGGCAAACTCAGGAGCTATTCCCACTTAATGGGTGGTCATCCAATCCCCCAAAGTGTCACGGAATCCACCCGGGACTCCTCATGCCTATTGCCTGTAATAAAGGTCATTGGGGCACGCGAGCCAACCTCTAACGGGAAAAAATGAGGACAATGCACACCGGCCCCAGCATGCTTAAAACATATATTTACAGGACAGTTTGGGACATTACTCGACGGACCCGGTCAACCCGTGTCCCTCTAAGAGGGTTAGCCCATGGCGAGCCACTCTCAGCGGGAGCGCTCGATTTTGGACCGCCTACTTGCTGTTTTTTTGGTAGGTCCCTGTAAAACCAAATGAGGGAGCGACCACTGGTAGAGAACATGAGTCGTTCGCGGGTAATTCCAAAGAAGGGAGTGAGTGGAAAGCTGCCTCATCCGTAGATATAAGAAAGGGGAAAGCCCCCTCTCTGGTAGAAGAAGCTTGTAGGTGCCCCTGAGAAAGCACATGAGGTGCGCCTTGTCTTCAGAGGTGAAGCCACCCAAGGGCGGCTCAAAAGATGGCAAAGGATAAGCCCCTTTGCCGTAGAAAAGTGGTGGGAATAGAGGCCCTCCACCTCACAGAGTGGAGCTGTGAGGTACGGGGACAGAATTTTGTTCAAATTTGCCAACACACGAAATTACCTACGCTTGTGATCACTAAAGAGAAAAAGGGAGGGTTGGTGGGCTATCCCCCCTATCCCGTCTCGGGTTTTCGGACTTTCCAGGTGTCCACCCCTACTGCGTTAACTATGGTGTTCGCACGTGTACACCAAAGCAGAGCGCCTAGAAGTTTTCCAGTGGACCAACTTGTCCCCAAAGGCCACAGTTCCCAAATGAGCAGCCAAAGCAAAGAAGCAGGACGACAGGACGGATTGCTTTATTAGGTTGTACTTATCTTCGACAGGACGGTCAAGATCTGTTGTGACGGACCCAGAGACGAGTTCCAAGACTTCACATTGGCCTGGCAGCCAACAAGGCAATAAAGGTTGACGGCCATAAGCAGTAGAGAATTATGTAGCCAAAGGGATGATTGGAGCAAAACTCATCTTCCCCGACGCCCAGGTCCCCCTCAAGGCCTGGTCTTTTGCAGTCTGCAGGAATTAAAGAGCTTTTTATAGAGCCTCCAAAGCCTCTCTTTTGGCACGACATAAGAAAGCTAGTCAGATCCTTAAGCCTAGAGAAAGAGTTGAGGGTAAAGGGTTAGAGAAAAGGAATGCTGAGAGGGAACGAGGGGAAGCACAACAACTTATCACGGCCCCATCAGAGATTTGGAGCAAACCGAGTGACGGGGTTTCTCTAATTTGCACTCAGGCCAAGAAGACTTGCGGCTGCTCCAGGTACCAGGCTACACAGAGTACCTCTTTGCGGAGAAAGAGATGAGAGAAAGTAGAAAACATAATGGGGAAGGGAAAAGACGAAGAAGAGAACAGGATAGGAGAAAAAGAGATAGACAAATGGGTAAAGAGAACAAATGATGTTTTTCTAAATGAAAAACAGGGTAAGGATGAACGAGAGGAAAGGAAAAATAGCCCCCAAAATATAAAATAAAACATGGAAGAAAGACAAAAATGGGAAAAAGAAAAGAAGAAAACGAAATTAACTAAAAGTGTAGAGTCCAATAACAGGGTAGAAAAATAGTAAAAAAGGAAAGAAGAAAATATTGTTTATGAGATTGAAAATAAAAATGAGATAAAGAAGTGGAAAAAATCGAAAAGAGAATTCGAGAATAGAGAAAAGTAAAAAGATGAAGAAAAAGATAATGGAAAAAGAAAGAAAGTAGGGGAGTAAAAGGAGACCAAGCAAAACTATAATACTATAAAAAGAATTGAAATAGGAAAAAAGACAAAAATATTTAAAAGAGAAACTAGAAAAGACAAATATATAAGGAGAAAAGATAAAACGAAAAATAGAAAGATAAAATGAAAATGCTTTGAAGAAAAAGAAAAATGAAAAAAGGGGAAAGGAAAAAATGGAAAAGAGAACTAATATAGGGAAAATTAAAACAAAAAGAAAGCGAACAAAAGGAAAAGAGAAAACAAAAGTATCAAAAGATAAAACGATAAGATTGAAAAATCGAATAAGGCCAAAAGAAAAGGAGAAAATTGAAAACGAGAAAATAGATAAAGACAAGAAGGCAAAATAGAGAGAACTTGTAAACCATCTTTAATTCAACCGCTGGGCCACAGCAGAGGGGATCTCAGCTACATCATAAGCCATCATGTTCTAGCTTATACTTTGGCGATTGCGTGCCCCCTTCCTGCTGGCCCCAACACCCTCTTGTGCTCCCAATGCCTGCGGGTGGATTTGTACACTTGCTCCAGGAAGTACTCCTACCCCTGCCTATACCACAATTTTTCGTCATAGTTCAGGAACCATTTATTGAAGGGTAACAAAGTTTTGGTACATTGAGAGGAATGTACTAATAGACACAGCCACAATTTTTTTAAAAAACTGATAGACAAATAAAGAAATAATAACACGTTTTACGGATCTTGCAATCAAAAAGTATTTATATCCATTACAATTGCATAAATAATAGTCAAATATATCAGGGTGACCCTATAAAAACGGGCCTGCACACACTTTTTGTGATATATCCTTCATTCATTCACTAATCAGCCTTATTTGCAGGACATAACAGAAGCAACGCCTGAGAACACAACTAGATCTCAATGGGAGCTCCAGCAAAGAATATACTGCGTCAAACATTACTACAACACAGGCTCGTTCAAGACATTGCAGGACACTTTCGTGCATCAGTTCGAATGTGAAAAAGCCCCCCCCCCCCCCAAGAGAGAATTCAGGATTGGGTGGACCACTATGAGACAGTGGAGAACCTCAATGCAGCCAGTGACAACCGTCCAAGCCATTCAGGACGCCCCAGGAAGCGTACAGCTGAGCTGATTGAGAGCGTGAGAGAGTCAGTTCAGCAGTCCAAAACGCTCTATGCACAAGCGAAGTCAGTCCCTCGGTATATCCCGTGAGACTTGCGGGAGAGTGCTAGTAATGGATGTAAAGGCCTACCCATACAGAATATAGACGAAGCAGACCCTTACAGCCTTAGACATGGAGAAGATTCAGGAGACCCCAACTTTCTTTAACCTACTTTGGACCTCAGATGAAGCTCACTTCCGTCTTGAAGGATAGGTAAACTCGAAGACGAATGTCTTCCGGGGAACCTCCAGATTAAAGCAGGTAGCCACCAAGCCACTACACTCCCCTAAGTGCAAGGTATGGACTGAAATCTCAGTCAGAGGCATCATCGGAACATTCTTCTTCGAGGAATCTGGCGCGACAGTGACAATTACCAAGGAGCGGTATGTTGAGGTCCTCAAAACCTTCAAGAGGGAGCTGCTGACCCTGTTCCCGTCGCTTATGGGGAAGCTCTAGTTCCAGCAAGATGGAGCAAGCTCTCACACCTCAAACCTGTCCCGAGATTGGCCGAAAGAGAACTTTGATGGCCGTGTGATCAGTCTCAAGACTGATTTTGAGCAGGCACCTCACAGCCTAGACCTTAGCCCCCGAGATTTCTTTCTCTTAGGTTACCTTAAAGACAGTGTGCGCAGGGAGACCCAGGACCATCGTGGAACTCAATGATGCCATCAGGGAGGAGATCAGAGCCATTAGTCGGTCGGTTTGTAAGGACGTCATAGACAACTTTGTGCTGCTCAAGAAATGCACAGAGCTAAATGGAGGTCATCTCGAACACGTGCTCTAGAAGAATAAAGAAGAAAAGTCCAAAGGCTCTCATCAAATTTACAACTTATGTGGAACTTTATGTAATAAATATAATGTAACTATCAGAAAACCAAAAAGGTGATCACGAAAATCTTTATAAGGAAAATAGTGAAATTTGACAACACATTCATATAAACAGTGTTTAGTACTTGGTTGCATAACCCATGTTGTTAAATGCAGCTTACATGCGATTTGATTAGTCCCCTACGAACTTTCTAAAAGTGCTTGGGCTTATTTTTTTCCGTTCCTACAAAGATATTTTCTTAAAATCAGATAAATTACACAGATCTCGTTTCAGGACCATAAGTTTCAATTCCCTCCGCAGTTCTCGATGGGCTTCAGGTCAAGTGATTTACTTGGCCATTCCAAAACATTAATTCTACCTGTATGTAACCAATTCTTAGTTTGTTTTGTTGTATGTTTGGGGCCATTGTCTTGTTGAAATGCCCATCGTGGTGTAAGTTTAAAGAGCCAACGCTAGATAACAATTTCTTTCCAAAATTCCCCTGTAAATTTCACCCTTTATTCTTCCATCGACTAGCTCCATTCTTCCAAACCCTGATGAGCAAAAACAACCCCATACCATGATTGAGCCACGGCCGAATTTGACTGTAGGGATCGTATTCTTTGGCGCGTAAGCTTCACATTTTTAGTCGCAAGCGAGTCGAGTTGCAAGCGACTCTACATCTCATTATGTCGATCAGTCGGTCGGTCTCCGGTTTGCTTTTTTGTGTTTTTGTAATAACACTGTAACTATCCGGCCGATTATAACCAAATTTGAAACCCTGGTGTTGTTTTACATTCTCTTTCGAATGACATAATTGCCAAAGTGCTCCCAAGGTTAGCCCGGGAATTATTATGTTTTGGCAATAACATCATAACTATTCGGTCGATTCTAACGAAATTCAAAACCATTATGTTGTTGCACACTCTCTTTTGAATGATACAATTCCCCAAGTCATCCCAAGGTTAGCCCATGAACTATTCGGCCGATTCTAAAGTCCTCCCAAGGTTAACCCGGGAAATATTTTGTTTTGGCAATAACATCATAACTTTTCGGCCAATACTCTGCTAGACTAGGCTATATTATGCTATACACTGCTAGGCAAGCCTAGAATAGGCTATACTATGCTAGGATATTATAGACTAGGCTATACTATGCTAAGCTATGTTAAGATATAATGTACAAGGGTAAGATATACTATGCTAATTTAGGCTATAATATGCTATGCTAGGATAGAATATAGTATGTTAGGCTAGACAATAATAAGCTATGCTTGACTAGGGTATGATAGGATAATATAGGCTATACTTGTCTAGGATAGTTAATTCTATGCTAGGCTAAGCTATACTAGGCTATGAAGAGCATGAAAGGCTATACTAGACTAGGCAGCGCTATGGTATGCTAGGTTATGATATACTAAGCTATGTTACACTAGGCTTCGCTATACCAGGTTAGGATAAGCGAGGCTTTGCTAGGTTAGGTTAGGCTAGGCTATGTTATGGATGCTATGCAAGCCTAGGCTAAGATCTAATAGTCTAGTCTAGGCTAGGCAATATTATACTAACTAGGGGAGGGTAGGGTAGGGTAAGGTAGGCTATGATATACTATACTAGTTTATGTTAATTTAAGCTAGAATATGCTAACTAGGCTATGCTAGTCTAAGCTAGAAGATGTTAACTAGGCTAGGATAGGCTCCAGTGAACTAAGTTAAGCTAGGCTATACTAGACTAGGGTAAGCTAAGATAGACTAGACTAAGTTTTAATATACAATTGTAGGCTAGGCTAAGCTAGGCTAGGTTATACTCTGCTAGGCAGGATAGGCTATACTTTGATAAGCTAGGCTAGTTTAGGATACACTGTGATGGGCTCAGGTAGACTATAATAACCTAGGCTGAGTTATACTACACTAGGCTTAGTTAAGCTAGGTTAGGTTATATATACTATGCTAGGCTATATATGCAAATCTATACTAGGCTAGGGTATACTAGGCTACTCTATGGTATACTATGCTATTCTATGATATACTAGGCTGGGCTATACAAGGATATGCTATGCTATGCTGGACTATACTACGCTAGACTAGACTAGATTATAGTGTGCCATGCTAAGCTAGCATAGGCTAGGGTAGGCTAGGCTAGACTATGGTTGGTTGTGCTATGCTAAGATATACCATGCTAGAATATGATAGGATATGTTATGCTATGTTGGACTATACTACGCTAGACTAGACTAGATTATAGTGTACCATGCTAAGCTAGCATAGGCTACGGTAGGCTAGGCTAGACTATGGTTGGGTGTGCTATGCCAAGATATACCATGCTAGAATATGATAGGATAAACTATGCTAAACTAGACTATACTATGCTAGACTAGTTTATACTATACGAGCCTAGGTTATACTATGCTTATACTATAATATGCTAAGCTAGATTAGGGTAAGGTAGGCTATACTATGCTAGGCTTTGCAAGGCTAGGTTAGCCCAGGTTATACGATGATAGGATAGGCTATACTATGTTAAACTATTTTAAATTATATTAGGTTAGGATATGTTATACTATACTATTCTAGGCTAGGCTATAATATGGTAAGCTTTACTATTCTATATATGATAGGCTGTACTAGGTTATGTTAGACTAGGCCTTACTAGAGTTTCTAGGCTAGGATAGGCCATACTATACACTCACTGCTAGGCTAGGCTAGAATAGTCTAGGCTAAGCTATACTATGTAAGGCTAAGCTATACTATGCTAGCTACGCTAGAGTATGGTATGGTAGGTTCTACTATTATAGGGAATTCTAGGCTTTTCACCTTTCCAATTCCATAAATGAGGTCTGACAAAAAGTTAAGGCCCGCCATTTTAATTAAAAAAATATATATATATTTTAATAAAAATTAGTTCTGCTTCTTAATAAGCCATTAGAAAGTTGTGACTTTTTAGTCGCGGGCGACTCTACATCTCACTGTCGGTCGGGTCCGTTTTTTTTTTTTTTAATAATATTGTAAAAATTCTGCCGATTTTAACGATATTTAAAACCCTTATGTTGTTTTACATTCTCTTTCGAATGATACAGTTGCCAAAGTCCCCCCAAGATTAGCCCGGGAATTATATTGTTTTGGCAATAACATCATAACTATTCGGCAGATTCCAACGAAATTTGAAACCCTTATTTTGTTTTACATTCTCTTTAACATGATATATTTGCAAAGGTCCTCTTAACGTTAGTCCGAGAATTATTTTTTTTTGCAATAACATCATACTATTCGGCTGATTTTAACGAAATTTGAATTCCTTATATTGTTTTACATTCCCTTTCAAATAATATAATTGTCAAAGTCCTCCCAAGGTTAGGCATGGAATCTGTTTTTTTATTGTTCTTTCGTCTGACAAAGGGATTTTTTCCCAGAACGTTGCCGGTTTCCTTAAGAAGCACGGTCTTTCTTGGAGTAGGGAAAAATATACCATAATGATACCCCCTTCTACTTATCTTATCCTTGCTAACTTCAACTCCACTTGTTTCCAGATCTTCCTGCAGCTCTCTAAGAGAAGTCTGTGGTTTATCACATTCTGTTCTAACATTTTTTTGAGTTGCACGTTCCGTTAAGCTCAGAGGGTGAGTTGAACGAACCAATGGATGATTTGAATTACGAGACTTCCAGTTGCATATTATAGTACTAACTGAATTTAGAGGTACTTTAAACTGTACTCAATGCCACTCTTATGAAGGGCTAAAATGCGTTCATGAAGATCTTGACTGATTTGTTTGTTTTCCCAATCATGATGTTTACGGCACGACTATCTTGTAAGGAATGACTCAGTAGCCTTACAGATGACATTTATCTTAGAATATCCTAGATATTCGGCAACAAATGAAAACTAGTTTTTAATGAGACATTTTGCAGATGTAACCTATTTATATGAATGTGTTGTAAACTTTTGCGTGTTCAATTTTCACTATTGTCCTAATATAAGTTTTCCTTGTTTACTATTTTGCTTTTTCTGATCTTTACATTGCATTTATTACATAAAGTTCCACCAACGTTGTAAATTTTATTAACCTACGTTAACTAAAAGTACGTAAATTTGCATTTCTAACACTTGTGTTGTAAACTTTTGAGGCTCACTGTGCGTGTAAAATAAGTCATTTCATTTTAGTTTTATTACTTACTGTTAACCAGCCATTATGGCCTCTAAAAATTGCAAAACCACCCGTTATCTTCCATCAATTATATAGATGTAAGGGGAAAAAAACATTTGTTTTATTTATCTTGCAAATGTTTACACTAGGAAAATAACATTTCAGCCGACAGTATCCGAAAGCCTTCTACAATGTTAGTATTTTGTAAGTTGCCCTCGTCCTAATTTTAATGCGACCGCAATTCCAACAAACGATTCCATCGAATGAAGCAAATGAGTATGGATAACACAATTTAAACCAGTTTTTATGTCACATTACATAGACGAATAGATTTACAGCACGTGCAATATGTCTTTGTCAATTCTGCAGCTATAATAAATTTATATATGAACATATACGAGCATTCGGACGTAGGTTGCAAAAGAAGGAAGCCAATACCAGCTTCTGGAGCTCAATTTCGAAAACTTGCCACATACCGCTGTTCTCTCCGATTTTGAAATTTTGGAATCTTAAAACTTTAAACCGAAGTCAATACGCAAACATAAATTCGTGTTACTTGATTCGAAAATGAATTAAGTCTGATTATATTATAAGCTGTTTGAGTTTACTTTAGAGTACATCTAAAAGCCATATCAAAGAATTCGATAGATTTGTCAGGTTCTGGAATATTATAGTGAGCAGGAAATATATATTTTCATTTATACGGCATTCATTAAAAGCAGAAAATAGGTTCCCTAAATTGGTTCAAAATTAAAGGAAAGGCAAATTTAGTGGCCCATAATATTCACCACTAAAGTTTGAAATCAATTTACCACTTATGACAAATACAAAAGGTTGTTAAACCCACTTGTGCAAATTTCCTGACATCTGCACAATAATTAACGACCGAAATTACAACCAAATCAAGATTCCCTTTTAGTCAACCTAAACTGCATTAACTACATTTATAAGAAATGGGAAAAGACCACAGCTTTCACCTTTTCACACTCAACGCTTTTATCATTATACGATAATTTATTACTTTAGGACTTATCATAGTTAAACATGATTTTATTACATCCAGTAAGGTCAGTCAAGGCATAAACTGATCATAATTAGCAAATAATTACATACATTGAAGAGAAGCGCCATCTAGCGGCTGAGCCACTCCCTATATGGCTCTCTGTGCGCCACCGTGAGCTCCGGGCCCAGGCACAACCTTATTTTCAGTGTGAGGCTTCGTGTCTGTGTGTTTGAATGGCTTTTCCCCTCGGTCATAATATACGCCCTATCCGTCCTACATCGTTTGGGTAGTGCATTTCTCTAAGGGGGGAATGGGAAGCAGGAAATATATTAAAGCGTTGGAGACATAATTAAAAGTCGCTATAGAGGGAAGATTTCACTGTTACGAGTGTGTTTTTCTCTTGCTACACATTACCGGTATTTTTTTTTACTCTAAGATACAAACGATTGCTGGGAATAAAGAATTTATTGGCTGATGTGGATTCATTTTTGTTGATATGCTAAGAAGACGAAATATTGGTAATTGTTAAGATTAGTGGCGCACAATTTCTCTTAGCGATTAGCGATTGTATTATATATCATTTTGAAGGGCATTTTGAATTGCGGGCTTCACCCTCCTATACCCCCCCCCCCTTTAATTGTGGGGGTTGCCACCTGCTATTTTTAATAATTAGTAGTATTCCCTAGTAGTAATCGCTACAAAATCGTGCACCACTAATCTTTACAATTCCTGAAATATTTCCTTGTATAAGTACGAGTATGTTAACGATTCTAACTGGATATTTTACTCATTTAAGAGACTAATTGTTAGCTTTAAATGATAAGACGCCGAATTTAGAAGAATACATAAGATTGTCACTAAATATATAATTAGAGGCTAATTATTAAAATTCTTCTATATATCAATGATCATTCGGGGGTTTTAGAGGTTGTAGGCGTTCCTGTAATTACACATCATGCTAGGGGGTGGGGAATTAGAAAATGTCCTAGTGTACCCGAATAAAACTAATTCTTTAGTGGAAGAATTGTTATGATTTGACGAAAATGCGGTCTAGCGCTTAATTTATCTTTATATGTACACATCGGAACGTCATATGAGAAATGTGTATGTAAGCACTTGCGTACGTATATAACCGTACATGTGCATATTGATACGCGTGTGTGGTTTACGTTTTCCCTAACAGAAAATCGATCCAAGTTCAAGAGGAAATTTCAACGATTGACGTAGGCATCTAGATTAGGCCATTTGTTCTTTCAATCATGTCTGTCAATTTTCAGCAGATTCAATATATTTGTTGATGTCGTTGCGGTTAGATTTGAGCTCCCTCCAATTTATTTTCAGGTGAATTAGTCTTCCAATATTGCTGATTAGCGAAATATTTTGTATTATTCTACGTTTATAATTCCGGCCAGTGCTTATTTAGGTTAGGTAAGATCGATATATTTAGGCTAACCTTAGGTAAGGCCGTTAAATTTATGCTAACCTTAGGTAAGGCCGTTAAATTTATGCTGAAGTAAGGTTAGACTACATTAGATTTTAGGATGAGGTAACGTTAGACTACGTTAGATTTTAGGATGAGGTAACGTTAGACTACGTTAGATTTTAGGATGAGGTAACGTTAGACTTCGTTATATTTATGCTGAGATAAGGTTAGACTATGCTAGAGTTAGCTTAGGTTGAGGTAAGATTAGACTAAGATGAATTTAGGTTTATGTAAGGTTAAAATATCTTATATTTAGGCTAATGTTAGGTTAATCTACATTAGATTGAGGAGGAGGTAAGGTTAGATTTAGCCCTAGGTAAAGTTAGACTACGGTGGATTTCGGCTCAGATTTCGTTAGACTGCGTTAGATTATTGCTAAGTTTAGGATGGTTGTAAATTAGATTAGACTACGTTAGATCTAGGCTAAGGTAAGGGTTGCCTGCGTTAGATTTAGCTAAGGCTAGGTTTTGGCTAGTCTCATAGACATTTTCTATCGCACACCATCTCGAAACGTTTAAGTATAAAGACTCTATAAAATAAAAAGTGGTGGAATGTACCTAATGAATATACACCCCGCCGTTAATTTTGTTGGGAAGTCTGCTAAAGTCATAGCAGATGCCCTATAGCTCCTTTGTCCTCCTAACATGACCTCTAGTTTCCTGCCGTAGCGACTCGTATTGAATAAATGACCCGCCGATCAATTTCAAACTGACTCTACCCTTTTAACGCTTGATTCCGACAGGTGAGGTGTCTTCCACTAGAATTTTTACCGGGAGGGAATTACCCTTGTTGATTCTTAATAACAAAGGGAGGTCTAAGGTCTCCCATTCCACCCCTGTGAAGGAGGAACAAGGTTGTATTTTTAAGTACTTTCACTCTACAACTATGTTTGTTAGACTTTCACCGCACTATCTCGGCTCCAGAATTTAAGTGTTTGTGTTTGTTATACCGGAGCGTTTTAATCCCTGCTTGTTGTCCCCTCTTCTACTTGTTTATACCAGGCATGGACATCCTTTTTGTCTGGAGGGCCACAGATCCACCCCAAAATGTCAAATTTGCGTAAAACATTTATAATACAATTGATTTTTTAGAAAAGAAAAAATATGTGGAATTTCAAAAAAATACCTTCATTGGGTGGGACATAATTTGGCCCGCGAGCCGAGAATTTTATATCCGCATACCTGCATTACTCGTGTTTTGGTTTCTACTTAATTTCGCCAAATATGGCCAACAGGTGTTCTTATAACCTTATTCCCAACCTGCATTTTCCTTCTGTTATAGTTTTGGTATCTATATACACGTTAATAGAAAAGTGGGGACCACTTATGGGCATTAACCTTACAAGTACCTGTTTGTACCAAATAGTTCACCGAGGCCAGGCGGACGCCTCGACGTTGGGAGTCTTTTTGACTTTTCGTTCTCCTCGCGAAACGCTTGTTCAGTCCAAACTCCCCGTGAGAGAAGATGCAGCAGCCACACGTTAGAGAATCTGCCAGAGGCTGACCTTTCCTCGCCAAAGGAATGTATTCACATGTAATGAGTATAGTTGCAAGAGCTTGGAGATTTTGCGACTGGCCTCTCTTCTCAGACGTGGGCGTGACCCCCTGTGCGTCTATCTTCACAGCCGAGATGGTGTCTGTCTAAAGCAGTAGGGTTTGCAATGGCCGACGCCAGTTGCGTGAAGCAAGACTTGTTTTGATGAACATTTCTTAAAACCTGCCTTCACCGCTAATTCAAACTTCACCCGATGTAGGAAATTATCGCTACCGAGGTGGTGCGAATGCGGCTTCACACTAACCAATCAACGATGATGGGCGAGAAAGTGGTATGAGGAGAGCCTTCGGGGATGAATGCGTATAAAAAATCGTTCTCCTGCTACCTAACAGTTTGAGTTGAGGTTTACCATGGGGTTTTTTTATGTCTATTCTTCCATTCATTTTTACAAATGGCAATGGCTGGAAAAGAGAATTAAAAACCGATTAGAAACTATGGTACTTGAAAGTGGTAATAAGGCATTGTATGCATTGGATGGACTCCATCTAAGCCGGGCTGGGGTTGACGTGTTGTGGCAGGAGTTAGATATTAGATAGTGTCGTTGGGTCTTTGTCGGCGGGAAACTAGTTACTGATAGTGGTCAAGGAAATATAAGAGTACAGGGTGGGGCAGGGAAAGGAAAGAGATGCAGAGGAGATAGAGTGGAAGGTATACATTCTAAAAGAGGTGCTTCAGGGACAGGAGGGCTGAATTGTCTTTATACCAAGGCTCGTAGTCTTAGAAAGGAGATGAGTTATTTAGTTATATTATTGATGAAGATATAATATGTGTAATAGAATCATGGGTTAATAAAAATAAATTTAATGACAACGTGATTGAATTTGAACTACAGGGTTATGATATGTACATTAGTCAAAGAAGAGATAGGACGGGTGGTGGGATGATTATTTATATCAGAAATAGCATTTCTTCAAAGCTAAATAATTCTATAAAGCAAAGAGAAGTTGAGTCACTGGGGATAGATATTAGGGTCAGTAAAAATAGGATAATATACGGGAGCCTTTTACAGATCACCCGGACAGACTGACTGTATTGATGAGTTAATGATCAGGGAAATAAGTAAAAGATGTTAAGTAGATACAGTTATTCTTGGTGACTTTAATTTAAATTCTGTGGACTGGGAAAATATCATAGGAAGGGATAAAGCAAGTTATAAGTTTATAGAAAGCTTTGAATATAATTTTTTTACTCATTTTGTTAATAAACCAACAAGGAGTGCCAGTATATTAGATCTGGTTCTTTCAAATGATGATCACTTGGTTCAGGAATTAACTGTCGGAGAGGCATTGGGAAATAGTGATCATCAGATGGCTCGTTTTTACTTGGGAATAGTGAAAGGTAGAACATCAACAAACTCCACAAAAACTCCAAATTTTTATAGGGGCGATTACGATAAATTACGCAACTTGCTAAATCAGACTTTGTCGGATATAGAATTCAGGAGAAAGAATACTTATGAGATATGGGACACTTTTAAGACTATATTAAACATAGTCCAGGAGCAGTGTATCCCAATGAAGGCTATTAGGAAGAAATGTAGGAAGCCATTGTAGTGGAATCAGAAGATAGCTTGTAAAATTTATAAGAAGAAAAGGGCATACCAGAGATTACAGAGAGAAAGTACTTTTGACAATTTAAATAATTATAGGCCGGCCAGAAATGAGCTAAATAAGATTATTAAGAGCAAAAGGGCGGCAGAAATTAATTTAGCTCAAAATAATGATAAAGATCCAAGAAAATTCTTTAGCTATTATAGAATTAATAACAAATCTAACAGTGAGCTAATAGGGCCTATTAGATATGAAGGGGTTTTGAAAGAATCTGATGAGGAAATAGTAGAGGTTCTTAATGATCATTTTTCTTCAGTATTTACAGAAGAGAATCAAGATAGTTTAATTGATGATAATTCTAGGTCAAAGTAAGGAGTGTTGAATACCATTAATGTGAACAGGGAAATAATTGAAGGGCTTGTATTGAAATTAAATACTAGTAAGGCATCTGGCCCAGACAACATTCATTCTAGGTTGCTCAAAGGTGTAGATAGTATTACAATAGCTCTTGATATATACTAGATCACTAGAGTTTGGAGAAATACCTAAGTGGAAATTAGCGAATGTAGTGCCAATTTTTAAAAGTGAAGTAAAGAGGACCCGAATAACTTTAGGCCGGTAAGCTTAACTTCTATCGTTTGTAAAATTCTTGAGAAGATAGTTAAGAAGGGAATTTCTGACCATCTAGAGTGTGGTAGGTTAATAAATGATGTTCAGCATGGGTTTAGAAGAAGTAGATCGTGTTTAACAAATTTACTGGATTTTATGGATTATGTTACTAAACAATTAGATAAGGGAGAGAATGTTGATGTAATTTACTTAGATTTTAGCAAAACTTTTGATAAGGTTGCACATAGGAGACTAGTTCACAAATTAAAAATGCATGGGATATGTGGTAAAATTTGAATTGGATAACTGAATGCTGAAAGACAGGAAACAGCGAGTTGTGCTGAATGGGGTGAGGTCACAGTGGAGGGACGTTATCAGTGGTTACCTCAGGGATCCGTTCTAGGGCTTTTATTATTCATAGTTTATATAAATGATCTTGGAGAGACTGTAAATAGCAAAGTGTCAATTTCTGCTGATGACACTAAATGGGCAGCTGTAGTCAAAGAAGTTGAGGGTAGCTTTAAAGTGCAGAGTGACTTAAATAAGTTATTAGCTTGGGCTCAGAAGTGGCAGATGACTTTTAACCTTAAAAAATGCAAAGTTCTTAACATGGGAAGGGATAATAGGGAATTTAGCTATGAAATGGATGGGCATTGGCTAAATCCAGTTGATGAGAAGGACTTAGGTGTAGTAGTGGATAGGTGATTGAAGTTTTCAAAGTAGTGTATTGAGGCAGAAAAAAGAGCAAATAGGGTGCTAGGATACATTAAGAGGAATGTTAGCTACAAGAGTAAAGAGGTTATTCCTAAGCTCTACAACTCGCATGTTAGGCCACATTTAGAGTACTGTATACAAGCATGGTCACCACATTTTAGACATGACATCAACCTGCTAGAGTCAGTACAAAGGAGGGCAACAAAAATAATACCGTACCTGAAGCACC
The DNA here is from genome assembly GCA_963969495.1 of Ceratothoa steindachneri. Taxonomy (NCBI): domain Eukaryota; kingdom Metazoa; phylum Arthropoda; class Malacostraca; order Isopoda; family Cymothoidae; genus Ceratothoa; species Ceratothoa steindachneri. The sequence goes on from OZ018323.1 coordinate 76,702,363, forward strand.
TTGAATATGAAGATAGACTGAGGGGGCTAAATATGTTCTCATTTGAGAGAAGATGTGTGAGGGGAGATATGGTTGAGCTTTTTAAAATCTGGATAATTTGGATTTTAGCAATTTATTTGAGTTGGAAGGTAGTAATAGGACTAGGGGTCACCACTTAAAATTTTAAAAACAGAGGTGCAGGTTGGATGTTAGAAAATATTTTTCACCAATAGAGTGGTAGATTATTGGAATAGTTTGCCATCTGATACAGTAGTCAGTCCAAACTTGAATGTTTTCAAACGCAGATTAGATGATTATTTTGGGGAGGGGGTATTCTGGACTCATTCCTGTGGATTAATTTTTTATTGTATATTATGATTGATTTGGATTTTGAAGAGTACACAATCCTATAGGTACATTTTGTGGGTGGGTTTTGACAGATGATGATGACCTTTGCTAGTCCCTTGTGGCTTTTGTCATCCGTGAAATTGTTATGTTATGTTATGTTATGTTATGTTATGTTATGTTTTAGCAATTCATTCCTGGATTGAGCAACGGAAGGATTCGATCGGGGAAATGGGATTGAGTGACAGAAAAAAAAAATTTAAACCTGAGACGGAAAATAACCAATAACCAGTTAAAAGAGTTTTAAAGCCGATTTAGAGATTAAGGTAATTTCCTTGAAGATTCTGTATTTTGGTCTGAATAAATGATTAAGGATAAAAGTGGTATTTGTCGTCTAAATATCTTCCAACTGATAATTAATAGATCAATTTCTAAATATACTTTTGTATACCGTTAGTAAAGAAAGAATTGTACCAATAAAAGAAAACGATTTATTATGAATGACTAATTTAATATTGGCAAATCCTCTGGAATTATTTTTTTTTAATATATGAAAAAACTAACACTCAACATTAAGGAGGCAATAATAAAAAAATAATCAGAAACTTAGAGAGGAGGCTATTGGCCTTCAGGGTTGAACTAGCACGGATATAAAGGCTTGTTATCAGAGCCGGGTTAAGATTTTGTACGTCATTTGGCTACAGAGGCCCCTAAGTAATATCTTCCAAATTAAAATTTAAAAATCGCTGGGTCGTCAGTTCGAATCTCCGTTCGGATTCCTTTTAAGCTGACACTATTTACTAGGGTGGTTACCACCGTGACTGGGCAATCACGGTGGGGAGTTGGGGCTTGCCCTGACTGACGTCCGCCTGAGAAGCAACATAGCTTGATAGGAGGACTAAAGCCAAGCAAAACTTTAAATTTTTTTATACAAAGTTATTAAATTTCGAACATTTATTTTATATCATTTCTCGCAAACACCAGTGAATTGTAACTTCTGGTGGCATTATCGATCGGGGACCATTCTTTAAATCTTGGTCTGTGAACACGGGTATCTAATCTAAAAAAACAAAACAAAAAAAATCCTTACATAAAGAACGCTTTCCAAGAAACGATTGAAGCAGTTTTTTTATATTATTTTATATTCTATGGCGTCGAAAACCGCCATACGATATGTAGGTTAAACAGCGTTTATTTCTGCCTTATGATCACTAAAAGTTATAAATATACTAATTTAGTCGCTTTTTAATCAAATAATTTAGGAAATATGATACTGCATTCGGAAATAAAATAACTTTCCACTTAATGTCTGGAAGCCCCTTGGCTCTAGCCTCTATAGCCGGCCCTGCTTGCTCTTGCTTCTCGGCTAGACGTATTAATACTCGTAATTCCCAGAAATATTTTAGAGCGAATTTATCAATATAACGAACGGGGAACATCTAAATAAAAAGCAATAGCAGTAAAGAATTTATGGCTCTAATAAAAAAAAATCCATTATATACAATGTTGCTCATCTTTCGGCCAATTTCTCACGCATTTTCAACACCTTCCCTTTTTCTAACTAAATTCAACAGCGGGAAAAAAGACTACAATTTTCTTCTCAGCGAAAGAAATCCTTAAATGTCTGCTGGAAAGACGAAAATGAAATATAGCCGCGCCTACCTAAACATCAAAGATGGCGGAGTCAGTTAAAGAAAACGCGGGGTTTCTCTCCCCCGCCATTTGTAAGGGGGAATCATGTGTGACGCCAGGGGCCTTTCCCATTATCCGGCCTGTGGGTGTCTCTTCAGTCGCGGCTCTCGTAGCTATGAGCCACCGATCATGGTGAGTTTCTTCATTCATAATACTTCTCGTTTCCAGAGTAGGTGGTGTTTCGGCTGTAGTTCTTAGGGTGTTGTGTTGACTATACGTTTTAGTTCGAAATTAAGTGATTGGGCTCGGTAAATAAGGGATTAGTCATTGATAGACTTGTTTGCAGCTAAATAAATGGCTGCTTCCGCAGTGAAAAAGTGGTTCACACTTATTTCTTATTGGCTGTTTTTTTTTACAGGAAAATATTGTAATGGTGTGAAATAAGATTAATCTTCTTTGTTTTCAATGTTCCAAATTGATTACCCAGTGCATAGGAGATATCGGCCCTTTCGTTGGGGATACTTGATTGTCACTTAGACTATGGCGTTTGTAGCCCGCTTGGTGATTCAAATTAGTAATGTTAGGACATTTTAATACGTCTTTTGGCTAAATTTGTTCATGTATCCTCCTTCATAAGCATCCTTCCACCCCTGACAGTTTGGGTTGATAGGTTTTGCTATATCACTCCTTTCCATCCTTACTCTTTTTTTTCAATCCTACTATTTTATATTTTATTCAGTTCAACCTTTATTTTTTCGTCAGTTGACAATTTTCACCTAAAGTTGAACCAATTACAGTATAAAAGAGGGGTGTGGAACTCTTAAAAGCAACTAAGGAAATCACTCATACGAACTAAGTCATATGAGGATTAGAAAAAAAAGTGAATAACACACAAGTCCAAAATGAACTGAACTCGCGAAGTCACTCCTTTCCATCCTTACTCTTTTTTTTCAATCCTACTATTTTATATTTTATTTAGTTCAACCTTTATTTTTTCGTCAGTTGACAATTTTCACCTAAAGTTGAACCAATTACAGTATAAAAGAGGGGTGTGGAACTCTTAAAAGCAACTAAGGAAATCACTCATACGAACTAAGTCATATGAGGATTAGAAAAAAAAGTGAATAACGCACAAGTCCAAAATGAACTGAACTCACGAAGTTTCGATTGTAGGGAGTCGAACTAATTTATCTAAGTGTGCCAAAGAGAGAGGAGAGCGGTCACCTGAAGGGGAGTTTCTACTGCAATCCCTCGCTCCAACTACTTTCATCTCGACTTCTGAATCCTTCTGCCCATTGAGCCTCCCACACATAATTACGAGACCTTTTTTCCCTATGGGTTGAAGTCACGTGTTTGCTGTTAAATGACACATACCAACACGCCCCAACTACCTCTATACCTAAGCTTTTTATTAAGATCAAACAATGGTAGAGAAAAATGAGAAGCGGAAATTATAAGATCACAGAGGAAATATCTAGAAGAATTTTATCAGCAAATCTACGATTATTATGTAACTCAAACGACACCTGATATCCACCTCTCGATAGACGAGGAAGACCCAAAATGAAATAGATGAAATTTTACACGTACTTGAAAGCATCTAGAAAAAAAAAGCATGAAAAACGTAAAGCAGTTGCGGAAGATGATGTAACAGTCTACCTTATAAATGCTTGGGGAGAGGTGGCGCTTGTTAACCTATTTACTAATATTTAAGGAAAGGGGTGAATCTAATGGCTTGGCGGAAGTCGGCTTCAAGTCATAATAAACAAACTGACACAAACGCTTCACAGCAGTCAGCCTCAAATTAATAAACAAGCCGAGACAAACGCTTGACGGCAGTCACCTTCAAGTCAATCAACAAGTTGACGCAAACGCTTGACGGGAGTCAGCCTCTAGAAAAGACCGGTTTTCAAACTAATTATTACCAACCAGCAAAGAACCTATCTACTTGATGCTAATTCATAAAAAGAAGTGAAAGGGCGAAGGACAGATAAAAAGAAGAGAGATTATGAATACAGGATTAATTTCCCAACACTTACTTTTCTGTAAAGTCATATTTTAAAGTAATATCGATCCTTAAATATCTTTATTCTAGTGCTTTAAACGGCATTCCTAGGGAAGCTATTCCAACCTAGTGTTTTTTATATTGCGCTATCACAGTGTTAAATCTTTTGTTTGGTAGCTTAAAAACATTATTTCTAGTGGTTACTCGGTAATCTAGCTCAAATCTTGAGTCAATTTATATTAGTAACCCGGTTTAGTATTTAAAAAACTACAATATGTTGGCCGCCAAGATGTCTATCTTCTTGGAAAAGTAAATTGAGGTGCATTCGATATTTTCGTACGATCTTTTTCTAAGTTTAGGAATTAATTTTGACGCTGGCCGCGTTCGAATATTATAATGTTCTTTCACATAATATATAGAGACCAGAATTGCACCTCATACTCAAAATGAACTCTTACAAGCGCTCTCTCTATAAGGGAAGAATAATATATTTTGATTTAAAGAAAAATGTCTAGCGAGGTATGCTAAAACTCTATTCACCCTTTGGGACTTCACAGTGCCATTGTTTCCAAAATTTTAGATCACACGAGATTAAGACCCTTAAATTCTTTTCCATGTTGCCTGTTTAAAATTTTACACCCATGTTGTAAGCTATTCGTAGATCATCATGACTTATGTGTTTTATTTCACCCTTGTCCACGTTGAATTTTATTGGCAATCTTTCCAACCACTTCACTACACTATCCAAGTATTTTTTATAGTCACTATGATATTATGCCCTAGTACCCACGGAGAGCTTACAATATGGGTTGTAAAATTTTTAACAGACAATATGAGAAAGAATTGAAGGGTCTTAATCTCGCGTGATCTAAAATTATCGAAACAATGCACTGTGGCGTTACAAAAGGTGAATTAGTTCTAGGATACATAGACATTTTGCGTTTAAATAAAGAAAATATATACACGCTTGTAAGACTTCATTTTGGAGTATGTAGTGCAATTCTGGTATCCATACATGCAAAACGATACTATAGTATTGGAACGCGTCCAACGTCGTAATTAATAGTGTCAGTAAATTTTTAAAAATTTCATCCTAGATTCGTTACAAGATCTAAGAGGAATGCCGCTAGTGACTGATGCCCATAATGAACTATTTTTATTGATAATTCAGCCTAAGGTTTTCCAGGGGGTCTTCAATCCATTTTAGTACGTTGACTCCTATCCCGTGCGCTTTTAGCTTTATTAATAATTTTATGTGGAACGATGCTAGAAGCAATTTGAAATTGAAATAAACTACATTTACAATTTTGGGGGACAAACATTGTGATCATTTCTAGGGTGGGGGGAAGTAAACCAAGAGCAAATGAGTTATGAATGAGCGTTCTCGTGAAAGCTGTGCTCACTCTCATTAGGTTATCCTATCTCTAACAATGAACACTAGAGTTTACCAATGACTGAAGTAAGGAAGCTGGGACCGAAAAATTCCAGAATCATTCTTTGTCCTTTTTGAAAATTGGTGTTACAATTGCCTTTATGAACTCCTTTCGCTAGGAGTTCATAATAGTTTGATTCTACTTTTTTTTAGGATGGATAAGATAGACTCGGAAAAATTTCATCTCAATATAAAAACTAATTTTATTTTCGCTTGCTTATGTCAATATTTGAAAGAGTAGTGTTTTCGTCCAAATTTATTGTGTATTGTATTGTAGTTAAGTTATTTGTATTTTCATCAGTTAAAACATTCACAATGTTTATTTAATGTCCACCACGTGCACAGGATCGGCTCTAAAAACACCATTGGCATAGTGAAGGGAGTCAGATGAACGCACTATCGCTTTAAGATTATTTTAATATCTATAAAATCGCTTTGGTTTGTTTTGACGACGCTAATTCGTTCGTAGCTCCTGATTTCTGATCTTATTTTGCGTTTAACGTTAATAAAGGTATCGGTGTAGATTCTCTTCACTATTGCCTGTTTTCGTAATTTTATCCAATTGGTTACGTTCCCTTTAAGTTTTAAGTCCATAGGATCATCATTTTATTCGGAAAATAATTTCGACACATTTTGGCTCTCGACTTCGGTTTGAATAAAAATATTCAAATATAGGGCGGCGTTCAAACCAACGTCGCTCTACTCGACATTGCCTGAAAAATCTTATCACATTCTGACTTCAGTTATTGCAGTAAACGCCAAATGAGCCTAAAGGGCGAAAAAGTCTATAAATCCTTAAAAAAAATAAATATTGCAGTAAACTAATGAATAAAAAGTATGTCTATGTGGTGGTATACTAAGAAAAAGCCTTTGATTCCCTCAACATTGGTTCAGTACTAAGAGCGTTACATAAACAAAGGTAAACCCTACTTTGACATAGTTTCGTACATAAACGAAAGGGGCATCGTCACTTGGGTTAAACTAGATGGGGCGGAGGGTGGTTTAGTCGTCTGATAGTCTCAATTAGGACCGATTTCATGGTTGCTACCATAAGCTGTCACGACTCCGTAGCTCGGATCCCACGTTAATCAGTAGTTGTAGTGGTTCGCCAACCACTACTACGCTAATCAGTAGGTTCCCACTGAGAAATAAAAAGCCTCAAAACGAGTGCAGGTTAGTGGTAAAAAAACAAAACTACCACCTCTTTGTCATCTGCTCGCTCTCGATCAGTATAAGAAAAAAATAGGGCGACACGAGGAGACTCCATCTCCTTCAACAGTGCTTGAAGAAATGTTGAGGACTGGTCGGAACCAAAAGGGAATCGGTTTTATTGGAAGATATTTAAGTCATCTTCGCTATGCTTACGACAAACTATCCCTTCCTCTGAATCCGGAACAATTACACTGAATATAACATAATTATCACAAGCCAAGTCTGCTGTTGTGCTGAAAAGGAACTTTTGGTGGCCAAAAAGAAATATCGTTTTGCAGAAGTTAGAAAGAGCAATTAGAATTAACGAGCAAATTTTAAAGCAAGTGCAATAATACAATTTGAGGCTGTAGTTTAAATAAACATATCTAGTTTGATTCTAAATTATATACTTGATTAATATTTGAATAATTTTGGTGATAAGCAAAGGTTACATTCCCATTCATTCCAAGGAAAATACAAAACTCGAAGCTAAAATGTTCCGAACTCCGAAATTATTTATTTCAACATCATTACAATGTTGAATACAGAACGAATGCTTACATGCACATAAGGAAATACTAATTAATACTTTGTTGCATGACTATTGTTAGTAGTTAGAGCTGTCGAATGTTTGTCATAGTTTAATAGTAACTTGCAGCAGTTTACACCATAAATTTTGCTTCATTCTTTTCAATACAAAAACAACTCGGCCCTCATTCGTTGTTTCTTTAAGTGGAGGCGCCTTTCAATTTCATCAACTCCTTTTCTATTAGGTTAAAGAAAGAAAAGATTTAGGGGCGTGGGTTTCAAAGGATCTTAAGTTTAACAAAGAGTGTGACGAAGCGTGTAAGAAGGCGAACCGAATGCTTGGATTTATTGCAAGAAGTTATCTCTACAAACATACCTCTATATAAAAGTTTAGTAAGGCCACGCCTAGAATACGCGATGCAATTGTGGTCACCTTCTACACATGGAAACATCACTAAAATGGAAAGAATTCAACGACGGGCAACTAAACTAATTCCCTCGATTAGAAATAAGTCGTATATCGACGGATTAAATATACTAAAACTACCGATTCTCGAAACTAGGCGATTGCGAGGTGAGCTTATTGAAGTATTCAAAATTTTAAATAAACTTGAAAACGTAAATTATGGAGAAAAAAAATTAAGTACACCCTGGTATCACACGTAATAACGGTTTTAAACTGAAAGGACGGAGGAGGTTTCAAACGAATAGAGCTAAAAAAAAATTCACCTTTAAAATCATCGATAGAAGAAACGCACTTCCCGCGGAGGTAGTAAATGCTTGTAGTGGGAATAGTTTTAAAAACAAAATTGAATGTGATTTTACGAATAATGATATTGTTTAAATACGGAGCCCTGTTGTGGATTGAATGGCGCGTGAGTGAGCATCGGGGCGACAATGGCCAAAGGAGGACTACTACCATATTGGTGTAGACTGGTCTTTGAGTGGACGAAGTAGTCCTTGCTGGCTCCGTGTAACTATGTAACTAAGCCTTGTGGTGACGATTTCAAAACATTAATCTTGATCTTCAAACCATTTCTTGACTACCGAGGCTGTATGTTTAAGTCGTCATGTTGAAAGTAAAATGGCGTAAGATTGCATACCTAACTTCACTTTTCTTATCGATAGTAGGTTTTCTTTCAAAAGTGCCGAATAATCTTTTTTCCCCAATTTTTCCATCGATTTTAACAAGTGTTCCTGCCTCATTAGAAGCCGAGCAACTAAATAACATTTTGCTTCCTTCACCGCGATTTACGGTTTGCATAGTCTTTTGAGAAAGAATTTCTTTTCTAGCTCTCCGTCAAACTTATATTCTGCAACCTTGACCAAATGGTACTATTTTCGTTTTCTAAAATGTGTTATCGAGGTAAAACGTCCTCCTTTGCAAATGTAATCCTTGAGGAAACGTGAATTTTACGAAGATATGGATTCTTTGGGGCACGTAGACGTGGAAGTCATTTTGGTGTAGGAATCTCTTCATTCTCGTCTCTGAAACATTGACTCTGTCTGCAACAATACCTTGAAATATTTTCTTCTTAGTAGTGTCACCTAGTGCGAGGGCAACTTGAACCATCCTTACAATGTTACAAATATTAGTTGGTAATAATTTGGCTTTCCTTCCACCTTTTGACAGCGTTTTGCACTCTTTCACTATCCCTATACTTAATTACGTGCGATTGACTGAACGGATGTATGTGGAATCTTGATGGGTTATAGCATCTCCAAATTCAATAACACGTTTTCTTAAGCCTTCAGTATGCTCATTCGTTTTCGCATTCTGAAATATGGCAAAATGTGGGCTAGCAATCGTATGAGGGAAAATTTATCCTCAAATTCTATTTCGTAGTTTATTCTAGAAAATTTTAGAAAATCAAAAGGTCTGCTAAAAGTTCTTGAAACGATTTATTGTAGAATTGCAGAAAGTTGCTCGTTCACAATCGATTTTCTCCACTACAAATTCCCCAAATTACTTTTGACTAATGAATAAATCAGTAGGTGTGGTATAGCAATTTGGATTCTAATTTTACCCATTCAATGAAATGTGAGAGAGACTATGTTAACGTTTCTTTTCTTATATTTTTGGTGCCTCGAAAACGAATATTAAAAGAATTGGGGAGTTGTTTTTGAGGGGGGATAGTTACTTCTCTCTAAAATTACCAAAACGTTTTGCATAAAATGCAACTGTCGGAAATATATTCGCTTAATATGGAATACACACTCACATTGTCAATTGGAATCGTATCATTGTAATATGAATCCAGCAAACCGCAAAAAAACAGAAAAACAGGATAATTTTACTTCGGAAATGTTATTTCTTAATTCAAAAAAATTCCGTACAGGGGTGAGATTCGAACCGTGCACACTGAAGCAGCGAGCAATTAAACCGTCACTTAGACCACTCGGTTAGGCGGAAGACCAAAATACTGCGAATAAACAAGCTTTTAAAGTACAGTTCGCAAGGTCGATCGGGACTATTAAAGAGAGGGAAATTAATAGGGAATTCAAAGGATAGTTGAGGTAAACACGCGGTGAATATGCAATGTATAAATCTTTCATTTACGCGAAAAAATGATGAAATGAATCCAGCGAACCGCAAGAAACAGAAAAACAAGATAATATTTCTTCGGAAATGTTATTCCAACATTTCCGAAGAAATTTTATCCTGTTTTTCTGTTTCTTGCGGTTTGCTGGATTCATTTCATCATTCGTTCTCGTTCATGAAAGATTTGTACATATTGTATATAATATATAATTTTGAAGAATCTTTTTTTCAGAATTAAAATATGATATGGCCATTTTATATTCCTCAATATTAAAGAAGATATGATTTAATTAATTAGCATTCGAGGACGGAGTTTATATGTCGGAAGTAAAGAAGCACGACACTGAACATTAGAGGGCCTAACGACGTCTGGCAATCACCTTTGAATTTGAACCTAATACTAAGATTTCGAATTTTGTATACTACTAGCCGAATACAAATAGCTGAGGAATGGGTTTCAACCCCCCACTATTAAAGGGAGTATGGGGGCAAAGTCCCCCATTTCGAAATAATCAACTTAGGGTTCGAATTCCAATACGGTTGCCAGATGTTTTTAGGCATTCGAATGTTGATTGTTTTGATGCAGTGCTCCGTCCCTTCGGGGAGGAGCTAGAAATGGAGTCATTAAATTTCCATATTTACCATCTATTCAACTATGTATTGAAACCCAAATAGGCCAATATACTACTAGTTTATAATGAAATCGGATGATGTCCAAAATAGCGAGCCCCTCACCCTTAGGTTGGTTACGATTAAGAATTGAGTAATTTAGGGCTCGCTATTCTTGATATGGTAAAATTGGGTGACAACACGTTCCAAACTCTCGTTCTTCATCTGTTTGTGTAGGATACACTCTCAGATGGATTTGCTTAAAAAAAAAGAAGCAAAAATTGCGAACGCTTTAAGAACATAACCTACATAAGAACTTGTTTCTTCTTTTCTTTTTATTTTTGCAAAATTATGACTTGATTTAAGGCATTGGCATGGACGCAATGAGGCGGGAAAATGTTTAGCAGGAATGACATGTATGGGAGGTGCTTTCACTATGGGGGAAATCTTAGGAGAATCCCCTCCTCTTTTGGTATCTTTTGCTGCAAATAGTCTCTTATGGCTCCTGAGCCAATCTATTCACTCCATACACAGAAACGATAGAGAAGAAAATTGGAAGGTGGAGGAAAAGTGGGAGCTTTAGTTAAGCCAAGAGTCTGAGAGAAATATACTTGCGGTGTGTGATGGAAGGGAAACTAAGATAACAAGAGTATAATGAGGGAATTTCATTATCTGTGTGTGATAGAAGTGATTGTATGGTTGGTTGCGAAAAACCAGCGCATGTATGAGGAAGATGGTGGAGTAAAAAACAACAATTGTTAATGGGTCAATAAAGTTGCATTTAATGGAATGGTGAGTTGGTGTAAAAATATGGACAGATAGATGATAGTTCTCGTGAAAAAAATTGCACTCGGTTGAAGTGGAGCAAATGTGAAGATGAATGAATCAATTCACCACAGAAAGTAATGGTTCTGAAAGCTGTGATGATCTCCTGTTGATTGCTGGGGTGCACTTGAGTGGGATTCTATACGTACTCGTATTTCTTACATTACGCTTCCACTTCACGGAATGTATTTTTATTTACTCGATACCACTTTTTTTAATGATTTATAGGAATATAATCACTACCTCGCATAACATTCGCATTACCGTTTACACACGTAAACTTCTTCAAGAGGTGGAGTAGAGGTGAATACTGAAGCGATTCCCAGAATGAGGCCATGCAAGGAGGAATTAGTGAGGCGGCAAAATACAACGTTCTTGTTTCGAGAAAAATAATAGAGTGATCGCTTCGTCTCTGCGCAGTGAGACAATTCCCTCGTTGAAAAGTTAAATTAGTGTGGATATTGAAAGCGAATAAGTAAAATTAATGAATAATAGAAGTCTCTATAACGCTTTTGTCAATAATAAGGACGAGAACTTTGCGTTCGAGTACAAAATCCATCACATTTTCAAGCCTTACTCCACTAATTGTATTGGGGTTTTTATTTTACTGCAGAAACTCGCCCTTTATAAGGAATCCACCAGCGTTCATTATCAAGGGAAGTAACGAAGAGGTGTTCATATGTGTGACGCTAAGATGGTGCATATAATACCATTATCTGGTGGTAGTGTGTGTGGAGGGATCACTAAAGACAATCGAGTCCCTAATGATGCATTGTTCCCGCGATGCAACCCCCTTGAATTTTCCTAATTTGAGACTCCCTTTTTTAAAAAAAAATTAATTGCCAGTGTGGACCAATAAGTGCACGTACATACGTACAAGCCTATCACACGTTCATATACATCTGCGCACGCAAATTTCTGCTGTGTACCACCACACTTCGGCCACTGCAGAGGAAACTTTCCAACTGAAGGGAAAACTATTTGTTCTGTGAGAATTGGTGGTAAAATTTGAAGTTTGCTACACACAAAGGAAGAAAAATCGAGTAACCCACTAACATGGGCACCAGCCCAATAGAACTCCATAAACAAGCGTGGGAACAAAAATGGTTTAAAATTCGTACTTTTGAATTCTAAGGGTTTTTTTTCCTGGTATAACTTACCCTACCAACCCCAACATTTATAAATGATGAAGAAACATTTTCATTCACTTGTGCTGTCTACTTCCTCACTCCAGACATCAGTGCCCTGCCAGTCCCAGGCCTCGCAAGGGGTCTGCTATAATTAGAGACGTCTGGCAGAGGCTGGGGAGTGGCTTGGTTTGCCGGTCCCTAAGTAGTCTCCTCTTTTGGTCTTACAGGTTATAACCCTCCCGCCCATTTTCACGTGTCCTAACTTCACCGCTTTATTTACGAACCTCTCCCCTCACACTTTATGACGATACCTTCGTTGGTTTGTGCATTTTAGGTTTAAGTAAATAACTAAAATAACATTTAATCACTACCCCTACACCGGCCCCCCCCCCATCAATCACCTGCATTCCTCCTCCCCTCCCAGTACATTTCATCTCTCCGCAATCATCATCTTCCTTCCACCCTCTCTCCCAACCTTCCTCCCTACACTTCCTCCAATACACCCACCTTCTCGCCTTTTCAGTCCTCGTACACGAATGCCCCTCTACCTGCTTCCCTTCCCCACCCATCACTAATCTGGCATTCCCTCGTTGCAGGAGGGGTCGAATGGCGTTGGGGCAGAGATGGCTTCTCCCAGGAGGCAGGGGGCCTCGGTCCCCGCGAAGGCGAGTCGCGACCTACCCAGCATGGTGGTGCAGAGCGATTTCCGGAAGGTGGGTCTCTCTCATGGTTGCCCTTTTCCGGCGTCTCACTCCAGTGGTTGCCCTTTATCCTTTCAGGTTTATCTGTTCGTTGATTGCCCTTGCTGGTGTTTTCACGCTTTGCTCTTTCTAGTCTCTACTGGTTACCCTTTCTGGCGTTTCCTTTCTACTGGTTGCCCATCCTGGTGTGAAGCTCTACTTATTGCTGAGTCCAGTGTCTCTCATATGGTTACCCTTTAGGATATTTCTCCATTGGCTAGCCTTTATTGTATCGTGGTTACCCTTTCCAGCGTCTCGCTCCATTGGTTGCACTTTCTGGTCTCCCGAATCGTTTCCCTTTCTGGTATCTCACTTGCTACCCTTTGCAATGCAGCTCTCCAATGGTTGCCACTGGTTTACCTTTCTGGTGTCACTACCCTGTCTGCTCTCTCCACATTTTGCTCTTTAATTTTTGTCCTTTCTGGTGTATGTCCACTAGTTCCCCAGTTTTCTGTTTCTCTCCACTTCTTGTCCTTTCTGGACTCTTGATTCTTTCTCTTTGTCTATACTATTTGCTCTTTACAGTTTTTCTCAACTTTTTTCGTTTCTCCTGACTGGTTACCCTCTCTGGTGTCTTCACTCTAGTCATTTGCAGGAGCACTGGTTGTCCTCTCTGGTGCTTCTTTACTCGTTGCCTTTTCCTATATCTTCAGTATTTGGTGTCTCCATTAATTGTTCTTTGTCTCTCACCACTGATTGTACCTTCCTGTTTTCAGTCTTTGTCATATATAGTGTCAACTGGTTGCCCTTTCTGGTATCTTCACTCCTTGGTCTTTCCTGTCTCCTAACTGGTTGCCCTTTCTTGTTTCTTCACTTTTTACTACCCTTTCTGGTATCATCACTCATTTACCTTCCCGATGCCGCTCTCTACTGGGTATCTTTTCTGTTGTCTTCATTGGTACACTTTCCGTCTCTCCATCGGTTGCCCTTTTTCGTGTCTCCATTATTTGCCCTTTCTAGTGTATCCATTAGTTTCCCGTTATAGTCTTTTTTTAAGGGATAGAAACGGCTCGCAGGGCCTCCTTCCCTCTTTCTCCCACCCACGATCAGAGAGAGAGGGGGGGGGGGCAGAAGACGAGGAGTCCTGCGGCAGACCTTTGCTTCTGGAGAAACTTCCCACACTTCTGATCCTCAGCTCAAGTGAACCGAGGGGGGAAGTGCTTGGTAGGAATTCTGGAGCAATGTTTCGTAAACGGTTTATATTAGAATATGAAAAAAAGGGGAAGAAAATAAAGTTTAGTGAGGATACAGAATGAGCAACCTTGGTAGTCATAGGTAAAGAAGGAATACCCATACTCATAGGACAAGGGGGGCCGACTGATCAATGTGGATTCCGAACTACCATACTGCATTTACTCATCATTCATTCTTCTTTCTTCACACTCAGAGTCCCTAAGTTAGTTTGGCTTAAAGCTATCGGGAGATCCGACTATTCTATAGCACCGATTTGCTTTTATGTGTTTTTTTAATAATCTGTGTGTAATGGCATTGATGCCTTTATATGTTTTGTATATCGTGTTTTTGTTTTATATTTATTTCATGTTGATTCCTTCATCGGTTGTTTGTGTGTTTGCCATTTTCTGCTACGGTTGTCTTATTTCATGTATCATGTTCGTGTATAGTCCATACTTGGTTATCATAGTTTGGTTGTCTTAATTCGGTTCTCATTATTCAATGATTATCATTATTCCCTTAGGAATTTTTTTTTGTCATTTTCCTTCTTTTTTTTCTCTTTGTTGATTTTTTATGTTCCCTTTGCTACTCTTCCTGATTTCATCCCGTATAGGCTCTTCTTCCAACCTCAGCCGATGTGTTGAGCTTCGGCAATGAAGTTGAATGCGTCGATCGTTGGGAATATTGATATGTTCTGCGAATATTTGTGGGAGATTATTGATTTTTCCCCTTATATCTCCTGCCCTTTTTCTGAGAACTTTATTTATTGGTGGTAAATTGGCCTCTAAGGGGTCCGTCGCTCATTTTTCTTCTCTTTCTCTCTTCCTGGTGTTCGCTATCAATCTTAGGGTCTTATTCTGTACTCTTTGTATATCTTTTGTCCTTGACTGTGACTTCATATACAATGTTATTGGGGGAAAGGGGGGGATGGGTAAGTTAGTGTTGCCTGCCCAATGCCATATATATTTTTCTCTTGTTTTTCATAGATTCCTCAGATTGAATATAATAATCGTGAGGTTGGGATTGTTCGTTTTGACCCAAAGCTTTACCTTCGTATCTATAATGGTACATTTCTCCTTCCTATATGATATCGGCTGTTTTCCTTCTTACAATAGGAATTATAGTCAATTTTTGGATCTTCTTCCGTATTTTCCATCGTTTTCCATATCTGTTGGTGTTACCAATTTCCAGTACCGTTAATCGCTCTTGCCGTCCTTCATTTCTGCTTGGGGTATGTTATAAATTGACTGATATCATCCGCGAACTGGATGTTCAGCGTCTCTGATCTAATTGGTTGGTGGTGGTACTCGAATATCAATTATATATACTGAATATAGCGGGGGAGATAAACATCCGTCTTTCGACAATCCGGCTTTCATTACAAATTCTGGTCCCTTTTATTCATTTATCACGATTCTTCCTTTGCTTTCCGTGATATAGTCGCAGAGAATTCTCTCCAAATTGTTGTTTATTTGGGAGATTTAGGATCTTATATTGTAAGCCTCTGATCCAGAATTTATCAAAGTCTTTCTCTACGTCTCTGGGCCCTAAGTCTATATACCTTTTGTACTCCTTTGCTTGTGCTATTTTTTCTGTTATTAATCCGAGGGCCATGGTGGTATCAGCGTTCTCTCGGAATCCAAGCTGGAAATTATTATATAGTTATTTTCCTCTATATATTCTATTAATCTTCTTGTCATTACCTTTTCCAAAACGTTGCCGATAAAATCCAATAACGATATAAGTTTTTGGAAGAGCAAATTCTTGCTGTTTTTAATGCGTCAGGGAAGTAGCCGGTGTTTACACTTGCATTATTGATGTTTTTTAAACTTCTTATTATGGTATTCGTAGCATTGGTGAAGTTAATCTTTCTGAGCCCTGATGGACCTGGCGCTTTCTGTTTAAATGAGTGAATTACACTCATTTATCCGTCATCCGTTGTTATAGTCCCCGGCCCCACTTGTTCTTCCTTGTTAGGGTCTACCAATAGGGTTGGAGTAATCCTGTTGCTGGTATTACATAGGTACGTACTCCTGCACCCTTTCTTTCGTTTCGGCATAGAAGTCTTCGTTTTCTTCAGGTGAACTTGAGAAAACTGACTCCCAGTCTTGTCTGAATTTTTGTTCTATTTCCTGATTTTCTTGGATTATGTTACCGTTCTCGTCCTTTAGTTTCACTTTTTATTCTTGGTTTTGACCGTCTTGTTCTATTGATTGCTCTCCAATTTTCCTTTCCTGTTTTGTTTAAATCTCTCTGCCAAATAAGATTATTCCAGCTTTTTTCCTGCTATCCATCTATTAAGTAGATCATTTCTGCTTTAAAACTCAATTCTTTATATTTTGGGAGACTAGGGCAGCCTAGTCTTATTGAGTTATATGTCCTTCTAATTTATTTTTATTTTTATTTATCATCTCGGTGGTTCACTCGTGATGTTGTTTAATTTGGTAACTTGTCTTGGTTCGTATTTCGTGTCTGCGGCTACCAGGTCATCTGTTAACTGCTTAATCTCTCCTTCTATCTCCTCGTGTGAAGCGTCTGCCTGGTCTTTATGAGTATATCCATTTAATTCTTCCTTGCACGTCATCCAATTTGCCCCGTGGTATTATTTTCTTTTAATTGCATCTGCCTGGATCGGATTTTGATTCATTTGAAGCAGTGTTCCTACATGGTCACTGCTCGCAATTGATACCGGCTCCATATCGAAATTTAATGGCATATCACAGCTGCTTAAGTACTATGTCCGGTTTTCTATCGGTGTTTACTGTAATATATTTGGGGTGATCTGGTCCCACTCTTTTAAGGATGTTCTTTTTAACAACATTTCGAGATTTCTGCCGGCATTTTTCGTTGTTCTGTGTCCACTTGCATGGCATCCTGCATTTAAGTTTCCCATGAATATTGTTGGATGACTTGGACAGAATATCGTTCTGAAATTATGTATAGGTGAAAAGATTTTCCTTGGTGGTTGGTATCTCGTCGATATTATTAATGAAGTAATTTCTAGTTATATTTTAACGGCTATTTTTGCTTCAGCTACAATTGTAATTTTGGGGTATTTGAGGCATCTTTTGATAGATATAGCCGTCCCGTCATTTCTTTCTCCCGATGGCTTGTTCTTTATGACGGTATAGTTATATAATTTCAATACTTTCTCTCCGTTACTTATTTTTTGGGCCGAGATGAGTACAATATCTATATCGATCTTTCTTATGTTATTTCCAATTGATCTTCCTTTGTCAATCCATCCGTTCGTAATTATTTGCAATATATTTAGTTTTCTATACATTTCGCTTCCCATTTTTCCGTATTTGACTTCAGTAAGATTTGTTTAATTGGATCATATTTTTATTTTTCTTTATTGTGAATCTTGCGGTGGTGTTCTCCTTCCCGTCTCTCTGCTGGCTACACAGTTTGGATATCGCGGTCGGTGGGGTTAAATTTTCCATTATATGCTTGTTCAGAGTACCATTGTGAGAGAGTTACCACATCGCCTGGGTATACTCTAATTCTTCCTTCGAAAGTTTTTCGACTTTTTTTTCATCTTTTTTACACTTGTAACACCGTTTACACTTATTTTCGTTAAGTTCTCGGACTATATCGTCTTACTTTTATTTTCTTGGTGGTAGTATGGATTCTCTCGCGTAGAACTTCAAAAACGGAGATCTTTCGCTTCACACACCATTCTTTTTTGTTAGGTCTGATTTTGTTTGTTGTTCCACTTCCTCTATTTCATTTGAGGATGTAGAGTTTTCTTAATTATTAGTATTTTTTTTTCTTTTGGTTGGAGTTCCTTTTGTAATCCATTTTCTTTCCTTTTTAGGATGTCCATTCCTAAGATATCGAACGACTTCTGGATTTACTTGGAAGCACCTTTCCTTGATTCCGTTTTTAACCAATAATTGTTTAAGCGTATTAGCGATTGTTCCAGGTTGGCCTATGTTGGCGAGATTTGCATTGGATATAATAATCCCCCTGTTCTTTATCGATGGATCTATTTTTAGACAGACTATTTAGGATTGTTTTTTCGTATTGAAAGGCAACATTGATGTTTGTTGTTTATACGTGCCAACTTTTTAAAATGTATTAATTGGGACGAGTATAGGAATGTAATATAATAATTGTCACATATTCTTTTTCCTTAGGATTAGCTGGTGAGTAAAAGTTGGTTCTGGCTTTATAATTACATTTTTCTATGAACCAAAGAGGATACTGCAGCTCAAGGAATGTTTGGATGCTCGTGTTTATCTCATCCCGCAAGAAACAAGGATCACATATGCGATATGCTCTCAGGATCAGGGAAGAAACTAAGGACCTCTTAACTGATTCGTCGTGGCAAGAGAAATAGTGAATGTAGGCATTAGAGTTGGTTGGTTTCCGGTAAACAGAACAATAGACTTTGTTGTTTACTTTAGATATTTTTGACATCTAAAAATGGCAATGAGTTGTTTTGTTCCCATTCTACTTTAAATGTAATGGTGGGATGAGTATTGTTTAAAGAAAGAATAAAATGCGTTATCATTAATTGGCCATGTGGCACATAGCGGAACCAAGTTATGGAATTAGGTAAGATAGGGGTGAGTAGGTGTTTCTCACAGCTTTCCATGAACAGATTATAGGATAGGGGAAAGGGGATTACCCCTATTTAGGCTATATTTCTGTCTGTGAAAACAATCTTCGCCTTTAAACACATTGTGTGTAACACACAAACGAACCAACTTTACAATTTTATTACACTGTAGGGGTAATGTTAGGTTAGACAAAAGTAAGTTTTTAATTTCCAGCTTCATCAACCGGAACTTTAGTGAAAAGGCTATAAACATCAAAACTAGCAACTACTTATTGGATAGATCAACCTCTTTAATTTTATTTAAAAAATCGCCAGAATGAATAATGTGAGCTTCAGAGATACTACCAACTAATTTGGATAGGATGTTCGCTAACCACTGAGAAAGTTTGTACGCGTAGGATCCTACACTGGAAATAATCTGTCTAAGCGGATTACCGCCATGGTGTTTTCAGTAAACCATACACATACGTAAAAGAGGGATTATACACTCTGAATTGTTTAATTAGATGAGAGTGTCATCTGTATTTATTAGTTTACCAGCGATTGAAGATGTCGGAGGTTTCCGTCGAAATCTGGTTTTGCAAATAAATTGAGCCTAACACTGTGGTTTCTTTCAGGCATTTACATGTACGTTACTGTACTTCTTTGGATATATATATATATATATATATATATATATATATATATATATATATATATATATATATATATATATGTCATAGTTTTTCAAACAAACGCAGCAATCCTGAATCGTCAAACAAACTCAATGGATTTTTAATGAGTGAGCGAACAGATGTTAGTCTTGAATTATCAAACAATCACGGTGATCTTTTAACCTTCAAACGAGCACTTTTCTTTTGAATCTACAAACACTTAAATGTTTAAACACTGGTACATATGTTGAATCTTCAAACAATCTCTACGGTATTGAATGTTTAAACAAAATGTGGTATTGAATCTTTATATAACCCGCTGTGTTCTTGAAGCTTCAAACAAGCACTATCTTTGTCATTTTCAAACAAACCTTATGGTTCAGAATGTACAAGTATTGAGTTCTTGGGTCCTTAAAACTGTATTATTGAATCTAGAAGATAAACATCTTGGCATTTAATTTTGCAAAATCACTGGCCTTGAAAGTTTGTACATTGTCTCTAATCTATAAACAAACATTGTGGCATTGAAATTTCAAACAAACACTATGGCCTTGAATGTCTAAATATACGCTAGGTTATTGAATCTCAAAACCGAAACATGGCCGACGAGAACTTAAAGTTGCGTGCCATCGCGCCGCGACTGTTCCCTTAGCCTTACCACTCAATGCTTTAGTGTCTTAAGGTCGCTTCATGTCGTCTTAGGATTGAGCGCACTCGTGGGACGCCCTGCCATTTGATGGAGCGCTCGCCTGCGCCTTATTGTGAAGACTGCGTTGTCTCCCAGAGTGTTCGTCACATTTTTGTTGAATGTGCCATTCCGGTGGATCTTTGCGCATGTTCCTCCAGATGGGGGAAAGAAAAATAAAACCTAGACTCATTGAATCATCAAACAAACACTGTTCTTGAATTTAGAAACGAATCCTGTAGTTTATAATTTCCCACCAAACGCATTTTAGGAATAGTTAAACGAACACTCGATTCTTGAATCTTCAAACTAACAATTCTTGAATCGTGAGTCCGCACGTACAAGCGCATAATACACTTTTTACGGCGCAGATCAAATGGCATCTCCCCAGCATCGGTAAGTAGGCTATAAAAGGGTGACATGCGAAAGGCACCGGTCACCAGACACGTCATGGCTCGTACTAAGCAGACAGCTCGCAAGTCTACCGGAGGTAAAGCTCCGCGTAAGCAATTGGCCACGAAGGCAGTGTAAACTTTTTGTGTGAAATCGAGTGAAAAAAGCGGACGCATATAAAAGCGGTCCGTAATAAGTGCTAAATTTTTAATTCGTGCAAAACTTTACGTATACATCCTCTCTCAAGTACAGCTGCTAGAAGAGGGGCCCCAACATGGGGGCAGCCCCTCAGGACTGCAAAAGGATCCCCCTCCGCACCATAGGGGGGGGCACCAAAACCTGAGAGAATGGAGGTTATACAAACCATCTATAAAAAAATCCACGTGGTGCTGATCAGGCTCCTCGACACTCCCAACGGTTATGCAACCATTTGTAGCACAATGAGGGACGTCGAGACTGCAAAAGGATCCCCCCTCCGTACCATAGGGGGGGGGGGCACCAAAACCTGAGAAAATGGAGGTTATACAAACCATCTATAAAAAAATCCACGTGGTGCTGATCAGGCTCCTCGACACTCCCAACGGTTATGCAACCATTTGTAGCACAATGAGGGACGTCGAGAGGCTGGTCTCCGACGAGGCTCAAGCTCATCTCAAGAAGATTGGGCTTGAAGCAAGTGTACCACAGGAAATCCTGGCCCAACGAACCATCATTCTAACGAAGCTAGACTCAATCTTCACAGAAAATTCCTGTGAAGAAATTAAAAAAGAAATCAAAGCAAAACAAGAGTGGGCCTGCATCACAGCAGTGCACAAATTCGGAAAAGGAAACGGCGTGGTGAAAATAGTATTCGCTACCATCGATATGGCAAACCGAGCCAAAAACGACGGGCTGCTCGGCTTCTACCTGAAGGTCAGCCCGGAACAGATCCTAAAGGAAGAATACATTCAAATCGACTGCTGCTTCAAATGCTATGCAGTCGAAAAACACGCCACAAAAGATTGCACAATTGCCGACCCTGCATGCTCCAACTGCGCCAAAACCGGACACGGTTGGAAAGAGTGCAGGAAAAGGGTGCAAAAATGCGTAAAATGTGGGGGTGACCACAGGGCCCTGGCCATGAGGTGCCCAATCCGCAAAGAAGCCATCCGCAAAAAAATAGATAGGCTGAGAGAGGAAAAAATCCACGTACGCGGATACGGCAGCAAAGAATACCACGTCGGCACGAACGAACGCAATGAAGTTGGTCATGCCTAAGGAAGGGCAAGAAGTCATGGCCATGGTCATGGTTGCCCACCTGGCAAACCTAACAAACCCCGGTACCTTCTCGTCCCACCTCAACCTTCTTCTTGAGAAGAATGGTTGCAATAAAAGGGTTTGGTTTCCCGAAAACCCAGATTCGGCGGGCCTTTTTAATCTCGAGTTCATCGAAGAAGAGACAAAGGCCCCCTCACGTAATGGGGTAAAGGAAACAGAAAAAGAAGAAGAAGGGAAAATACAAACGCCTTCGGAAGGAGAAGAGGAGAAAAAAGGCGCAAACAAGAAAAATAAGAAGTCACCAGAAAAAACACCGCAGAAGCCACAATCTACTTCGGACGAGGAAGAAGAGGACGACGAAAGGCACGAAGGGTGTCCCCTCACCGAGAAAAAGGAAATCCTCGAAAGAGGTCTCTTTTTCGACGGGAAAGACGTCAGACTACGTGTCTTCAGCTCCCCCCCTTCCCCGGCCCCCAAAGACGACCTGGAACTACTCATCATCGGCCTAGCCGCGGGTGAATACAAATGGACGTACGAGGGACCATACTCCAGGAAAGAAGTGTCGGCCCTACTCCTAAAATCCCTAGTATACATCCACCCCTAGAGACGTGCATAACATTAACATGACGACATTCAAAGCTATACGGAGTGGACAAAAAACATCGCAAATTAAATAGTGAATAAGGAAAAGTGAGCAATTAAAGTAAATAATAATAGTGAATCATATTTAGTGAAACAAATCTAATTTATTAAAAATTAATATAGTGAAAATAGTAAAGTAAGTAAAATAAGTACAAATAAAGCAAAAAGTAATGAACAATTATAGTGCAACTAAACTAATTTAGTGAAAATAAATCTAATGAAAATAATGTAGTAATTAAAATAAGCAAAAATGATAATTTTATACAGTGATAATAAATCCAATTTTAGTGTTAATCGATTTAATGTAAAATTAAATAAGCGAAATACAACAAACAGACTTACAAAGCATTAAAAGCTATCATAAATTTAATGTGTAGTAAATATAAAGTAAAATATAATAAACTAACAAATTAAATGAATTATAACGTGTATAATAACAGTAATTTTAAGAATTTATAGTAAATTATCCATAATCTATCTATAAGTATGTAAATTGTAGTTAACTTGAAAATTCAATTGATAATGATTTCCATGTCTCCGGGATGCTATCATTTCCTACTTCTACCCACTTCTTTTACCTCCTCTGCTAAATCTATTTTCACCACTATTTTCTATCATTCTAACTACATATAATGTATGTAATTACCCCTTTTTTTATTTATAACTTAATAAACCTTTGACTTTTGACCGGTCACCAGACGGAGACCAGTGTTGTGCATAGAGTCCACCTTCCGCAATATACGCTCGGCTGTGGATGCGTAAAACTCGTACGAGTAATCAAGCTTCGAACGAACATCCTAATTGAACAACGTCACGGAACGAATAATGTCCATAGCACGGGTACAAGAGACTCTAAGTCTGCGAATTTGAGCCTCCAAGGTAAGCCGTTGGTCGAAATAAAGACGAAGGAAATTGTGCAAATCCACTACTTCCACCGTTTAAGAGCTGGTTCTGATCGAGGTAAAGATGTGTATGGCGACAGGAGTGCTCAAACTTAGTATTGATCAAAGAAACCTGAAGTTTGTGCGTTTCGGCATTTCGAAAGATGCGGTTCAATGCCGGTTGGAGTCTATTCTCAAGAATTAGCATCTGGGCCGACCAGAGTGGATCGAAAGGTCGTTTACGTAGAGCGTAGCAAAAATATCTTCCGGCAGCACCGAGATGATACCGTTGATGCTCAAGAACAAGAGTGTGACAATGAGAGCACTCACCTGCGGAACACCCTCTCTCTCTCTCACTAGAAATTCATAATTGGGAGGTGTCACTTCGCTCTCACCGTGTGATATCATAGGCCCTCTAGATCGAAAGCCCATTACGTAGTGCTCTCTACGAAAGAAGGGCTCGAAGATAGCATTTTCCAGTCGAAAAAGAGCATCCGGCGTGAAGCTAAGCTTGCGGAAACCGCACTATAGAGAAGACAACTGGCATCCGGTGTCCATGAAAATTGCTAATCTAACTTTTATCAATTTCTCCATCAACTTGCACACGCAGGAAGTTAGAGAAATTGGGGAAATCGGCTTTGTTAGAGCAGTGGTTCTCAAGCTTTTTTTACCCATGGACCCTTTTCCTCTAAAAAAAATTTGGTGGCCCCAAAACCCCCAAATTTTTCACTAATAAAAAAGCAAAGGAATTGTATCAATAAGTAAAAAAATAGTAAATAATTATGCTTATTTTGAAGGAAAATTTTAAGTTTAAACTAATACAAATACATTATTTAATAGTTAAATTCTATGGAGCATTTATGTACATTAGTAAATAATTCATAATATACCTTTAAAAAGATAAGTGAGTAATTAAATAAAAAATGTAGATTTATTCAATGAGATTCCTGTGACTGATGTTGCTCAGCGAGTATTTTTATATTCGGCTCCATCGATGTCAATGATAATCGAAGATCACCCCTTTGCACAATGTCGAGTCTATTACGAGCTATTGACAATAAGTGAGAAACACGACTAAATCCTGATTCAACAAGGTAAGATGATGGAAAGACAATGATGTAGAGTTGTGCTTTATCCCAGAGTAGTGGATACTTTTTAGCAGCTTCATTTGTTTTCCATATATCATGGTTCCCATCTTTAAATTTTACCTGCAATATTTCATTACTTTGTAATTCAATGAGGGTTTCCTGTAAAGAAATGTCTACATCGGCAACATTAACTTCGAAAGGAATTGTCACCCAAGTTGGTATATCCATCATGAGTAAGTCACTAAACCGAGCTTGCATATCTTTGTGTAAATTTTCCAAATATTCACCATACAATGCAAGATCATCATCGTGCAGATCGCTGTTAATTGAGGCCAAACAAGCAAACTGTTCAAATGCACGACAACTGATATTAACATTGTACAACTGTAGCTTTTTCAGGAAAGCAGTAATTGCACCTTTACTGGATATGAGATCAGAATTTTTTCCTTGGAGCTGTTTATTAAGTAAATTGATTCTTTCAAATATATCTGATAAGTAAAATACATCACATTTAGTTGCAAGCAGTTGTTCTCCAAGATGGGTGTTGGCCAGAAATAAGACAATAGAATCCCAAAGTGCAATAAAACTATGAAGACAATTCCCCTTTGACAACCATCTCACCTCAGTATGCATTACAAGACGTTCAAACTCTTCTTCATTTTGACTACAGAATTCACGAAAGAGGCGGTCTCTTATAGAATTTGATTTAATATGGTTAACCACTTTTATCACAACACTAAGGGCATCATGTAGGCGTCCACCAAATTTCTTAGCAACTAAGTGTTGACGGTGTATCACACAGTGTATGCAGAATACTCCGGGGACAGCTTGTTTCAAGTGTGCAATAAAACCTTTGTATCTGCGTTATTGATGATGCACCATCAGTAGCACATGCCATTATGTTTTTGAGTGGAATATTGCTTTCCTTGAAATATGTAACAACTTCATTAAAAATTGTTTCACCTGTTGTGTCTGTCTTAAGACTTCTGGCGAAAAGCATTTCCTCTCTGGGTCCTTGATCAGCCATAAATCTAACATATATAGTAGAATTACTTCATTATCTCTTAATGTTGATTCATCAAGCTGTTTTACTTGCAAATTAGCAATTAATTGCTTTTCAACATCCTCTGCCATTTCATCAATGCGTTGTGACACAGATGAGTTGCTTAACGGAATGGAATTAGTGATTTCACTTGCACTTTGTTTCAGAACTGATGAAATTATAACAGACACTGCTGGCAAAATTACTGTTTCACCAATATTATGGGGTTTTCCAGCCTTTGCTATTATCTTGGTAATTTCATTTGATGCCAATAAACCATCATTTAGTTTGCTTACTTGACTGTTAAACACTTGAACCACTGTTTTTCTTGCTTGAAAATCATCACGGAGTTTTCTAAAGTATTCTATTGGTTTGTCTTTCTTTTCATTGTGCTTGGTTTCCAGATGTATTTTAAGTTTACAAGGCCTCATGCTTGCATTTGAAAGTACATCCATGCATATGAGGCACATTGGTTTCGTTGCATTCTGTGGTGATGGAATATATCCGTAAGACAAATATTCAACAGAATACTGTCGGCATTTCTTCTTTGTTAGAGCCGCCATCTGTAAAAATATATCGGAAGCTGTTATAGTATATATATTACAGTTTATAGTTAAAAATTATATGTAATTTGTTAACAAAACCGTGGGCCATGTGGCCCACGGTTGAGAACCACTGTGTTAGAGTGATCTCTCCTCGGTTAGCGAAAAATGTCAGCACTAGTCATTCGCCATAAACCTGGGAGGATACCCTCTGTCCAGATCTTGTTGAACAAATCTAGCAAAAATGCAATGCCTCTCAAAAATAGGTGTCGATGCATGGCATACGGGACATCATCCGGACCAGGGATGGTGTACGTGCATGAAGCATGAGCGGAACGCGACTTCCTCAACCTGTTGTTGAAGGCTCCTCGGTTGCAAATGGTAAAGTCTAGTCTGAGGCCTTCAACGACATCGCGTTGGGCATTGAATACTGACGGAGCAGTATCTCTGTAGAGAAAGTGGTCGCTAAAGACTCCGCTTGGTGTACGGGGTCCGATATTGTGGCCCATTCTTCTGGGAATGAGAGGGGTTCCTACTAGAACCTTCCTCTAATCCTATTGATTCTTTTCCACCCCTAGAATAAGAGACTTCCCGTTAAGTGAAGACAAGTATGCCCGTCAGGAAGACCGACGGGCGTGCTTCGAAACACTTAACCTGTTGTTGAAGGCTTCTCGGTTCCAAAGGGTAAAGTCTAGTCTGGGGCCTTCAACGACATCACGTTGGGCATTGAATACTGACGGAGCAGTAACTCTGTAGAGAAAGTAGTCGCGAAAGACTCCGCTTGGTGCACGGGGTCCGATATTGTGGCCCATTCTTCTGGGAACCCCCGTAAGAGGCGCGGCGATTTGCCATCCTGGCGCCGTGCTGACGGGATCCAGCGCTCCGTCCGGCCCCAGCTTAGCCTCTCTTCCTTCCTTCAGATAGCCCGATTTCTCCCCTACCTCGTCGCTTTTCATACAACCTCTCCCACAACTTTCTCTGGTCAGCCTCTAATTTCACAAGGTAGATGCTGACCTTCTTCTCAAGCCAACCACCCCGGATCGGGGCTGGGGGGAGAGGGGACATTGTTTCCTAACCCCTGAGCTCCGGTTCGGGATGGGTTTTTTTTTAACAACCTGCTTCATCCCCACCCATACCTTCCTCACATCCCCTTTCCTCTCCTCTTCACATTCTATCAATTTTACGCCGTGCCTAAGGTGGAGCCGCCATGCCGATGGACTGCCAGGCCACCAGGCGGGAGGGGTGGTCCCGAATGGCGGCGCCTGGCTCTGCCGGGCTTGTAAGCACCTCTCGCAGTGCGGGCAACTGCGAGAGGTGATGAGCTATTGCGTCCCGTATTAAAAAGAGGGTCACCATGCCCATGTATGACAAAAAAAAAAAAAAAAACCTAACCCCCAACTTCCCCAAGAAAATCAACGGAGCCGCCCTCGGGCAGCTCCACTGAGAAAATGGAGCCCCCCCCCTTGTGCTTGCGCAGGGGACCCTTCATACTTCTTTAACCGGAGAGGAGGCTTACTCCTCTCCTACGCCTACGGGTATAGGAGACTCCCCCTCACCCCCTTCTCTGGAGTTGCTTTCGGGTATCTCTCTGCTGCCAGCGGCAGTCCCTCCTTTACTTTCCAAGGGGACTGCAAAGAAAGCCAGCAGGCAGCCCATAGCCGACCGCTCCCCATTGAAGCGGCTGGGTAGGGCAAACCTCCTTAGAGGGAAGAGGGAAGCCAGGCCCCTTCGGTCGCTTCCCTCAAAAGACCTGCTGGCCAGAATACTAAACCTTGCCGGGGTCAAGGCCTGTGCCTCCCCACACATGATGGGTGATGCTGCCAACGGGACCTGCGATGTCCTGGGAGGAAATGGTCAACTGGAGGCCCCTCCTGAGATAGACATGGTCTTTGAGGCAACCCAGCCTAAACGGTAGGGCTCGGCGCCAAGCCCCGAACCCTAATCCGCCTCAATGCAAAGTCATCCTCAAACGGCTGGGGTCTCCGAGGCAGTACAAGGAGGGGAGGGATCTCCTCCGACAGGTGCCCCTACGACTACTAGGACCTTCTCCATTTCGGAGAGGGACCTGGCTGAGGCCGGCCCATCTGGCCTAGGGGCTTCTACCGGCGGAGGTGAGAAGCGGGTTCATTTCCCGCCCTCCTCTACAAAAAAGAAAAGGACGAAAAAGACTAAGAAGACTCGGAGCTCCTCTCCATCGGCGGGGGCTGCGGGGACGGATGGGTCTGCTGCCACTTTGGTAGGCGACCAAGCCAAGATCGGCACATCCGGCCCCTCTACCCCCTCGTGTGCGGAGCCCCTGACTAAGACTAACACCAAGAATGCACAGGGCGGAGCCTCGATGACATCGGGGCCCCTGATTCAGAGGCTACCTGGCGTTTTCAAGCCCGCTGGCTTCAAACGCTTCCTCGTTATTCGCTCCACTGATGGCACCATGTTGTCCAAGGGCAACATGATCCATCAGAGGAGAGGATTAGCTAGTGCAATTGGTAGAGAGCCGAAGGTAACCCGTTTCTCGGACGGGAGCCTTCTGGCGAATGCGGCGAATCCCGCCGAGGCGGCCAAGATAAGTGCTCTTCGGACACTTCATGGCACCCCGGTGAGTGTGACGCCGCACTCTACCATGAACTTTGTGAAAGGAGTAGTTTATGCGAGGGAACTCATTGACTACTCCATTGAGGACATCACCCTAGAGCTGGCCGACCAT
Source organism: Ceratothoa steindachneri (assembly GCA_963969495.1). Taxonomy (NCBI): domain Eukaryota; kingdom Metazoa; phylum Arthropoda; class Malacostraca; order Isopoda; family Cymothoidae; genus Ceratothoa; species Ceratothoa steindachneri. The sequence continues at coordinate 76,730,948 of OZ018323.1, forward strand.
GGAGTGGTCAAGGTCGAACGTGTGATGAGAAAACAGGTAGGGGCCTCGAGACCCACCCCTACACTGCCGCGGCGGTGCTATTACTGTCACCGCTTCGGCCCTCAGAATCGATCATGTAGACGTGCAAAATCGGGGACCCGAAGTCTGTGTAAATTGCTCCAAGGTCGCACACGATAAGTCCAAATCGTGTGTGGCCAAGTGTGTCAATTGCGGAGAGCCGCACCCTGCTTCTTCGAAGCAATGTGGTGCATATCTCCTTGAGAAAGAAATCCTGGCCGTTCAGGCCCAGGATCGACTCTCATTCCGCGAGACTAAGGACTTGGTCGTGGCGCGCCCGGCTCTGCCTGGGACGTCATATGCCTCAATAGTTAGAAAAGCACCCTCTGCTCCTGGCCCATCCAGGCCAACGAGCACGGTTGTTTCCGCGCCCATTCGGAACCCTTCTGCGGGCTCTACTACACCCGGCCGCTCCCCTGGTAAAGCTGGCGGCAAAAAGGGTTCACACCCAGCCCCGGCTAAAACCAGGGCTCCCCCCTCTTCCCCCAGCGTGATCGTTTCCCGTAAGGCGAAACGGCCACGCGCCTCCACAGAGTCGTTAGACTCACAGGAGGCAACACCCCTGAAGATGGTCGCTAGGCCATCTTCCGGGGTTCCTAAAGCTGTTCCCCGAAAGGAGGACAGCAACAAAGGAGCTTCGGCCCCTTCGCCCACGCCCCGAGGTGGAGCGAGTGGCTCGGAGACGGTGGTTCCTCGAAAAGAGGGCCCCCCGCCTCCCAAGCCGCTACCTTTTGCCTATGGTTTCGAGGCGGAGGGAGGAAAAGACTCGCATGGCGAGCCCAACCTCCCCCAATAAGTCCTCGAAGGCGACAGCGCCTTCAACGCTTTGTCCGGCCAACAGCGCCCGGGGTTCTGCCCCCGGGAAGCGTACGGCCATTCCCGTGAGGGTCTTCAGTTCGAGGAGGGCCCCCGCGTCTTCTCCGAGCTAGGCCTGGAGGGCATATTCCTTCAATGGAATTGCCGTGGACTCCGGGCCAACTGGGAGGAGCTGCGGAGGCTCGTCTCGTCCCGTTCCCCGTTAGCTATTTTTTTGCAGGAGACCATGCTAGGCGCGTGCCCGCTGCCTGCCCTCCTGGGATATAAGGGTCTTGCGACCCCACCACCGCGGGATGGCCGGGCTGGGGGATGCGTGGTTTACACCCGGCATGATGTCTCCGTTCTTCCTTTCTCTTTAGATACCTCCCTTCAGGCAGTAGCTGTGCAGCTGCACCTGGATAGGAGGTATACTATCATTTCTGCGTACATTCCACCGTCAGCTGACTTCGACGCGGGGGACTTCCGCCGCGTTGTGGCACGGTTGCCGAGGCCCTATCTCTTGCTTGGAGATCTGAACGGCAGGCATCCTCTCTGGGGAGATTACTCCATAAATCCCAGGGGACAAGTCCTTGCCGATCTGATCGAAGAGCTTGAGATGGGTGTCCTAAACGTGGATGAGTTTACGCATCACTGTCCGAGAACCGCTTCATTTTCTTGCCTTGACCTATCTTTGTGCTTTTTGGATGCACAGCCTGATTTTGATTGGGGGGTGGTCGATGACCTCCATGGTAGTGATCACTTTCCCATTCAAATATCATTTTCAGGGCAACTGCCGCCTGAGAGACCACCTCGGTGGTGCTTGGCGCGGGCGCGGTGGCCTGCATTTCAGGAAATGACTGAATTCTCTATCTCAGTCGAGGAGTTTAGGTCGGTAGATGAGGCCGTTGAGTTCTTCTCCGGCAACCTCATCGCCGTGGGCCTGACTACTATTCCTAGGACGTCTGGCCGTTTTGCACGCCGACCACTCCCATGGTGGTCGGCCGAGTGTGAGACGGCCCTCAAACAGAAGCGTTATGCCTACATGCGCTATAAGCGCCGCCCGAACAATTTCACTGTCGCTGAATTTCGTCGGGCTAGGGCTAGGTTCCGGTATGTTTCGAAGCACGCCCGCCGCTCTTCTTGGCGGGCATACGTGTCTTCACTTAACGGGAAGACCCCTTTAGCTGAGGTGTGGAAGCGAGTCAAAAGGATTCGGGGCAAGTTCTCGCAGGACCCCCCTCCCGTTCTCCAGGAGAATGGGACCGCAATCTCGGACCCCGCGTCCGTGGCGGAATCCTTAGCTGAGAAAGAGAAACCATCGAGGCGATTTCTCATGTGACTGCGGCAAAAAAATAATCCTGTGAATCGGGAGAGCACAGGGGCAGATCAAGGCAGGAAAACGAAGTGGTTATCGGTCACTGGGATTGATCATGTCCACCGGAGGGGTTGCCTAAAGTTTAAATTCCTGAGGAGAAAAAAGGGCATCGGCAACCGGGCCACGAGGCGGCGGAAATTCTTCGCGTTGATTTCGGCTGACGGTGAAATCTACGCTGAAATTACAGTATCTCTCCTATCCAGGTGTAGCTGCAATGCCACTGCCTGAAAGGAGGCATGTCGGGTGTAAATCGAGCATCCTCCTGCCACATCGCAAGCCTTTATACTTTGGCACACGCCAATCATGGCGTGTGCCAACATAGCTTACGGAAAATAGGAGGAGACGAGCCTATCTAGGCTTAGCTCGATGAGATGACCCTCTCAGATGCAGAATTCTGTCCGCTGTTGATCGTACAAAGCGCTGTCGCCTTCTAGAACTTATCAGGGAAGGTTGAGCTCGCCATGCGACTCTTTGCCTTCCTACACCTAGGAAATCTTAGGTAGGGGGGAGGATTCTGAGGTAGGGGTTCCTTTTTTGTAAGGTCTTGCGTCCGTGCCCCTTGGGCCTAGAGTGACCATGAGAAAAATGTGCTTTTTTAAGAATTGAGGCATAAGACGTCCCAGGTACTTGGTAGTCTCGCGACAAGATAGTCGGTCCTCAGCCTAAATTGCCAGGAGATAAGCGCTACATTTCTCCGAGAAAGCAAAGTGCAGCTCTGCAATTCACACACTTGGCCATACACGATATGGACTTATCATATACAGTCTTAAGGTAATTCACACAAAATTCGGGTAAACCTGAATTTGCACATCTAGACGAGCGATTCGTAAGGCCCAAGCGGTGGCAGTAGTAGCACCACCGCAGCCGTAGTAGCGATACGAACCGGCACGCACCGATTCAGCAAAATATCCTGAACGAACGTGACGAAGAGTATAGGGGTGGTCTTAAGCCCCCCCCCCCTCCTGTTTTCTCATCACACGTTCGACTTTGACTGCTCATTTATCAGACAGCACTTCGGTGAAGTCTTTTAAGGAGTAGTCTAAGAGTTCCCTCGCACAAACCAGCCCTTTCAAGAAATTCATGGTAAAGTCCGATGTCACCTTTACCGGTGAGCCACTGAGTGTCCGAAGACCATTAATAATGCCCCCATAGGAAGAGGACGACGCATTCGCCAGAAAACTCCCGTCCGAGAAACGGTTGATCTTCGTCTCTCTACCAGTCAATTTAACTAATTCTATCCTCTAAATGAACATATGACCTTTGGCCCACATGCTGCCATGAGTGGAGCGAAAAAACGTTTGAAGCAACCACCGGACTAAAATAACGCCGGGAGTCTCAATGAGGGACCCTGACCTAATCGAGGCTTCCCTCACTACACTTGCAACTTTGATCTTTGTGTTTCCCCTCCCTCCAGCTCAAGGGTGCCTCGGGCGGATGTGCCTTGGAGCCCCCACGGAGAGAGAGGAAGACGTAGTCATGTTTTTATTTTTTCTTGCTGTTCCTTTGGGGAAAGAAAGGGGGGGAGTGAATCCGCTTCCCGGTCGGGGAAGCGTTGCCAACAAAAGTTTGTTCCCTCAACCTCGTCTCTCATTACAATTCTCAATTCATCGTGAGAAACCGATTCATATATTAGACTTGGTTTCTTTTTATTTAAATACACACTCACATGTAAATCTGACTCGCGTGTATGCACGGTCTCTGTAAGTACCAAAACGCGTTCATACCACTACAGGCAGCTCGGTTCAATGTTGTGAAAAAGGTTTGATATTGTTTTAAGCTAATGTTAATTCCGCGTCGGGAGAGTGGATATGCGCCCCCCTCCCCCTTTGGTGGGTTTCGAAAGACTGAATTGATGTGTTGTTTGTACGAAGAAAGGTGTGTTATTGCGGTTCACTATGTGAGTGAATGATTACATACAGTACCCTCCAAAAAAGATCAAAACGCCTGTATTTTTGTCACAATCATCCATAACCATTTCCAGAGAAAATCTAAGGGATGAATAAAACGAAAGTTATCAGCAGATAAGCAATTTATTAGAAAAATTAGTGTGAAAAATGACATCGGAAGAAAATTTCTGTAGAAATATAACTATTAAATTATCAGTGGAAAACATTTGTACAACTTATGCGATTAGTATTTAGTGTGGAGTCCTTTCTTCTCTGTTTTGCCATCTCTTGACACAGGAACGAACCAACTGTTGATACTCGCGCAGTAATCTTGCTCCAATCATCTTGAAGAATTTCCCAAATTTCCTGAACCGTTTTCGAATTTCTCACTCTAGATCTCTCTCCGAGTTTCTTGTAATAATTTTCAATGAAACTAAAGTCCAGACTGTGTTGCAGGCTAGTTCATAGCTGTGGTGTGCTCGTCGTCCAGGAAGGTTTTCATCGACTTGACCGTGTCGCAGGAGGCGTTACTCTGCTTGAAAATTGTAGGTTGGGCTTTGTGGGCTGGCCGATCGGGCAAAGAATGATGAGGCAGCAATTCATTGTACACATGTGTATTCATTGTGCCCCATAAGCGCATGTGGCCCAGGGCCTTCTACCGAAATCATGCCCCAAACCAAGACACTTCCTCCACCAAACTCTCTTTTTGGTGCAACTGACAGACAATCTTTCTCTTGCTCGGAGACGAACAAACGTCTTGCCATCGGCTAGGAACAAATCGAACTTAGATTCGTCAATAAAATGGAGTTGGCTCCATTATTCATCCGTCCACGCCACATCCTCAGTGATGGATGCAAGACAATCCTTCGTATTCTTCAGACTGAACAATGGCTTGACCGTGGGTGGGTGAGCATGAAGATTATCTTCCTCCAGCTGGTGTAACACTCTTTGAAGATATTGATGGTCAAAATCTCAGTAATCTCTCGAGTAACTGCTGCAGCCGTCTCCAACCTATCTTTTTCTCTCAATTTAGGCAGTGGATCGATGTTTCCTTTTTAAAGTCTTTATTGGCCTACCAGTTGAATTTCCAGTCTTACATAAATCCTTTTTGTCATAGGTTAACATAATATTATAGACTAGAGTTTCTGAGCGCTTGACAGTCTCTGCAATGGCTCCAGTTGAAAGACCATCTTGGTGGCGCAGCTTTACGATCAGTTCGCGGACAGAGGCGTGACAGATTTCTTAGACATGTTACCTGGCATGAAGATGTTGTTTTTCTTTCTATTTAATGTTTATATTTAGTAAATTGCTTATCTACTAATAACTTTCGTTTTATTCATCTAAATTTGCAGAACCTTTACCCATCCGTGGTTATCGTACAGCAATTTTATAATCCTTAGATTTTTTTCTGGCAAAAGTTATAGAAGATGTTTTGATAGAAATAGATGCATTCTGTTTGATCTTTTTGGACGGTACTCTACGTGGCCGGAATTGTTTGTGCTAATGATTCGGACTTGACGCACCGGACTGACGGCAAGTGAGCCCCGAAAATTTTTTTTTCTCTTTCGCTCTTACTGGAAATCGAACCCGACAACCACGCTTGGAAATCCAAACCTTTAACCAATAGCCCAGGGGTCCACAGTCCGCGGCCACTTGTCAAAATTAACATTGCGTACGGCCCTCCAACACATTCTAAACATGTGTTGAAACATCTTTTTTCTCAGCGTGTTTTAGGATAGGTTAAGTTAGGTTAGATTAATTAGTTAGTTCAGGTTAGGAGGTTAGGTTAAGTATATTTTCATACGAGTTTAGTCTTGGTTTCGTACACAGCTCACATATGACCACTTGGACGACGTTCTCTTCCTGAGTGTTAGTTCCACTACCCCTGATTTTGATCAGCTTTGTGCTGAGAAATGTCACCAAGTGTATCATTAATAAATTGTCTTATTTTTTTTTTGTTCAGTGTAAAATGTGGTTCGCAGAATTTTTTTATTGATGCTGCCCTCGGGCCCTCTTGCACTTGTCGATGCGGCCCGCGGGACTGTGTGGGTTGGGGACCCCTGCCATAGCCTAACAAGAGCTTGCCTAAATTTATAATTATATATTAATTTAGTTAAATTAAAACAGGTGCAATTTCTCTGGAGTTTTTTAAAGGGATCCCGATTTATTTACTGTCCAAAGAAGAGAAGCGAGTAAGTAACGAGGGCAGTTTCAATGTAGCAAGAAGGGAGGTAGATATAAACGAAGTTGTAAAGGGTAGAAAAAGGGATAGAAGATTAATGAAAAAAGTTCCGGATAAAATCAGGCAATGGGATTCTTTATCAATCCTAAGTAGGTTTCCAGCGCACCAAATAGTTACCTCTTTTACCTACTCGGATTATATCACTTTTACACATTTTCACGTCCCATAACTTCGCCAATTTATCTAAGAACCTCTTTAAAAACGGGGCAGACGTTCAGTTCCACGCTAGTTTTTTAAATAGGTTTTAATTATTTCAGGTCAGTGGGATCAGCAATGAAATATTTCGGCAAATCGAGACTGTGGAGAATGACCACGATGCATCGACCGCCGCTGCGCTTGAGGCCGTGGAGAGACGGGGTGAGATGGTGGTTCGCCTCCTCGACCACCGGGTACTCAGCAGGCCGGCCTACGAGCAGGCCAAGAGATTCTTCACCCTCCAGGTAACACACTTTATGGCACGCTCCCCAGTCCTCGTGTCGATGAGTGCCAAGGAAGGCTAAGGAGTGATGCTTACTCCTACACCGTGCTAATGAATGCCAATGAATGATAATGAGGTTCGATGGAGGCCAGTGAGTGTGTGAGTGTCGATGAGTGCCAATGAATGTTGTTGAGGGAAGATAGGTGCTACAAATAATTAATGACTATTGAATGCCACTGTGTGGATGAGTGGCAATATGTACAACCATGATTAGGGAGTGCCAATAAGTGTCTCTAAGTGCCACCTTTCTCCGACAGAATTCCAAGTACAGCGTTCAGCTGGTCGAGATTGTGAAACGGCCTGGGCAGACCTTGGGGCTGTACATCCGGGAGGGGAACGGGGCTGACCGCTCCGAGGGGGTCTTCATCTCCCGTATCGCCCTCGAGTCCCCGGTGTACCACTCGGGTTGCCTGCGGGTCGGGGACGAGATCCTGGCGGTCAACCTGGTGGACGTGACCCACATGGGGCTGGATGACGTGGTCATCATCATGAGCATCCCCAGGCGCCTTCTCCTTACCACCCGCTCCCGCAGGGGTAACAGGAGCGGGGCCCCTGCGTCACCACAGCCCTCCCGGCACGAGCCCAAACCACCCCCAGTAGTGGTCATAAAGAAGGAATTCGACGAAGAGACCCTGGATGGGGAGCGCGACCTACGCCTCGGAGCTTTCGGGCCCAAGGATACCATGCCCCCAGGTCGGATGGTCCCACCCTCGGGAGGCCCCCCGGGACAGGAGGGAAGGTTCAGTACGCTGCCCCGATACCGGCCCCCGGAGGTTCCCGCCTTCCGCCACGAGGAGCCTCTCCTTTTCTACAATCGGGGCCCACAGGGGCAGCCTCTTCCTCCCGGCTATGGCATGGGCAAAGCAGGGCCTATGGGGCATCACGGGCCCATGGGAGAGCCAGCTACACATCCTGGGTATGTCCCCAGGGGGTCGCGACAGGGCCAAGGAGTGTTGGGCGTTCCGTTCGGGCCACCGGGTGGCCCCTCCGAGCACGATCGCTACTACCAACCCCCGCCACCAGTCATTACGGAGCAACCCCGCCCACAACAGCCCCACTTCACCCCCTACGAGCGCTCCTACCCCAAGACCCTGGAGTCCTTGGCGGAAAAGATCCACTCCTTCTACCCTTCGCGCCAAGGGGCCCTCAATCGGGTGTCTTTGGGGGCAGAGTTTGGGACCCTCGGGCGCAGCTCCCTGGTGGGGCGCCCCCGACTCGCTCGCACCCTCAGCGACCAGCGGCTCCCCGCTACCGAGCGCGAGACCATGAGCGACTTCGAGGGGTCCGTGCCCTCCCAGCGGCGCCTTAAGGCCGCCACCCTCCAGTACCCCCCCGAAGGGGACCGGGGGACCTTGGAGCGCTACCAGGACGCTATGCGGCGGCTCTCTGCGCTCCGTCAGCGCACCCGCTCCGTCGATTACGCCAGCGACACGGAGGTCACCCTCCCGCGTTCCTCCCTCCTGGCCCGAGCCCGCATGCACGCGGGCGGAGGGCCCCCGGGAGCCACCCGCTCCAACTCGCTGCCACGGCACACGTCTCGCCACCGAGGTGGCTCCCACGTCCGGTTCGAGGGGGCCCGGGCCGGCGGGGGTGGCGGGCCCCCGGTGAGCGAGGACGAGAGTGACGGGGCCGTCAGCGCTCCCGAGTTGCCCACGGCTCAAGAGAGAGGTAAGGCCCCCGGCACGCGGGCCGTTGTGCTTTGTCCACCCTGACGCTACGGGCCACCCCAATTCGGCCCGCGGCGCTCTTCATTCTTCAACGTTATTCTTTCCTCTTCCCCGTTTGATCCGTCATTTTATCTGTTCCTCTTAGCATTTTTCTTTCATCTTCGTTTATGCTGTCTGATTGTCATTCTCCTTCGTTGCTCTTCTCGTTTTGTCTTTCATCTTCGTTCTTCTTCATTTTTGTTTTCATCTTCGTTTGGACCCTTTCCCGCTTAATCGATCATTCTTCTCCGTTTCTTTTTCCAATTTATCTTTCATATCATTTCCTGTTCTTTTCTCTTTCGTGTTTAATTCTCTTTTTCTATATTTCCTTTGTTCCTGTCATCTGTTTGATCATTTGCTTTTTTCTTCTTTCATCTTCTTCCGCATTCAATTTTTATTTTTATTCTTCTTTGTTCCTTCTTTTTCTCCCTCGCATTTACGGTTTACTCTTTTCCCCTCCCCTCTACCTTTTCTTCCTCTTCTTTTTACGCGTTCCTCATTTTTCCTGTTTCCTCTTCATTCTAGTCTTTTACCCTTCTTTAATTTCTATTCCTTTCTTTTTCGCTTCTTATTCTTATTTCCTTATTTTCTTTTTTCCTATTTTCTCTTCCCTCTTTGGCATTGTTTTGACTTAAATTGTAAATTGATTATGTCTGATGGATTTCATTGTTGTTAATTATCAATTTGTCCTATATCTTTTTTAGCGCTTTATTCCAATCCCTTTTTATTCCTTCTCCTCCTTGTGTTAAAAGCACATAGTGTAGGTGTCTATTTCATGTTTTTTGTTTACTATTTATATAGTTGTGTATGTATAGTCTTTGCTTATACCAAACCACTAGTCTACCTTATTGAAATTGGGTGTTAATTAGAAATACATCAGAATTAAGAGTCGTAGATTTTCTTTCTTCTAAATACTTGCATCTCGCTTTGCTGTAGAATACAAAGAAAAACATGTAATTGTTATTCCTAAATTGCTTTTTTAGAATTATGAGCTTAAATTTAAATAACTGTTATATTGACTGCCTTTTTTTAAATATAATGGAGAAAAACAATTGGATCATGGAGTCCTTTTCTTTTTAACCTTTTCTTCTTCCTCTCTACTTGCACTTATTGACGTGTAATTATCAGGTTGGAACGAAAGTAATCTCCGATTTTAGGGTATTTATTAAAAATTAAATAAACTTATGACTATGGAAATTTTTAATTATAAACATAACCTCCATTGCTTTCTAAACCATCATTCCATCTGTTAACAAGTTTATAAATGCCACGCCTGTAAAAGTATTTCGGTTTTGGTGCAAAATATCAATCTTACTCGTTTTTAACCTCTTCTCTTGATGTCAACTTAAGACCATACGAATGGTTCTTTAATCTACTAAACAAGTGACAATCAGAAGGAGAAAGGTCAGGAGAATCTGGAGGATGAAGCAATATTTCCCAACCGAGGTCCTCCAAGGGATCTTTGGTCATTTGAGCTGTGTGAGGACGGGCATTATCGAGATGGAGGATGACAACCCCTTCTGTTGACTAAGGAGGGTCACCTTTGGACCAAAGCGGCTTGCAAACGACGGAGTTGATTGCAATAGAAATTATCCTTGATTATTTGATTGTTGTCGAACAGTTTGCAAAGGACATTTCTTAAATATCCCACCATACTCTACATGATCTTTTTCGGATAATGTCCTTCTCTCGGTTGTTGAGAAATTCCGCTTCCTCGACTAATCTACGTACGATGGCGTTTGGTGTTATGCTAAAGGATCCACTTTTCCTCACCAGTAACCAACCTGCCAAAAAATGGTGCCTGGTGTCGTGAAAGCAATGACTCATAGCGAGCAACACGCTGTGGCAGTTCGTCGTGGACAGTTCACGCGTATGGGTGAAATTAAATTGTTGTTCTGCGAGTTACCTAAAAAGCTTAGCAAGATTTGATGTTACAACAGCTACCAACTCTTCGGAATCAGTTTCGTTGGTCCGTCTTTTAGATTGAAATCCCCATTTCAGAAACGGGAAAAACCACCTCCTCAAATTCTTTCATTTACTTCATCACCCCCATAAGTGCTATGATTGGATCCTGCCGCTGTACTTGCATTGGCACCTTTATGAAAATCATAGAGTAAAACTTGTTTAATGTGATCTTTAGATGGGAGGACATTGGGGAGAATACTGAAGAAGATTATCAACAATATTTTTATAATCTGAAAGAAAAAAGAATAAATTACTTATTGTAGAATTCCTAAGTGAAAACAAGAGGCACAACTTTAACCAATATTGTGTAAAAATCTTCCTAGAAAATCTGACGACACTTTCGTTCTAACCTGATATATTTATTAAATCTATTTTAAGGTTCGAAACCTTCATAAAGATAATTATTGGCATCTTGTAATTATAATTATTTCCTCCAGAACTGGCCAAACGCTAGTATTCTAATCATTATTTTTTTTTTTTGGGGGGGGGCTGCATTTAATTCCAGAAATGCTTAGGCAAATATATTGTTCTTTTTAAATAGTAAATTGATTTAATATAAAAGATAAAAAAAGAAGCTTTTAAATAGGTTATCGCTGGAGTGTAAATGCCCGCGTCAGATCTGACGTCATGGTGTATGCGCCAAACGCTGATATTCCTTGTTATTTTGGGTGCGGTGCAGGAATTCAAATACGCTCTGCAACTATTGTATTATATATATATATATATATATATATATATATATATATATATATATATATATATATATATATATATATATATATATATATACTACCGAGCAAAATAGAACATTTTTTCTTTATTAATTTATGATCTAATATGATACGATTGTATGTTCAAGAAATTATATTAAATAAGTTAACAAAATAAAATATAGACATGTACAAAATAAGGGAACGATTTTTCTGGAAAGTTTCTTGAAATCATTTGGCAACATTTTGCTCAGTAGGTAAGAACTGTACGAACGCTATTATTGTGGTACTTACTCTGAAGAGAGGCCACCATACGTGAAAGTGACTCCTGAGCTCCGTCAGAGAATTGTTCGCGTTAAGACTTAAGGTGGAATTCTTTCTGTGATTTCAAGAGAGGAAGGTCCCAGAGTGTGATTTCGCACGTTCTGAAGTTATACAATTAAAAAAAATCTATAAATCTACTGCAAAAGTAGGTCAACTCCGCAAAACCACCGTCCGCGAAGACAGAGGCACTTCTCTATGAAGGATCCCTTCGAGAATTCTGCAGGAATTCCTCAAAAACTTAAAACCAATAGTTGCAAAGAAATGAGCCGTTTCACAGTGTCCCGTCGACTCAATGCATTTGGTTTAAATGCTCGTCTCCAACAATTAAACCAATCATCAGTAAGAAGAACCAGAAGGGAAGACTGGAATATGCTGAAGCTCATGTTGTTTGGAGGGATGAATATTGAGAGAGAATTCATTTTAACGACGAGAGTAAATATAATTTAGTTGGATCTGATGGTGCAATTGCCTTTCTTTGAGGTTGGTTGTATAGCCGGGCGATCTAGTCGCATTCGGGTTTAAGTTCATCATCGGTATTTTAGCTTTGTCCTTCGTTGTTTGCCGGTGGACCTCTTAGTTGAGTCGGTACCACCAGCCATATACTCACTATATAGTAATTCCTTGAATGTGTCACTGTGTATGATAAGGCACTCGCCAGGGAAGATCCTGAGTCTGTCATTGAGAAGTAATTCATCAATAACATCTTTTTCTTCTTTCCATTGGAAGGCGCATATGCATTTTCCTTCGAGTAAGGCTTTGACTACTTCCTGTTATCTCCTCTTGGAAAGGAGTATTGCTCATTGATGTAGACTTTGAGATGCCTTAATGCTGCCTCAATCTTATTTGTGCTAATTTCAATGGCTGTCTTGTTCGAGAGACGTTTCCCTTTGCTTGTTTTTTATGTTTGTTTCCTCCTGTGACCTTGGTCACACTGAGGTTTTGAATTTCTGATGAGGGTACGTTCTCAGGTAATCACAACTTCATACCATTTTTTTTTATAACGTGGTTTCGATGGTTTCAGCTAAAGCGCTGGGTTTGACTGTATTATTACGTGCACGTAGCTAATTCCATAGATGACTCGTTCGGGATGGTGAGGTGCGTTTTTGCCTCCCTTATTTCTTGTACTGTGTCTCCGTAAGTCGCATTTCTTTGTTTCTGCCTGGTGTCTTTCTTTTGTTTATTTTCTTGTGATTATTTCTTTCCCTTTAGTGAAAGTCATTGTTCTGTATGCCTCGCCGCAGTTGAGGCATTTATTTTATTTTGTTGGTTGGTACAGTTTTTCCAATAATGGCATTTTTTTTTCATTATCGGAACAGCTTGATTCGGTTTCCCTCCATTGCTTTGTTGTATGAGTCTCCATCTTGTAGCAATTGAATCATATCTGTATATTGATATGCTTTTCTCTGTCCATATTTTCTGGAGTAAATCTCGTGCTAAAAAGATTAGTTAGTCCATTCTGGCAGATCTTGTTTACCATTTATGCTCTTATTTTTATTTAGGGTGGAGGTTCTTTTTTTTCTTATTTGTTGTGGGAGCCTACCCACACATCTATTTTAAGATATATGAAACTCTTATTGGCTGTGATTTGGGGAGGAATCTTGTGAGGGAGCCCTATTTTCGTCATTTTTTTAAATACCGTCGGTAGAGACCAGCTTCTCTATGTCGCAATTGCCCTCGCAGATGGCTGTATATCGAGAATTGTAGCATGAGATTTCAATAAAGTCTTGCGATGGTTCTTTGGGCTACTCTAAAGCATTCAAGCCTACCTCAGGACTTTTCCTTGTGGGTTAGGCGTTCCCGCCATTTCTTGCTTTATCGAACGCTTAGTACTGTGGTGTTTACCCTACTATTTAAGAAGCACTCGTCTACTACCCTACTTAAATAGGCATATTTATATTAGGTACTTCCATTAAATTTTGGTCTCGTGGTCATAAGCCCCCCCCCCCCTTGTTCACGCCCCTTAATAGGGCGCTGCGCGCTGTGATGGTAGTTACTCCTTTAAGTATGTGAAAAGGTGTGGAAGATTAGTGGGAAAGTAAGTGAAAATAAGGATAGATCCCATTTTAGGGTAGATACCCCCCCCCCTTTCCCCTAAAAACAGGAGAAATCTCCAATCAAGCTAGTGGACATAATATTCTTCGTTTTTTCACGTTGCTTTCTCGCCTGCCGGATTTGCCTCCTTTACCAGGCGCTGGTCTTTTATTTCGGAGTGTGTATCAACAAGCTCACTGAATGAAAGTCTTCAATGTTATTTGGCACTCTGATTAAAAAGTGGTGGTTGTGTAAAGGAAAAAAGTAGAAGTGATGTATGAGATTAAACATAATGGAGAAGTGAGAATAGGCATAGGATAGCAAGATGCCTGGAGATCAGGCTAATCGCTGTGGTTAGTCTTTTTTATTGTGTGTAGGTTTATTAAAATGGCGTTCAAACCTTTATATTCGTAATTGTATTTGTGGATTTTCATATTTGCACTGTCTAGTGCTTTATAATGTTATTTTTAATATTTGTTTGTTTATTTTTGTTGCGTCTTTTTGTTAGTTACTATCTTATTTGTATTACGTCTAGGTCATGTTTGGGTTCGTTTTTCTTTCTTCGTTCGTGGATATTTGGTCATTATTAAGGTTCTGTCAATTTCGGTTGACCTTCATATTTAAGTTTCTTGTTTTGATCGGTGGTATTTTATCCATTCGGTTTGTCTTGTTTCTTTTAGTTAGTCCTTTTTTTGAATGACTCACTGGTTTTAAGCATAGATGGCTGCCTCATCGCCGTCTTCCAGTTTCTTCATGCAGCTCGGATAGCTTCCATTGCTGGTGGCTACTACGTTTTGTTCTGCGTGTTCCTATCGCGTGGTCTTCATTTCTCGTTAATTTTTCATTCATTTTCTTTGTTCTAATATTTTATTAATTAGTTCTATTTTTGATTCCACCTGTAGATCTTATTTTGTTCCTTCCATTCTTCTTGTACCTGTAATTGTATATGTGCATTTATTTTGCCCTCTTTGCATTTTCAGTTTCTGCGTTTATGGTAAGCTATTAAAACTGTCCTCTTGTCTTCTGGAAAGGACCACGAAGGCCCTGGGGTTACCCTTGGGTCGCTTTTATGATCTGGGAACCTCTCCTTCTGCGAAACAGATGAAGTTGTGTATGGCCCTATTTACGGGATTGAAACAATTAGTGGTATGAGCCTGGGGGAGGGGATCCTCCTCCCGTACCCAAGGTGAGGGGGGGATTTCGGTGTGTTGGGTAGCCTCAAGGCTCTTCCCTAACTAGCGCTGAGATATGAACGACCCACACAACCATTCAAGACATTCGAGGACTAACATCTCTTCTCAACTATTCATCCTTTAATTTACCAACTTAAAGCTTTCAAATCCTTTGATTTCGACATTCAAACTATAACGAATTCACACTTTACATTTCCCACCATTTTTAAACTTCAAACTCAACGAACCTCAAGTACGAGTAGCTTTATCAAAACCGATTCCTTTCCTACAAACATTGTTTGCTTTCTTACCGTTATGTTCATAAGTGTTAAAAGAAGGTAAGTTACATCGCTGACCAGCCAAGAGAAATTGGGCCGGGAATTAACTTTTAATTTGGTAAGTAGAAATTTATCATTTCTTACGTTGAGCGTCTAAACAAACTAACAGACTTTGTTAACCTCAAACACCCATTTATCTTCTTTGCAAATACTTTTTCTAACGAGGTAACGCTTCGAGCTTAAAATCACTTGCGGAAGAAAGAAAGCACAACCTTTTTTCAAAGACTTCATACACTTTGATCGTAAAAATTTTATTACGTTGGTTATGCTCCTCAACTCAGGGCTACAAAACTAGCAAACTTGAAAAAAGGTTTTGGAGTAGAGTTTTACCAAACTTGAAAATAAGAGTTGTAAATTGAGCGAACATAAACAACGATCAGAGAGTTCAGTTCGTTTTGGAATTCCTTCGTTGGATTTTTCTACTCGTTTCCGGAATTACTTAAAATCTTTGGTCGCTATACTTCTCATTTTAACTTATAATCCTTTAGTATCCGAGTCTCAATATGGCAGGTGAAAACGCTTCAATTCCACCAGGTTGCACTATGGCCGTAAATCACATTATTAAAAGTTATGCGGTAATTAAGAGAGATATTTGGTTAAACTTTAACAAAACCCACTCGTCGATAGAGTCCGAAACGTAATCCTCAGATTGGTTGTATGCCAAATTAGAGTCATTAAAATTTCTCCGAAATTTTCCAAAATTACACAGTAGTCATTTGTAGTTTGGAAAAGTTGCGGCCCTCCTAAGCCAAGTCTCAAACCCTTTCCAAACTCCAGCACTTTCAAACACTTTCACGATCTTCCTTCAATTTCAAACTTTTATAAGCAGCCTCCTCGCCTTCACGCGTATAAAACTAACGTTTATCAAACTCAAGGAGCCTGAAGCAAAAATTTCTAACTCAATCATCTATATGTAGTCTCTAAACCCCCTTTATCCTAACTGCAAGCTGTGCAACGAAAATCATTATATGCTAAAATTCCTCACATATAAAGGTACCACTAAAAGGAAGAAAAGTTACTCTGAGTTTAAATTGCACCTACAATGTAGTGCTTGACATCGGACCGATGTTTGTACATCCAATAGTTTCTGCTGACTTACGTCTGTAGTTTCTCTAAATCTCGAACATTTCTGCTCGATCTCAAAGAAAATCGATTAAACCGAGATTTTGTTACTAGGCCGAGCGCGGGTGATGACGTTGAGTCTGTGTTTGATTCTGCTGATCGTTTTAATCCGCTCAAATTAAACACTGCCCTCCTACTTTGACTGTAGACCTTGGATTGAGGGGTAAGTTTAGACGTGTTATCGGCTAACTTGACCAAACTTCCCACGGACGCATGCACAATCAAAACATTTATTGTCTCTCAAAACACGGGGGAGTTAGAGGCCGTCCTCTCCTTAGGATCTCAGTAAATTTCGGCTAAGATTTTGGTCGATCCTGTTTTAATCCTCGAATTTTTCGTAGCCTGGGTGATGCAAGCTATACACACTCTTAAATAGTTAGCCCCACTCGCCGATCGTGCATTTTATGCCCATACCTGTAAAACGGACGCCCTTGGAGATATAAACTGCATAATGGCAGCTGATTTGATACCATCCATGAATATAAGTAACATGGCGTGGAAATAGGGATCATTTCTGACGCCCGAAATAGGTGTAATTCCTTATGTTCGTGCCAACAGGTTTTGTGAGGTTCCAGAAAAAGGGGATGTCCGTACCCCAAAATGCCAGTCTAGCTACGCTGATAAGCCCTAGTCAACGCTTGCTTACATAAGGGCATGCAAAACCGTTACTCCTGGGTGGAAGAGCGAATTTGGAGGGGGGGGGGATAGGTGTTCAAGAGACTCCACAGATGGAAAATGGCTATTCTAATCTTTTCCTTATACCCTCGCAAACATCAAATTTGACACACTTTTCGCGTAGCTTCATCTCCGGTGGTAATCCGAAGGGAGACCGCTCCACCATTCCTATGATCACAGTGGAGTGAATTTGCACAGCCTGAGGGGATTTTAGACTTAAGGTAGATGAAAACGTCGAATTTGGGGTCCGAACACTAAAGTTAATCCGTTCATTTTCTCAAAATCCGATTCCGAAATGGATAGGGGTCTGGAACATGTGTTTAATATGGAGTCGCTAGGCGTGAAAAATAAAGAGGCAGGCTGCCTGGATAAAAGGAAAGTTAAAGAATTTAATGATTCTATCTAGTTGCGGGATGGAAAATATCACATTTCGCTTCCGTAGTTTGATGAAGTTTTAGCGGAGGTGCCCTCTAAGTTCAAAGTGGCATTAGGCACATTACACAAAGTAAAAACAAATCTAAGTTCAAATGGCCTACTGAAGGCATAAAATGAAATTTCGGAAACACAGTTTCAGCGGGAAATAATCGAAAAGATTTCTGTAAACCCCAAAGATTACGGGAAGTCAGTCTGGGTCCCCCCTAGTCCGAGCATAAAGACCGCCGAACAAACGACGAGACAAAGATTCGCCTGGATTTTAATCAGCCTTAAAATGAATTTTCCTTAATCGGTGGCGCACACCCTAGCATAGATCTTTTAACGTCCTTTTTTTTTCTCTTCTCTGTCGTTTCCATTCGAACAAAATTGTATTGCTTGCAAACATTATGGCGGCGTTCCTTCAAATAAGATTAAAATCAGAATCTGCTAAAAACAAAGTGCTGAGTGTGGGTGGGTGGGGGGTAAAAGATGGTAAACTTGTCGCGTATTGATATTGCACCATTGTTTTCGAATTAGCTAGTTTTCCTTTCATCTTAAACTATATTCTCAAACATCATCGTTTTCATTAGTGCGAACGAATCTCCAAGGAGGGTTCGTGCTCAGATCCTGGAGTTCAAACAATACATCATTAAGATGATTTTTCAAGGTCGAAAAAATTATGCAATTGCACGTGATACAAGAGTCAAACGGGTATTGTGTACTAGTTCGAGAAATATATATTCTTCCAGAATTCGATTCCGTGGTCCTGTAACAAATTTATAAAGTATTCGATCGTCTGGGCCTCTTTTCAACTGTGACAGTTCGAGGCAAGCTGCTTCTCCAAAAACTTGTGCGCCCAAAAGGTTCATTGAGACGTGAAAGTAAACGTCTCTGATCTCAAGTCGTGGGAATCTCTTCTTCGCTGCGATTTGGTAAAAATGGGTGAAGTGAAAATTCCGTGTTACGCTCTCGAAGACAATAACAAAGGTAAACTCAAAGTCTTCTATGATGCGAGCAAAGCTTGCTATGGCTTCTTGTATCCTGCGTTCCTGAATAAATAATTCTTTCTAAATCAAAAGTGGTCCCTTCCCTCAGAAATGATGCACAGAAAAAGCCCCAGAGAGAATTACGCTTAAGAAATTACGCTAATTCTATTTTTCTCGTACGAGTACCCTCAACGCCCTTTCGATTCCTGCATGTGTGCAACTGCTTTGTTTTCTCTTTCTGTCAAATCCATTGAAATCTTTGTTGCCGCACAGATCGTATTATCTTGGATTCTTAATGACGTAACGAAACTAAAACAAAAGTCATTATTTGTCCAAAAAACGCCTCCAAGATATTAATACTATTTAGAAGAATTTCCTACTAAGTCTAAAATAAACATTTCATACAATTGCGTAAGTACCCCCAGATAAATAATCCTGTTAATTTGTGTACACATTGGATTTTTTGTCGCGGGCGACTTTATATCACTATGACGGTCGGTCGCTCCCCGTTTTGCTTTTGCTATTTTGGGGGGTAATAACATTGTAACTATTTTGCTGATTCTAAAGAAATTTGAAACCCTTATGTTGTTTTACCTTCTCTTTCGAATGATATAATTGCCAAGGTCTTCCCAAGGTTAGCCCTGGAATTATTTTGTTTTGACAATGACATCATAACTATTCAGCCGATTCCAACGAAATTTGAAACCCTTATGTTGTTTTGCATTATCTTTCGAATGATATAATTACCAAGGTCCACCCAAGGTGAGTCCCGGAATTATTCAAAGTTTTGTAGCTTGTAAGGTCATAAATCAGAACAAGTGAGAGCACGCGACGTTTGGTCAGCAGACCTTGCTCTTAAGAATTTCAGTCAAAACTCAAGCTTTGGCCTTATGGTCTTTGACAAACAGTTTTGGCTTCGTGCCGAAGTAAACTATATCACAGAGTCGGATAAAAACTTAATTTTTACTCATTTGCCCGTTCAAAATGATTTCGAACCCCTTTTGGATATTAGACAATACTTGTTCTTAAATTCATTTTCAAATTTAGGAAGGAGCCCAAAGTATATTTGCAATTTGCTACCCAGCTTTATTGGCTTTCTATAATGCAACTTCAATCATTTCCTACGGAAAACTGTTTCCTTCAAAACGCGTCTGTGCGAAAGCTAGTCTCCATTCCTTCCCTCGTTTAGACCTTGATTTTTTCTTTGACCAAAAGGGACTTATCAGAAGCAATTAGATGATTTATAAATCAAGTTTCTATGATTATAGCTTCATTAATCCCATTTTTGGGGTAAATTATCATTAAATAACACTCTTCTTAATAATTAATTGTCGTTTAAAATGCAAACATCTTGAGATCGATTCAACTCTAACGATGCTTAGAAGTTTTATCTTTAGGGTCAGTTCGCCCACTCAAACGATCAAACGAACCTTAAACGATTATATGCAAACAATTTAACTTTTTCTTACCTCAAACTGACAAATTTCACCAAAGCTCAATAGTGTTAGAATAAAGAGGGAAGATTGGCAAATCGCCCAATGCAACATAAAGTTATGTACCCTTTAGAGGTCCCCGTTACCCATTCGGGATCTAAAGGTTAGAATTCCGAGTGTGCCATCCAAAAATGGTAAACCATTTCGGCTGTTTAAAATGAGAGGTTCGAACCCAGAAATTGTGAACGCGTCAACGAAATTAAGCCTGAACCTAAACGACATCTCAGGAGAGAGAGGTGGTCTTAAAAACAGGACAGCAAATGCAAGAGGCGTCTGACTAATTAAGTGGAGGTTTAAGATGTAGATATATAAAAAAAGACAAAAAAAGCTAGGCATTTCAGGAAGTTGAGACCTTTCAGGTATCTATGCTTACCTCCCAATCCCCGGAGGATATTAAAACTACCACGTCTTTTAGAATGCTCTACGAAGGTCTAGAGGTTCTCGTGGGATCGCTTTTATGATTTGACTAAATCTCTTTTTGAAAGAGAGATGTAGTCGTTTATAGTCGTGTTTACGGGTTTGAAACAATTAGCGGCGAGAGATGAACGATCTATACAATCATTAAAGACATTCGATGGCTAACTTCTCTCAAACTATAACGAATTCACACTTTACCTATCCCGCGAATCTTAAACTTCAAACTCAAACGAACCTCATGTAGCTTTATAAAAACTGATTCATTTCCTACAAACAAACACTATTCGCTTTCTTACCGTTATGTTCATAAGTGTTAAAAGAAGGTAAGTTACATCGCTGACCAGCCAAGAGAAATTGGGCCGGGAATTAACTTTTAATTTGGTAAGTAGAAATTTATCATTTCTTACGTTGAGCGTCTAAACAAACTAACAGACTTTGTTAACCTCGAATACCCAGTTTATCTTCTTTCCAAATTACTGTTACTAACGAGGTAACGCTTCGAGTTTAAAATCGCTTGAGGTATTCTCCTGAAGAAAGAAAACACAACCTTTTTTTATCAACGAACTCTGCATAGACTTTGATCACAAAATCTTATTACGTGGGTTACGCTCCTTCACTTGAGCTACAGGACTAGCAACGTAGAACAGGGAGAGGATGGTGGAGAAATCAATGTTTCTCCTATCATACCAAGGTATATTTTTCTCTCTTTTTTTGGCGGAGGTTTCTGAATACATGTAAAATTATGACTATTTCGCTTTTCCAATCTGCATTCTGACAGGCTTGCTGTACATTACACTCAGTGTTATAGGGATAGATTTTATCTCTCACTCCTACATTTGATAGTTTTCATTGTCTTATGGGGACTTTACAATTTTACATCATTGACGCGGATTTTCCACTTGTTTTCATAACCTCTGATGTTTTTGATCTAAGCAGTAGTCATTCTAGTTTGTATCCTTGCATCCTTCCACTGGTACTATTATCTGACTGATGTCGCCGAAGATTGGACATTAAGACAACAAGGGTTCAATGAGGCTGGGATGTCCGCCGTATATATTGAGTATACTGTCAGCATTAATCAAGTCTTCTAGATACTTTAATGCTTCATATATTTCCTTGAGGCTTGTATCCTTGAGCTGTTATGGACTATATTCGTGTAGCATTTGCCTGTACCTTTGTTAATCTGCTCTGAAATAGTTTTTTTTTTTTTAGGTTTCTATTCATGATAAGGTGAATTCCTATCTGGTCACCGTGGTGAATGTCTCTGGTTTTATAATAATTGAATGTGAAGTTGAAGTTGGATAGAGAAATGTCCAGCTTCGTGGATGAAATTGCCGTGATGAATGTAGGGAAATTTGTGCCCAGACGTTGGTTGATGTTCCTCTCCATTAACATGTCCATGTTTCTCCCTAGCCTGTTTGTGGTTCTGTATCCTGACTCCTGACATCTTGCGTTAAGATCGCCAAGAAAGATACCGGGAGTCCTCTGATTAAAAATGAAAACAAACACCCCTGTCCTTGGTGGCAATTATCAATGCCCCGAGTCTCGTTTCCACCCATACCACAAAGTGCGATTCCTTCAAGTTTCCTAACTAGCGGTTCTTCATATCTCTGAGGAGGATAGCAGCTCCGTCAAATCATTCTTTGGTATAGTTCGTTACTATAACCTCATAATTCTATATTTTAATCTTGATTTCTGACTTCGTGTGGGAACCTACCCAGTATTCAATCTCGTGACAGAATACGCTCCACCTGATGCTACTAAGGGCGGGGGCGGGGGGGTGGGTTGCTTCCAGTCCTATTTTCCGAGTCCTTTTATCCCTGTTTTCGAGAGAGATACAGGGCGTGATCTTGAGCGCACAGAGTAATGAAACCGTTTCTTACGTCTACTATTCTCGAATGCGACCTGGAGCTCTGAGAAGAGGAGTTCACAGATTCTTTGCCTTGGGGATACGGGGTGGTGCGGTAGAGTCCTCAGCAGGACTTGCTTTGGGCTATCCATCCCTCCTGTAGCAGGGGTAGGTGGCGATCGATGATGGGGTTTATGTGCTTCCTTTCCTTTTTGTTATTCTTCCGAGTTTGTCGCCGAATCAACTGGCAATTGAAAATTGATAGTGAAGTGGGTGAGAAGAGATGTGTGTATAGAGAATGTAGGAGATGGGGAAAAACTATCCCATATTTGAAATAGGGAGAAAATAAAGTAAGAAAGATGCATATGGAGATACCTATGCAAGGAGTGTGGAGATCAGACTAATCTCTTTAATTATATTATTTGGTGGGTGTTTTGTTTGAGAGGTTGTTGCTTTTAATCATGATTCTACGCTGGATGGTTCCTCCATGGGTCTTAAATAATATGCGTTACGTCGTCCGCGAATTGCAAATTTAGGATGAGGGCAGCTGCCCTGGGACAGGTTTGCTCTGAGCTCGAAAAGCTGTCCTTTGGGGCTTTGATTGTAATAAACGCTTTGCGCTCGAGTACATAATAGCAGAGGAGCCTTTCTAGGTTGTTGTTAAGGCCCAGTTGCAGGATTTTTTACTGGATTACGCGTTATCATACCTTGTTGAATGCCTTGGATACACCTCGACTGACTATATAAAGCTTGCTCTTTCTTTTTTGCCCATGGTTATTTTTTTCTGGACGGCTGCATCCGTAAATGTGATTTTCAGCAGATTATTGAACCAACTCAGTTTGATTACTTCCATCACCTTGGCCCAAGCCGGGCTCGCCTCCACTTCTCTTTTATTTCCTCGGTTGTCTTATCACCTATCAGCGAATCTATTTGTCCGCAAATCACTGCTCTAGGTGGGTCATGATCGCAGGTGGGATCACTGGCTCTAGGTCGATCTGTCTCAAGATTTTCTTCGCCTCATTACCCTTTAACCTTTACCTGTCCTTATCCTGGTAACACATTGCCACATACCCGGTGTCGGAGTCTAGCATTCTTATCAAGGCAACATTCAGTTTTCCGTTTACCACCTCCGTCCCCTTTTCCTACAGGGTTTCGTCCCATCCCCTGCTATGCATCCTGCTCACCTCACTTGTACATCTTTTAAAGTGTGCAGGGTGTAAGAGACATGACAGAAATCCGAACCTTCAATACAACGTATTTGTGTACTTCTTCTGTTTCCTGGTGGCTGATGACAATTGCTTATTACTTATCCTGGGCACTGGATCATCAAACGAGTGAAATCGCACTCGCTAGAGAGAGCTCAAGGACTGCTCTTTGCATTTCAGGCTTACTTACGGGATACTTTGTGAGTTTTACAAACATTTACGCACACACACACACACATATATATATATATATATATATATATATATATATATATATATATATATATATATATATATATATATATTTATCATTTAATCGACGTTTCCCTTTCAATACCTCTAGAATTTCTTCCACCACACGACAAATTACAAAATCCTTCTTCAATCCCGTTCTCACGTACGCAACACTCCAGCTTGCGCCTGTACACATACGCACCGCACACATATATACATACTCCAGAGTTCCTCAAACAATCTTCTTTTGTGTTTCCGCTTCACTGCCTCACACTTTTAATTATCCCATGAGTGAGCCTTTGACCCCCCCTCTCCCCCTCAAGTTCCACCCTTTTCTCCTTGAGATAAGTTATCACTCAAGAGGTCTTTTATCAGTGCCAAGATTCCTTTTGATAATATTTGCAAAGCTGGGCTCAATGTGGAGTGGGGGTCAGGGGTCAGGGGGCAGGGGGAAGGAAAAGTTAGTTGTAGCCGAGCTTAAACTAGTTTAACTTATCCAACTAGTTTCACCTAACCGAACCTAATTTAGCCTAACTTTACCCAACCGAATTTCGCCTAACTTTGCCTAACCCAATTTAATCTAACCTTACCTATCTAATTTATCTCTCGATGAACATATTAATTATTTTAAATCTTGTATCTAACCTAACTTAACTTACCCTTTATCTAATGGTGAAGGCAAATCATTGGTGTTCTAGAGCGATCATCAATTAAAAAAAAATCTAAACAAGTCAGAATAAAACCCTAGGATAATTCAGTATCAGTTGAATCAAATATATTTCCTTTTTTTTTATCACTCGACTCTTCAGAACCATTGTATGTTTAGGTTGATATTAAATTATTGGGTGATTAGACACTCTTGGATTGATGGGTCATCAGTATTTAAATTTGCGACCATAGGTTGAGAATGCTATGTTTTTTCATATAAGTGAATGAATAGAAATAACCAAACATTAAATTTTGTATTAGTTTTCTTGTATCATAATTTGAAGGTGAAATATACAAGAATTTAGAGCCCAAATCCATTTTATTGATAAATACAGTCAATGTTTAAAATAATGTCTCTTGTTCTTCACGACTGCTTCAATTCCTTTTGGTATACTGGAGACCAAAATTATGATGATATCTTGCCTGAAATTGCTCAATTTATGTTCAATAATCACCCGTAGCTACTCACAATTCGATGTCTTCTGTTTATCAACCGCCAGTTTGATTACCACCCACAAATTCTTTATTGGCTTCAAATCTGGCAAATTCTCGGGCCAAACTCCCCAAAGTTCGATGTTATTTCCAACTAAAACCTTACTTATTGTTTTTGCTTTGTGACAAGGTGCGCCATCATGCGGGAAAAATACTGTTATCATCCTCAAAATGGTCCTTAACTGTTGGGAAAGGGGGCGATGAAGCCCGTTTTGGTACCATTTTGAGTTCCTGGCGTTGTTCTTGGGCAAAATTGTTAGTACTCCAATTCTCTTAGAGTGTCCAGATACTTCACGATGGGCCACACAACTTGTGAAAGCGCTCCCATTTTCTCCTCCTAACGAGGGATCTTCCAGAAGCACCCAAAGACTGAAGGGAGCTTCATCAGAGAATATCACTTTGCTCCACTCTTCAACAGTCCACTTTATATTTCCTAGAAAAAGTGGAACCTATCTGAGGGGTTATTCTTCGTGAGATGAGGCTTCATAGTAGCTCAGCTCTTCTTGGCTTGAGACCTTTGCCGAAAGGTATCCGCCTCACTTTGCGCGTTGAAGCATTCACACCTGCCTCTTTCCAATCGTGAGCAAGTTTGGCATTGGAGGCAACCTGATCCTTGACATGAGTGAGACCTTACTAGGAGGCGATCTTGTGGTTTATTTGAAGCTCTCGTGTTCCAGAAGACTCCTTCAGAGGAGTGAAAACAGTATTTTTAAAGACATTAATGATCCTACAGATGGTGTTCTTCGATGCAATATCTTTATCAACTATCTCCTTGCATTTCAGGCGACTTTGGAGCTGAGTAACAATGGTTGAAGGTTTTTCTTTTGAAAGAACCATTTCTGGAATTGAAAAAATGAAACATTCATTTTTACTCACAAAGTATTACGAAATAGATTATAATTACACAACATCATTCCTTTAACCCATATTTGTCATCATATTACCCTTTTGATCGAGTAGCAAAGCTCCATGGAGTGAAACTCACCTCCTACAGGAACAAGACCAGAGCGCGATTTTGGATAGAGCGAAGGAATGGAGGTTTTTCTTATCATTTTGTAAATGCTGACTTCTTAATAAACCTTCAATAATTTAAATATCTATTAGAATAATTACTCATATCACGTAAATTTTACGAATGAAAAAAATATATATATATTTCTCAAAACCTTTGGTCATGACTGTAGAAGCAAGTATAATAGGACCTGAGGAGAGAGGCTCTCATCAACGACCTTTTGTAATTCTCATTCTCTAAAGTTGACTCTCTTATCTTGCTCTTTTATTATAGGAAAACTCATTGTTTTTACCATGAGAAACTGAAGTAAATCAAAGGTGAAACAATAAGTTTTTACCAATTGAAAGAAAAAATATCTAAAGAAAATATAAGTAGAAAGGGAAGACAACTTAACCTAACCTAAACCTTTTCGAAATAATGAATTTGAGTGTGATGCAAAATGGAGCTTAGGACAGATACACTGAAGGGACGTAGGCCACGAATTGAAATAAACAGCCGAAAAATAAATGTTGTTGAAATGTTCCATGACCGGAATCAACAGAATTCATGTTTTACAGTTGGGGTAAGATGAAAAACAAGGATGGTGTTTATATTTTTAAGCAAAATTTAAGGCGAAAACTAACGACGGCATCTTCCGCAGAAAATTTGTAAAGCGAGATACTCGTATGGAAAAAGGATTGAAGATGGAGGAAATGAAAACGAGTGGAAAATATATAACCGCAAGTTCTCCTACAGGCATTAAATAATACCCTAGCACCGACCTCCACTGGAATAATGCAGTTGGAGAAAAACCTACGTTGTTGCCTACAAACTTTCAAACTCAGGGCTGATGATATTATTTAGGTATAAGATAAACCTAACCTAACCAATCAGAATGCCCAATATAGTTAAAGAACCACATCGTTCCAATTATGTCAAACAGGAAGCTTTCACTAATCGCGGGTTATATGATTCTTCCACCGTCTTGTACTATTCGTCTTTGATGCCGGCTGCTAAGTTGTTTCGTTGTTCGGAATTTAATGTGCCACAGCAAAGAACAGATCTGAGCAAAAAAAAAGACCTAGGTCAACGGAAAAGCTTTATTCTGGAGACTAGAGTGTAGTCCGATAGTCTTGTCACCCCCTACCGAAAAGTATAAGAACAATAGAGGAACAATATAATGATATCAAATGCATGTACTGTTTTTAGTGTATTCACTTGCATTGACACTGTCACACATCCATGCTTTTGCCAGAATGCACACGATCATGTTCCGTCTACTTGCAATCAGCCCCTCTTCCAACTGTAGGAGGTCGTGTTAGCCATCTGAAATAGAAAATTATAAAAAATATATTAACATGGGGTGACAAGACTTTCAGTGATCTGAAATATAAAATTAAAACAATATATACAAAGAGTAACAAGACTTACGGATTAGCCTGTAGTTTGAGAAGTGACTAGCTTGCCTCACTAGTCCCAAAACAATAACAAAAAGTGAAAAGTATAGAGAGTCAAGAAATGGAGGAAAACAGACCGTATTTATTTTTAAAAAAAAGGTGAATTTGGAAGTATATATGAGATCAGACCAATCTCTTAAATTTTGTTTGTTTTATGTATTATTTTGTAGTTTGCTCCTAGTTCGTTATTAGGTTTGTTTTATATACTCGTAGTTCGTGCGTCTGATATTTGATGTGTACATGAATTTTAGAGCGCTTTCAGTAATGCGTGACTGTGTTGATAAATTGTGTGTTGAGGTATTCTATCATTAAGTCAGGTTCGTGGAATATAAAAGTATTTGGTCAAAATCGCTCATTTGGTCGTAATTGGTGGTAATAAGGCTCAAGTTTGGGTTGGTTGTCGCATCAGATAGTTGAGGAGGGGGGATGGAGGCACAGGGGCCGCCGCTTTCTATTTGGGCGTTTTCCGTCTTCTTCGGTGGATGTTTTCCTTATGTGAAAATTTCCTCTTTCCCTTGTCTAGTTCCCAGAGAGTGAGTGGTAGATGCTGTGGAAGAGGAAGTTAAATCTACCCTCCGGTGTCTTTGTTTCTTCATCGAGCTCGTTCGTTCTCCATTGTATCTGCCATTTTCTCCGCTCTTGTTCAAAGCGTTCTGTCAATTTGGTTTATCTAAGACAAGTGTGGAGCATCGATTTCTGCAGAGCTCGCACCTGTGTCTCTCCGTTATTATATACATAGAGCGCTTTATATTGCACCTTTTGCAATTTGACGATGCTGGTCTCGGACTACCTATGTGTACATAGGGTGGTCGTTGGGTTTAGTAGCATGGACTGAACTATAGCGTGGTAAAATTTTCTCTAGTTGTTGATGTTCAATCTTCTGAATTTGAAAATCGTTGTTCAGGCCACTGCTTTACCCACTTTATCATTTATTTGTTGGGAGTAGCTCTTTGATGTTAGTTTCATGCCTAAAATCATCCCTTCGTTGCTTTAGTTATTGAGGGTGGAAACACGAAGTGTAGACATAATGATTTAATTATTTTCAGAACGCAATGCTATGTTATATAATGCTTAGAGTAAAACGAAAGAAAAATATACACGCTACAAGATAATGTAACTAATAGTCACTCGGATTACGCCATTTGCGTCCATGACACGAGTAAGTCTAGGTATGACCTAAGCGCGAATGGCACGCAAGGTTTCAGCTGATATTTCCTCCCAACATTTTTTCCAGTTTGCATTTCAGAACTGATGAGATTTGGTATAGGCCTTCTTCTCAAGCATCGAACACACTCGGAAGTCCATAGGGGTTCGAATCTAGCGAACTGGGAGGCCAAAGATCCTTTATCCAGAACACCTTAAATATTTCCTGGCGTTATTCATGAACTTTTTTTTGCTGTGTGAGGTTGCCCTATCTTGTTGAAGGGTTACACCGGCATTTCCTACCGGGTTTTTCAAAAGTTCTGTTACAGTCAATTTTTGATCTTTCAAGAGGTTTACATGTGATACAAAAAGTTCTGTCGAACAAACTTTAAGTTTTGATTTTCCATTATGTGCCATTAAAACGGCTTTTCCATTGTGTGCAGTTGTGTCGAGATGGATGTGAAAAGAATCAACATCTCTGCTCTCCTGCGCCCGGGACACAGCAAGTGCGACATGGCCAAGCGGCTCAAAGCCAGTCTGATGACCGTCCACAGAGTCGCGTGTAGGCCAAGAACAAAGACCAACCCAGCTCAGGCAGACCTCAAGTTGCCAACCGTATGGCTGTGAGAAAGGCCTTTGGAAGTGTTCTGAAGCTCAAAATGAGTGGAAAGGCTTCTTCTTACAGAGCGTATGCGAGAACGTCTTGAGCGCTGCGGTCGCGTCATCAACTAGTTGAAGGGCCATGGCAATCGAATTCTCTTTTTGTTATTCGCGTGCACACGCTCTATAGAGTTACTATGTCGGCCCGTAGGTCGGTCGGTCGGTCGATGGTAAACATTTTACTTTTCAAGGAGTTTTTGAAAGGTTCGAAGGTCGTAAGTCAGAATAATTGAGAGTACGCGACTTAAGTCTATTGACCTTGTTTCTGATTAAAAAACCTTCACGATCGATCCGGTCATCAACAAGCAGAACGACCGCGGGGTAAGCTTTGGCCAGGAAGTCTTCGAGGTCCGCTACGTGTCCAAAATCAATCACCAACCTCCATAATTATGCTCGACGTCGTGGCCTCGAATGGCGAGAAGATGCCGCCGGTGCGGTTCACGTCCGGTTACAGGCTCACCACGGCTGATTACAGAGACATCTTGGCCACGAAAATCCTGCCCTGACGGCGCTCACGAAGAACATCTCGGTGGCACAGTGTCCAGGGCCGTCAAAGAATAGTGGGCAAGAACAGGACGGTGCTCTTGCCCACACGACCAAGACCATGAGAGAGTGGTTGGGGTCGAACATGAACTTATGGTAGAAGGAATTTTGGCTACCACAGTCGCACGACCCCAATCCCCTCGACTACACCGTGTCGGCGCATGTCAAGGGTGAGGCTTGCAAGGTCCGCTACATCAACGTCGACGAGTTGAAATCCTCCGTCAACCGCGAGTGGGCCAACATGAGGAAGGACTTCGTCCTCAACATGTGAGAGACCTTCAGGTCTCACCTGGAGCACGGGCTTGCCGCTCAGGGCGGCCACACTGATTAATATTACAATTTAAACATCTATTTGTTTGTTAAAACAATAAAAACGTGTCTAACTGCAGCAAAACTATGATTGTGTCCTTAGTAGTAGTATAGGTTTGCAGTTTATAGGTGGTCACCAGTTTTGGGGTGACGATGGGTTAACAATGTATGGGTGTCTGGCTAAGGCGGTTAAGGAGGCCTTACAGTCGATTATGGTCTGGCTCCAAAGGGTTCTTTCACGTAATCCACTTGTAGGCTGGGTTCGAATGGTAAACTGGTTATTGCTTGACAGAAGGAAGGACTCGGAAGAAAAGTGGTGGTTTTGTGGGCTTTAATCTCGGCTTAGGGGTTCCTCAGTTCGGGTAAACGAAATACTTGAGTTTCTGTGGTTCGTTTGTGCGCTCATGCATTTGGGCGGACTATCAGTGTTAATGTTTCGTGTTTCTTGTAAGTCTCCTCCTGCGTCAGATTGTTGGGACCATGGACGGATGGATTAAGGACAAGGAAAGGGCTCGTGACGCTACTATTTTTCAAATCTGAATGAGAATAATGAAGAATGAATAATAAAAGAGAATGTTTCAGCCTGTCTTTTTATACCAACTCCAATTAAGGGAGCGTGACTTCTCTTCTCTTAATCTTGACGTGGAGCGGAGCTTATAGTGTCAGAAGTATGTGTGTGTGTTCTCTACGAAGACTGCTGGTCGGAGTCAAAAGGTGTGCGCATGTTCAGTGTAGGCACGTGAGCACTAAAAGAGTATTTGCATTTGGGCAACCTGCCTGGGATTGCCAAGTCGACATCCATAGCATAATTGATTTCGTCGTTTCACAGGCTGATGTAAACTTTGGCTGGTCAGATCAGACTCCGTTCTATGTGTATCCAACTGTTTTCCACTGCCTCCGTTATCTGTGCCGAGACCTTCGGGTCATATCGGGTTCCTAATGTGTGTATGTTTCTACATTCGCGTGGGAACCACATCGATTTTGCTTGCCTCATTACAACATATTCTATTTTGCATTGATATATATTATTGTGATGTAACATTATTTATAAGTCTTTGATTTTTTCTACATTAGTTCATTGCTACAATATGGTATATTATTTCAGTGTTCGATTTATGTTCCCAATTTCAAGATTTCAATAGGGCCAACGGGATGCTCATTTGTGAGGTTCCTTGTTGGCTCTACTCCACCTTGCATTTGGGCGCTACAGTAGTAGTAGTATTTTTATTAGTAATGGTACTATTCTTATTAGTATTATCTTTATTAGTAGCAGTAGTAATATTATTACTACTACTATTATTAAGGCCGGAAAGGTTATTATCAGGCTGGTTGTGACGATACAATAGATTTCCTGGAAGGAAATCCTTCGATGGCTTTCTAAGATCCCCTTTATGTAGATGCCGCTTACCAAGGACAGATAGAGGAGCTTCAAAGTCCTATTCCCATCATACTGGCCTACCTTATTGACCATAAACGTTAGAAATATCCGTTAACGACCTCGCAGCCAATCCCATCTTGTTAAGTGCAGTTCCGTCCTTGATTATTCTTTTGTATTCCTCTCGCGGCATTTATCATTTATCATTCCTGCATGCATAGCGAAATTTGGGTTCTTCCTATCATACCACTAATACCATTTTAGGACCAAATGGACGACGAGATTAGTTATTGGGCACCATAAATGGTTTGCTTTATTCCAATAGAGAGATTCGAATAGAAGATTTTGCAAGGGTGAGTTGAATAGGCCTCTTTAAGAGATATGCATACAAAGGGCGACTTCGAATAAGCCTATTTATTTTTGTTTGGAATTATCTCCTGATGTTGTTTTAGTAACAATGATTTCAATGGTATCTTTCTTATGTGCGACTAGTAAGAGTTTTTAATCTATCCCGAGTATTTTATCAATGGTGCTTTTAAGAATATTATTCACGAGACGAAAACACTAGAAGCTAGAAGCTAATGCACTATCCCTCACACGACTAGTGTCTTCCACTCGGAAACAGCAAGTTACCAACCAGGTACAAGAGAACTAAACATTATCAACCAACTAAATCCTTTTGTTGTTTTTGCTTTGACTTATGGACAATACAAAAGAGAATTAATAAAACGCCACCCCTTTAAAAATGGGGAAAATTAAAAGCCCAAATCCAGCCAAAGCCTCTCATGTCACAATAGTTTAAAAAACAACTCATAACAACACAACTCAACGGATGGCAAAATCAGCAAGGGCCTATCAAAGGTCGTCCGATTCAACTAACACCCGCCTCACAAACAGCATCCACAAGATTGCGTCCAAAACCACTGCTTCAAAAGGCCCTATCCTCATTATGGCTTGTCAAAAACTAAATCATGCAGCTACAATACACATTATCAATAATATATTAAGAGACAATTTCTATTAAAAAAAATCTCCCCTTCTCCCTCCGAGGGAACGCGTTGCAGACATCGGATTACAAAACATATCGATTATGACTCAGAAAACAAGATGCAGTTTATGGGTTGCGGGTGACTCGGATGACCTTTGATAGGCCCTTGTGGCTTTTCTCATCCGTTGAATTATGTCATATTATGTCATGTTAGATGTTATGTCATATTGTGTTATGTTATGTCATGTCATGTTAACCACGATATCGCCCCCCCCCCCACCTCCCCCTCCCCATATAACCATCTAACTTGCACTTGCAAACACACCACCCAAATTAACCTGAGATGAAGGACCGAAATTTCTGCACACCCTAGTTCCCATTTTTACAGACATCCACAACATCACCGGGTTACCCAAGGAGCGGCAGCCCCGACCCCACTGGCTCAAGTTAGATTGAGACTACCTGTTCTTTATTCATTCTAGTCATTTGCCTTTGCCCCTTATGCCTCGCCGCTTTCTTTCTTTATCGGCGGATAATATTGCAGGCTAGTCGCTAACCAGCTTTCGTCCATTCCATTCATCGCTGGTCGGGGTTCCGAGAGCAGAAGGGGTTTGTTTTCCCCTTCCCTCTTGACTCCAGTTGATGTAGTGGTGTTTACCGTGTCTATATTCGCCCCATCCTTTTCTCCTATTGGACCCCTACTCCCTTCATCTCACCTTCGCTCTTGAAAGGGAATGTCAAGCGACATCTGGAGGCTCGTGCGCTCCTTCTTCCCAAACAACCGCAGTTTGCCCTCCCAATACTCTATCTTCCACACAGTTTCACTTCCTCCATCATTAAATACCCGTTTCTTTACAGATCTCATCTTAAAATACGTCTTTGTGAGACGTCTTCGTTGCTATTGGTGTGAATTAGTTTGCCCTCCCAATACTCTATCTTCCACACAGTTTCACTTCCTCCATCATTACATACCCGTTTCTTTACAGATCTCATCTTAAAATACGTCTTTGTGAGACGTCTTCGTTGCTATTGGTGTGAATTAGATTTGGTTAGGGTTTGGCTTTGTCTCGTAGTCAATTGGGATTTTTAAGCTAGAATTAGGCCATCTAGTTTTGTGGCCTACTGTGATTCTTGTAGTTTAAATGTTAGTAAGATGAGGTTAGGTTAATTTTATTAAGGCACTACACCGCTGTCCCTAAATCTACCGCAGCCTATACTAATTAATAGGCCAAATAAAACACCAAGAAATCACAATTAAGAGACGTATCTCAACACACCCAACCCAAAGTTCAGATTTGGCGTAGTCTTCATTCTGGCTTTCCCTCAGAATCACAGAGAAACATCTGAACTTGGTTCAAAACTTCTATCCAGAACAGTTAGAAGTAGACCTAAAGATCAAGTGCTAAATGATGCAAGGCGAGAAAGAAGCCATGGGTATCTGAGGACAAAAGAAAAACATCGTCCTCAGTTGGCTAAACATCACAAAATTGGACGCATGAACATTGAACAATGCCAACCTTACTGGTCAGATGAATATAATTATAATTTATGTAAGAAATACTATTGCATATGTAATTATATTAAATATATCTTGGAGAAAAATATTTAAAATTTTACTTTTTGCAACAATTTTGCAGATTGTCAGCACTTCTGAGGGTACCTTTGTGACACGAAGAGTTGGTTGACCATTTCACCCTGCTTGTTTGGTACCAACTGGGAAGTATGGAGGTGGTTCTATCATGGTATGAGGATGCATATCTTCACCAGGGCCAGGGGAGATGAACTCCACAACTTATGCCACAATATTTTCACAAGTTTTATAGCTACTTGTATCTATCCAGAAATTGCATTCCATAACACCGGGAAATGAAAATATATTTCAGCAGAACATTGCCCCATGCCATACGACGAACTACACCAATAATTAGTTTGAAGAAATGGGGATCACCTCTATGGAGTGGCCGCCACAGAATGGTTCTAGATTTAAAATCTAATAGAACACTTTTGGGGAGTGGTTGGAAAAGCAATAAGAAGTACCACTAAGTACGAATAAAAAGTTACTGTATGAAAAATTACAAGTTCGATGGGTAAAATAAGGTCAGGAATTTGGTGAAATCCATGTCACGAAGAATTATGGCTGTAATTAAAGCAAATGGAGGTCCAACTAAGTATTAAAATAACAATATATCGAGATGTAGTCATTGCCGAGTTGTCACAATGTCGTAGAATTGCTCATAATCTGGTCCAATAATTATTCTAGTCCTTGATCTGGACACACCGCTTTTGTTTAAGTCGATGGTATTGAGACCCTATGACTCAATCATTATATATATATATATATATATATATATATATATATATATATATATATATATATATATATAGGCTTTAATTCCTACTGAACGGGCGAAGGCTGGTTAGAGGCGGGTTGTGCCACGGCCAGGATTCTCAATATAAAAGTCCCACTTGTTACTGGGGGAAGGTTTGTGATTGTTAAATTCTAAGAGTACATAATACAGGTTGAATAAATTAGCCGAAGAGATTCTTAATTAAAGTCTTGCCAAAGGTGAGCCACAAATAAACACACGTACAAAAATAAACTTTACTTTACATCAAAATAATAATTAGTAGCAATAGTTAAACGGGCATTTAGGTAAATAAGGATTAAATATTAAACACGGCTTAGTCCGGGTTGACAGCAATTATAATTAATAATATCAGGGAATGACTCACTTGAATCTCTTTAAAAAAGGAGGGGAGGATAACACTGACGTTAAGCGTCTAGATTTATAATGACTCAATGGGAGTATCAATTACTGTTAATTAAATAGGTAATTTAAGAATAGAGGGACACTGGGTTTACAGATTACCATTATTTGTGATGGATTGGAGAGACAACTACTCAGTTCCAGACGGGGTGGTTCGGGTGGTGTTAACACGAGTTCTCGGGGAGAGGGGAGTAAGACGACGGGTTCGGGGCTGCTGACTGCAGTTCCGGTTAGTTCACTCCTAACTGGATGTGACACTAACAAATAGTTACTTCCAGTAGCTATTTGGATGTTCCTTTTTCTTTCTCAAGTTACGTTGAGCAACAGAGTGTATTCTTCTAGTCACAGACTCTGCGGGGCGGGATTTGCCTCAGGAACACTTTGAGACAGCGACCAAGTTAACTCAGCGGTGCGTTGGCAGTCGATACGTTACGGCAACGACTCTCGTTCAACGTGAGGGTTACGCGAGTAGGTTTGGAACACTTCTGCTGTGGGATGAACGGCGTTGTCATTTATACTGCGGACTGTGTGAAATCGAGAGAGAGATTCCATATACGACAATTCGCTTATCGCAGCGCCTTCTGGACAATCTCCATGGTATCATAAAGAAGGCAAATAGAATTTAGACTTATCTGTGAGATAGGCCTTCTTTCGTCAGACTTCCTGTCGCCTGTTGGGGAAGTTTGGCACGGATATCGACTTAGGTCAAGGGGAAGGCGGAGGAGGGCGGTAGAATGTCGGGGGAGGGTGGGGGGAGAGAGAAGAGACGAAGGTCAACTCAAATGATAAATTTCTTTCGTTCCCACGATTGTCTAGCGGCATGCGAGCATGTACGTTCCATACCCTCACACACAACTTCAGTGCACGCTTTATAGTCACTCCGGTGAATGCTACATATGATGTTATGATAGTGCAAGGTTTGAGCATTTGACGCTGCTTCCTCAACTCCTATGAAAACCAATCCTGAGTTTTCATCTTATTCGGCAAATAGTTGTCTGCAGCACTTCAGCTGCAGACTCATATTCCCTTTTTCGAAACGCTGGTTGAATCAGAAGTAAATTGCAACGCTATTTAATTATCAAAATTATACTCAACTTTAACAAATGAATTTAGACCGTGAATGGTAAGTGAGCGATCTATATCGAGACGGGAATTAATACTCCTGACCGTGTACATACGGAAGAATGCTTGATAAGGTGAATGAGTAGACTAGGTGAA
This sequence comes from Ceratothoa steindachneri, assembly GCA_963969495.1. Taxonomy (NCBI): domain Eukaryota; kingdom Metazoa; phylum Arthropoda; class Malacostraca; order Isopoda; family Cymothoidae; genus Ceratothoa; species Ceratothoa steindachneri. Next base: position 76,767,074 of record OZ018323.1, read on the forward strand.
TTAAGGTCCTTGCTTGGAGAATGGAGCAGATGATCGCGAAGGCTAAAAGAAGAACTGAGGGCACGGATCAAGACTAGGATTGTATGTCTACGCATCTATCCACCGAGGACATGCTGGTAAGGTGAACTGAGTGAACCTGGTTTCTTCTTCGATAATTATAACTTCTCTGATTTCCCGGGAAGATGAAGCTTGCAGTCTTCGTGGGGACAGTGAGGTCTTGTTCCTAATGAAGAGGTCAATTAGGACTTCTAGTTCTTTATCTTGGCTTACGAGTAATAGTTCGCCAACCTGTAACCTTCGTTGCCCCGGCGCAGAGGGGCCGCCAGGATTCCTTGGAGCACGTGTGTGTTGTGCTGTGAAGAGAGGAGAGGAAAGAAAGCAGTGTTTAGGTGAATCAACCGTTTGTATATAAAGGGTGTTCCATTAAGACGGATCGCAGTTAGCAGTAAATATACATTGCAGCAAAATATATATTGAGTTTTTTGCCTCTTTCAACACTACTTTGAATCATCAATATATTGATGATTGAAAATAGAGTTGAAAGAGGCAGAAAACTAAATATGGAACACTTAACTTCGCTGTTCCATAGCCCTCGGGATCTTTCAGAAAATTGCAAATCACTGTTTTACTGCGTACAATCTCGGCAGCGATTGCACGCTGCAACAGGACTTGCTTATGCAGTTCAACGATCCGACCACGTTCAAATAATGAAAGTTTACCCACTCTATGCATTATGACGTCAACACCGTGAGCTCGAAACAATAAATGACACAGAATCCGAGAATTTGCGCAAATTTAGACTTATGCGCTGTGGTCTTAAACTTTTGATCATCTCTTGAGCAGCTCATTTTAGTAAACTGTCTTTTTTCTTTAATTTGATTAAACTACCTTTGTTTGTCTCAGCTACAATTTAGCTTTTTTTGTATATCAAAGCTTCACTTAGAACCTTATAAAAGTATCGAAAGATTCGAAATGTTCATTTTTACAATTTTTCAACTGGTCCTATACTTATGATCAGGAATATATATATATATATATATATATATATATATATATATATATATATATATATATATATATATATATATATATATATATCTCATGAGCGCGAGAGAATGATGGAATAAATTCAACTTCACCGCAGGAAAGAGAAAACGGAATAATTTTTCTTCGGAAATATTTATTTCTTATTTCGAAAAAATCCGAGTGGTCTAAAGGGCGGTTTAATTGAGATCAAAGCGGTTGCTTGCTGCCTCAATGTGCACGGTTCGAATCCTACCCCAGCTCGTATTTTTTCGAAGTAAGAAATAAATATTTCCGAAGAAAAATTATTCTGTTTTCTCTTTCCTGCGGTGAAGATATATAGATGAACACGTTATTACAACGTTACAGGTGTTAATTTCGCCCATCTTTTGGTATTAGAAATACAAATTCATGACCATTTAAAGTTAAAAAAATTATGAACATTCAAATCATGGAATTGCTGGAAAATTTTGCCCATTAATATAAAGAGTAATTCAGAACTAACAGTTTATTGCCTTAAAATTCATGTAAAATATTAATAGTGAAATTTACTAATTAAATTTTGGAAGAAACAGTAAATGCACATCAAGAAAACACTAACCTTATCCAATCAGTTGTGAACGGAGGACCTGGGAAAGCGCGAGGAGAGTAAGAAGAATGAGAGAATTATAAGGTTGGTTTATATTTTATGAGGAATCTGAATCTAGAGAAAGGGGAAAGTATTTGATGTATTAAATGTTCTAAGGTAACATTGACTTTACATTGAATAGATTGTAACCGAATAAGCGAGACTCTTTCTAAAAAAAGAACTTACCCAACCATGTGGCTAATTCCCATATGGAAACAGAACCTGAGCGCACCGTACTGCCAATATATTTCCCGAAATTACATCTGAGGTAAGTTAACTCGTATATGATGGAGCACTTCGTATCTTACGGGATTCTGTCCTTACAATTGAAATATTATCCTATATTGTGTTTATTTATAAAATATCTTAAAATCGGTATGGAAAAGAATAATAATAATACATTTTTAATTTGTTATGTCAATTTTTTATTTTAAAAAGCACATTTCCTGAAAAACTACGTAACTCATATTTTTACAGACAGTTGGGAATTTCAATTTCGGTTGGTAAATGTCATTTAAAAATTTAGTATTTCTCTCCAGCAAAACAGGAAAACAGTTTCCACTGAAATATCCAATCAGAAGTTCAACTTCTTTATGGAATCCAGTCTAGGACAAACAAAGTTGTATGCAGGGAATATGTGTATTTATGGCACTGAGTTTATACGAAAAATCGCAAAAGCTGAAGTTGAAGCCCCGACCCGAAGGTTGGCTTGCGAAAAAATTTGGTTTCAGATCATAATGAATTGGAGATGTGACTACCAAAAAATGAGAGGGAGCCATTGAGTTCATTATCGCAGGTCAATTTAATATTGGGTATATATGGTTTGCGTATTGCAGGACTCTATCACATGATTCCTCGGAATTGAAAAGGAGGTAAAGTACGTGTCATCAACAAAACGAAGCTACAGTATAGGGCTAATGTTTCGCAGTTGTTGGTTGAGTAAATGTTCTCCAAACCAGATCATCAATATATCAGGAAAGACAGGGCCCAAAGGACGATTCATGCCCACTGCCCACCCCATCTATATTTGACAATAAATTTCGTGGTTAAACGCAAATTAATTGTCTTTAGCCCCTAACTTTAGTAGTTATAAATATATATATATATATATATATATATATATATATATATATATATATATATATATATATAGGGTGTAGATGATATTTGGTCGCAATTTTCAATTGCTAATTTTACGCATATTATTTAACCTTCGATATCGGTCCTTTTCTATTTAAAAACAATAACCATTTTTGCCTTTTATGGCAGAATAATTGAATATGGACAATTTTGAACCTCCGAACTTGTGAAAGAGGCATGGCTGCGACAACAGAGAGGAAAACCCATGGTCGACCATCTGACGCCATATTTCGTCGCTGAAATCTAGATCATCAACAATGATCCTAGAAAGTCACTGCATGTAATTCATTGCAAGGGAAAAGGCGAGGATGAAAAGCTCATCAGGCTGGTGGTGCATGAGGACATTCGCTACTTTTAATACAAAATCAGGAAAGGACAATTTCTGTTCAAGGCGATGCAGGAAACTTGACCAAAGCAGACCAAGAAATTAATCAACAAGTTGAAACACCCTTTGAAGCCAGACATGCTTTGTTTCTTTTCCAACGAGAAGAATTTCTGTCAAGACCAGAAGATCAACTTCCAGAACAACAGGTGGTTCGCTGTTGCGCGCAATGACGTGCCAAGAGTCATGCAGTGAAGGTAAAGTCTCACCACCCCACTTCTTCCCTAAAGACCTCAGGCTGAACACTAACGGCCATATCCGTGTTCTGAGCGAGGTGGTGAAGCTCTCGATCGACCGGGTAGCTGAAAAGGATGCCTTACGTGTGTCAGTAAGACTCTGCGCTCAGCCACATCAGCCGGAAGACCCAGACCTGGCTATTGGGGAATTTCTTCGATCACTCAGCACGTGAAATTTGACCTCCTAACTTGCCTGACTGCAAACTCTTTGACTTCTTCGTGTGGGTTGCGGTAGAACAAGAGACCAACAAACCTAGCTGCAACGCGAGGGACGAGCTAAGGGCCAGGTTTACCAAATCCGTAATGGGCATATAATGGGCGCTAGTGACGAAGAACTGTGGTCGGTTCAGAGGTCACCTGGAAACTTTCATCGATTAAGATTGACAGAACATGTCATGAAGACAATAACCTGTATGAAATTAGTGAGAATGATACACGAGTGATTTAGTCTTTTTATAAAACCAAACAAGGATCAAACTCATATTCAGAAAAAAGGGAGATAAACGGAATAAAATTTTATAAACTCTTTTACCCGTTAAAGAGAGTAAAAAAAAATGGGGGTGGTTCGAACATATGCCATTGATCTCTCTTCGCTTTTTAGACCACTGCGCTAACCAATATGCTACAATCCACATCCCCAGCAATGGTTAGAGCAGTGGCTTGAAAAGCGAATAGCGCTCAATCGCACAGGTTCAAACCACACCCATTTTTCACTCTCTTTAACGAGTAAAAGAGTTTATAATATTTTATTCCGTTTGTTATCTCCCTCATACTCCTATCTTCATATTAGTTTGGTCTTATAAAAAGACGAAATCGCTTATGTATCATTATATTCTTATTTCTTGTGGGTTATTGAGCATATATATTAGTTTCTCATAAAGGTGGTCCAAAGAAAACGAACGATTCTCGTACATCTGACCTCCCTCGCTAGGCACATTAGCTTTAAAATGAAGGAAACGAATTAAAAAAAAAGCTGAGATTCATGTTGTTGTTGTTTTTTATTTTTCCAAGTTTTCAAAGTCGTTGACTTTCAAACATCAAGGGAGATATACAAAATACACCCTACATACACATGGAAACGACGATGGCGGTGTGCCTTTAATTAGCTAATAGGTACTCGGTGTGAACAAGGTCTACTGACCAAAAGCTCGCGTGCTCTCACTTATTCTGATTTATAACCTTACGACCTTTAAATCTTTCAATAATTCCCGGACTAAACTTGGGAAGACTTTGGCAATTATATCATTCGAAAGAGAATGTAAAACAACATAAAGGTTTCAAATTTCGTTAAAATCGGCCGAATAGTTACAATGTTATTACAAAAACAAAAAGCAAAACTGGGACCGACCGACCGACATAGTGAGATGTAGAGTCACCCGCGACTAAAAAGGTTCGTTAAATGTTGGATTCAATTTTCTTAAAACGAAATCTATATAAAAAAAACGCATTGAATCTGAGGTGACAGAGCCGCAAGGTAAAATTAATAAAAAAAAAAAGTTTTCCAAAGCCTCAACGAGATATATATTGTGGAAGTAATTGGAAATTTTCTTGTTTCCTCATCATAAACGGACTAATTATTCGATAAGGTTAAAATTAATTTCAAATTAAAAGTTATTGGAAAGAAGAAGCGCGAAATTGAGAGGATGACCATCCCAGTAATCAACGGCCAAGACAACAATTTCTGAAGTAGCAACGGACAATAAAAATAAGACTGGACTGGAACGCCTCGCATCTACATATTCATTAATCGTTTGATATCTAAATCATTTTTATTATTTAATAATTAACTTAATTATTAGCTTAACTCTTGTTTTTGGGTCTTGGACCTATATTTACTTTATTATGTGGAAAACTCACTAAGTGTCGCGTGAGTAAGTAGTAAATGCAACAAAGCCCACAAGGAAAATAAAATGAAGATTCCAAGTACTTTCAAACTTTATTTCAAGTTCATTATCAAAGAATGACGAAAAGAACAGAAAACTGCAATATACAATCAAGGGGAAGAGAAGAGAGAACGCCCCAAATAAACAACTAAACCAATCGTAGAATGAAATAACGGCTTATAGGAAAAATAGGAGGAGCCGTTGTTTCATATTACGATTGCAAAGACATGAAATTAGAAAGCCATTTTATGTCATATCAGTGGACTATAGTAAAGCGTTTGACTCAATTAGAATAGAAAAACTAGTGGAGGCCTCACTAATTTACAAAATAGATACATAAATTGTACATCGACTAGCGAGTCTATATGTAAATGCTAAAACAAATGTTAAAATAAATGACACAAACATATAATTTAAAGTAAGCAACAGTAATAAAACAAGGATGCAGTGGATCAATCACCTTATTTAAGTTAATAACATATATGATAACAAAATAAATAGAGAAAAACAGAGTTTAACAATGATAAGTTTAAAGTGGTAATCTTTTTTGCAAACGATGGTATGATCCTATTCCCATGGCTTAAAGGACACAATTTCCTATGTAAAAACAATAACACAGGTGAGCAAAAGATTTGGCTTAGATATTAACAAGGGTAAAAGTAACATTATAATTCATATTTGATGAAAACTAAAGACTCGATACAATAGAAAACATAAAGGTAGCTAATAAAATAAAATACTTGGGAGTTACAATAGATGATAAAAGTATAATGAAAAGAAAGAACAATTTACTAAGAGAAATTCTAATTGACAACAAAGAAAAACGATATAATTGGGTTAGATTCATTATTAAATAGTTAAATGAAAGTAATCTAGCCTATAATATATTTCTAAGCATAGAAAATGAACAATTAAAAGCAAAATTAAAGAAATGAGATACAGAGCAGTAGATGTTTAAAATTAAGGGCCAAAATTAGTGTAAAAGTTTCTAAGGACTGTAAAAATATAATAAAAGAAGAAAACATTTATGATGATATTCTAGCTTCTAGACTCTTTAAAGCTAGAACAAACACCCTAAACCAAAAGGACAGAAACAGATTTACTGATCAAAATACAAGGAGTCAATTCTTTTGTCACGAGATGAAAGATATTTACCATTTCGTAATAACATTCCCAATTGAAATGAAAAAAAGAGACTGTATAAATACACTGAAAAATAACATAAATAATAATGATAAAACCTTCGGAAGGTTTTTATTTGATAGCAATGTCAACAGATTAAATGAAAACAATAAGGAAATCTAGACAGTACACACCCAGGAAAGAAGAGAAAAAAAATATATAGTTGAGAGTAGAGCAAAGTAATGATGCAAATCAAGTATAGTATTGTCTAAAAGAAAATATTTTATCTTTTTGGCAGAGATAAAGAACAATACATCTCCATATTAAATTACACTGGACAACGATGAAAAAAACCTGGAAATGAGAATAACCTTTTCTAGGGATATTTTTTTGCGTAAATCACGAATATAACGTCCGTCTCTTTCTGCGACCCTCCAGTTTCTCGTAAATTACCATCTTACGTTAAATACACTTATGGTTCCGTCGGGATTGAATACGATCAAGATTGGGCCGAAACTCAAAACTCTAAAAGTTATAAACGGACTTTGATATAATAATTTTAATGAGGTGTTGCTAAAGTATTTGTCAACCTAACCTATAAAATTTATAAAAGTATACTCAGTATTTGGTTAATTAATTATACGGGTCCAAATCCGTGGTACCTCTTAGGTAACGCTCGATAATTTTGTAACTTGCTTATAAATGCTTCCTATTTTTATTTTTTTTAATTAATATTTGTTGCTGTTACTATTTCTATTATTTTTCACGTACTAGTGTTTTTTCTTTACAGAAGAGAGAGGTAAAATGCCTACAGAATGCAAAAACTTCCCAGACAGTTTCTGTTATATATGTGGATCAGTTACATTAAGACAATAAAAGAGACAGTTGATTCATCATGTGAAGAAACTGTACTTTGGAGGTAAAGTGGGTGACCATGACAAACGCTGGGCACCTCACATATGTTGTGTGAAGTGTACACGTTCCCTTTTTGCTTGGGTGGAAGGCAAAGGGCCTGGCCTCATGTTTGGCGTACCAATGGTATAGACTAAGAGGGAGCCAAAGGATAATTGAACGGATTGCTACTTCTGCTTAAGAGTATTAAAGGTGGGTATTCGATGTGTTTTCCTTCCTTGTCTTTAATATACGAGGGGCGGTCAATAAGTTTTGCGAATCGGTAGGGCAAAACAGAAGAAGGGGGATGGCTGTTTGTGGGGGTGTTAGGACAAGTTATGACAAGTCAGGACCGGCAGCCGCACGCTCCTGCCTCGTCTATTTAAGAGGCAGTAGCTGATCGTAAATCGTCAGTCACAAATTTTTCAACGATAGAGAAGGTTGAGCACCGCGCAGTGATCAAACTTTTTACCAAGGAAGGAAAGAATGCAAAAGAGATCCATGAACGCATGGTTGCAGTGTACACCGACACCGCCCCTTCCTATGCAACCATTTCTCGCTGGAATAGGGAGTTCTGTCATGGTCGTGAGTCCCTTGAAGATGACCCTCGTCCGGGACGCCCGTCAGAAATGACCAACGAGGACAATGGGGCCCGTGTGGAGTGGATGAACCTCGAAAATCGACGGGTGAAGGTCGAAGAAATCGAGAGGGAACTTGGAATATCACATGGAAGTGTTATCAACATCATCCACGACAATTTGGCCATGTCCAAGGTCTCTGCCCATTGTGTCCCTAGAAACCTCATGATCGACTTTAACGTCGTCAAAGTTCGGATGAGCTGCTGCTCCTGTACAACCAAGACCCGGCGGGATTCTAGTAACGCATAGTGACAGGTGATGAAACGTGGGTCCATCACTGGGATCCCGAGACCAAGCTCAAAGGCATGGCTTGGAAGCACAGGGGCTCTCCGACCCCCATCAAGTTCCGGACCCAACCCTCAGCAGGAAAAACCATGGCCACCATCTTCTGGGATTCTGACAGAGTGTTGATGGTGGACTATGCCCCTCGTGGAAGGACCATCACAGGCTAATATTACGCCGAGGAACTGGCTGAGTTGAAGAAGTGCATCCGTCAGAAGCGGCGCGGCAAGTTGACACGCGGTGTCCTGCTCCTCCACAAAAATGCCCCTGTCCACAAGGCCAGAGTTGTACAAGCTGCCCTGCGCGAGTGCGGATTCGAGGAGCTCAACCATCCCCCCTACAGTCCAGATCTTGCCCTAGCGAATACTTTTTATTCCGCCAGCTCAAGGCTATACTGCGTGGACGCCGGTTTGGGGACGATGAAGATGTTCAGCTCGCTGTCCAGGAGTGGATTGAACAGCAGTCGGGAGATTTCTGGTTGTCTGGAATTCGAAGCCTTAGGGACAAGTGGTGCAAGTGCATTCAAGTCGAGGGTAGTTATATTGAAAAATAATAAAACATTTTTCCTCATATCTCGTTTCCTTATATCCGAATTGCAAAACTTATTGACCGCCCCTCGTATTTTCAAGATATGTATCAATTAAAAAGATCAAAATATATATTATTTTGTACTTCCACTATTTCTGCAAGTGATCACAGCCAGTAATATGCATTTTTAGTCTGATTTTATTTTACTTCACTGCAAGTCGCAACAGAAAAGGCAAGAAATCTATCATATCTCCAGATATTTAGTCGGCTATTCGCCCATTTCGGCATTTAAGTGCTATTCTTGTACCCCAGCCGCCCTCTGAACTACCAAGCGATGACACGAGCAACTCAGACGATTCAGAATCGTGCCATATGTGGCACAGTTTGAATCTGACAGAAACCACACCTCATCACCCAACTGGAATTCAATGATTTAGTTCGTGAGCTAACAATTACTAAGCAAAAGAGTGAACTCCTGGTCTCACATCTACAACAATGGAACCTGTTGGATGAACATGCTCAAATTACAGTATTTAGGAAGCGTTCTGCAGATCTACGGCAATTCTTCATTTTTTAAAACAACTTGAATTGTTGTAATGATATTATAGGCCTATGCAATGCCCTTGAGCTGACCTATGAACCAAATGAGTGGAGGTTATTTATAGATGCATCCCTTTACAGCATAAAAACGGTTCTGTTTCACATTGGGAACACCATTCCTTCAGTTCCAGTTGTTCATTTTAAGAGATACATAAGAGAACCTTTCTCTTATTCTAGATCACATAAGTTACAAGGAGCTCGAGTGGCTAATTTGTGCAGACTTGAAAGTAGCAGCCCTATTCAATGAGCTACAAAGTGGATACACCAAGTTTATGTGCTTCCTTTGCAAGTGGGACAGTAGGGGCAGGTCAGAACATTATGTACACTCAAAATGGTCACCTCGGGGAAACTATGACGCCTGGATCCTATAATGCAATTCATGAGCCACTAGTTAAGAAGGAGAAAATCATTTTGCCACCACTGCATATCAAACTAGCCCTAATGAAGCAATTACCAAAGCACTGCAACATAACGAGCCATGTTTCTAGTACCTCAAGGCGATCTTCCCAAAAATAAGTGATGCCACGATTAAAGAAGGCATATTCGTAGGACCTCAGATTCGTCAACTTATAACTGATGAGAACTTCGAGGCGCCAATGGATGAAACTCACTGAGTTAGCAGCCTGGAATGCATTCATAGATGTATTCAAAGGACTTCTGGGAAAGCACCAAGGGGCCCAGCGAGAGCGTATAGTGGAGAGACTAATCAAGTGCTATTAAGATTTCGGATGCAATATGTCACTGAAGATACACTTTCTTTATTCTCATCTGTCCTACTTCCCAGAGAGTGCAAGAGATGTGAGTGATAAACATGGAGAGAGGTTCCATCAAAATATAGCGTCAATGCAAAACAGGTATAAGGGAAAATGGAGCCCTGCTATGTTGGCTGAAGCGTGACACACCTGAGACTTCTTACAAACGAAGAAGTAAATACACTAAAATGTAGGTTAATACATTATTAAATGCTAACAAACATGTTGATTCATTATATATTCCTGAATTAATTTATATATTAAATGGACACATTTAATCTGACTTTGGGAGCGAATACATTTATGGTATCGTGGAAATCGGTATCAATTGCATAATTATTAAATCGGCAATTTACAAGAAAATGTTACATGATAGGAAATATCTGTTATCAAATTCGAATTCAGCAGACTCAACTTCATAATACAATGCACATGAGATACAGTGTTTGTTTTTTTGTAAACGAATTTATTTTGTAGTGTTATTAAAACTACATAAGGGATATAAATGGTATTTTGATAAGTTAAACAGTCCTATCTGGAAGTACCGAAGCAAAGGCTTTACTGCCGAACATGACATGTGCCATATGGACACTTTTTTTGAGTTTTCGCACGCATGCGCCCTACCCAGGAAACGTGTGTATTATGTCTGAAATTGCAGCGCAGTTGTTTCCGATGACATATGAAGATGAACTGTTCAGACCTTGACTTTTATGATGGTTACTAAAAGCAATGATTTTGTTTGTTATTGAAATGTTAAGAATTTCGAAGTTTATATTAACCCAGTGATGAAAACAGTTTTACCAGCAGAAAATCAGGGGGTTAAAAGTAAAAAGCAGGAAGTTCTAAGTTTTGGGGATAAATAAAGTTTGGGTAATTTTTATATATTTTCTTTCAATAGTTCGAGCTCTCGTGTTGTATAATTCCAAGTTTTGGCGAAAGTTCGAAACAAAAACACGTCGATATAAACTGCATTAGCTCCTGGCGAGATTTTGTTGTTTGTACTGAAAACCAACCGCTCACAATAGTATGGGCACATTCCTTTCTATGGTACCGAAACACAGCGCGCAGATTAAAAAACAATGGTAATGACGGGAAAACGACGCTTAGTTGTTTCCCGTAAAATAAATAGAAAATCTCACCTGGAGCCAGACTAATAAAAAATAGTTTTAAAAAATCCATTACCTTGATAAAACCGAAGTTATTCAGGTGGGTAAAGACTGGCGATAGCGCTGCTATGCATGTGTATTTTTGAGAAAGTGTTGTAAGGGGACGTCTGGAAGTCAGCGACTCTCAATTGCCAAGTCCCATTAACAGCTCAGGGGTTCTTAACCTGGGTGGCGGGGGTAAATTCGAGGGGAGCGCGATCCCTTGGGGAAAAATCAGGAGTTTCTCTAATTGTATTTGTTATTCTCTTAACGAGACCATGAGCTCATATTGAGAAGTTTATGAATGTCATTTTTATGCAAGGGGGGCGTGGAGGGAAGAACGAATTCCTAGAGTGGTAATGGTAGTCAAAAGATTAGGAATCACTGCATTAACTCATCGAACCAAACAAAAGGTAACGCTGCCATCTGATAGTAATTAGGGAAAAATACCTATATCTTTAAGATTTATGAAATGCGACTTTAATATTTGATTTTTTTGTAAGAATTTTTTATTTGAAAAACTTCGAAAATCTTGCTCGCAGTTAACCTTAACAATTAATAAAAGTAATTGTTAAAATTAGCTACGGGTTATGCGGGGGGGAGAAATCGTAAGAAAATAATTTAACCATCGTTTTAATACGATTCGTCCTAATCATTGTGATTTTTCTTACTATTTAAAGCACATTAGATGTTTTTTTTTTTATTTGAAAAAACCTCGAGAATTCACTTTGAACTAATTTGAACAAAAAGCCGGGAATGTTCAATTTATCCAATGACGGATTTTGTCTTATTCCTACGATCTCGAAAACAACGGAATAGGGAAAAATCGGTCCACGGGGAAACTTGAAAATTCTCAGCGCGGTGCGTTCAGTCTTGAATTTCCTAGAAAAAAAAAATTTAACCCTTTAAGAAGGAAATGGATTTAGCCATTTTGTAAATGGGTGCAATCTCATATAAATTGAGTTCCTGGATATTTTACTTTATTTATTTTAGTATATGCTCTAAATTTAGTTTGTTTTATTTCTGTTAAAGAAAATTGAGCTACAAGGTAAACTATATTATATAAAGAAAGTTCATTATTATTTAGGAAGTAGTTACTAGATTTTGCAGGTGCGGATCCGGTTGGAGGGGGGATGAAGCCCCCACCCCAAATTTCAGACCGGTTTATGTTTATATTTCTTTTTAAAGCCATAGTTGTATTATGCTATTAAAAAAAAGCTATGTAATAATATAGAATATATAAAAAAAAATAAACCGTTGCGATCGAGTGTACCTTATATGATATTCGTACATGTCTAAAATCCAGGTAAATCTCAAAAATAATTATTAAATTCAGTATTATATCTTAGCTAACGCCCCAAAACTACAAGTCATATTTTTTTGATGTTTGTGCTCACTCCCGTGTGATATACTGTTATTTATTATCAATTCTGTTTAAGATAACCATTATTAATTATCACTGCCCTTTTCCCAGACTCCGAAAAGGGAGGAATTCAGGTTAGCTCCCCCAAATTTTATCCTGGATCCGCCACTGCACTCGTGTCATTTTTTTATCCACTAGTATATGTCATCCGCCTCTACATAATTGCCCCTGTCCAATGTCCTTGTGGCCCAGAATTGGAATGGATGGGGGTGGGGGGCACAATTCGCGAATAACCTTTGGCATGGTTATATTGACAAACAAATATATGGGGATAATAGTAGTAATGCTGATTAGGTGGGAAAGGAAGTTCCCTTGCGGGGCTGGGACCTAATCTGAAAATTCAAAGAGTAAGAAAGAGACTTGTGCACCTTCCCTAGCGCTCCTAGTAGTGTCCTCGTTTATCTAGTCGGCCTATGACCCTTCCACAATTTTCTCCCCGAAATTTAATTGTTTAAGCACGGCGTTCTGTTTTAACCAAACTTTTAACCGGAGATACCCTCGTTAGTTTCCTTAAAGAATTATACATCAAAACACTCGTAATTTTTGTTTTCCTCCTAAACGTTTTTGGCACGATTTTATAACAGAAAATCACCGATACAAAATTCAAGCCAAATAAAAACAAACCGAAAACTATTCAAAACGAACACAACTAATAAACGAATTATTAAATAGCGGATTCTAGTTCATACTGTTTAGTTGTTTATTTTTTTTACATACCATTAATGTCCCCATATGTAGTGCAGCACTAAGAACAATAATTCTCTTGGGAGAGGCGCACTCCCCCGACGCCGAAACGCGCTTCCTTCTTCTTGCTTTCTTGCCTTTGTTTTGTTTTTGTTTGATTTTGTTTGTTTTTTCTTTGTTTGGTGACAGGCGCCAGATGGGCGCGGAAAAAAACAACAAAAAGTGACACTGATTCGCTTTATTCACATATGCAGTGTATCATAAACATTTCGACGCAATCATCGAAAACATCGCCAGTTTCCTCTATGATTAGTCACATATATGAAAATGGGCGAAGTTTCGATGATATCCTAATATCAGTATTACAGTAATCTCGTGTGGAAATCGCATGCGATAACCGAAACTAATAATTGAAATAATAAACCTAGATGGAGAATAATGGAGTCGATCTAAAAGTCCATTTGAACTTCCTTTATTCGTGGGGTGACAAAAGTACCTATCATTGAGGGGATGCCATCTCTAAACATACAAAAGGGATGACACTCCTGAACAAATCTTGCCACTGGCTGACTAATAATATACACTCGACTATCGGGCAATTGTATAGCATTGTGTTAAATATAGGTAAATGTATTGCATGCATGATATAGAACACAATTGTGAATTGGCACGAAATAGGGAACGAGAATCTCTCATCTTGTCTTCATTGCCGATAGACAAAGGGATTTCGTTTTTCCCCATCAATCACATGTATTCTTTTCAGGGGGGAGGGCTATTAGCAAGGGTATTCTTCAAAAGGTGATACTAGGGAAACTATTCATCTCAAGAAGGGGGTTTTAATGGGGTGTCGATTTTAATACTTCTTCGTTACTTTGAAATTTCCCCACCCTTGAATATTATTAACCAATACATCAACCACCCGTATTAATCATATGTTAGCGCAAATAATAATAATTATTAAGGACCACTATGCAACCCTTAGGTGCTACGTGACACAAAACCTGTTACAAGCTCGGTTTCTCAAATGCTTCAACACAAAATGTGTCGCAAAATGATATCAACAAATCAAGAAATAATATTCCCTTAATTCGTTTATCCAATTATTCTTATATGATTCAAAACAATATTAATTGTAGTATTATTATTCTTCGTTATTTACACATTTTACATAGAATTGGTCAAATAAATTTAAAAAATGCGTCAGTATGTGCTTGCTAGCCTCGAACGGAAGGATTTTTCACTGCAGTTCTAGGGTTGAGTTTAATTCAGGTAGCGTTCTTCAAAGTTTGTGTCAACTATTATCTTTTATTCATAAATATAGCATTATAAAAAATAGGAATAAAGGTAAACCAGTTCGTTTCATTTTTCCTAAGTTTATTTATTGGATAATCAATTCATGCAATTGGTGAATTTCTAAAATGGGTCTGGAAGTTTTTGCTAGCCTCGAACGGAGGAATTTTCAACACAGTGCTTTTAGGGTTATTTCAACGTCACAAATGTTTGACAAGAAATTTCGTCTTTTTTTTCATGTTTGACGTGTGATGTTTGAATGCTGGGTTCTTTCGCTTAAACATCCATTTCGGTTCATCACATCAGCTGGACGAAGAGGTGTGTGTTAACAGATACCAATATCTAGTATCGCATGTCCCTAATGCTGTAAGCAAACTGTTAACTAATCACTTGCTATTGATGTGTAGTATGTGTTGCCTTGGTAAACTATTATTAAATACTAGACTAAATTCGAATTATTTTAGTTGATGCATTAAGTTTGAGAATGGTTGTTTACTAAGTGATATTAATGGTAGTTAGAGTCGAGTACTCGTTCTAACCCATTTGCGTGTAGGATTGCAATTAGTAGAAAGAAAATCAAAACGGCTCTTTTAACATCATCAACAGAAGAAAAGCGAAGTTTTGTTTCCAAACCTTAAAAAGGCACTTTTTTTTTCTTCTGTTGATGTTAAAAGAGTAGTTTTAATTCTCAGTATCCTTAGTTTTATAGAAATGGTTTAGATGGATGCTATCATCGCTTGTAAAATTATTTTGACCTCAATTTATCTTCTGAACTAATGATACAAAAGCCGATAACATAATTTGTTAAAAATAATGCATTGAAATACTGAAAATGATGGGTAATTACTGCTAATGCAGCCCTTATCACCCTCAAATGTTGCCAGAATAATGCGATACACCCTTCCACAAATAAGCTTGGGCAAAAAGGACAAACCCTTAAATGCTAATAGTACATTTTGTATGACCACCAGGAAAAAGGAACAAGGCAAATATTTTCCCTCACCAAATTTCATAAAAGAGAAATAAATGAGAAAGGAGAAAATTCCCTCTACAGTTATTCTCATCATCAAGTTATAGGCGCCAGTTCCCCAAATTGTGAGAAAATCATGTGCGGTCTTAATGACGCTGGAAATATGCAGCGATGGATGAGAAAATTTGTAGGTGGTGCCGGGATCGCTTTTCAGCGCTCCGAAATGACGTATATAAGCACTAATAAATTAATGAATTTATATTCAGAATTAAACTTCTTTATATGGAAATTATTTCACAAGAATTTGATATAGATTTATTGCCCCCCCAAAAAAATTCCTAACCAATTCAAATACTTGGTGGAGAAGAAATTGATGGCTACTTAAAGATTAAAAAATAATTGCTAACTGCTGAATAGAAACACTTCCTTTGATTAAATGCGCTCGCTACATTGAGTACATGTAGACATGTGGATTGAATTTGCTCAAAACGGATAAAAAAAAGTACAAGGCTAAATAATTGTCATGCCTGAATATTGGATCCAATAGAACTTTCCAGGCTTTTTGTATTATTGGTCTCTTAATTTTTATTAATTCAATCCCTTACTAAGTCTGTCTTTTATCCATCTTTTATTATCCCTATCGCCATCGTTTTCTACGTCCCACTAATGTGGATCACATTAGTGGGACGCAATAAAAGAAATAGGCATGGCCTATTAGTCGCAATGACCAGAAAGCTTGGTTAATCTGTGATAAGAAAATGAAAGTAGAACTGAAGTTAATTGTATCTTATTCTGAAAGAATCTTATCTTTTTCCAGCTTGTGGAGAAATGATCTGAATATTAATTTGTATTGTTCTTTTCGATAGCCCGTTTACCGTCTTCCCCATCCGTTTTCACATCGGACGAATACAAGGCATGGCTAAGCCGAGCGCCTTCGACCAGCGCCATCTATGAGCGGATCCGTCAATCTCATGAAAGCATTCGGGGAAAACGGCCAATAAGGTTAACGTATAGCGCTGAGAATCTCACCGATAAAACGAGAGATGTACGTTAATTTTATAATCGTGTTACTTTTATTTATAATTTTACGACTGCAGGAGTTACTTTTTCTTCCCTTCCCCCTTAGGAACTTCCTTATTACTCTCAACGGCTTCATCTAGCATCAGGTACTCTGGGAGGGCCCGGATCAGTTAGGCAATTAGCAAAGGTTGACCCAGCTGGAGTCACCAGTAAAAGAGTCAGAGCCGCGTTAGAAGAAGCGAGGGGTGTTCCTCATCCTTCGCCCACGAGGGGTCATCCAGCCTTGAGATTAATTGAAATCAATCCCGCTGGTAAGTGTACTTAATTCAGTGCCATGCCGGAGGGAGTGTCTGTGAGTTTATAGGTTCATTTTAATCAAATGCATGTCACATATAGCTTGTTCTTCCATTCAGTTACCGAATTGTCGAAGATTTTGATGAATCATTATTGACCAGCGTACATATATAACTACCCTCGAACCTATCAATTTAATATAAAACAAAAGTTTTAAATAGAACAAACAAAATAAGGGAAATTAAAGTTAAGAAACAACCTGTTTGCCAGAAATACCAAAACGGGGAAGAATATTAAGTTAAATCAATTGTTTATTGACAAAATAAGTGTCCATTGTAGTAAAAAACCTTTTATTCAAGTAAATAACTGTAGGAAATGACAACTTATGGACACTTTTTGACATCCCTATTTCTCGACAGAGTTCCTCAAGTACAAGGTCGGAGTCGGGAACATGGGTGCCATCGTTGAGGGAATCTCCGGCATCTTGTGGGTTCACCTCCTGGCAGGAAGGGGCCTCAAAGCTGCTTCCAGACCCGAGTTCCGGGACTTGTACTGTGTCCTCGAGTGTGATCGCGTTCACAAGGCCCGAACTGTGGTTCGAACCGGTGATCTAAACTTCGACTGGGATGAAACCTTCGACCTTGACCTTATAAACAACAAAGAACTCGACTTCCTAATTTACTCCTGGGACCCCCAATTCAGACACAAATTGTGTTACAAGGGCTCCGTACACCTGGTAAGTCTCCTCCAGGAGTCACCAATTCACCAACTCGCCCTCAAGATCGAGCCAAGAGGGACGCTATACCTCAAACTCCGGTACACTCCTCCACAACAAGCCTTCTTGAGGACTCCGGCGCTGCGCAAGAATGCGCTCTTCGGGGTGGACTTGGAGACTGTGTGCCAGAAGGAGTCTGGCGGCGGCAGTGGAGTGCCACTCATAATTGCTAGGTGCATAGCCGAGGTGGAGAGAAGAGGTCTGGACATCATAGGCCTCTACCGCCTCTGCGGGTCGGCCACCAAAAAGCGGCTCCTAAGGGACGCCTTCGAAAGGAACCCCAGACTGGTCGACCTCTCTTCCGATAATGTACCCGATATTAACGTTATTACAGGTCAGTCACATAATCTACTAATATAATAATGTTATTGAATAACTATAATATCAGTGGTTAGAAACAGTAACACAAACACTTTTAAAGTTCTTGTATGTTCCCGATGTCTAACAAGGACGCTAATACATGCCCTCCAGCAGAACATGTTCCAAAATCAGCTTCTCCACCTATTTCAGGCATGGATACAATCACATTTGATGGTTTTCTACGACGCTTAGCTGATACCTGCAATACTCCTACACTACAATTTTATTATGATACTAACATATCGCTCTATTGATAAGTTATTATTACCTTTTAATAGACGTTCTCTCTTCCAGGAATCCTCAAGGACTACGTGAGAGAACTCCCGGAGCCTTTGTTTACCAAATGTCTCTATCAGATGCTAGTGGATGCTCTAACAGTAATGCTACCCGAAGATCCAGAAGGAAATGCCAAATTAATTTTCTCAATTTTAGATTGTTTGCCTAAAGTCAATAAGGTATGTTGATGATACATAATGATCGCAAATTTGTTGATGATATATAAGTAACTAGGTTAGTTTTTGATAGAAAAAGTACCTTGAATATGTTGATAATACGCAAGTATTTCTAGTTTGTTGATGATGCTCGAGTACTTAAGCTTCTTGATTATAAATAAGGACCTTAGTCCTATCATGATATACAAATAGCTTAAATATGTTGCTAATACATAGGAACTAGGTTTGTTGATGATATTCAGGTACTTTGAATATGATGGCGATATATAAGTACCTTAGGGTAGTTGATGCTATATAAGTACAGTACCTTAATTATGATGATGTTTAAGCAACCTAAGTTTGTTGATTATATATAAGGACATAAATCTTAATTATGCTGATGATACATGAGTACATAGATTGCTTATTATATAAGTACCCTGAGTATCTTGACGATACATAAGTGCCTTACATTTGACGATATAAACGCCCTTTGAATATGTTATCGATACATAAATACCTCCAGTAAATTGATGATGCACAAGACCTAAGTTTTTGATGAGACATACAGACCTTAGTTTTGTTGATGATATACAAATACTTTAATAACGTAGTTGATACATAAGTACAGTAGACTTGTTGATGATATGCAATTACCTTTAATATATTGATGATACATAAGTACTTTGTGATTTTTGATGATATATAAGTATACCTTGATTATGCTGATGAGTCACTAGTACTTTAGGCATTTTATAATCTAAAAGTACCTTGAATATGTGAACGACACATAAACACCACCAGTTTGTTGATTAAGCACAAGTGCTTAATATATTTAATGATTCATAGATAAATTAGTCTTGTTGATGTTATACAATTACCTTGAATATGTTGACGATACATAAATAACTTAGGCTTGTTGATCATATGGAATTGATTATAATACTTAGTTATGATGCATAAATAACATAGGCTTGTTGATCATATAAAACACATCAAATATGTTGATGATACATTAGTACTTTAGGATTGTTGAAGTATTCAAGAGCCTTGAATTTGGTGATGATAGAAAACTACCCTAGTTTTCTAGTATATTAAAGTACCTTGAATATGTTAACGATACTTCAGTACCTCTAATTTATTGATGAATCACGAGTAGCTTAAGTATGTTGATAATATATAAAACCTTATGTTTTATGATGATATGCAAATAACTTGAATATGTTGATACATATGTTGGTGATATATAAAACCTTAAGTTTTTTGATGATATGCAAATAACTTGAATATGTTGATACAAAAGTACCTTTGTCCTGTTGATGATATACAAGTACCTTGAATATTGAAGACACTACATGGGTACCTCCAATTTGTTGATGGTACATAAATTCCTAAGATTTGTTAACGATATATTACTACCTTAAATTTGTTGATAAAAGACGAGTGCTTTAATTTTTCATGATACGAGTATGTATATAATTACCATGAATTTTTAATTATACTTAAGTACCTTAGGCTTATTTATTAAATACGTCCTTCAAGTTTATTGTTGATAAATAAGTACCTAAAGTTCGTTGATAAGACACAAGTTCCTTAAATATTTTTGATGATAGATAAATACCTTATTACGGAATAAGACCATAATTTAAGACTGGTACATATAATGGTTTGGGGGATCATTCATATTTGGGTTAATTCGTGCTTTTTTTTTATTAAAGTTGAGGTTATGGATCAATGGAAGCCTAGTATTTGGACT
The DNA here is from genome assembly GCA_963969495.1 of Ceratothoa steindachneri. Classification (NCBI taxonomy): domain Eukaryota; kingdom Metazoa; phylum Arthropoda; class Malacostraca; order Isopoda; family Cymothoidae; genus Ceratothoa; species Ceratothoa steindachneri. The sequence goes on from OZ018323.1 coordinate 76,787,327, forward strand.
AGGGACCTTAAAGTTTAAACGAGAAAATGTCTACTACAACCAGAAAATCTAAATAATTTAACAAGCCATATCTATATAAAAAAATATAAAAAGAAATTTGGGAAGAAAGCAGTTTTGAAGCTATAAATGATTTTATACTAAATATAAAAGATTAATTACTCAAATCACCTAAGTCAAAGCTCGCTGATTTTTTTTGCCTGAATTTTGACTGAAATTTTTTTAAATGTTCTTAAAATTCCAAAGAGTACATCTTGCAAAGAGGTCATATAGGAGAGAGAAAGGGCTACAAAGGGTAAAGGTGTAAAAATGAATAGTAAATAATGTTTAGTGTGACAAAAATGGCATAAACAAGACTATTAATCCTGGTTCCCGGAAGACCCATCATAAAACACTAGGAACAATTTCGTACAAAGGACCTCTACACTCAAAAGTACTGGTTTGATACCCTCCACCTTGCGGGTTCTAAAACTAAAAATGAACATAAGATAAAAAGCGAGAAAAATCAAATAAACAAAGCTTGGTTAAATAGAACAGACTAAAAGAATTGTCAAACTTAAATATAAAACCAAATTAACGCGATACTAACTTTTTATGTCGTTCGAAGGTCGATTATAAAGTTACCGTCCTAAAGACACCGACACCGTTCACAAATATAGCATAGAATGAAGGAGTTGGAACTAAGTAAATGACGTATAAAAAAACACGTATAAAAAAAACACACTTTATGCAGTCTTGTGAGAAATTTATTGTACTGGGATAAATTACACTATTTTTAAAGCCAAGCCTTTTGTGTTCTTTCTGTGATATAGGATTGCAAGATTAATTTTACCTAGGTGTTTGCAAGAGCTTATTGCATAGTAACAAGAGGGTAGAGTTTGGGCACCGGTGTTGAAGGAGTAAAAGAGGTAGCGAGAGAAGTGGAGAAAGGCCCCCCACGAAGGGGGGGGAGAGAATATTACGTTCCCGACTGGGCTCTTACTAAATGATTATAATTTAGCTTCTGTTAGAAAGGAATATTGAAGTCCCGTGCATCTGCTAGTCTGTCACTCTCGTAACGAAAGTGAAGTTACGGTACATTTTTGTACCGATGTATCATAGGGACCTGCACTTTAATTTGGTGTGGAAGGCAGATTGCAAGAAAAAAATGTAGTCATCTTAGGGTACTTGTGACTACTGACCATAACTTACTTTTCTTTTTCTTCCAGAACACCCTATTTTTACTCATGGACCATCTGCGCCTGGTCGCCAGCCAATCCGATAGAAATAAAATGACGACTCAAAACTTAGCCATTTGTTTCGGCCCCGTTCTCATGCTGCAAAGCGAAGATCGGAGTATCCTGGACTTCCATCAGCCAATCAGTATTTTGAAATTCCTGCTGGACCTGTGGCCTTCCAAATCAGGTAATGTTGTCAGGCCTTCCTGGACTCACTGAGAAGGTTAACCTTATTGTAAAAGGATCACCCTTTCTTAATAAAGGTAGGATTCTTCTTTTTAAATGTTAGAAATAGACACATGTTGGTCTTGGCGTCCTGGTGTTTGGAAGAGGTGAAAAGATTTGTAATGTTAACGTGAAGCAGTTGATTAAAATATTTGTTTATTGATAGTTTTATTAAGTAGGTTTTATTTAGGTTCGAGATTAATTACTATATTTAACGATTTAATTTAATGAAGTAAAATTCCTTTTTTGGCATTGGGTTCTTGTTCCTTTTTATTATTGGCACCTGTTCCATTTTACGTCTGTTTTTGCTTATTTTACATCAGGTTCTCTTTTTATTTCTTGATGTTGAGTTCCTGTTGCTCTTTTAATAAAATCTTCATTTCTTTTTCCTGTTCCATTTTGGCGGACACTTTTTGGGGGATGGAGTTCCTGTTCCTGTTCCTATTTACGATTAATTTCTTCGCTTCTTTTTGCGAAGGAGCCACTTCCTTTTCTGACGTGTCCGTTCTTCCTTTTTCAAACGTTAGGTTCCTGTTCCTTTTTGCGAGCTGTTACTTTTTTTTATTTCAAACAAGATTCCTGTTCTTTTTTATTGAGGTTTCCTGTTGACTACCTTTCACGTCAAGTTCCTTGACGGATTTGATATTTAACTCCTGCTCCTTTTTGACTGGTGGGTCATGTTACCTTTTATGCACGTATGGTTTCTGTTCCTTTCGAAGCCTCAGGTTTTATTCTGTTTTCTCAACCCGAGTTCTTATTCTTTTATATTGTGGTTTCCTATTTTTAACGTCAGGTTTCCTTTCGGGCCTCGTGTTCTTTGGGGGGTGGGGCGCACGCTGGGTTCCTGTTCCTTATTTGATGTGAGGTTCCTGTTCCTTGTTACTTGCTTTGTTCCAGACAGCTCGGGAAGCGGAAGTAGCGAGTGTTCGGAGTGTGCGGCCGTCGCATCTGGAGCCCCGGTCACGGAAGGATCGCGCCTCCCCCGGGTCCAAGATCACCACCCCTCGGGCCACCCCCCGCGCCACGCCCACCAGCCAGTCCCCGGGCTCAGAGAGCGACTCCTCCCCGAATCCTCCTGTTAACCTCCGCCCCAAGCTCGTCCTCGAGGGCATGACCAGTCCCGTGGCCCCCACCAGTGCCGGGGGAGGAGCCACAAGCAGGACCTCAGGACCCACCTCCGCTTCAACTACCTCGACGCCCAATTCATCTATAACCTCGACCACAGCAGCACCCACCAGTCAGGGTGAGGGTGGGGTTATAAATGGAGGGGTGACCTTATCCAACACTGCCGCCTTCCATGGCCCTGATTCTGCGGAGGACACCGAGGAGGACAGAGACGAGCGTGGGACGGCTTCCAGCTGAGCATCGAGCCCAGCAGGGTCGCTAAGGACGACCTTCTCAAGACCGCTCCAGTGTTCGCCAAGGAGGACATTCTCAATAGCTCCCTAGTGGTCACCAAAGATGACCTCAATACCGCTCCAGTGATCGAAAACGACGACCTTCTCGATACCTCTTTACTGGTCACCAAGGACGACCTTCTCAAGACCGCTTCAATGGTCGCTTAGAACGGTCTTCTCAAAATCGTCACAGTGATTACCAAGGACGACCTCAAGACCGCTCTAGTATTCACTAAAGAAGACCTTACGACCGCTCTAGTATTCGCTAAAGACGACCTCAAAACCGCTACAGTAGTCGCTAAGAACGACCTCAAGACCGCTCCAGTGTTCACCAAGAAATACCTCAAGACCGCTTCAGCGTTCACCAAAAAATACCTCAAGACCGTTCCAGTGGTCCCTAAGGACTACTTTCTCAAGGCCAATCCAGTGGTCGCTAAGGACGACCTACTCAAGACCGCCACAGGGATCGCTAAGAACGACTTTCTCAATATCGATCCACTGGTCTCTAAAGACGACCTTCTCAAGATCACCTCAAAAGCGGATATTAGGCCTCCAAAGCGGGAATCGCTACAAGTGAAAGATGGCGCTCGTCTTCATATTAAGTCTTGGGTGCATTTATCTCTAGATGTTTCTCAGATTCACCCCCATCTAGGGTGTCATTCCACTTGTTCGCAGTACAGAAATCAGAAGGGTCAAGATGCGAAAACAGTTGAATCACTGCCAGGAGTTTCTTCGTACAACAAAATAGCTCTCTTTAATAAAAATGGCATCTTTATATATATATATGTACAGCCTAAATAGCGAAAAACATAACTAATAATTAACCGCAAAATGACATTTTCATTAGATTGTTACATAAATGCATGTCTATTGTTGCTTCCAATATTTGGTAAAATTAAAAAAAATGATGTACGCTTCTCCCCTCCGTGAACATGAGAGGCTGGCACAAAATAAACGAACTAGCACTCGATGTTGCCTTGATAGTTTCCTTATTTTTTGGTGCTTTTTATTTATTGCCTTCTAAATAATCTCTTCAATTTGTTGGTCTTTGGTAGACCACCGAAATCTAATGCTACTCTTCTTATGTAGGGAATGGTTGTGTCCTGATAGAGTCCCTGCTCGAGTATATTCCATGATTCGAACTAAAATTTCTACAACTGTTCGATTTAGTATTACCATATCAGATGAATGGGTGGAGCTGTCCTTAAAATAGTAAGTGCCGTGAATAATATTCCTTTTTGAATTGAAGCAAATGGACAAAAAATGGACATTAACAAAGTGTTATTAGGAATAAAACAGTCGATCCTTGTTACAAATCAACTGATTAAAGATGCGAGGAAAACTTAACTTTACCTTAAGTAGCAAAAGTGGTTTACAAAATATTCAAAACTCGAGAATTAGTAACCAAATTAAATTTTTTGGTAAAAACCAATGTTCCATCTCACCAAACACATGAAATTTGCAAACAAAAGAAGAAAAATCCGAAAGGGTAAAAACAAAAGTACTACGTGGGAAAACCGAAGGACAAGATAGTAAAATGGGATAAAAATAATAAAATCCTACCACTAAGAAAGAGTGGAAGAAAGGAAAACAAAATAAAAAGCTTCCACGGCCTTCTTTGCTCTTACAAAGAAAACCTATCTAATCAAGTACCATATTTCACAACCCATGATGCCTTACAGAGTTTCTTCATTCATGTAATTTATCTATCATTTACATACATCCATGACGACTCAAAATGCATTGAAAAGTCATCTTAGATGCTATGTGAAACTATCTATCCATTCAAGGAGCGGGCCGTAAATGCGCTAACAACTATAAACATCGCAAAATAATACTCATATATATATATATATATATATATATATATATATATATATATATATATATATATATATATATATATATATATATATAAATATATATATTTTTCTGTGTGTGTGTTCTGTAAGCATGCACTAATATAGTTATTACATACAATAATAATCTGAAGTTTTCTGCACGTATTTGCAGCATTAAATATCGTTTAGGGTAGTGTCCAGTCACCAATTAAAACAAATTAAAAATTAACAGTGCTAATTGGATAGTGAGACATGGATCTAAGTTTTTATCAACTTTGATTAAAATTTGTATACATTAGCTTTCAAATTCTGTAATTAATGAAGGCGTTATTTGGCCCAAACACCTTGATTCAAATTATTGTATAATAAAATACAGATTAAAATATATATCGTTTGTCAGGCAAAGTTTTTGCTGCTAAAGATGTCGATTTAATTTTTTCCGACGATAGGCATTAATACTTTTAAGATTATTCAAGTTTTTTAATTTTTATATTTTTATATGATTAATTAAAACTATCGGTATGAAATGTATTACTACATACGCGTAGCTCTATTTTGTTTTTAGTGAAAGATAAGAATTTATATGAAAATGCGAGACCATTTCTATATTATTGTGTAAGAACGAAAAGCTATAACCCTTAATAAATGTGGATATCAACATTACATTGATAAAACGTGAATAAACCAACATTTTATGTAAATATTAAATATTTTAGAATTACCAAAATCGATCGTTTTAAATTGGCTAAATATCACCCAATTAAAAAGAAAGTAGCGTTTATTAAAACTATAAAAAGAAGGTAGAAATTAAATATATTCGATGTTTTATTTTTCACCCTGTAAATGGCTACAATCTTTTATTCGTTTATCGTAATATTCCATTATTCATATTTATTCGTGTATATTTTAATAAACTCGATAATTTTCCTGACTTTGAAATTAATAGTACAAAAACTTATTCCTAATTAAAACTTGATTCGGGCATTTATTTCGTAAACAGTTTTACCGCAATTAAAAACGTGATATATATATATATATATATATATATATATATATATATATATATATATATATATTATTTTAATTATATTCCATTATTCATAAATACCTTTACGGATAAAGAGGGCATAATTAAATGCATGAGCAATTAATTAATCGACTAATAGACACTTATTATATTCCTAAGGTTTGGTTAATGTTATATATTAAAAAGGTTTACTTATTTTTTGATACCGTCAAAATTATTGAAGCAAAACGGAAAAAAATACTGTTAAATTCGTTCTTATCAAAATTAGGCAGACGGGAAGGCTCAAATAGGCCTCCTGTCGAGCAGAGATTTGTCTAAAAAAAGAGATAATTTTGACAGGTATAAAGAATATAGTGAATAGTTTTCATTATTCAAAGATTAATGGAAGGGATCTATCCTCGAAAAATGTTATGCACTTTTATGATAATAATTATAAATCAGAAGTTATCTCTATATTATTTGATATAGGTTCATATATCATGTTTTGTTGAATAATGCATATATATATATATATATATATATATATATATATATATATATATATATATATATATATATATATATATATATATATATATATATATATATATATATATATATATATATATATATATATATATATATATATATATATATATATATATATATCTTGCACAAATGTACATAATTAGTTAGGTCTCCCGTGATTTCGTTTCATTTTTTTATCTAGGTTTCCCCTATTTACGTGTTGTAATGATTGCTGACAAAAGATCTACGCGTGGAACCTGTTTGGGGCGATAATGTAGTCGTAGACCAAATCTTTCACATACATATTATGGTTCTATAGTCTTTTTACACATTTCGTACAAAATTCCTGATACAAAATATTGAAAAATAATTCAAGTATTCAGTTTTAATAGGAAATAGTTGCCGGGAAAATTGGGTAGCATTATTGATAGGGAAAAGGAAGATTTTGAGAACAGATTAAAACATCTTAAATGAATACAATTTTAAGTTGATCTTAGTCTTCGACCGGGTGGAGAGTTATTTGAATCTCCTTTTTTTTAAGGAGTGGATACTGTTTTTTCCATAGGAGAAGGTAAATCCTACGGTTGTGAAATTGTATTCCACTTTAACAATCTTTTCATAAGAATTGAAGTTGTGAACACAAATCTAACAACTGTTATTAGATTGTTGATAAATTTTGAACTCATAGTATATTATTTAAATTTAAACTAATATTTTGATCAATTGAACTAGGAAGAGGAGATATTAAAAAAAAATATTGGAAGAGGTCAACGATCGAGTTAATTTATAATGGAATGTGAAAATTGATCAAACTAGGTTTGATTAATTGAACTCATAAAGAGTTGATTTTATTGTAAAATTAGCGGGCCAGATCAAGCGAACTCATAGAGGGGAAAATTATTGAAAATTTATCTAAGTTATTGATTAATTGATATATAACTGTGAATATAAATGTAAATTATAAGGTGAAATAAAGAAAAGGGCACATTTTAACTTAGACTATATTTTATATTATTTTTATATTGAATGTTAGTTAAAGAAACTAACTTTAATTTAATTATTTATACTGAATTATTTTTTACTAGTACCTTACATACTGCCTTCCTTATTAGTTTTTAAGTTAAATCTCTGTATTAATAATCTCTTCTTTTACAGGACTATTGAGTACCATGTCTCTCGAAATCGTTCGTTTACCTGTATTTCTCGAGAGCAGTTGCTCAATTCCCCTGTCAATACCCGTTTCTATGCCTCCTTTTCCTGACTTTGAAGTGCTCAACTTTTTTAAATAAACGATTGTTAGTGGTCATGTAGGCTATGGGTGTTTGTTATATGCGAGAGAATTTGGTCAGTTGGAAGGGTTTTTTTATGTCATGTATTTAACCTATTTTATATTATTATCCACCACCTAATTAAAAATAATTATATTCAGATCGGATATAAGAAAATGTGGGAAAGACTTAAGATCAGCTTATGAATGTAAAATTAAACAAAGCAACATAAAAGTATATTGTAGTTAAATGTTTAACATTCGGCATACAAATTTTATTAATATATATAATTCAGTGTTATGAGGAGAAATAAAAGTTTCGACACTAAAAATAAAGTTCTACTATTTATATTTTCCGATGTCATTGTTTTCATAGTAAACTGAAATCCCTTCATAATGTTAAACCAAGTTTACGAACGAAACCCCCAAATTTGTCAAACTTCTAAAAATGACGTCACTCAATGCTAAAACTGACCAATCACAGCGATCTATTTTAGAATTACGTGACGTCATTTCCTGAACATTGACAAAACGTTGGGAACTTCTCTATAGCTTTGACGTAAACTATGTTATTTAGATTAATAATGTTAGCTGCTTTTCATGTTAGGTTAATAAAAGAATAGAACTATATTAAAATTGTGCTCTGTACATATCAGTGTAAAATAAAATGATATAATAAGAATAATAATATTAACATTACTAATAATAATATGGAAGGAAGAACCACGCATGATAAATAGATAACAGTAACCGGGAAATTTATTCTTAACCTTAATTCGCTTAAGAGAACATCGCTTTTTCATCAACAGTTAAGTTTTTAAATGATTTGGATTCTTCAAGTCTAAATTGGGATCACTTTAACAGTGCTTCCCAATGGACCTGGAAAGCAAAAAGTGTTCCCTATTATGAATGGAGCAACCCAAAAATATCTTTTAAAAAGTTGGATTAATAAGTAATTTCCGTCACTGACAGGCAGCATACCTACAATGGAACTACAATATGTTAAAGTCAGCATCATGTTTCCATTGTAATCTTGCATGGCAGTCCAAAAGTATTAACATTATCATCAGCCTATATTATCCAATTTCTGGTTAAAGACCTCACCAAGTTTTCTGTCACATTATTACAATTTAATCTTGTCTTCTGGGTTCCATTATAATGTGTCTACTTTAAGATTTTGTACATCTTCTATTATTCATTCTTCTACATATCAGAACTTTTAGGCTTCGTACAATGTATGTACGAAAATCGTATTTATGTTTTAAGCCTAGTGTTTCATTTAGTCTCTAGATGTTATTCTCAGTATGTATCATCCTAGATTGTCCTGACTTGTCCTGTTTATGAGTGTTATTGACATTCAGTGTCCATTTTATCTGCACTATGTTAGGTAAGGTGAAACACTAGTAAAATACTTCATGTAGGAAAGCAGTAAATAAAGCGGTTGAAAGGCAGACTATGAATGAGGATCAGGAGGGGAACAAGAAGCTATTCTAGAAGGAAATGTGAAGGGTGAAGAATCAGAAGAAAAATATCTATGTGAACATCAAGAACAAGGGGTCTGAAAATGGAAAGATGCTCTAGTCACTTGGATGCTATAAGTGGTGGGGATTGTGTTATAGAATGGGCTTGGTGGCTGTGTTGTAAAACATTTTGAAGTGAAAGAGCGTCTGAAGACTGGAAAAATTTAACAATAGTCTCTTTGTATAAGGGTAAAGGGGACTCAGGTCATGCAACAACAACAGGGAGATAAGTCTGCTGAGTAGTGTATATGAAGAGTATAGAAAGTACAAAGCGGGTAGAGGGTGTGTAGATCAAGCACTATTTGTACTGGGTTCATAGTTCGGGTGAAAGCTTACAATCGTGTGGATAGAGAAGCATCAAGGATGGTACTAAGCATGTATGGAAAGAGTGGTAGAGTTTTGAATGGTGTGAAGAGTATACATTATTAAAATATTTTCAAAAATATGATGAGTAGGTAAATAAAAATTTCCATGGAACATAAAGACGCATTTAATATATTTTATTAAAATTTTATAGGATACAATCGTATATTCAAGAATTTATATAAAATATACTAACAATATAAAATATGGCCACATGCAAAAAAAGAACGATCATTTACACAACAGAATTGCTTACCAAGCAAATACACTAGAAACAAAGCAAGATTTGACAACGATGAATCTTGAGACACTTAATATGAAGTGTTAAAGCTTTGTTTTCTATTACTCCGGCGCAACAACGAAGACAGGACCTCACGAGTTTCTTGTGAAATTCTGGTGCTATTTTGTTCCATTCTTGCTCAATTTTTGTCCATAAATCAGTCACAGTTGAAGGCTGCTGGTCTCGAACTTTGCCTCCAGTTTGATCTTCCTTGAGTTTCTCAATTGGGTTCAGGGCCGGGTTCTGAGCAGACCACTTCATTACTTCGATATCTTCTTGTTCGAAATAGTCTTTTACTCGCTTTACAATTTCGTATGGCGCGTTGTTCTGCATAAATACAGCTGGCTGGTTCAGAGATGCTTGAAGTGAAGGTAATACATGCTGTTGTACGAGGTTTAGGTACACATTCGCATTTACTGTTCCAATTATTCGCACTAGTGGACCAACTCCTTCAGACAAAAATACCCCACATACCATGACGCTACCTCCTCCATGTTTGGCAGACTTTTTAAATATTGAGGGTTAAGTTTGCCACCTGTAGCGCGTTGACATTAGATCTAACTAAATTAAATTTATTTTCGTCGCTGAGGTGATTCTCTCCCAATTTTTATCCCTCCAAACACCATGAGCTTCATAATATTCGAGTTTCGCCGTTAGTCCCTTCTTACTGATGATTGGTTTAGTTGCTGTAGAATGAGTTTTTAAACCAGAGGCATTGAATCGGCTCAATTATTTGCCACTATTGGTCTTAATTTTTCGATAAATTCCTCCTGTAGTCTCGAAGGGATCCTTTATAGAGAAGCGCCTAATAACTCTGTCTTCTCAGACGGTAGTTATGCGGTGTCGACCGATTTTTGCAGGAGAGTTATAAGTTTTGTTTTCATTGTATAACTTCAGAACGCGCGAAATCACACTCTTGGGCTTCTTACCTCACTTGAAATCGCAGAACGAGTCCTTCCCGAATTCTTCAAGCGAACAATTCTGACTCAGCTCAGGAATCACTTTCACGTGTAGTGGCATCTCTGCAAAGTGAGTACGACAACAATGGTGGTGGTACATTTCTTACCTACTGAGCCAAATATTGCTAGATGATTTCAAGAAACTTATAGAATGTTCCTGAAAGAAATCGTTGTCTTATTTGGCACGTGTTACTATTATATTTTGTTAGTTTATTGAGTATAAATTCTTCAACATTCTATTGTATCATATGAAGTCATAAAATATATTATAGGCGTCTTTATGTACCATGTAAATTTTATTTACAGACTCATAATATTTTTGAAAATATTTTAATAAAGGAAAATTCTTCTCATATTTTGCTCGATAGTGTAATTGGTGGTGTAAAAAAGGTAGTGTGATGTCGCAATGGCTGCTTACTATCTTTATGGATAGATTACAGGGAGAAATATGCATGGTGCTGAGGAAAAAAAACAGTGAGATTGGTGAGGTATGGGTTTTAGCTATGTTGGCATATGTTGATGACCTGATGTTGGCGGATGAGAGAGAAAAGGTTTTGGAAATGTTTATTAAAACTTTTGACAGCTTGTGTGAGGGAAGGGGGCTAAAAGTAAATGCATAAAAAGTGTAAGCTAATGGCATTTAAGGGGTGAAAATCAGGTTGGGTATGATATCCGATTCTGTGGTGTCAACCTTGAACAAGTGTGACGTTTTAACTATCTCAGATGTGCTGTGAAAGAGAGTGATACAGGTGAACTAGAGTATAACACAAGGTTTTAAATTGTAGGCAAGCTCTGGGGTGATTAGATCGTTAGTGAATAGTAAGAGTTTGAGTGTGAAATGTTCCAAGAAGGTACGTGAAAGTATTCTTGTTCCTCTTATACATCCACTGTACTCGTTGAGGGAGATTGATACTGTTCAATTGTGTTAGACTTTTCAACACTTTAAAGTATAAATTTAATTAGTCTTTAAATACTCCCAGTTTTTGTTATATTAAGTGGCTAGTAGGGGACGGGGGCTGGACATTTAATTGTAGAGGGTCATTATTCATTTGAGGATGAGGACAGAGGAGGATAACTACAGAATAACAGCAATTCGAGGGAGATGAGGAAGTATGTATGATGATGGTTATGGCCAGTGGCGGCTCGTGTATACGCACTGCAGAACTGCAGCCCCTCCCCCCTACTTCCACTCGATATTATCAATAACATTCAATATAATGAGTCCATTTTTCTTTAATTCTTTAATCCTTAAACTTAATGTCAGTAAACATCCCCTAGTTTATGGAAAAAATCCTTGTATAGAACTGTGAGCTTCACAGTTCCAGCGACGCGGTGTTTGGCTGTTGTACACATGCTCACATGTCCGAGATAGAAAGCTGCACGCTAGGGAGAGAGAGAGTATTGTGGCTCACGCAGTGCCGACCCAGGTGTACTGGTGTTGTGCTTAAAAACATGTTTATATTCCTGAATGTGATAAAGTGTAGAATTTAATTCATATTTTTTTCGGTTCTTTTATTAATTAATTGAGCTGCTGAAATTTATCTTGGAAAATAATCTAGATGATGTTCTTAGGGAAATTACGAAACTGATAAAAATCCTCTTGACAATTCCCATGACTACATCAGAGGCAGAACGCTGCTTTTCAACCCTGAAAAGAATAAAAACTTTTCTAAGGAGCACTATGAATTATGAGACTGAATGCGTTTGCAGTGCTTTCAATGGAGAAAAAATTCCTTCGTATTCATCCAGAAATCAAGGAGAAAATAATTAATCTTTTCGCGCAAATTAAAACAAGAAGAATGGATTTCGTTTTTAAATGAATGGATAAAGCTTGAACTGTAACAATTTAGGTTATTAGTAAGTAAAAAATGTTCGATTTTGTTCTGTTTAGGATTTTATCAAGTTTATCTATAAATTTTCTTTTTATATGCTTATTTCCTTTTACACAATATTAAAACAATGCTAAAAAAATTATGATGCAGCACTCCCACTAATTTTAGCTACGAGCCGCTATTGGTTATGGCAGAAATGTCTTTTAATGCTTGGATTTAGACGATAAACTATGAAATGGAGATGCATTGAGAGGAAGAGGTTGCCTATCATAAGTATTGAGAAAATGAAAGGCCTATCATAAACAGTAAGAGAAAAGGAAAGATTGCCTATCATAAGCATTAAGAGGGAAAGGTTGTCTATTATAAGCATTAACAGAAAAAAAGTCCAATCATAAGATTAAGAGAAAAAAAAGCTGCTTATCATAAGTAGTGAGAGAAAAAGTTTGCTTATGATCAGCATTAAAATGAAAAAGGCCTATCATAAACATTAAGAGGAAATAAGTATCATATCATGGAAATTAAAAGGAAAATAATGCTTATCATCGGCATTAAGAGGAACAGTATTGCCTACATATGATAAGCATAAAGATGAAAAAGGCTAATTAGCATAAAAAATAAGAGGAAAAAGTTGTATGTAATAAGCATGAAGAGGAAAACGGTTGAATATAATAAACAGTGAGATCAAAATTTTGCTTATGGTCAGTATTAAAAAGAAAACAAAACCTATCATAAGCATTAATAAATAAAAGTTTGCATAACAAGTTTTAAAAGAAAAAAGTTGCCTATCATGAGCATTAAGAGGAAATAGCCGGCCAATCATGAAATTAGAAGGAAAAGATGCTATCATAAGCCTTAAGAAGAAAAAGGTTACCTAACATAATCATTAGGAGAAAAAGGAAAGGTTTTCTATGATAAGCATTATAGGGAAAAAGATGCCTTTCGTAAACATATGCAGAAAAAGATGCCAATCATAATCAATAGAAGGAAAAAAAATGCATACCTTAAGCGATAAGAGGAAAAAAGTTGACTACGATAAGCATTAAAAGGAAAAAGTTGCTTTTCATAAGCAATCAGAGGAAATAGGATGCATGTCTTAAGAGGAAAAAGGTTACTAATCATAGTTATTAATAGAATAGGAAATGTTGCTTCAAAAAAGCATTAAAAGGAAAAAGTGCCTATCATATGCAATAAAAGGAAAAAATTGGCTATCATAAGCATTAAGATGGAAAAATTTGCCTACCAAAGGCAACAGGAGGAAAAAGGTTGCCTACCATAAGAATTAAAAGGAAAAATTGCCTATCAAGGAATCAGAGGAAAAGGGTTGCCTATCATAAATATTAAGAGGACAAAGGTTGTTATAATAAGCATTAAAAGGAAAAAGTTGCATATCATAAGCATTAAGAGGTAAAGGGTTGCCTAACTTAAGCATTTAGAGGAAAAGGTTGTCTATTTTAAGCAGTAAGATGAAAATTGCTCTTTATAAACATTAAGAGCAAACCGTTGCCTATCATAAGCACTAAGAGGAAAAAGCATTAAAAGGGAAAATATTGTCTATCATTACCTTTAACTGGAAAAGATTGCCTATTATAAGCATCTTCAGGAAAATCTTGCCTATCAAAAATTATGAAGATTTTTTTTCTATAATAAGCATTAATAACAAAGTTGTTGCCTTTCTTAAGCTTTAATAGGAAAACGTTGACTATCATTAGCATTAAAAGGAAAAGCGTTGTCTATCATAGGCATTAAAAAAAGTTGCCTATTTTAAGGATTAAGAAGAAGAATTTGTCTATAATAGGCATTAAACGGGAAAAGTTGCCTACAATAAGCATTTAGAGGAAACTTTTTCCTATCATAACCATTAAAAGAAAAACGGTGGCTATTTTAAGCACTAAGAAGAAAAAGGTTTTCCTATCATAATCATTAAAATGAAAAAGTTGCCCATCATAAATATTAAGAGGAAAAAGTTTGCCTATCATATTCATTAAAAGGAAACAATCGCCTATGATAAGCATTCGGAGCAAAATGTTGCCTATCATAAAGATTAAGAGGAAAATGTTTGCCTATCACATAAGAGGATAAACGTTGTCTATAATAAAAGGAAAATTTGCGTGTCATAAGCAGTAGAGGCAACTTTGGCCATTACATAGGATCTGCTGTGGCCTCCTTGACGACAGAATTCGCCACCCTGCCGAAGAAATTTTTGAAGCTTGAGAGTGCCCCCTCCCCTCACGAGGAAGGCCCCAAACCACACGCATGAGTGTTAACGCTCTTTATGATGGAGTGTGTTGGTACCACAAGGAATTCGGGGATCAGCCTTATCATAGCGCCCTCCCTGCAAAAGAACCAAAGCGTATCAGAGAAACGCCAGGACGGGGCAGGTATAGGTAATATACCCTCTACTATCGCCACGATCACTTGCTTACGTCCATTGCGATCAGGATATACCTAATCGAAACGGGGTCGGTTATTTCCGTCCCCCTCGCCCCGATGCCCTACCGGTACCCCTATAAAAGCGTATGATATTTCTTGGACTTATGCGGAACTTTCCTTGGAAGTTTCTCATATGTGATTTAAAATTTGCTATTATCGGTGCTGATTTAGTCTCCAATTATAATCTAATAGTGAATTTAAAAAGTGCTAAATTAGATGACGGAGAAAATCAAATTCCTAGGAATGGATTGTTAGGTATTAAAGCAGCACCGTTAATATCCTTAGCATTTTTTTTAAGACGCCCGTCTGTTGACTGCCACCAATGGAATAAATCGCCGAAAATATCAATTTGCTTATTACAAGGATACATAAAAAACAAGAAAGTAAAAGAATACACTAAAAATTAACAAAACCTAACCAAACAAAACATAAATCAACACCAATGGGTCAAATAAAATGGATAGTCCACAAATCTGTATACACAAATCCATCCCGAGCACAAGGGGCAGGGGTAGCGATCCTGCTCGTCCAGGTACTGGGAGAGGTAAACTGCGCGAAGATTCCCCAGACTGGGACATTTAATAAAAATGTGCGAAAGAGTCCAGGAAACAACAACACAGTCATTGCAGTAAGGTGCACGGAGTGCTGCTCCATTAAATGACGGTGCGTCCCGTGAGTGTTTCTAATTTGAAGACGAAAAAAAGCGATCTGATTCCTGCCATGCAGTCAGTGTGAGGAAGAGCGAAGTGCTGGTCTGGTCGCCCCTTCTTTGTGGACCATTGGGCTCCCTCATCGCCTTGCTCATTCCTCGCAATCTTACATGTCCATCAACGGAGCAGAAGATAATCTAGACATCCGCCCGGTTCGCGGTAACTGTAGAATCATGAATACCTCGAGCGATGCGGTGCGGAGTTTCCAATACTCCGACAGCACTCAGGGCACTTTGTGAGTAGCTATACAGTAGATCACGATCCTGTCTCCGAACCGGGCACAACGCGTTCTCTCCCGTACTGACCGATGTATTGTATTTAGCTCAGCTCTGAAGACAGACACAATGCCTGCTAGAACCCAGCTGACTTCAAACAAATGGGATAGAACGTAGAAGCCAACCCTCTGCTTGGACTTGGAACCATCCGATGACACTAGCACGGATCCAGCGTGACACGAGGTGTGCTCCATAAAGGTCGGACGCAAAACTTACGGCACTGTGGAAGCTTAGAGAGTAGATGCATGGCGCCAAATAATCAAAGGTGTACCCTCCAGGTGGTGCCACGAGTTGAATTAGAGGCGATACCGGCGCGAGATCAATACCGAGGTCTTGAAGGAGTTTCCTAGCCCTAAACCCAAAGGGCTTAAGATATTGCTGGCGTCGTTCAAAGGCATAGGTACTGTCGAGCTCACCGCAGATGCGATGAGAGCCACTGGCGACTGAATGAGATGCCGGGTCCGCGCATGCAAGCGCATAGTGGACTGTGGCAGCGCAGAGAAAGTGTCCTCTCCCCACCATCGATAAGCAGGATCTCAAAACAGGACGTGCGGAAGTCACCGGCCACCAGGCGGAAACCAGTGTGGTGGATCGTGTCCACCTTACGCACTTTACGCTCAGCTGCGGATGTGTAAAACTCGCATCCTTAGTCAAGCTTATAGCAAACAAATAAGCGATAAACAGCAGAGCCCTAGCCTTATCGGCACTCTAAGTCCTGGACGAATAATGCCCATGGCACGGGTGAAAGAACTACTAATGCTGCTAATATGGGTCTCTCAGGTGAAGCGTCGGTCAAAACAATACAAAACAAAAGGTGCGAGTCTTCCACTTCCAGGTGAGACTCGTTTAAGAAGAAAACAGTGTGATGGATACGTGAATGGCAACAGAAGTGCACTAACTCAATCTTTGCTAATGAAAAACGAAACCTGTGCGCTTCAGCATAGCGAGAGCTGAGGTTTAATGCCCGTTGGACTCGATATTACAGAGTTGGCATCTGGGCTGCAATAAAAGAGGTCGAAAAGTAGTCTAAGTAGAGCGCAGCAAGAACAGCTTTAGGCAGCACCGAATGTGAGATCGTTGATGCTCAGGGCAAAGAGTATGATACTGAGGACAACTATGGGTTACGCTCCCTTCCTGCGACTTGCATCGAAGAAGGTTCCTCCCACCCGTAGGCAGAATCAATGATCTCGTAGGAATTAAGATATGAATATTGGGAGGCATCCCCTCGCCCCTGTCGTGTAGATGGTCTCCATGATACCGTATCGCCATTCGGTATCATAGGCCTTCTCCAGATCGAAAAATTTCATGGCGTAGTGCTGTATATTAAGGAAGGCCTCGCAGATAGCATTGTCTAGCCAGATCAGAGCATCCGGCGTGGAGTAGAACTTGTGAAAGACACATTGTGCAGAAGACAGTTTCTTCCGCCGTCCAGGAAAAAGGCTTACCTAATACTTACTAATTTCTCCATCAACTTGCACATGCAGAAGGTCAGAGAAATTGGTCGGATATTGACAAGAGTAGAATAATCTCTTTCCGGTTTGTGAAAAGCGAGCACATTAGCCATTTGCCATGAGTCTGGGAGGATAACCTGTGTCCAGATCATGTGGAAGAAATATAGCAAATAGATCATGCATCTCTCAACCTAAGAGAAGCCATTGAATGGTTCTCCGCCTTTGGAGGTAAAGTCCAGTCAGGGGACTTCAGCGACATCATGATGTGCATTTAATGTGGGCGGAGGAGCTTACCAACTAGAGAATATGGAGATACCGATGGTGAAAGTATCTGTCACAGACGCGTGACCCGAGATTATGGTCCTGTTCTCTTGGAGAACGGTAGAGGGATGCTACGAGAACTTAACCCGAATCCATTTGAATCGCATCCACAACTCTGCAAGAGTGGTCTTTCCGTTAACTGAAGATACATATGCCTGTCAAGAAGATGACCGAGCGTGATTCGAAACATACCAGAACCTAGAACTAGTTAAGGAAATTTATCGACAGTGAAATCGTTCGGGCGGCACTTATAGCGCATGTAGGCGTATTTCTTTTGTCTGAGAGCTGTCTCACACTCGGCTAACTATCAAGGAAGCGAAGGGCGTACAAAGCGGCTAGACATTCTAGGAATAGTAGTTAGGCCCACGACAATGAGGTTGTAGTAGAAGAACTCACCGGCCTCATTAACCGAGATAAACTCCTAAGCACTTAGGTCACCTATCCTTAGCTCCTCTAGCAGGTCGGAAAGGAATTGACCACTGAGATTAATCGTGTAGTCCACTTAGGAAAAATGCCCATTGTTAAAACCCTAGAGCAGGAGAAAGGGCCTCAGTAACAAAGCCATAACGCGACGGAAGTCGCCCGCACGCATCGAAGTCGGCTGACGACGAAGTGTACGCAGAAATAACAGTATACATCCTATCTAGATTTAACTGCACTATGGCTTCCTGAAAGGTATTTATAACGAATAGAAGAATGGGGATACCATGTCGAGTGTAAATAGCGTGTTCTCTGTACCGACCCAATTCCGTGGTAGGAGGGTTGAAAATCCTCTATACCGGTGAAATGTAGGCGGATGGCATGCACCCAGCATGGTCGCCTGCAAAAAAATAGCGAATGGGGAACGGGAGGAGACGATCCCTAGAGGCTCTTCCCACTTGGCTCAGCGTCCACTGCAATCCATTGAGGAAATATGTCCTCCATGCTGAGCTCGGGGAAAATGCGAAGGGCCCTCTTTGAGAAGAAGATCCTGACGGCAATGAGCGTACACGATCCCGAACGAGGCGATAAAAGCGCAATCATTTTTGAGCACTTATTGTGGAAGGATGGGTTCGCCATACGAGTATTTTCCTCCATCTGCATCGAAATATTTGGGGAGCGGGGCTGCATCGGAAGTAGGTGCCCTCTTTTGGAGAGTGCCGCGTCTCCGCTTTGCCCGGTCGAGCATTGGATGGGGACGTGGAAATCGACGTTCTCTTGGTATTGTCCGCCTTTCGGTGACAACCTTAGGAATACTCGATGACAGTTCCATAGGACGTCCAAGGTCGAGCTAGGTGCGACAGGACCAATTCCTTAGCCTCGCGAATAGAGAGTCGGTTGGGAGCCTGAACGGCCAAAACCTCCTTCTCCACAATATACGCGGCATATTTCTTCGAGGCTCGCAATTGACACACTTGGCCCTTTCCATATAAAGAGTTATCGCGTACGGTATTGGAATAATTTGCACAGACTTCAGGGAAATCCAAATATGCACGTGTACACAAACAATTTGTATGACCAAAGCGGTAGCAGTAATCGCACTTCTGCGGTTGTAATACGAATACCGTGACGCGATAGCGTTACCAACCAGGACGCACCAACTCAGAGAGCCTGACACGATCTAACGTAACGAAGAGTGTAGGCGCGGGTTTCGATGCCCCACCATATGTTTTCACAACAAACGCTTCTTGGTCTGATAGATCATCGGCGAAATTTTCTAAGGAGTAGTCGATGAGTTCCCTTGCATAAACCAGTCCTTTCACGAGTGCGGTATAACCTTGACCGATTTGCTATGGCGTCTCCGAAGAGCACTAATAATGGCCGCCTCGGTAGGGTCTACCGCATTCATCCAAGAATCGGATGACCTTTAACTCTATACCAGTAAATTTAGATAATGCTATCCTCTGATGGAACATGTGGCCTTTGGAAAGCATGTTGTCATCATTGGAGCTCATATCTACATAAAACACGTTTGAAGCCAAGGGCTCGAAAACGCCAGGTAGTCTCTTAATGAAAGTGCCCAGACGTAATTGAAGCTCCGCTCATCACACTTGTTTATTTGGTCTTTGTCTACCCCTCCCCCCCTTCCCCTCCGTGCCTAACGGGCCGATCTTTGGCTGGTCGCTTGCCGAAACGGCATCGGACCCGTCTGCGGAGGGAGAGTAATGGATTCAGGTTCAGTTTCTGGCACCGAACCCATGTTTGCCTGCAAGCAAGACGCTACCATTTGTCGCGGGGGGGGCACCTCTGAGATCATTTCCACATCAGAAGGGGCTTACAAGTGATCCCTTAAGGTGTGAAGTATTCCGACCGGTGACTCATAGGGCCTATGGCCCATCACAAACGTCACTGGTGGCGGCATGCCGACCTCCATTGGGAAAAGGGGGAGAGGGCATTCCGACTCCGATCAAAATGACAAACCTCGGTCGACGAGGAGTTGTGGCAAGGCCCATGGGAAGAAGCCACCTCTTGCCCATCTAAGGAAATTATGGAATTCACCTGCCCTCAACAGGAGGGGCGGTAATCGAGGCGGCACGTCCTCTATTTTGTCGTGTTCCTGGTGGACCCTTGAGAAAGCATAGGGGGACCCGCCACAAACGGAACATCTCACGGAGGCAACTCTACAAAAATGGGTGGGGGTAAACCCCCGAACCCGTCGCTAATGAATGGGGAGAAACGTGGGGACCACCTTGCTCACAGAGGTGAGGCTACCATGGGCTCCAAATATGGCACAGGGAAAGCCCCTTTGTCGCAGTCAAATGATTGTAGGGGATCCCTCTCCAACAGTTAGAGTGGTTCTGGCACAAAATACCTCGTCCGCCCTAACACCAATGTAGGGCGAGGGTTTAGAAATAGGGATGGAGTCCGAAATGTTATCTCGCCCCGAGGAGCTCTCGCTATCCCATCTCTGGTCTTCAGACTATTCAGATCTCCAACCTGGAAGCGTTAAAGATTGGTGGCCGCAACGGTGCAGAGACACAGCCTGAACACAAGTTATCCAATAGACCAGTCAATACACAAGGGCGGCAGATCCCAACTGAGCAGCCAGAGAAGCAGGGTGACAGGGTGGATTTCCTTAATAGGTCGTACCAATCGTCAGCAGGGCGGCCAACATCTGAAGTTCTGTTCTGGCAGACCTAGAGACAGGACCAGAGACGTTTCGTCGGCGTGGTAGCCAACAAAAAGGTAAAGCCCGCCCACCACAAGCAGTACGACCTTATGCACACAAGAACGGCCTAAGTTGGTCAACTCAGTACACGTATGAGGGGATAATTTTAGGCAAAACCGATCTTCCCATTAATCGCGCTCCCAACGCCCAGGACCGCTCAAGTCCTGATCTCTTGCAACCCGTCAGAGTTAAATTTAACCCAGTGACGCAGCTTCTATAATTTCACCCGGTCTGGTAGAGAACAGCTCCTCCCGGTACAAGGTGAAGGGAAACAAAAGCTTGAAGGGAGAGTCGTAGAGTAAAAAAAATAAAATAAAGTAGCGCTGAGAGGGAGCGAGGGGGAAGCGCACCAACAACTTCCCTGGGCCCCGTGAGAGAGTTCAATTCAATCCAGTGGCGGGGCGCGCCTAATTTGCTCTCAGGCGGGGAGGAGGTGCAGCTCCTCCGGACACACTCTCTCTTTCTCTCACACACACATACACATTCTCTTTCGCGCACGCACACACACAGGCTCTCTCTCTCTCTCTCTCTCTCTCTCTCTCTCTCGCACACGCACACATACTCTCTCTCTCTCTCTCTTTTCAAATATAAAAAAATCTACAAATAATTAAATACCTAATCAATCAAATTTTATTAAGTGAAAGAAAAAGCTGCTGCTAACAATAATTATTGTTACTATCCCAATCGCTCTATTTCTCTCTCGCGACCGTTTTTTGCCATACTTTTTAATTTAGTTAAAAGTCGCCTTTTGCATCTCTCTTTAACATAATTCGAAAAAATGGATCAATCCAACAGAGTAACATTTGATAAATAATCGATTATTAAACTCCACAAATTAAATATGTACGATTTGCGCAAAAATAATTGTGAATGACGCGATTTTGACGCTAGTAGGGCTTTACCCTTGGATATTTATTCTACTAGGGTTATACAATAGTACATAGACATTCCAGAGGATCATCTACCATAACTTAATAGGGTTAAAATTTACTTTGGCCTATATAGGCGACCTCCTGGTGGCAAATAACGGGACTTAGAACAACCTTTCGCCAGATTGCAGCTCAATTTGGCGAAATGCATTTTTAGTGTTGAATCCGTAGACTTTCTGAGTCTCAAAGTTATTCTAAAGGTACACCCAGACAGCATTAAAATCGCAGCGAGCAGCGCATTCCTGCGCACAGCCTTTAAAACAATTACAACATTTTTTAGAATTGATAAATTTTTACCGACAGTTGGTGAAAAGCGCCAAGACTACCCTTCTTCCATTAACTAAACTTTTAAAAGGAATGAACAAAAGACCTAACGCCTCTTTAAAATGGGATGGGACGACTTTGCGGAAAATATTTTTCAGCAAATTAAAGGAGATTTAGCAGAAGCTACTCTATTGGATACCCTCCCACCCCCAAAAAAACCAACAAACAAAATGTGTTCCCCTACGACTCACAACTGACGCTTCAACGTTGGAGTAAATGCGATCTTAGCCAACTATGCGGCGAAGACTGGAAAGTTCTAGGTTTCTTCAGTTTTGCAATCAAGGAAGCAGAACTAAGTTATTCATTATTTAGCAAAGAACTATTAAGAATACTTCTAGCGATAAAATATTTCAATATATGTTGGAATAACAGAATTCCATGTACGCAGAAATTGGCATGCAATATTGGGTGTATTCCGTTCCCACGCAACAAAACATTGACCAAGAAAGGCAAACACCCTCGAATACATAGCTCAATTCACTAATGAGATAAGGCATATTTTAGGTAAGAAAAATCCGAGCGACGCCCTTTATAAAGCTCCAATTACCATCATCCTGCTTTGCACAAAGTGACAACCCTACCCTTTCAGTCAACCTAATTTTACCAGCTATTCCATCCTTTGAAACGCTAGATTACGAAGCACTTGCTAACGCCCATTTCACAGATGAGGAATTAAGCAATTTGCAAGAGGATTCTTCAACTTCGCTTAACCTAAACAAAATAACTCGGCCCTCATTTCACACCGCTATTATTTGCGATCTTTCCTAACATTTAATGATACCATACCTCAGCCCTCAATTTTGCAAGCTGGTATTTGACTAGTTACACATTTTGGTTTATTTAGGAAACCACTCAACTCTATAGTCGATCTCGGACGATTTTGACCCTAGTTGCATGCGTGAGGTTGACATTGGGCTCGGAGTTGTTTCGCATGCCGAAAGACGAAAGTACACCGCCACAGAAACCCCCTATAGACAATTTTTATCTCCCAAAGACAGGTTTCGTTGCATCTCTTTTGGACTAGTAGGCCATTTTACCACGACTAATTAGGTATTTAGGTACCTTCTGCACTAAATGAATCAAAGCCTCCCCGATAAGAAATATGACGTCAAATCTATCAAAGAAGCCTTCTTCAGTGACTTCATACCTCTATTCGGTGCGCCAGTCAAAATAATAACGGAAACTACTTTGAATTTCAGTCACGATTATCAACCTTTGCAGTTGATAGCGACAGAGAATATTTATATCACCCCAGGGAGTCCTCGTGGCAACGCGCTAATGCAAACATAACATAACATAACATAATTTCACGGATGACAAAAGCCACAAGGGCCTATCAAAGGTCATCCGCATCCGTCAAAACCCACCCACAAAAAGCACCATCACCAGGGAAAGACAAAATCAAAGTCCCCCCACAATATAATATAACAGATGACAAAAGCTACAAGGGCTCATCATAGGTCATCTGAGTCAAACGGCCTCTTTTTTAAGGCACCCAAACTCCCAGGAAAACTACATCCAGAGGTAAGAAGACAGGGTAAGAAGACAGGGTGTCAGAAAGGAGAAGAGGCTAGGCTGGGCGCTGAGTCCTATCAGCACAGCGACCAGGAAAGTAACTCAGCGCGCCCCTTACAGGGGAAAAATAGTCAAAAGTGGTACCCTTCATAAAGACGACCTGGGCAGAACTCGAGGAGACACTAGCCCGAAAGCAAAACTGAGCTCATAAAGGAGCTTCCTAGCCATAAACCAAAAGGGCTCAGGGTATGAATAGTGTATCTTGACGGCATAGTCAAGTCAAGATCCGTTGGCGACTGAAGGAGGTAGTAGGCCACGCGTTCAGGCACATAATCAACGGTCAACAGCGCAAGGTAAGTGGCATCTCCCCAGCATCGACAGGTAGGCTCAACCTGGGGGACATGTAGAAGGAACCAGTCATCAGGCGGAGACCAGTGCGATGGATCGGATCGAATCCACCTTGCGCAATAGACACTCGGCAACGGATGCATAAAACTGTCATCCGCAGTCAAGCTCCAAACGAACAAAAGATCAGTAGAAAAGTTTAAGGTTTAAAGTAAGTTACCAGTGGGTTGCTGCCCAATCCAAGTGGCAGCTATGGCAGCTAGGGTGAAATGAGACAAATCATCTATAAAAGGTGAAGGAGACCACTTTGTGACAAAAATTTAAAAAAAGACGGGTTAAAAGATTCCTCCGCCAATATGAATCGAAGACGGGTGTGTTGAGGAATAGTTAAAAGGGTCGGAAAACAGGACAACTGGAGAATGGCAAAATGGCTACAATCCAATTAAAGGTGGGCAACCGATTGGTCCCCACCGCAAAAACGACAGCAAGGGTTGATATGAGCATCACCCGAAACAAGATGGCCGTTAGTAAGTCTCGTGTGGCCAATGCGAACTCGGCAAAGGGCCACCTCCAAAGACCGCATTCTATGACGACTCGAGGGCCAAGAGCGAATAGAATTTTTAATTTTGTATAGTTTGGATGTTGAACAGTTATCCTATTCATTCTCCTACAGTTGAAAAATATACTCTCTTATTGAAGGAAAGTAGTCCGTAAAAGGCAGAGCCGAGTTCTCAGGGGACACAGAATGTGCTGAGTGGGCCAGCCGATCAGCCTTCTCATTGCCCAGGACCCCCGCATGCCCAGGGACCCAGCAAAAAATAATTCTATTCTATATCGGGATGCATTTAGGATCAGCCAGTTGCAAATTTCTGTGACTAGGGGATGGGACGCATTAAGAGATCTAATTGACTGTAAGACACTCCTTGAGTCGGAAAAAATGTTCAAAATCACTAAAAGGTAAAATTTGGATGAGTCAAAAGGCTAAAAGGATTGCTGAAAGTTCAGCGGTAAAAATGGATGCTGCTGGGGGCGAAGATAGAGTTAGGAATTCTCCTCCTGGGTAGATGGCTGCGGCACCCACGCCACCGTCCGACTTAGAGCCATCCGTGTATAGTAAACCTAACTCTTAAAGCCTCTCTCCTCGCAAAAGGAGTCCCCAAAACTAGCTACTGAACCTTATATCGGTGCGCTTAACCATACTCAATTCATCGAAATCGAATAGTCAATATTCACCCGAGGGGCGTAGTACGGCATTAGTTGGCAGCTTCCGGGTGATTTATTTTCATCTCGCAGCAGTGATCCATTCCAAAAACAATTCATTTTAGACTTACAATCTAGAATGAATAAAGTAGGACCTATAGTATCCAATGAATTTATATAACAGGACACGTACATCCCTGAATAATTAGGAAAGTATACCCATGTTTTTGTAAGAAGATCTTCCCAGGGATATAATAAAAAACGCATGCGCCAGGTTGCGGAGCCGCATTGAGGACGTGATGGAAACTAGCTCATATATATATATATATATATATATATATATATATATATATA
Organism: Ceratothoa steindachneri; assembly: GCA_963969495.1. Classification (NCBI taxonomy): domain Eukaryota; kingdom Metazoa; phylum Arthropoda; class Malacostraca; order Isopoda; family Cymothoidae; genus Ceratothoa; species Ceratothoa steindachneri. The sequence continues at coordinate 76,812,761 of OZ018323.1, forward strand.
TATATATATATATACACTACCGGCAAAAAAAATCAGATCACCATGAGAATTGTACCTAATTTTTTATACACAATCAATATTTAAAAGTATTTAACTTAATCTATGTACATTTCTACTTTATACTAGTACGGGTGACCCTCCCCCCAAACGGGCCTGCACACACTTTTTGTGATATATCCTACTTTCATTCATTAATCAGCCTTAATTTTCAGGACATGAGAGAAGCAACGCCTGTACACATAAATAGATCTCAATGGGAGCTCCAGCAAAGAATATACTGCGTCAAACATTACTACAAGACAGGCTCGTTCAAGAAAGTGAAGGACACTTTCGTGCATCAGTTCAAATGTGAAAAAGCCCCCTCCAAGAGCAGAATTCAGGACTTGGTTAACCACTTCGAGAAGTATGGGATAGTGGAGAACCTCATTGCAGCTAGTGACAACCGTCAGTCCATTCAGGACCCCCCAGGAAGCATACAGATGCGCTGATCGAGAGCGTGATAGTGTCAGTTCAACAGACTCCAAAACGCTATGTGCGCAAGCGAAGTCAGTCCCTCGGTATATCCCGTGAGACATGCCGGAGAGTGCTAGTAATGGATGGATGTAAAGGCCTATCCATACAGAATACAGACAAAGCAGACCCTTACAGCCTCAGACAAGGAGCAGAGAAAGGTTATGGCAGTCAAGATACTGGAGAAGATTCTGGAGACCCCAACTTTCCATAACATCATTTGGACCTCAGATGAAGCTCACTTTCATCTTGATGGAAAGGTAAACTCGAAGACAAATGTCCTCTGGGGGAACTCCAGACCAAATGAGGTAGACATCAAGCCCCTACACTCCCCTAAGTGCACGGTATGGTCTGCAATCTCAGCCAGAGGCATCATCAGAAAATTCTTTTTCGAGGAATCTGGCGCCACAGTGACAGTCAACAAGAAGCGGTATGTTGAGGTCCTCAAAACCTTCAAGAGGGAGCTGCAGACCCTGTTACCGTCACTTATGGGGAAGTTCTAGTTCCAGCAAGATGGAGCAAGCTCTCATACCTCAGACCTGTCCCGAGATTGGCTGAAAAAGAACTTTTATAGCCGTGTGATCAGTCTTAAGTCTGATTTTGAGTAGGCACCTCACAGCCCAGACCTTAGCCCCCTAGATTTCTTTCTCTGGGACTACCTTAAAGACAGAGTGTACGCAGGAAGACCCAGGACCATCACGTGCTGTGTTCTTAGGAAGAGAAAATAAAGTCCCCCTACCACTCGGAGGGTGTTTCATTGTCTCTATAGTGTATTTAGAATCCATCCTATCTGAGCCACGTAGGCGGCGCACCATTCTTGGACAGCTTCTGAATGCTTAAAAAAAATTCTTGCGCATTTTGGCATTCCGGAAAGGGTTCTTGGCAGCATGCCGAGAAGGCAACCCTAGCTACTTTTGCAGCTGATGTCAAATTGTGAGCTCAGATACATCTTTAACAAAATTATGATGCTCAGACTTAATTTCTTTTGCTGTTATTGTTAGTTTCATTAACACAGTACATTTTAATAATTTTTCAGTACATAAATTCGTCTTTCTAGGTCTCCCGATACCATAGTTTATCCTATGTCTACATCTACATTCAAACATATTTTCCAGCTCTCTGAAATATGTAAAAAATACCTGTGTTATGGAGGGTGATCGTATTTTTTTTGCCGCCACTGTATATATACGAAGGGCGGTCAATAAGTTTTTCAATTCGGATATAAGGAAACGACAGATGAGGAAAAGTGTTTTATTATTTTCAATAAAACTACCATCGACTTCAATGCACTTGCGTCACTTGTCCCGGAGGCTTCGAATTCCCGACAACCAGAAATCTCCCGACTGCTGTTCAATCCACTCCTGGACGGCGAGCCGGACATCTTCATCGCCCCCAAACCGGCGTCCACGCAGTGCAGCCTTGAGCTGGCGGAATAAAAAGTAGTTGCTAGGAGCCAGATCTGGACTGTAGGGAGGATGATTGAGCTCCTCGAATCCGCACTCACGCAGGGCAGCTTGTGCAAGCGGGCCTTGTGGACAGGGGCATTGTCGTGGAGGAGCAGGACACCGCATGTCAACTTGCTGCGGCGCTTCTGACGGATGCACTTCTTCAATCCAGCCAGTTCCTCGGCGTAATATTGGCCTGTGATGGTCCTTCCACGAGGGGCATAGTCCACCATCAACACTCTGTCAGAATCCCAGAAGATGGTGGCCATGGTTTTTCCTGCTGAGGGTTGGGTCCGGAACTTGATGGGGGTCGGAGAGCCCCTGTGCTTCCAAGCCATGCCTTTGAGCTTGGTCTCGGGATCCCAGTGATGGACCCACGTTTCATCACCTGTCACTATGCGTTACTAGAATCCCGCCGGGTCTTGGTTGTACAGGAGTAGCAGCTCATCCGAACTTTGACGACGTTAAAGTCGATCATGAGGTTTCTAGGGACACAATGGGCAGAGACCTTGGACATGGCCAAATTGTCGTGGATGATGTTGATAACACTTCCATGTGATATTCCAAGTTCCCTCTCGATTTCTTCGACCTTCACCCGTCGATTTTCGAGGTTCATCTACTCCACACGGGCCCCATTGTCCTTGTTGGTCACGTCTGATGGGCGTCCTGGACGGAGGTCATCTTCAAGGGACTCACGACCATGGCGGAACTGCCTATTCCAGCGAGCAATGGTTGCTTAGGAAGGAGCGGTGTCGGTGTACACTACAACCATGCGTTCATGGATCTCTTTTGCATTCTTGCCTACCTTGGTCAAAAGTTTGATCACTGCGCGGTGCTCAACCTTCTCCATTGTTGAAAAGTTTGTAACTGACGATCTGCGATCAGCTACTGCTTCTTAAATAGACGAGGCAGGAGCTTGCGGCTGCAGGTTCTGACTTTTCATAACTTGTCCTAACACCCACACAAACAGCCACCCCCCTTCCTCTGTTTTTCCCTATCGATTCAGAAAACTTATTGACCGCCCCTCGTAGGCAAGTGCTCTACCCACCCCAGTACAAAATCTTAGATGCAAAAAAAGAATCACTTATTCCTTCTATATTCTTCATTAATTAAAGGATTAAACTCGATTGTGTATCCCAACCTGGCAACATTCAAGTACTCTTGAACCATCAGTAAATCTTTCCTTTCCACCAAATCCCAAGCACCGAGCAAAGATGCTGGTGTTTCCCTAATCCCGTGTGAAGGCATCAACTGTCCTTTATTCCACGTGGGGAAAAAGGAGAAAGAGAGCCTTAGATAAGCATATTTATGAACGGGATACGGCACTTTCATCTAAAATCCTTTGGTCTAAGGAACTTTTGTCTAAAGAACTTTGGTTTAAAAGAACTTTTGTCTAAAGAACTTTGGTTTAAAAGAACTTTGGTCTAAAGAACTTTGGTTTAAAAGAACTTTGGTCTAACGGAACTTTGATCTAAAGCGACTTTCATCAAAAAGTACATTCCTTGAGGTGTAAATTTCTGCATATATGTATTTTGCATAATGTACTCGTATATATATATATATATATATATATATATATATATATATATATATATATATATATATATATATATATATATATATATATGTAAATACTTAAATAGATTAATTTGAGTGCGATTTGCTTTTTCAATTTTTGAATGATTATTTATCCTTTTGTGATGATAATTACATTAGCTTTGAACAAGATTTATATTTGTTCAAGAAAAAAGGGTTCTCATATAGGGATACGTAGAAAACCATTTTTAAACCCTTATTTTTAACAGTGTTGATTAATATTAAATCATAAAAACTGACATCTTTCGGAAATTGCAACCTTGTGTTATGGATAGTATCCTATTTACTACACAATCCGTAGAAAATGTAATAAATACACAAAAATCAAATAGGCAGCCAAAATATTACATGTAATACATGTAATTACAGCATGTGTGGAATGCGCGTGCACATGTGTACATGTAAGTAGACGTTTCATCAATGTAAATTCATTTTGAAGGCCATAAAACCCCATTCCCTTCCTCACTACCCCCTTATTAGCTTCTGCCATGGAGAAGTCTTAGAGGGATTTGTGGATTATTTTAAATTGAAGATTTATATGAATTGTAAACAAAGCTTTTCTTTGTTTTTCTCCAAGGAAGTGGGGGGGGGGGAGGCTAACAAGAAAGCAGCCTTTCCAACTAAGCTTTTAATCCAACTTCCTTCCGGAAAAATTTCCAAGTCAATTTAAAAGACATGAGATGACAATCAAAAGATTAGTGAAACGGGGCTACTGGTCCGTTTCCAGGTCAGAGTTCAAATATGAGAAGATTACCACTTAGTTGGTAATTAGCATAAGGGTATAGTCGGTCAAAATTCTTTCTCCGGAAGTTCAGCACGCTCAATGACCTGCCTGTTCATAAATAGTGTCATTATTATCTTGTCGAGTACCACTCTAAGTCGACACCAGTAGCAGGCTCAGTCAAAATAACATCTGCATCGTGTGTTTACTCGCATAAATGGTTGATTTCAAAATTTAATTATCTCTTTAACCCATAATGAATTGTGATATTAGTTTTGTGAAAACCAAAAGAGGAAAGGATAAATTGCGTCATAATGGATATTATTACACAAAAAAACAATTCAACAAAATGTGTAAGCTATTGGCGTTTTGAAGATCACAAGTGTTCTAGTCGTCTTGTGTAAGCCAAAATAAAGTAATTAAATGTTCCGATCATACTCATGCGGGCAGTTGTGCAAAATTTCATATTTTCAAAGCAATGAACACTATTCAACAAAACGCTAAAACAACGTCTGAACCTCCGGCTGCAATTATTTCTGAAGTACCTGAGTGTCCCCAAAGTGTTCTTCCTTCAAATGAAAGTATAACCAGAAATATTAGGAAATTAAGAAACAAAATGCTCTCTAAACTCCCTACAACATTGAATGAAGTGGACCTACAAGGTAGATTTAGCACAACTATTCGAGGTAAAAACTGGCTAATTCCTGATAGCGGAAAAGATGATGAACGATTTCTAATTTTTGCAGCGGCTCCCGTTTTACGAATACTAGCTTCGGCTAAACACTGGTATGCTGATGGGACGTTTGAAACATGTCTTAGAATTTGTTATCAAATCTATACTATTCATGATGAAATCCATTGGGAAATTCGCCCTCTTATTTTATATTTTTACCAAACAAGACAGGAAATTTACTTTAGAATGTTGTCAGCCCTTGTTGATTGTGTTGAACGTTAGGGATTGCAAATTGAAGTATCAGATGTAAGTGTTGATTTTGAAATGGCTGCGCGAAATGTTTTTTTTTGCGTTTTCTTGGCGAAATCACCAAACATTTCTGTTTTTTCATTTTCGCCAACTTGGAGAAAACTTCAACAGTTTGGTCTTTCTAGCCTTTATAATAATGATGAGGAATTTTCCCTGTTTGCAGAAAGGTTAACGCTTTAGCATTTCTGCCTGTTGCTGAAGAGCCAAAAGGACTTGAACGTTTGCAACAAAGTGTACCTCAGGAAGCTCTTCCTTTCATTAAATATATTGAAAAAACTTATATTTTAGGCAAGCTAAAACTTTGTTCCCCCCCACTCGAATGGAATGTTTATGAACTGACTCTACAGGGTTCCCCCTCGTGCAACTAACTCTATTGAAGCTTGGCATAGAAGATTTGTTGTTTTAGTGCAAGCCCAATCACATATATTTATGTTATTGATGCTTTGAGGAAAGAAGAGAATGTAATTAGAGCAAGAATTTCGCAGCTTGATATATGAGTAAGCCAGAGGAAGAAAAACCACAATGCTGGAAGAAAAGAGAGACGAATCAGGAATATTGTGACAGACTACAGCAATCGTTCTATGGAGAATTACCTTCGGAGTATTGCTTATAAACTGGTTTCATTCTGAATGTTTAAGTTAATACAGAAACTTTGTTAATTTCATCAAAATGAATAAATTTTAGATAATACTATTTTTTTCTATAAAATACATAGATGGAAGACCTTTTAGAAGAAAGTTCCTTTAGACAAAGGTTCCTTTAGACTAAAGTTCATTTAGACTAAAATTCCTATGGACTAAAGTCCCTTTAGACCAAAGTTTCTTTAGACCAAAGTTCTTTAGACGAAAGATCTTTAGACCAAAGTTCCCCAACCCTTATGAACATAGGGGAGATGTTAGGAGAGCAAGCAATGCCTCAAGTCTTTTTAATCATGTCAAACACGCTAACTATCTTATATATTTCTCTCGTGCCAAATAATTTACAATTTTAACGATTTTAATTAAGGAAAGATTAGTGAATCATCATTGATTGAAGAAATTCCGAATTTCAATCTCTTAGAAGGCCAGTTTAAATTTAGCCCCAGTTACTTAAACCTAATTTTAAATGATGTTAATGACTTTAAATTAACGGCCCCAGATAAATCTCGGTGGTGCTTTACTCGATAGTCGTATGATTTGAGAGCTTGTGTCTGTATTTCTCGGTTTACGGCTCAAGTTGATAGGATACACTACATATAGAATCTAGTCCCTTTTAATAAACTTAATGCCCTTATACAGTGGTTTACTTTCTATACACACACATATATATATATATATATATATATATATATATATATATATATATATATATATATATATATATATATATATATCCAAAGAACTACAGTAACGTACATGTAAATGTAGGAAAGAATCCACAGTGTTAGGATCAATTTATTCGCGAAACCAGGTTTCGACGGAATCCTCCGTCATCGTCAATCGCTGGTGAACTAATGAATACAGAGATGCTTAACTTAAGGACACACAAATTTACAAGTCAGAACGAGATTGAAGGGAGGGGGGTATGTGGAAGCAGCGGCATTTTTGAGTAGAGGAAGTATAAATCTCTTACTTATCAAGGGATTAGTGTTGAATTGCCCATCGGAAGTATTAAAGTTTGGAATTTCCTTTATAAACGCCGATTCAATTAGTCGCTTATGTATATAATTGTGAGAATGATAAATTATTTTTGCATTATCAATGTCAATTGAATGGTTTGCATTTGACATGTGGAGAAAGAGATCCATGAAGCAAATCGCATTTATGTTCCTTCATTATCTATGAGAATCTGCTGCTTTCGACATGAACTTTCTTGATGACCTATTATATAACCATATGCATGTATCCTTAAGTATGGAGTCATAAGAAAGCCTATAAAATGGAACTCTGACCCATTTGTGTCATGAATGAATTGCAAATGAATAATTAAAAACGGATAGATATGTTTACCCGTGAGGTACACAGAGTAATACTCTGCAAAAAAGTATATTAAACATATGTAATTGGGTGTGTAATTAAGACCTTTCTCTTTGTCGCATGTTTATTCCATCAATGGGGAAATCTAATTTTCATTTTTGCTACGCTATCTTGGAAATAATTAACAAAATTGTGATTTATATTACTAATTATAGCTAATAAATATTTGATAATGGCCTAAATTTCTAACTTTCCTCTTTTGGGGAGATAATGCATTAATTATTTTGATTTAAGTAATTGACATCAAACTTGTACTTATTGTCGTTTCCAATTTGCTGCGATGGCAAAACACTATTAGCGTCCTTCCTACCCCAAACCCCTTAACGAAGACCACCCCCCTGCTTCTCTTGGATTTGCCTGTGATTGCCTTACTAATCTTTATGTTGGTTTTATTATCTAGCTGAGATACTTTGCCCAAATGGAAAGGACTGGTGGTGAAAGTAATTAATTAATTGAATGTTTTCATATCGATGTACATGCCATGTCAACAGGTCATTGACATACCAATGTGTTTTTGAGACATGAGCTCATTCCTAAACGCCATTTTCTGTATGGTCTTTACTCGAACGGGATTCGCACCCATTTAAGGCGGGGTTTAAAAGAAATTCACACCCATTTAAGGCGGGTTTTTATAAAATTCACAACCATTTTAGGCGGGATTTAAAAGAAATTCACACCTATTTAAGGCGGGGTTTAAAAGAAATTTACACCCATTTAAGGCGAGTCTTAAAAGAAATTCACACCCATTTGAGGTGGGTTTTAAAAGAAATTCACAACCATTTAAGGTGGATTTTAAAAGAAATTCACAACCATTTGAGGCGGGGTTTAAAAGAAATTTACAACAATTTAAGGCGGGTTTTAAAAGAAATTCACACCGATTTAAGACGGTTTTTAACAGAAATTCACACCCATTTAAGGTGGGGTTTAAAAGAAATTCACACCCATATAAGGCGGGTTTTAAAAGACATTCACAACCATTTAAGGCGGATTTGAAAAGAAATTCACACCCATTTGAGGTGGGTTTTAAAAGAAATTCACACCCATTTAAGGCGAGTTTCAAAAGAAATTCAAAACCATTTAAGGTGGATTTTCAAAGAAATTCACATTCATTTAAGGCGGATTTTAAAAGAAATTCACAACCCATTTAAGGTGGGTTTTAAAAGAAATTCACACTCATTTAAGGCGGATTTTGAAAGAAATTCACATTCATTTAAGGCGGGGGTTAAAAGAAATTCACACCTATTTAAGCCAAGTTTTAAAAGAAATTCACACCCATTTAAGGTGGGTTTTAAAAGAAATTCTCAACCATTTAAGGCGGATTTAAAAAAAATTCACATTTATTTGAGGCGGGGGTTAAAAGAAATTCACACCCATTTAGGGCAGGGTTTAAAGAAATTCACACCCATTTAGCGCGTGTTTTAAAAGAAATTCACACCCATTTAAAGGGGTTTTTAAAGAAATTTACAACCCTTTAAGGTAGATTTTAAAAGAAATTAACAACCATTTAAGGCAAGTTTTAAAAGAAATTCACAACCATCTAAGGCGGATTTTAAAAGAAATGAACACCGATTTAAGGCGAGTTTTAACACAAATTCACACCCATTTAAGGTGGGTTTTAAAAGAAATTTACACCCATTTAAGGCGGGGTTTAAAAGAAATCCAAAACCATTTAAGGCTGATTTTAAAAGAAATTTACACCCATTTATGGCGGGTTTTAAAAGAAATTCACACCCATTTAAGGTGGGGTTTAAAAGAAATTCACACCCATTTAAGGCGTGTTTTAAAAGAAATTCACACTCATTTAAGGTGGGTTTTAAAAGAAATTTACAACCATTTAAGGTGGATTTTAAAAGAAATTCACAACCATTTAAGGCGGGTTTTAAAAGAAATTCACAACCATTCAAGGCGGGTTTTAAAAGAAATTCACACCTATTTAAGGTGGGTTTTAAAAGAAATTCACACCCATTTAAGGCGGGTTTCAAAAGAAATTCACAACCATTTAAGGCTGATTAAAAAAAAATTCACACCCATTTAAGGCGGGATTTAAAAGAAATTCACACCCATTTAAGGTGGGGTTTAAAAGAAATTCACACCTATTTAAGGTGGGTTTTAAAAGAAATTCACAACCATTTAAGGCGGATTTTAAAAGAAATTCACACTAATTTAAGGCGGGGTTTAAAAGAAATTCACACCTATTTAAGGCGAGTTTTAAAAGAAATTCACACCCATTTAAGGGGTTTTTTAAAAGAAATTCACAACTATTTACGGCGGATTTTAAAAGAAATTCACACCCATTTAAGGCGGGGTTTAAAAGAAATTCACACCCATTAAGTCGGGTTTAAAAGAAATTCACACCCATTTAAGGCGAGTTTTAAAAGAAATTCACACCCATTTAAGGTGGGTTTAAAAGAAATTCACAACCATTTAAGGCGGATTTTAAAATAAATTCACACCCATTTTAAGGCGGGGTTTAAAAGAAATTCACACCCATTAAGGCAGGTTTAAAAGAAATTCACACCCATTTAAGGCGTTTTAAAAGAAATTCACACCCATTTAAGGTGGGTTTAAAAGAAATTCACAACCATTTAAGGCGGATTTTAAAATAAATTCACAACCATTTAAGGCGGGTTTTAAAATAAATTCACAACCATTTAAGGCGGGTTTTAAAATAAATTCACAACCATTTAAGGCGGGTCTTAAAAGGAAAGTTTTTGTTAGGTTAGACATTTAACAAGTATTTAATTCATGGCATTTTCCGTCACCATCTTCAATAAATCTTAGTCCCTCTCACCTTCAAATGCCATAATTTTGATTGACGACTTTAGCATTCAAATATAAATTAACTAATGAATAAAGTCACTCGCAATGGGAAATTTATTTGATTGATCATAAAAAGGTGAAAACCAACGGAGGCATTACTACAATAAATTTGTGAAAAGCTTCCTAAAAAAACCCGGGTGAAGTTAGGGAAAATGAATATTTTATTCATAGAATGTAAAATGAGAAAACCATTAAAGACATCGTCGCCAAAACTTAATAAAAGAGGTTCGTAAAGAAAGTGCAGTTATAAGAGGTGAAAACGTGTGTATATAACTCAAGTAGACAATTTGGGGTACTAGAGACCGGGAGGACATCAATTCTTCGAAAACTACCCCGATTCACAACAAAGGTTAGGGGAGAGAATTTGTGGAAGGAACACAGATCGAGCATCGAAGAGAGGAGACTACTTGCAGCATGAAGAACTAGGAGAGAAGAAAAAAAACAGCATAAAACAACAACAAAAAGCCCTTATAATAACTATACCTAATACAATTCATAAAGACTATACCCCGGACCTATGTTAAAAGGTTTAATTTTCTCTATATTCCTTAATAATTTCTTAAAATACCTCTTTTTTTTATAAACAGGTAAGTGATAATGGAGAGTCACGTGTTCCTACAGAAACTCTCAGTTTCTCTATGTGGAGAAGTGCCCACATTTCACCAGGGACCTAAATAATGGCATATAGGTGTGAAAAAAAAGTCGTGAAACATCACTGCAAGATGGCAGTAAATTAGGACCAACAATTTCTCCCTCAGACCTCAGTCGCCTGTCAGGAGTCATTGGGCGAAGTTGATGGTCCATTCTTCTCTGAGGGCTCACGACAGAAACTTACCTAAATCCTAAATTGAATTTAACTGAGTTATTTTTATACACTGTTAACCACTACAAGGAATAAATATTTGTTTTACTAGTTTTCGTGTTAAATACTTGATAATAACGTCGTGACTAGTCGTTAGTAAATGGAAATGAGGGAAAACAGCGTCATTACTTGACGTGCAGAGGGCAAATAGAGGCATCATGCTGTCACTCGTTCTTTTCGGTAAGTACCTGACCTCCTCAATGTCCTTTGATGATGAAAGCGGTGAAGTTAGGAGACATAAACATTTGTTTATAAAGTACAAAAATAGAAAACCATTGAAGGCAGCTCCGCCAGTAGGTTAGTTCCTCTAGGTGTGGACTGAGGGTGTTCCAGAAGAAAGTGCGTATCCAAGAGGAATGTGTGCCCTGAAGGCAATATGTACCGAAAGTAAGTGCCCATATGGACAACCCCGTGTACCATATGTGTATCATTCGCATTTAAAATGAAATATAAGGGGGGTGGAGTCCATTTGAATTCCAAATGTGAGAGTGGATATTCCAGAGGAAATAATCGAGGTTGCATACTTGAGGTTGACAAGTATTCACAAGTCATGTTATTTGCGATTGACAAAAAGGACTTGTCGCGATTATTGACAAATTTCATTTTTTAGAAGTCTTGCTTCTGGTATTGACAAGTTTCCATACCTCGACAAGTCTTGTTCCTTGGGGTTGACAAGTTCTGTTGCAAGGGTAGGAAAAATATCCATAATTTGAGAATTATGTTGCTCTAGGTTGACAAGTCTTGTCCTTTTCTGTTGGCAAGTCTTGACAAGTCTTCAAACCTATCATGCATTGTCCTCTTCTGTGGGAAAATCTTGACAAGTCTTAATACTTAGCAAGTCTTGTCCTTTTCTTTTGGCAGTTTCTTTTTTAAACAATAATGTCTCTTGTTGGTGATAGTTATTTATTATTGGGGTTTGTTAGGATCAACAAACTTGCAAGTATTAATGCATCTTCGGAAATGACAAGTCCCATGGCAAGAATTGACATGTCTCCTGAGGTTGACCTCATTTGACCAGCTTCTACATATTCCCTCCCTAAAGTCACCATTTATTTATGAGCCCCATCAAAAGCTTTATGGGGACGACTCTGTTGGTTTCGTTTTTTGATAGTTTAAGTAAATAAGTTCTGATCCCTAGAAACAATTATATTTATTTTTAAAAAGCGAAACCAACGAGTGCTTCATTGTGAAGATGAGCATAATAATGAAATGCGCATGCGTGTATACAAAGAGGAAAGGGTGCGAATAGCGCAGTAAAGCGATCAATTAGTAGGAGTTTTAAAGCTAAAATGCAAGAATTTGGAAGAAAAGTGAATGAGGATTCGGATAGGAAGAGGAAGTAAATAAGAATCCGGATAAGAAGAGGAAGTAAATGAGGAATAGTATACACACAGTATGCATGAAAATTGCATGAGAGCATGCTGACTCCACTTTTAATGTATGCAATTGAAACTATGCTATGTTAAGAGTCTGGAAGATGACAATTCAGAGGAGTGCAAATGGACATGCTGCCTTGGATGTTGTGTAAGGAAAAGATAGAGCGCGGTACGACTAGTTTCAGGAAATAAACCACCGAGACTTTTCTCTGGTGCTAAGAAATATGGGTGAAAATAGTGTGCGTGAAAGGTTGAATGAATGCGTAAACGTGTGTATGAAAGAAAGGGGACTGGAAAAAGAACAGATGGATGGCATTATGTATGACAGGTCTGAATAAGGAGAGGGGTGAGTAAGATTAATTGGGGCTCTTCTGGCCCATGATGAAGCCCTAATGAACAAATATACTTCAGCATATTGCACCCCATTGCTATGGAGGATCTATAGCGGGTTAAAAAAGATGGGTAAGATCGTGCTTAATTGGGCATAAGGGCACATAAATGAGTGAGTGGGAGAGGATAATTTCGGCGGTGTTGATGTGATCCACCCACACTTTGTGTGTAAATGGAGTTTGATACTGATGATGGGAATCACAAAGTAGTGTGTTTAATCAAAAGGGGCCTTTGAGGGGAAAGGAGAAATAGGACATGGGCGGTGGGAAGATGAAAAATGGGCAGGAATGAGACAGGATTGAGTGGCAAAGGTGGAAGATAAAGCCGATTCTCACAGTCCTCATCAAGCGGATGAAGACTCTTAGGAATTAATTCGTTCACAGACCAAAAATACTCAAAACCAGGAGTTTGAAACCACTCGGAGTAGGTTCAAGAAATAAATACTACTTAGAAAATCAGAGGTAAAATTATGTAAGTTGTACCAACACTGCAGTGCATTACAAATTATTTACAAGGACTAAATAGGCTAAATAACAAAACTAAGATACCAAAACTACTCGGTTCGCACAAGGACTGCCACCTCTGTCTTATGAACGCGCTGCGGTTTATAGCTAATGTCATTCCTACTTTTCCTACGCTCTCTCTCTCCACTTCTTTCCCTCTCCACTTCTCTCCCCCCCCCCTCTCTCTCTCTCTCTCTCTCTCTCTCTCTCTCTCTCTCTCTGTAGGTCTGTCTGTCTGTCTCTCTTTCCCTGCATCCCTCTTTCTCTCTCTCTCTCTTTAGGTATAGAGGAAAAGAGGTAACTAACCTCAGAGTTATTTTGTTTAATGCCAGATCTATTAGAGAGAGAATTTCCTCTCTAAGAGCCTTGTTAGCATTAGAAAGATATGACACAATAGACATCACAGAGAGGTGGATCTATTGCTACTCAAGAGATTTTATTAATGAATTTTAATTACAAAAGATATAAAATATTTCGTGAAGACCGCGTTGGAAAAGAGAGTTGGGGAGTAGCTTTATATGTACGAGAATCTCCATCTTATAGAATGTAATATATTTTCTGAATTCGAATTAATTATAATCAAACCAAATCTTGAGAGAAATCTATGTATATTTAGCTTACAGAAAGCCTCACCAAACCTTAGAGATAGATCAACGTTTCTGTTATATATTAAATACAATTAATGACAAACTTTCTCTAATAATTATTCGTGATTTAATTACGGACGAATAAAATGGTCTACGAAAGCCGCTGACTCTGAAACCACTGATTACTCAATTTTGTAGTTGATAACCCAATAGACGAGAGGACTTACGAGAGGTGAAAATATCCTTGATTTGTTTTTAACTACAAACGATGATTTGATTTCAAATCTGAATCTAGGAGATAAATTTGGTAATAGTGACCATAATTTGATTTAATTTGATGGTAGCATGGCATACAACAAACTCCATGTAAGCTTTCCTAAATTGGATTTTAAAAAAGCTAACTTAGAGGGTTAAAAGAAAGCTTGGGTAAGTATTGCATAAATGAAACTTGGGTTAATTTTAAATAATTTCTTTGCCCACACATTCTCAGTTCACTCCATCAAAATCGTGTGAAATTAGTATTATTAAACGCTTTAAATGGTTAACAAAAGAATGTGAGAAAATCATTAAAGGCAGAGACCTAACTTACAAACTATCCAAATATAACAAGTGTAAAAGCAATAAAGAAAAATATCTTCAGCTAAGGAGAAAAGTTAAGTGGAAATTAAAATAGACTGTAAATCAAATCCCAAAGAATTTTTGCATTAGCGAACTGTAGTATTGGATCAATTAAAGACTAGGAAGATATTTTACAATTCAAAGGTAGAGATATAGCACATACATTAAATGAGTATTTTGCAACAGTCTTCACGAAAGAAAATGGAAATGTTAGCCCTGCACCCGAGGCCAGGTAGGTAATCGGGTAATAATCCTTTCGAATCAATAGAATGCTTAATTACCGATGTTGAGAGGCTTATTGATAAAATGAACAAATATAAATCACATGACCCCAACAGAACCATTTAAAGAGTTATAAAAATTATTAAAGATTCAATAGTCGAACAACTAATAGAAATCTTTAATTCCTCTCTCTAACTGGAATTGTCCCTGAAGATTGAAAGATAGCTAAAATAATGCCAGTTTATAAAAAGAGTGGAAATAGATAGCTAGCAATTCCCAGACCAAAAGCTCGAAAGCCTCATTGCAGAGAAAATAGTTGAATATCTAGAACTGAACAGATTATTGCGTGACTCGCAACACATGGCTTTAGGAAACACAGCTTCTGTCTAACTAATCTCTTAGAATTTTTCCATTATATAAATTCATTTTACTAAAACACAAGGTTAGTTGATGTTTTACATCTGGAATTTAAAAAAGCTTTCGATAAAGTGCCGCGCAAAAAGTTAATGTCTAAAATTTGAGCATTAGGAATTGTCAGAAAATAGCAAATTGGATCGATAACTGGCTAGTTGACCGCGGACAGAGAGTAGTAATCAAGGGAATCGCGTCAGACTGGATATCTATTAGTAGCAGAGTTCCACAGGGTTCGATCTTGGCTCCCTTGCTATTTGTCATTTACCTAAACGATACAGACATTGGTTTGGTGTCCAAAATTTCAAAATTTGCTGATGACTATAAGAGTATAATTAGTGAAGAGGATATCAACAATTTTCAAAATTATATTGATCTAGTGGCTAGTTGGTCCCTGCAGTGGGATTTGCTACTAATTCTAGACAATTGCAAAATAATGCACATTGGTCATAATAATCCCAGAGCTGAATAAAAGTTACTTGACAGAACAATACCAGTCACAGAAAAGGAAAAGGACCTAGGCATTTATACGTCAAGCGATCTTAAATCTTCGCAGCAATGCATAGAGGTGGAAAAGAATTCTTTAAAAATACTAAGTTACATTAAAAGGCAATTCAGTTTCAAAAAAGAGAAAATAATTTTAAACACATATAACGCATTGGTAAGACTTAAGCTAGAGTACTGTGCACAAGTTTGGCCACCATATTTGAAAAAAGATACGGAAAGATTCGAAAAAGTTCAAGCCAGTGCCATAAAACTAATTCCATATCTAAGAACCACAATTATGAAACGCACTATAAAGATTAAACCTCTTAAGCTTTGAAATTAGACGTATGATAGAACAATTAATTGAAGTTTTGAAATTTTTGAGAGAAATAGATAATGGAAAACCGTCAATCAGGTTTGAAATTAATAAAAATTCTACACGTAACAATGGAGAGGAACATGTCCCTAACCCATTTAAAGAAAGTTTACGTGGAAAAGTTTTCTCGAAAATAGTTAGTCTGGAACAAGTTGTCGGGAGAAATTGTTTCTAGTAATAACGTAGAAACATTTAAAAAGATTAGATAAGGTTATCAGAAAAATAGTAATGAAATCTGGATTGTGAAGACGATCCAAATTATCCCTTAACTGTCAAATTTTAAATTTTCATATCTGCTTTGGCCGGGGGAGGTAGGTGGGGAAGAGTCCACGTGTTTACTGCCCACTTTTTCATATTCTCGATATAAAAGAATATATATCAGAATGGTTAAGGTCCGTCTCCCAAATGGCACCTTCTCGTTAAGGAGCATAATGTCTATAATATGCATACATTCATTGTACACTACCGAACAAAATAAGAAAACGATTTTCATTTATTAAAATATATGATGAGTAGGTAAATGAAATTTCCATGCTATATAAAGGCAAGCATTTAATATATTTTATGACGATTTCATATGATACAATCTTATATTAAAATAATTATACTAAATAAACTAACAGAATAAAATAGTGACACGTGCAAAATAAGAGAAGGATTTGTCATGAACTTTCAAGAAGTTTCTTGAAATAATCCAGCAACATTTTGCTTAGTAGGTAAGAACTGTACAACCGCCATTTTTGTCGTACACACTCTGCAGAGATGTCACCACACGTGAAAGTGATTCCTGAGCTCCGTCAGAGATTAAAAATTCACACGATATCAGACATTTCTACATAAGAAAGCCCTTGATCGCTCAAGAACAAATTGATTTTCTCAAGGTATTTAACAAATCGTTTTAAAACAGAACCTAGAATCAGCTATCGAACTTTGTTGTACATAACTTGTCATTTTAGCCCCAAATTCACCTCATTCAATACATGTGTAAATTGTATTTTCTTCAGAGCACATACAGAAATAAAATCAACAACCAAAGGTTACACTTTTCATCAGGTCAAATTCGCTCAGACCCAGGCTTGACCACAAAACAAAGTACATAATGATATGAAAGCTTATTACTGGGGAACCAATGTCCATCATATTTTACAAACATGATTTGTAAATCATGGTTCTTTACTATTCATGCTGGGTGCACCATCGGTTGGAACGAAGACAACATTCGAAGTATCAGATGTCTATCAGACCGTTCGTTTATAACTGATTTGCATAGTTCAGGCTATAGATACAACCATAAGATGTCAGTTGCTAAGCAATCGAGGCAAATTGCCAGTCTAATTGATTACATAATGGTTGTGCTCTCGTCTAGACAGATATAAAAAAAACACCTTAATGATACCAAATCTTTTTTACACTCATCCGATGGATTCATTTGCAACTTAGTACCGTTTCTACCTACTAGCAAGCTAATGTACTAAACGCGAGTGATTCAGAGCATAAAAATGCTGAAAGCTTTTTTTATCCTCCTTAACTACGCCAAATCTCTCACTCGAAGTTACTAGAAATTCTTTGCTGCTTTCTCCTCATTTAAAGATTTTTGTTTCTCTTCGGTGGAACTGACAGTACAAACAAAAGGGTATATAGCAATAGTATATAATAAAAAAAATATGAGAATTACACTCTTTCTATTCTTAACTGAAACTTGCGTGATCCCCCATTTTTTTTTATTCTGAGCATGCGTAGCTGCCAAATCGAACAAATTCATAACTATAACAAAATAAGACACCGCGCCTAATTTATACAATAAAAAATATATATATAAAATGAATGTACGCCCATTATTCAATATAAGTAATTCATCTCAAAATCCAAATGTTTATTTAAGAAGCTTATTTAGATTTGTTCCGAAAACGCGTATTAAAAGCAAGGTAGAAATATAAAAACAAGCAAGTTTTATTTAAGGAAAGAAAGACTATGTTCTCAATCTCACTGTGACAGAAGGAGCGTGGCTTGGTGTTCCATGAGTGGCTTCTGACATGAAGTCACGAGTGAGGTCAGGGAGGTCATTTGGCCAGAGAGGTCATCAGAGCCAAATGACACCAAGTGGACGCCACAACCTCTCTATAAACGGGATATTCGTTAAGCCAACGGAAAGAAACTGACCTAACCTAACCTCGAATTTCGCTAGGTGTGTTTATCTTTAACTGACCCTGTATGTACGAACGTGTGTATGCATTTTTCCATGTGTATGCATATATTACATGAGATAATGGTAGATAGGAACGAGAGGTAAGTTACGCCATCCTTCTGTTTGAAATCGTGGACGGGATACGCTGACTGCATAATTAATGAATTTTGCCTAAAAATAAAAATGACAATCATTAGTCGAGGGCAATGGAGGCCGGTCATCGTTGGGGGCAGGTGCCTAGTAATTTTTTGTTTGGGCACTAACCAACGATGGTATGATAAGCAATTAAATAGACTATTGTCACTAATGACCACCGAGCTGCGTCTTTTAGATGCTTGTTATTTTTCAGTTTGGACCTAATGATTAACGTAGATTCCGAACCACAGGTGTCTACAGGGTATAGCAACCGCGAAGGAGACGATCCGAATTGGGACTCTATTCCGGTCACTAACCACACTTGATATGGCTTAACTTAACTGTAAAGGGCCACTGTTACCTAATTTAGGATTGCTGTTACTATACCAAATTTACTTCTCCAAATCACTCAAAATATCTATCGCGCAATAAACCATCCGATTACGTTAAGGCGCTTGGTAACTCTGTGGAATTTGGCACCAGCTCGCAATGTACTACACTGTGTTAGGTAGGAGAGTTATGTTGGGGCGATTCACACCGAGGTCACTATGACTATAATGGGCAGTGCCACATGACTCGAGGCACTGCCCATTAAAATCGTAGTCGAATCAGTCTTGAGTCATTGTGAGTCGCCTCAGTGGGCAAGAATCGCTTACATAACCAAGTACAAAGAGCCACGTAACAGATTGTAATTAAACGGAAGTGTGTTGGGGTAGGAGAGGCATGGTTACTACTTATGGAACAAAGATTGACAAGTATTTGAAAGGTGGCTGGCTTTGATTGCAGAATGGGCAGATGGCTGAGAGTTGTGCGACCTACCGAGCCCTAAGTTAGCAAATGGTCTTTGGATTTCTCGTGCTTTATTAAGACGAGGTCCTCCTAATGGATAATGAAATTCACGCAAAGATCAGGACAATCGTAGGCAAGCCAGTAGGCACAAGGGGGAGGCTCTCTTTATAGGGGAAGGTATTGATAGAGTGATAATAATGCGTTGCATCCTCCCCCCCCCCCCTACAGAGTAGGAAGCCTTTCCTGGTCCAAAAAAGATTTACTCCCTATACAGTTAATACTTCGATTTTAAATACTTTTCGATTTGATTAATACTTTTTATTGTTAATTCTTTTCACTCCACTTAATACTTTTTCTTTTAACTACTTTTCCATTTAATTAATCCTTTTTCTTATAAATACTTTTAAATTATCTTCCCACCGCTTAATAATTTTCTTTTAAATGATTTGCCTTTTAGTTAATACTTTTCTATTTTTCTTTTAAATATTTCTCCTTACATGAATCTTTTTTATCTATTTTTTTCTTTACTTAATACTTTTTTAAATACTTTTCACTTCAACTATTACTTTTTCTTTAAAATTATTTTACTCCACTTAATATTTTTCCTTTTAATACTATTCTCATTGATCATTTCTTTTTAAAATACTTTTCCAGTTACTTAATACTTTTAATTTTAAATACATTTTCTGTAACTTAATACTTTTTCTTCTAATTACTTTTCCATTTGCTAAATACTTTTGACGTTACTTAATACTTTTCCATCAACTTAATACTTTTTCTTCTAAATACTTTTTCATTTACTAAATACTTTGGACGTTACTTAATACTTTTCCATCAACTTAATAATTTTTCTTTTAAATACTTTTCCATTTACTAAATACTTTTGACGTTACTTAATACTTTTCCATCAATTTAATACTTTTTTCTAAATACTTTTTCATTTACTAAATACTTTTGACGTTACTTAATACTTTTCCATCAACTTAATACTTTTTCTTCTAAATACTTTTTCAGTTACTAAATACTTTTGACGTTACTTAATACTTTTCCATCAACGTAATACTTTTTCTTCTAAATACTTTTTCATTTACTAAATACTTTTTACGTTACTTAATACTTTTCCATCAACGTAATACTTTTTCTTCTATATACTTTTCCAGTTACTAAATACTTTTGACGTTACTTAATACTTTTCCATCAACTTAATACTTTTTCTTTTTTAACTACGCCTGTAAAGAAAATGTTTCAAGAAAAGCAATTGGAAATCTGTGTGAGTTCTATTGCCCGAGTTCCTCCTTGAGGCTTTGGAGCTGCAAGGGCAAACTGAAGCCGTTGGGGCAAGGAGGGTAGCAAGGTTGCACATGCTAGCTACACCTGTCATTGCTTGTGGGTTCTTTTCCATCGTTTGGTTACC
Source organism: Ceratothoa steindachneri (assembly GCA_963969495.1). Classification (NCBI taxonomy): domain Eukaryota; kingdom Metazoa; phylum Arthropoda; class Malacostraca; order Isopoda; family Cymothoidae; genus Ceratothoa; species Ceratothoa steindachneri. The sequence continues at coordinate 76,833,204 of OZ018323.1, forward strand.
ATTTATCTAGGTGAGTACACCGATTCCGATTTTAGCGAAGTTAAGGGACATGAAGTGCGGTTAGTGACGGGATGGAGTCTAGTTTGGGTCGAATTCACGCCAGCTGCCATTTACGCGGCAGATAACAGTGGTTTTATTGCCCGAGTTCCTCCTTGAGGCTTTGGAGCTGCAAGGGCAAACTGAAGTCGTTGAGACAAGGAGGGTAGCAAGGTTGCACATGCTAGCTACACCTGTCATTGCTTTGTGGGTTCTTTTCCATCGTTTGGTTACCGTTTATTTGAGTGGGTTACCGTTTATTTGAGTGAGTACACCGATTCCGATTTTAGCGAAGTTAAGGGACATGAAGTGCGGTTAGTGACGGGATGGAGTCTAGTTTGGGTCGAATTCACGCCAGCTGCCATTTACGCGGCAGATAACAGTGGTTCGAAACCCACATTAATGAGTAGGTCCCGGGACAAATGAGAAATAACATCACCCTAAATGATTGCTTATCGATGGGAAAACTCCTACCAATTTCTTTTTGTTTATCGGTTTTGGTAACTAACACCGGCTTATAAAATTTCAAAAGCCTAATAATAGTGTGGTAACCTATAAAGTAGAGAGAGAGGAGAAAGAGAATATTGGGAACCTATAATTTGGTAACCACACCGAGATTCAAACGCTTTCGACCCACCAACCATGACCTCAGAAGGAGGGGAGGAGGGGCGTCAACCGCCTGAAAATAAAAAAGTCGAATTGTTTCATCTGGCGACTTATGGCAACTTCGAATATTTCAAAGTATTTCTTTGATGCCCAACTTCATCGAACATTGATTTTGTTTTTAATTCTGGTGAAGGAGATCTTCAGCCCCTCTCCTGCTTCTCCTTTGTTTTCTCGAAAGAAATGTTTCACTGCTTTTTTTTATTTATTTTTTTCATCCCCTTTCAATTCTTATTGTCTCTGAACACAATTAGCGTGACTTTGATAATACTAAGGAAAATAGTTTAATCATCTCTTTTATCAAAAAACAAATTCATGCAAAATTGAATAGTCCAGAAAATTTACTTACAAGAAATAATTACTCATTTTAGTCATTGATTAACTAATTAATTAAAAAATTGCTTATTTAAATGAGGTCCAACCTGGCAAATGACATCGAGGGCATAAGTCGCCGAAATAAATCTTAGCTTAACAAATAATTTATGTTAAAACCAACAACAACAGCAGCAGCAAAACCGGTAAATAAAATAAAGACAAAACAAAAAGCCAACATAAAACACCTAAAAAAACAGAAGGAAAAGGCATGGTCGGTCTCCCTCCGGTGCCCGAGCATGCACCCAACAAAGGAAGTGGCCAACTCCTTAGAAAACTCTACTACTCCACATTTAGGAGTACACGAACACGTCTCGAGAACAAAGAACAAACGGTAGTGATCCCGCTCGTCCAGGTACCGGGGCAGGTAATATGTGCGAAGATCCCACAGAGTGGAGCATTCAACAAGAATATGGTAGACAGAGTGGGGACAAAGCAGTCGTCGATGTAGAGTGCAGGAGAGCGCTCCATCCGATGGCGTTGTGTCCCGCGAGTGTGACTGAGAGAAAATGAAATGAAGCCGTTGAGGGATTAAGAGGTAGGTCCACAAGAAAAGTCGCGTCGCAATGGCGGGCAACATTAGGTTCTCGTCTGCCATCTCTTCTGTTTGAGCCCTCATCAGCGCCTCAATTCTCGCAAACAATATATGTTCAGGAACTCAGCAAAGGACAAGCTCAACACCACCCCAGGTCGTGCCAGTCATGGTGTTGCGGATACTGCGAACCAGGATGTGAAGAGATTCCAAAATCTCGAAGGCATTCGGGGAACCCCGTGAGTCAATTTATATCCCAGTCCGGTTTCGAAACCAAGCACGACGGGTAATCTCTTGTATTGAGCTATGTATTGCAACCAGCTCGGCCGTGAAAACAGGCCGACACCCCTCCCCCTCCAAAACGGGCCTGCACACACTTTTTGTGATATATCATTCATTCGTTTACTAATCACCCTTACATTGCTAGACATAACAGAAGCAACGCCTGTGAACACAACTAGATCTCAATGGAAGCTCCAGCAAAGAATATACTGCGTCAAACATTACTACAAGACAGGCTCATTCAAGAAACTGCAGGACACTTTCGTGCATCAGTTCGAATGAGAAAAAGCCCCCTCCAAGAGCAGAATCCAGTCCCTCGGTATATCCCGGGAGACTTGCAGGAGAGTACTAGTAATGGATGTAAAGGCCTACCCATACAGAATACAGACGAAGCAGACCCTTACAGCCTCAGACAAGGAACAGAGAATGGCTATGGCAGTCAAGATACCGGAGAAGATTCTGGAGACCCCAACTTCCCTTAACCTCCTTTGGGCCTCAGATGAAGCTCAATTCCATCTTGAAGAAAAGGTAAACTCGAAGACAAATGTCCTCTGGGGGACCTCCAGACTAAATGAGGTAGCTACCAAGCCCCTACACTCCCCTAAGGGCACGGTATGGACTGCAATCTCAGCCAGAGGCATCATCGGACCATTCTTCTTCGACGAATCTGGCGTGAAAGTCACCAAGGAGTGTTTGTTGAGTTCCTCAAAACCTTCAAGAGGGAGCTGCAGACCCTGTTTCCGTCGCTTATGGGGAGGTTCTGGTTCCAGCAAGATGGAGTAAGCTCTCGCACCTCAAACCTGTCCCGAGATTGGCTGAAAGAGAACTTTGGTGGCCATGTGCTCAGTCTCAATACTGATTTTGAGTGGGCACCTCACAACCTAGACCTTAGCCCACCAGATTTCTTTCTCTGGGGCTACCTTAAAGACATAATGTACGCAGGGAGACCCAGGGCCATCACGGCACTAAAAAAAACCATCAGGAAGGAGATTAGAGCCATTAGTCAGTCGGTTTGTAAGGATGTGATGGACAACTTTGTGCTGCGCCTCAATAAATGCACAGAGCTAAATGAAGGTCATCTCGAACACATGCTCTAGAATAAAGAAGAAAAGTCCAAAGACTCTCATTCTTTGATATGGTGTTTTTAAACACAATAAACTAGTTATCACCAAAGTTTCATTCAATCCTTGCAGAAAGTTACAAAATGAGGCCTATCGAAAGTTGGGGCACATTTTTGGGGGGTCATCCTGTACAATGAAATCGCACCAACATAATACGGCGTGTGTTTTAAAAAGTTCTAACCCAATACTCCTGGTTCAATATAAGCTTTGGGAGCATAGGCGTGACACCTAACCGATAGCTACATCGCCTTCTGAATTGAGTTGCCGAAATTCTTAGGATAAGATTGGTGTATCGGCGTAATATGCACCGTCGAGATCAGTCGCGCTGTCGACGACTGAACAAAACGCTGGTCTTCCGCGTACAAATACATAATGCACTGTCTATGGCGCAAAGCGAGTGAATTCTCCCCAGCTTAGAAAATGAGGCTCTCTATAGGAGATGTGCGAAATGCCCCATTTGCCAAACCGAGACCGTTGTGGTGGATCGAGTTCAGTGACCGCAATTCACGCTCAGGTACGGATGCGTAAAACACACACCAGTAGTCTAGTTGAAACGAGCAAAGAAGCGATAGAAAAGTAAAGCAGTAATACTATCAACACCCTAAATGTGGAAAGGCAGGGAATGAAGAATGTCCATGGCGCAGGTACAAGAGATCTGAAGAATGAAAATATGGACTTACAGGTAAGGCGTTGGTCAAAAACAAAACCAAGAGAATGGTGCAAATCTACTCCGTCTAGGCGAGTCCCAGAAGTGCACCACCATAATTTTGGCTACGAAAAATTTACACCAATAAGCCTCAGCATGGTGAGATGCGGTTTGAAGACTTTTGGAGTCGACACTGGAGATGGGCTGCACCAAAAATCTCAAATAGTCATCTGTTGGAGTCGACACTGGATTTGGGCCGCACCACATGAGCTCTAAAAACCATCTTTGTACAGCGTAGCGAGAATTTCTTCTGTCAACAACGAGGTGATACCGTTGATGCTTAAGGCAGAGCGAGTGACACTGAGTACACTACCCTGTCTGACGCCCTCTTCATGCTTCATGCAATTCGGATATAAGGAAACGAGATATGAGGAAAAGTGTTTTATTATTTTTCAATATAACTACCCTCGACTTGAATGCACTTGCGCCACTTGTCCCTGAGGCTTTGAATTTCCGACAACCAGAAATATCCCGACTGCTGTTGGATCCACTCCTGGACGGCGAGCTGGACATCTTCATCGTTCCCAAACCGGCGTCCACGCAGTGCAGCCTTGAGCTGGCGGAATAAAAGGTAGTCGCTGGGGGCCAGATCTGGACTGTAGGGGGATGGTTGAGCTCCTCGAATCCGCACTCGCGCAGGGCAGCTTGTGCAACTCTGGCCTTGTGGACAGGGGCATTGTCGTGGAAGAGCAGGACACCGCGTGTCAACTTGCCGCACCGCTTCTGACGGATGCACTCCTTCAACCCAGCCAGTTCCTCGGCGTAATATTGGCCTGTGATGGTCCTTCCACGAGGCGCATAGTCTACCATCAACACTCCCTCAGAATCCCAGAAGATGGTGGCCATGATCTTTCCGGCTGAGGCATGTGTCCGGAAGTTGATGGGGGTCGGAGAGCCCCTGTGCTTCCAGACCATACTTTCGAGCTTGGTCTCGGGATCTCAGTGATAGACCCACGTTTCATCACCTGTCACTGTGCCTGACTCGAAACCCGCCGGGTCTTGGTTGTACAGGAGCAGCAGCTCCTCCGAACTTTGACGACGTTGAAGTCGATCATGGGGCGTGAGGTTTCTAGAGACCTGACGGGCATAGACCTTGGCCATGCCCAAATTGTCGTGGATGATGTTGATAACACTTCAATGTGATATTCCAAGTTCTCGCTCGATTTCTTCGACCTTCACCCGTCGATTTTCGAGGATCATCCTCTCCACACAGGCCACATTGTCCTCGTTGGTCACGTCTAACAGGCGTCCTGGACAGGGATCATCTTCAAGGGACTCACGGCCATGGTGGAACTCTCTATTCCAGCGAGTAATGGTTGCATAGGAAGGGGCGGTATCGGTGTATACTGCAACCATGCGTTCATGGATCTTTTTTGCATTCTTGCCTTCCTTGGTCAAAAATTTAAAATTTGTGACTGACGATCTGCGATCAGCTACTGCTTCTTAAATAGACGAGGCAGGAGCGTGCGGCTGCAGGTTCTGACTTTTCATAACTTGTCCTAACACCCCCACAAACAGCAATCTTCCTTCCTCTGTTTTGCCCTACCGATTCGCAAAACTTATTGACCGCCCCTCGTATGTTGAACAAAGTCGAGTGCTCTCACTTATTCTAATTTATGACTTTACGACTTTCAATACTTTTAATAATTCCCAGACAAATTATATCATTCGAAAGAGAATAGAAAACAACATAAGGGTTTCAAATTCCGTTAGAATCGGCCGAATAGTTATGATTTTATTGCCAAATAATTCCCCAGCTAACCTTAGGAGGATTTTGGAAATTATATCAATCGAAAGAGAATGTAAAACAACATAAGGGTTTCAAATATTGTTAGAATCAGCCGAATAGTTATGTTATTTCCAAATCATAAAAAGCAAAACGGGGACCGACCGACCGACATAGTGAAATATTGAGTCGCACGCGACTAAAACCAGCATGACGAAGAGCTTTCTACGAAGGAAGGCCTCGAAACTAACATTTTCAAGCCGAAGCAGAGAATCCGACGTGTAGGAAAACTTGCGAAAGCCACCTTGTCCAGTAGACAGGCGGCCCCTGCTGCCACGGAAATAAGCTTAGAGAAATTAAACGAAAACCGCCGGGGTAGAGTGAGTTTACCCGCCTTGCGAAAAGCTAGCACGGTGACCATTCGTCAGGAATCTGAGAAGATACCCTTTGTACGGATTTTGTTAAACAAGGCTAACAAAAAGTCCATGTCTTTCTCACCGAGAGGCTGAAGGATAGCGTACGGGATAGCTTACGGACCAGGGGCGCTATCTGCGTACGAGGCAAGAGCGGAGCGCAGCTCACTTATCCTACGCAGGTAGTTGAAAGGGTTCCCTGCCTTCTGAAAAGGTGGTTCTCTGTAAATCTACTTTGATGAAACTTTTGATAGCTGGTCTGCGCAATATCGCAACACTAATGTCAGGTTTTCATTATGCTGTGTTACTTCCTTCAATTGTTTCATATTCGTCATTTTTTTAAGTTAATATCATATATCCTCTTTAAGAACAATGGTGCGTCACAGAGGCTTCAATTATGACACAAGGTCTTTCATAATCAAGCAAAGGCCCCTCTGTTTATGTTATTGCAGAGAAGTTAGTTTGCCATGTGGACACAGTTAGACGACTTCTGAAGGACCCCTCGCTAAGGAAGAAGCAATCTGATTGTGGACCTCTAAGAGTGTGACAGCTAGAGATTTGAGGAATATTGGCCGCCAGTTACAGAAGAAACCCAGATAAAAAGCAAATTCATTTTCACCGCCGCTGGTCGTCACCATGTACCAAAGATCACCAGTGACCGCATCCTAGGGACCATGACTTCAGTGCAAATTCCCCTGAAGCTGCCTCTTTTAACACCCCGTCAAAAGACTTTGAGGCTTCAATGGGCCTGGAAGTACATGGCGTTCGACATGAGCTGCGTTCTCTTCACTGATGAGACCAGGGCGACCCTTGACGGACTTGAAGATTGGGCAAAAGTTGGGTTTATTTCAGAAATGAGGGTCACCAATGTTTGCGACGTCAACACCAGGGAAGAGGAGTCATGTTGTAGCCAGGTAAAATTTCACACAGACTTACTGGCCTAGTCAAGGTGCCTGATGGAGTCAACGTGGCCGCAGCATCCCTGGCTTGATTACATACCGTTGTCACTTCTAAGACTCTGATTTTCATGCATGGCAGCGCTTCATCCCACTCTGCCAGGACCACCCAAGCGTTCATAGACTCTTACGGCATAAAAGGTGACCACACGATGGTGCGTCCGCCAGCCTCTTCGGATCGCAAACCAATCTAAAACTTGTGGTCCATCATTAAAAAAGGTGTTTATGTCGATAGACGTCAATTTTCGTCAAATAAATCTTATGCACGACCATCAAAGCTACCGCAGAGGCAGTCTAATCTGAAACCATTAACAAATTGACAGTTTCCATCCATGATGTAGTTTTTGAAGTCATCCGTCGAAATGGTGCTTATGTAGGCAAATAATTCATTATATCCATCAGTCGTGTATTATATTTATGTTTTTATATTAAGTATATACGCAAGATATGACCAATGTGTATAATTATCGTTCGTTTTCTTCAAGATATGTCTCGATGGGCTACTTTCATTCAAAAGCTATTATCGTGGTTCACCCCCAAAACGGCGAATCTGAAATAAAAATTGAAGGACGTAACAAAGCACGATAAAAACATAACATGAGTGTTGCCATATTGCTCAGACCAGCTGGGAAATGTTTCATTAAAATTGATTCACAAAGAACTGAGAAATCCTAACTTTCCTTACCAAGCTAGATTGTGGTCCCGTCCTCGTTAAGGACGGGAGGGGTGCCCTGCGAAAAACTTTTCTCGACTGCCTTTGATAAGCTCCCACACCTCTGAAAGAGGGGTCTTCCCGTTAAGTGAAGACAAGTATGCTCTCCAAGAAGAGCGACTTCGAAACATGCCGAAACCTAACAATCGAGTCTCAGCCAAGGTGACATCGTTCGGTCGGCAATTGTAGCTCATGCAGGCGTATTGCTTCTCTCTAAGGACCTTCTCACACTCGGCCGACCGCCATGTAATCGGACGATGTTTAAAATGATCAGACGTTCTAGGAATAGCAGTCAGGACCACAGCGATCAGAGGCTACCGGAGAAGAACTTAAAGGCTTCATCAACCGACCTAAACTCCTCGATAAGATTGAGAAATCAGTCATTTCCTTAAATGTGAGTTGCCACACCCGCTTCAAGTACCATCTACTTTGTTTTTCATACGGCAGCTGCACATAAAACGATATTTAAATGGGAATGTAATCACTACAATGAAGGTCATCGATCTTCATGGTAATTATATGAAGCTGTTCTCGGATATCGATGCTTGCATTCATACACACTCAGGACACCGATCTCCAATTAGGTCTGCAAGGACCTGGCCCTGGAATTAATATTTTAATTTTCTCAGTGGGGAAGCCTACCGTTCAAATCCCCGAGGAGGAGAAAGGATCTCGGCAACCGTGCCACGACCTGGCGAAAATCCGCTGCATCGAGATCAGCTGACGGCGGAATTTACGCTGAAATAAAAGAATAACTACTAACCAGTTGTAGCTGAATTGCTAGTGTGTAAAAAAAGGTAGTTAAAACAAAACAGGGGACAGAGACATTATGTCGGGTGTAATAATAATAATAATAATAATATAATATTGACCCATTTAAGTTACCCTTTACGAATTTGCAATTCTCTTTATAGAAAACACACTGTGACTACTTAAATAGCCTTGCATCGCCCGATTTATTTAACCGACAACTGAGTATAACCTAAAAAAAATGGGTCATAAAAAGAAACGAATACCGTAAATAAATAAATTAGAGAATTTAAATCGTAAGAGATTGAAATGCCGTCAGATAAGACGAATATTTCTCAACATAGATGCGATTGAAGTTGTCACAACACAAAAATCCAAGAAAATATGACAGAAGCGATTGAAATCACTATACGTCGCTACACTCTGCATTTACGCAAGCAAATTAAGAAAGGAAAATGCACCTCGAAAACGCATAACTGAACATCTGGCGGTTGTGGGAGAGGTTTCTAAGTTATCGCGTTATGACAGGATAACATCCATTTCCATATCAGCTGACATGCTCAAACACCTCATTCAGATGTAAGAAATACTCATAAAATTATTTGTAGGCTCATTTTTACCCAGTACTTTCATAAGATTGCGAGTGAAAAACTAGCAAACTAATTTCTTCAAACAATTTTTACTTTTTTCCCCCCAATTTTTTTCTCCTAACTTCACTTTTAAATTACATTTGTTTCCAATATTTATATTATTTTTTTACTCTTCCTTGTACTTCCTTCTCACCTCCCCCCTTATCTTTATTTTCTAATAAGTCAAAGTTCCCTTGTTGTTTACAGAATTCCCTTTTTTTGCCTAAACTCACAATTTATCTTTACCGCCCCCCTTTACTGCTTGTAGCATTAATGCTAAAGGGGATATTCTCCCTAGAATCCTTAATTATACGAATTAATTTAATGAATAATAATCATGATGGTGATTATTATTAAATGACAAATCCCTCCCTCTTATTCCATCTTAATTAAAATTTGTTACACTCTATGTCACAACCAATGACCGTATCTTCGTATAGAGGATGTATGGGGGATTTAGGGGCTTTTATTCATCTCTGAAAAACTAAGTTTTGCTACACTTAAACTAAAATGGTCAATAACACAAACCTGGGCTAATATTAGCTTACATAAGCCCCAAATGGGATAAATTATAGGTCACCTGAGCTAAAGCGAAAAAATACAACAAAATTTTAGCTCTCTTGCAATGAAATTTTTAAATGAATGGAAATGCAATTAAATTTTAGCTAACCTAAGCAAAAATTGCAAAATGGAAGTAAGTGGAACGAATTTAATATAAACAAATTTTTGGTCACCCGAGCTAAAATGGCAAAAAATGCTACTAAATGCACATAAATTTTAGTTCTCCTACCCCCAAAAACTGCTAAACAAATGAATTAAAAATCAACTGAATATCAGCTAGCCTAAACTTGTTAAAAAAAACCCCACTAAAATTAAGCTTTCCTAGGATAAAATCACAAAGAAATAGAACTAAATTATAGCTCACCTAATCTGAAATTATAAATATGGGACTGACTAGTGTTGAATTTTAGCTCAACTGGATTACAATTGCAAAATAACTAAACAAAGCATACTTGGTCGTATCATTGTTTAGATTCCCTTTCACCACAATGATCCCACCTTCGCCCAAGAGATCCAACTGTAAATACCTAATGTATGGTAAATATTTATTTGGCCCACTGTTTATGTCCCCAAACAATTAAGGTTTATATTTGACATTGTTCTCAATGCTTCCATTTCATCTTGCAAGCATTAAGACCCGTAGTAAGGACAAAAAAAATCGCTAAATATCTACTGGAGAAAACAGAAGAGGAGTGAATTAAAAAAAAGAAACATTTCCCGCTATTAAAACTACACTCGAGCTTACATGCATTTACGAATTTCCCAAAGGAAATTGCGAAATTTCGTTTACTGTTGGTTCCTTCTAAGAAAGGGAATCCATTCTTGTTTTTACCTCTTTTTCTCTCCTAAAGTTTACGCTGACATTGGTTAGGACCCGTTGCATTAGTGAAAAGGATTTGCAGTTATTTCTTTATATTTAAAACCGGCTTCCTTCTGACTCCACATATCCTGGCTAAATCTCACTCTAGAATAATTTGCACATACTGATAGCGTGTCATTGGGATAAAATGTTTGGAAGTGAGTGTTGTTGAGAAAGAGTCACGACACAGGTTTCTCACCGTCCCTCTCCTGCATGACAAGGAGGCTCTAATGCTCTTATATTTTTAGTTTGGTCTCTTAAAACTTGAAAACAGACCCCTTCAGTTGCCCGCTATTCTAGGTTGTTGAGTTTTGTTATTACTATCTGAGTCACTTGATTATAAACAGTTTTTTTTCTGTCTCTGCGTTTGTTATTCTGTTTTTCTTAAACTTTATTTTAGGCAGCGGGTAGAGACGCACGCAATGGAGTGGCTTAGTATACTTCTTAATAATAATTATAAATCCCCATCAACAACCTCCAAAACAGGGTCCAGCCAAATTGAAATGATAAACTGCATTTCACTCTTTAACGATCCATACCACAATAACCAATGAAACCTTCCCAGTATTCCTTAAAATCGAACCTCCCTGTGTGAAAGCACCTTCACATCAAATAGACGGTCTGTTTAGCAAATAGCGAGCAAAAACCGCCTGTTTGTGAACGAAACTGCGTGTGAAAGGAAGTTACTAAATAATGACACGGCTAATCAAAGAGAATCCGCAATGACATAACCTTTCCTCTATCCGTATCAACATCAATCTGCAATTATCATTCATACCCGGAAATACCTATTCTATTTGATGTATATATTTTATAGGCATTGAACGAAAGAGTCGATCTTACCTCGGAACACCACTTGTTTATTTACAAGTTGAACTACATTGCCTTCGTAAACAAGAGCGACTTAAGTTTAAATTCAGTGAGGAAATATCTAGCAAGCGGCCTTTGGCAACCCATTTAACTTTATCTCGACGATATATTTTACAGTCATTTTTGACCGCATATACTGAAATTCTTTGCACGCTGTTATCATAATAAATCGCATTATATCCTCCCATATGTTACCTAACAGGCTGAGAGGCTTAGGGATGAAAATCCGGTTGCATATAGATGTGATAAAACGTTGAAATTAGACGGTACATTATTGCATAACCGCCTCCGCAGCAAGTGCCAGCCATTTTACGTGATTAATGTGGCACCATAAGGAAAGAAATGAAAATTTTATTTTATTTCGTGAGTGTGTGGCATGTATTTTTGGGTGGCTTTGTTAACCTACTGATGCCACTTTAAGCCAACTATATTATGAGGGGCTTAACACGTAAATTTTCATTCATTTCGCCCGTGCTGCTTAACCTATCACACATAGCGATCTTTTCTGAGAACGAATATTCTCAAGTTGATGGCCCTATCCTTTCTTTACTGGCCCCCTAAGGGTCTTAAATATAAAACAACAAAAAATATTTCTTTCCCTGCCCCGAGGAAATATACTGCTGTCGGTTACCGTCTTTTAATTAACAATCCTTTACTATACCTAAAGATAATTGTGATATTAAGCCTGTCGAGCAATCTATCTTTAGATTATTTATGTCGTGTACAGAATGCGTATAACCTAATTTCGAGTGTTCAACCACTCAAGAGCTCTCTGCATCTTTACCGACCAGAACTCTACAACCAACCAGGGTGAATAAACTGAAGGTATAATAAAAGGAGGTGGAGCTTAACTATTGACAACACTTAAAGGCCATTCGGAAAGATGGGAATTCTGTGAAGGATAGGCCATAAACATCTTTTTATCGACCAGGGACATATTGACAAAAAAAAAGGCCAGAGATCAGATCATTAGTGGGCAAGAGGTGCAAATGGAGTGGAATGTGAATTTGTGACCATTAAGATGAGAATCTTTGCGGGGTATGTGAGGAAAATAGGAAGAGACGGAAGATATAAGAAAATATAGACGTTACGAAACAAGATTAAAGACGACAGGGGGGAATTTAAAACCAAAATTTGACCCTAAGTTCTGTGTCCAGGAATGGCTGATTTCAAATATGCAGGTTTGTAAAGAAGATCATAAAAAAACTCGAAAGAGTGAATGTCCTTGGAAAGGGAAGGAGAGAAAATTAATGGCGAATGACCGTGTTGTAATGCAAGAAATGCCAGTTAAGAACCAAATGAAATGTTCATTTAAATTAACCGAATCTTTGCTTCTTTTTTTTGTCTGTTATGGGAGTGCCATGGAAGACAATTCTCTGATTCACTCTCAGAATAATTTTATATTCCTGCGAACATTATGTAGATAATTCGTGTGCACACACATTTGGCTTTGTCCTTTTCAGACAGTTATAGAAAAGAATATAGACACAACTGGCATTACTTCATGCTAAAACGAAGCCGCAATAAGCTTCTCTTACTCCCACGCGCACATCAAACACGCACACAAAACAACTAAGACAAATCACATAGAATTTCACTTCTAATTAAACGATGTTTTAGTGTTTCGTGTCATGAACTGTCTAGCCAAGAGCTTGCGTCCTGGTCAGAATTACCACCCCCCCCTTTTCGAGACGCAGCTTGTAGGAAGGAGGAGCCGAAGGGTGTGGGGTTAGAGTGGAGGGGTCATGCTGTCAGCCAATAAGTTTGGTAGACAAGCAGAGTAATTTCGAAGTTTCTTACGAGACATGTGAAGTAAATACTTAAAATAGTATAATTTAACTTGACAGAAAGAATTATGAAATAATTTAAGCCAATATTCTTTAGTGCGATAAAATAATGACGGTTAAAATTGATTTATTTCCTTTCCTTAATGGGCAGAAGTTGTATTTTTAAAGGGGGGATGAAGCCGATCACAGCTCGAATATACCACCGAGACTGGGTTCCTCAGTGACGCCTTCCCCCCCTCCATCAGCATACTCCTTCAATGAACATAGGTAGGCGAGGAGGCCTATTGGTAACTAGCTTCTTAATGTAGTCGTTGAAGCATTGGGTGAGAATAATCGCAGCTAGAGCGGCGATTATTCCGCTACAGATTCCATCTGTCGCGCATCCAGCTCTTATTTTGCTGCTGTCGCTACGAATTTAATCCTAACCGATGTAAACCTATTTGGTGAGAGTTATATTTTTCCCCCTCGTATAACGTCGATACCGTCAATAACTTTCATTTTGTCCCTCGCAAATACACACAAACACAGATGCGTATAGCAATAAACGATTTCAATCCGAAAATAACAGCAACATAAGCTTAAGCACCTAATTGCATTGAATATTGCTGCGCAAATCTCGGAATGGTGCTCAGGGCAACAAACTATAACAGTTACTTTCATTTCTACATAATCATAACTTTCTCTCCTCCCTTCACTTCAGCAAAATCCCTTAAATTTAGTCCCCTACTGAGGGAACGGCGCATAACTGCACTCTAAACATTATTGACAGACCCATCTTTTGTCCAAAGACTGTCCATCCTCTCGTGAAAGTAACGGTCCTTCTTAAGGGCCATTATACAAGTTGACAAGCCCCCATTATTCGTTTTTGAATCTACTGCACTCATCTTTACTTTCATCTTTTACACAAATCTAAACGGGTAAGCCAGATTTCCCACCATCCAATATAATTGAGCGATGAAAATGTCTATGTATTTTGCCATCTTCGACCATCTTTGCCCACTTGAATCATTTCTGGCCTCACAAAAGCGAGGGAGGAAAGAGGAACTAATAAATGGGAAAAATAGAAAATAAATAGATCAAAACAAGAATGATAAATAGAGTTTTGAAAGGACCTAGAGCTTTTGATATACTCTCCTCCCCCACCACTTAGGTTACAGAGATTTGCTGCAAACATCCTTTTCATTCGTTATATTTTTCACTTTAGGGGGGAGGGGCTCATTTTTCTCCTATTTGTTCTTCCTTCCAGCGCTTGAATAGAATCAAATGTGAGCGAAAGAGGGTGTTAGACCCTTCCCAATCTACTGCGGAAAGACTGACAAATATATCCGGGGATATATTTAGAGATTTCTAATCACAATTTGAAAGGTTATTAGATTAAACAAAACTAATTGGCTAAAGAGTCCAAGACCATAGGTTGAGGACTCCGATAAAACCCACTCTCGTGTGTCTTTAAAGTTCGGGAAAATCAGGTGAATCAATTGAAAGGGGTTCAAAAGTAGGACAGGATTAATGCCAACCAATGGACAAAATAAAAAATTATATGGCGGGTGCTCTCAACCAGGGGTTATTTTAGGGGCCTAGGGAGGGGAGAAATCAGATTTTTTTTTCTAACTACAGTTCTATAGTCTCCATCAACTATATGAAATCACCCCCACTGCGTCCGTTAAGCCTTGTCTTAGTCTTAGCGCTATAGAAGGGCCCATGTTTTTAGAGAGCACCGTGGAATTGAATGATTATTATTATATTATGGAGTAGGCAAAATACCTATGCCATCTTAAGGCTCGTGTTGCAAAGGCTCCTAACTCAGTATAAGGGTGCTGATTTAAGAGGCCGCGCACCCGAAAGTTTAATTGCTGCGAGCGTATGACGCAATAAGCGCTGATATATACCAACCAAAATTTTTAAGAAACCAGCAAATGACTATTATTTATATTCTTATTAATCGTAAATAGCTCCCTGGAAAATTAAATTAGGGGCGCGGCTTCCTAAGCCAGCGGCCCATATCCGGGTTTAGACGCTTTTTACACCACGCGACCGAAGACGGGACGAGGTGCTACAAAGGAGAGGGCCATATACACCGGGTATGAGTTCTAACTACAAGAGTTGCTACAGAAGAGAGGGCCCTATTAGTCCAAGGGACAACCCTAAATGGACGCGGACGCTATGCACCATTACACCCAATTGCTATGAAGAGCGATCTCGGTAAAACGATGGTGAAATTTGTGTTTAACTAATTAATGCTCAATTTTTTAATATTTTTGTTACCAAATTATCGCCTATTCTAAGACTAAAATAGCGTTTAAATGATTTAATATGAGAATTATGAAAGATAACATATTAATAAAATAAAATAGTAAGCGTCCCATAAATAGGACAACGAGCACATGACGGTAAATTATTCATATTTAAAATTTAACTTTCCTATGTATATGGGACAGTGAAGAACCTCAATGCAGCTAGTGACAACCGTCCAAGCCATTCAGGACGTGCCAGGAAGCGTACAGCTGAGCTGGTCGAGAGCATGAAAGAGTCAGTTCAGCAGATTCCAAAACGCTCTGTGCGCAAGCGAAGTCAGTCCCTGGGTATATCCCGTGAGAATACTCATACAGAATACAGAAGAAACAAACCCTTACAGTCTCAGACAAGGCGCAGAGAAATGCTATGGCAGTCAAGATACTGGAAAAGATTCAGGAGACCCCAACTTTCCTTAACCTCCTTTGGACCTCAGATGAAGCTCAATTCCGTCTTGAAAGAAAGGTAAACTCAAAGACAAATGTCTTCTGAGAGACCTCCAAACCAATGCGGTAGCCACCAAGCACCTACACTCCCCTAAGTGCACGGTATGGACTGCAATCTCAGCCAGAGGCATCATCGGACCATTCTTCTTCGGGGAATCTGGCGCGACAATGACAGTCACCAAGGAGTGGTATGTTGAGGTCCTCAAAACCTTCAAGAGGGAGCTGCAGACCCTGTTCCCGTCGCTTATGGACAAGTTCTGGTTCCAGCAAGATGAAGAAAGCTTTCACACCTTAAACCTATCCAAAGATTGGCTGAAAGAGAACTTTGGTGGCCGTGTGATGTCTCAATACTGATTTTGAGTGGGCACCTCACAACCCAGATCTTAGCCCCCCAGATTTCTTTCTCTGGGGCTACCTTAAAGACAGAGTGTACGCAGGAAGACCCAGGACCATCACGGCAATCCAAAAAAAACATCAGGAAGTTGATCAGAACCATTAGTCGGTCGGTTTGTAAGGATGTGATGGACAACTTTGTGCTGCGCCTCAAGAAATGCGCAGAGCTAAATGGAGGTCATCTCGAACACGTGCTCTAGAATAAAGAAGAAAAGTCCAAAGACTCATGTTTTGATATGATGTTTTTAAACACAATAAACTAGTTATCACCAAAGTTTAATTCAATCCTTGCAGAAAATTACGAAATGAGGCCTATCCAAAGTTGTGGTCCGTTTTGAGGTGGTCACCCTGTACCTAAGGCAATCCTTGTCTCTCGCATAGTTAATTCTAGAGTAGAAGTGTCCGAACCTTGAGGCCTGGAACATAAGTACAAGGCATTACAGGCATACCTCATCCCTTCAAAGACATAACGGCGTATACGAGGGGGTGTTTCTAGAGGACGAGTCTTAATCATGCTGTTTTAATATTATATAAAAAAATACTGTTAAACAATGTAAAATAATATGTGTAAATGAAACATAGGCGAATATTACGTAAATACACACGGTCAGGCGGCCTGTACAACTGTGTGAAAGTGTGTGGTGGGGAGGTGTTGGTATTGACGGAAATAGAAGATGGGCGTGGTGGAAGGTGACCAAGGCTGGTCGCATTGTCAAAAGGGAGGAGCCACATAATCACCTCGATTATGAGACTAAAAAAATAAAAATAAAGACAACATAAGAGCTGCCTAAAAACGACATCAAGACAAAGTAGAAGATAAGAATTTGTTAGGAATCTAACCAAATTTTTATTTTCTCTGTTGTTTTGATGTAGCTTATATGTAGTTTTTATACGGCTCTTATGTTTATAGAAACCAAATATAAACTACATAAATGCACATAGAAACAACATAAAAACCCTTATAAACAAGAGAGGAGGCATATAAAATCAGCATTAAAGTCACATAAAAACACCACATATAAAGTAACTCAAACCGCAAAAAAATATAAGAGGCACATGTAGAAACAACATAAGGGCTACATAAAAATAAGATCGGGAAATCTAAAAATAACATGAAGCAAATAACAAAGAGCAGAAAAACCTTAAAATTTGGCATTAGCACACAAACAATATGGGAACGTCACATAAAATAAAAGAGGCGCATAAATACCATAGAATCCCTCTATACACACTATGTAGGAGTCACATATATACGAATACTACATATGAGATACATGAAAAACGCATATGTATAAAGAACATATATTAGTGTAAGAGTAATACCCAACCCCTATTCCCCTCTTCTCTCCTTTATCTCTATCCAGCTCTATCTCCCATATATCTCCCTCTCTATTCCCTTCTATCCGCCTATCTTCTCTGCCCCCCCCCCATCTCTGAATGCACTAGCCTTGACTGCGAACTGATTTTTGTAGGGTAATTTAAAACGAAGATAGCGCCGTTATTTCCAAGGTTTTAGAGCCTTCTAATTAAACAAGTTATAGAAGCAATGTTATTCAGCTCATCGAATTACATAGGAATATCTATTTATTTGTCCTATTGCCCTCGGGGGCTTCCCTCCTCGAGGGCTAAAAAAAAACCGTTCGGATATATTAAGGTTCTCGACGGGACCCTAAAAGGGCCGCTCTCAATTTTAGGCCAATCAAATTTAGTAAAAAAAAGGTGAAACATTGGAATATGGACGAAATATTATGCGGGGTACATCGGAGGCGAGCGCGTGCCTAAAACATTGGAAATGACGGCGCTATCTTCGTCTTAAATTACCTTTTGTAGTCATTATGATCAATCCGTTTAAGTCGCTAGTTCCTTTATTATACCCGCACCCCTTTTCCCCCCTCTCCCCTAAAACCGGCAGGTTGTTGTTTTTTTATCCTGAAATTTCAGGCAAACTCATTTTTTGTTATGACGTCACGGCTCAAATTAGTTTCACGCTGAATTATTTGTTTACACACTCAGGTCTTCGTACAAGGACAACTTCCTGCATTCGGGTTGTCGATTCTTGTAGCCATGTCTTGCCTCCATATTTACACATCCTCACTTTCAATACTTTCTTAACGCAGTTTTCAAATCTGTTCCTCGAGTGCTCACGTTAATTTTCGCTTTTTTTCACTAGGATCATGCGGCGCAAAGTAGTAGGAGACAGTCACCCTTTTTACACATGCGAAAAATATGGTCCTTTGGGATTCCTTTTCTATTCTTTTATTACGTGTCGGTTTATTCCTTCGTTAGATTACCATATTCCCGTTGTTTTATCAATAATTAAAAGTTGTATCATTTTATTATTTATTTTTCACGTTTTCATAAACCAAATTACACAAGAATGACTGAAAGTGAATTTTCTCATCGAATAACCGGCATGTGAAGGCGGGCGGGAAAATGACTTAAAGACAGTGGTTGAACGTTCGGTTAATCAACACATTAACGACTCCACCGTTTATGCAAAAAAACTCAGTTCCAATCTATTCCATGCTCCTATTTTCTGCATTGCTTGTTGCCATTAATTCGGCGCGGAAAGCATCCCTCTCCCCCCCCCTCCCCCGAGTGCTTCTTGCACTTAAAAGTAGTATTTCGTGAAACGCGTCTTTGGATCTGTTTTTGAATCGTCACAAATAACTTGGCTAAAATAAACTTCTATTTTTGTTATTACCGAGAAGCATTTTAAAAACCAAAATTCCATTCCCGGAATCATTTAAAACTTGACTGTGTGTAGAGTCTATATGCGCTCAGGGTTTTGTTTTGTTTTGCTTTGCTTTCGTCTATACAACAGGGAAGCACGAACCTTTTTAATAAAGTATTTCAAAACTAACCCCGTTTAAATAACCTCCTACGCCTAACCTTCTACATTGTAGTTAAATTAACGTCTTATCTCAATGTGATACTAATCATCATCGTGAGGAATGAATATTTCTTGAATCAGTGCGATCAATCTCTCTTTTGCAGAGGGTTATGACGTCATACCGACAGGGATAGCAACAATTACAAGATGGCGGCAAATCTATTTTTCTTTCTAACAAATATTTATAACAAAGCGCCTTCGAGTGCGATGGAGTCGTTAATCTGTAGAATGAGCAAGCTTTAATAAGTGGGTCATACGGGTGAGGTCATTCACTTTTAATGGGATCAGCCTAAGTGGAAATTAACGCCTGCAAACATTGAATACAGTTAAGTCACAATGGTTATGTTAGTTGCTGGATGGGAGCCAATTTTGGATTGATTTTCTAGCGAATGTCATTTAGCGAACAGGATTCGAACTCCACGTTAAACTGTAGATCCTTACTGAGATGCGTGCCAGACGGTGCTAATCGCTGGCTACAACCATACTTAAGCAACTCAACTCAACACTGCACTTGATACAAGTCAAAGAAATGTCACCTCACAAGCCGACGCCACTAAACCGCCACGGCGAGGTATCACGAACACATCACGTACAAATTGGTGTCCTTTAGGAGGCGCACTCTCCCAAACTTTGTCCACTCTTCTCCGCCATTCCATTGCTTCCCGGAATCTCCTCATACATTACAGCAAGGCCGATAACATCATCAGAGTACACCCACGCAGTTCGTCATGTACATCACAAGATTCGAGCATTGGTTGCAACAAGACCTTAATGGCCGCCTCACATTCATTCTCCTCCATTCCCTTTAAAAAGAGCCGCAACCGCACTCGCTGTCACACCGGATACAGGAATGACCATCAAACTGCACTCACACACACACCACACACAGCTAATCTCTAAACGAGCATACTTCAAGCACTCGCAACAATTACATTCGGTCACTTCCATGCACTCATAAACAGGTACATACACCAACCTCCCCCACACACCACACTACTCGGTATGCCAGTACGGTCTAAACCCCCACCTCGCATCCAATCACAGGAGGAGCTCTCAGCACATGAGAACCAAAGGTCATGCACACTAACCACCTCAACTTCCGCCAGACGAAATTACTCCACTAAGCTCGAGTCATTTAACGCAAGGTCCACCACCCTCCAACACGCAAAAGTCAACACCAGGACGAACATTTGTAACTACTTATCTTCCACACATTTTCCATTTTTACATCTTTACCGCTTTCTGCGTGATATGCCCTCGTTGGTTTTCACCTTGAATTAAAAGCTTAATGGGTGTAACACCATCCTTCACCCTTTATCGAGTTTAGGTAAGCGTTGGGAGGAGAAGAGACAGAACGAGAAATACCGAGAGAAATCTAGTTCACCCACCCCCCCTCAACAATACCTACTTTTAGACTTCTCGTTTAAATGTTGAGGCAGGAAGGGCACATTGGAAGCCGCCATGGACAAGCTCATGCAAAGGGGCGGACATACCCTCAGAAGTAAGAACGTGCCCTCCCTTGCAGGGGTGAGTAAGTGGGGGTAAATAAACATTGGCTTTGGGACGAGTGGAGACGAAATTTTGTGGTTGGCTGGTGTCGTGAAAAGATCCGCGGCACTCGTTTGGCACCCTCTCGAAGAAGTGCCACAGACAAGAATGTGGCACTTTGCAAAAATAGATGAAGCAAAGAAAGGGAAATACTTAAACCAACGATGGTAATTCTATGGACCGAGGAAAAAGAAACGAAATTGATGAAACCAACGAGGAAGATTTCTCGTCACCCTCTACGAAGTGCCACTAGGGGGAATCTGGCACAATGCAAAATAAAAAAGAAAGAAAAGAATCTGACACAATGCAAAATAGAAAAGAAAGAAAAGAATCTGACACAATGCAAAATAGAAAAAGAACGAAAACAAAAGAATCTGACACAATGTAAAATAGTAAAGAAGGAAAAGGAACGAATAGAAAAGAATCTGACACAATGCAAATAGAAAAGAAAGAAAAGGAACGGAAAGAAAAGAATCTGAAACAATGCAAAATAGAAAAAAAAGAAAAGAATCTGACACAATGCAAAATAGAAAAGAAAGAAAAGAATCTGACACAATGCAAAATAGAAAAGAAAGAAAAGAATCTGACGCAATGCAAAATGGAAAAGAAAGAAAAAGAATGCAAACTAAATAATCTGACGCAATGCAAAAGAGAAAAGAAAGAAAAGGAACGGAAAGAAAAGAATCTGGCAAAATGCAAAATAGAAAAGAAAGAAAAGGAACGGAAAGAAAAGAATCTGACACAAGCAAAATAGAAAAGAAAGAAAAGAATCTGACACAGTACAAAATAGAAAAGAAAGAAAAGGAACGGAAAGAAAAGAATCTGACACAATGCAAAATAAAAAAGAAAGAAAAGAATCTGACACAATGCAAAATGGAAAAGAAAGAAAAGAATCTGACACAATGCAAAATGGAAATGAAAGAAAAGAATCTGAAACAATGCAAAATGGAAAAGAAAGAAAAGAATCTGACACAATGCGAAAGGACAAGCAAAGAAATGAAGTGAAATTATTGCCCCAAATGAGGCATCTATCGGGGATTCTCTCGACACTCCCTCCAAAGAGTGCCATGATCGCAGATGTGGTGTTATGCGAAAATGGACGAAGAAAATATTGATGGCACCCTTATGTAGGAGTGGCCCAGGAGTGCCCCGGAATGCCCCATTAAGAGAAAATGGACTCGTGGGGGGGGGAGGAAATCGATGTAACCAGCAAGGGCATTTTCACTCTGAAAATGACTGATGGACAAATGAAGAGAAGCGGGTGAACACGAAGAACAGGGATAGTAAATAAAGGTATATAATAACAAAGAGTAAAGTATTGGCCCTCATCAACCCTAAATACCTGGGCTATGTATGTATCTTATACACATTTTTACTTCAACCATTTCAGTACGATGTAGATGTTTCCTTTGGTTTTTGCTTTTACCCGATTTCTACCTAATATTATCTCTTAGTCTTCCTACTATCTATCTACTATCGTACTATTATCTACTCTCTCTTGTTGAAAGGGAAAAAACCGAAAATGTGTTGGTAAGGGTAACTTGCGTGTGGTAGGAAGGTGGCTTAAACCTCTCGTCGAAAAGGTGGTGGAGCGAAAGGATTTACTAGTGCTTATAAGTGCATGGGTTCGAAGTTGACACCTAAACCTCTCACCCTACACTCCGCTACAGCTTGTGGGACAACGGTGTATGTTTGCATGAGATTTCTAATTTTTGTTTTCACTGTATAACTTCAGAACGCGCGAAATTACACTCTTGGGCCTTTCTACCTCTCTTGAAACGCAGAAAGAGTCCTCTGCGAAGTCTTCAAGCGAATAGTTCTTTAATTGGAGTCAGAAGGTACTATGACGTGTGGTGGCATCTCTGCAGAGAGGGCACTACAACATTGGCGGTTGTATAGTTCTTTCCTACTGAGCAAAATGCCGCCTGATGATTTCAAGAAACTTAAAGAATGTTCCTAAAGAGATCGTTCTCTTGGCTCATTTTATTTCTTTAGTTTAATTAGCATAATTGATTTAATATACGATTGTATCATGCGAAATCTTTATAAAGTATATTAAATGCATGACTTTATGTACCATAGAAATTTCATCTACCGACTCATATTTTTGAAAATATTTTATTCGAGTAAAATCTCTCTTATTTTTCTTGACAGTACAAACGTGTATTGACAAGTGCAAAATATGTGAATGATCATTATTCACAGAATTGGTGAGCGAGCGAATACACTAGAAACAAAACAAGATTATATATATATATATATATATATATATATATATATATATATATATATATATATATATATATATATATATATATATATATATATATATATATATATATATATGATAGTGAAACCCCCGTATTGGAACATAAAAGTTTTTATGAGATTGGTTTCGGTATTCGGTATAAAGTTTACCATACCCTCTTCAGTCGTCTACTGAGAATGGGATTAACACACCACAAGTTACTAAACAGTTCAAAATCCCAACAAATGAAAAACAATCTCAGCTGAACAAAAAGTCGCGTGCTCTTCTCACCTATTCTGATTTATGACCTTACGACATTCAACACTTTCAATAATTCCCGGACTAACTTTGGGAGGACTTTGACAATTAACCCATTCTGAAAAGAATGTAAAACAACATAAGGTTTTCAAATTTCGTTAGAATCGGCCAATAGTGAGATATAAAGTCGCATGCGACCTAAAGCCCATCGAAAATCTGCAAAGGGAATTGAAACTGATGGTCTAGAAACGAGTTCCACGTAATTTATCTGATATTAAAAATATAGGTTTGGAGGAAGGAAGCGAACAAAATCATCCTGTAGAAAGATTGTAAGAGATTATTCAAAGCGCCTGCAAGCTGGAATTGACAACAAGGGTTATGCAACTGACTACTAAACTAAACCATGTTTATATGAATGTGTTATAAACTTTGAGGTTGTCAAATTTCACTATTGTCCTTATAAAGTTTTTCCTGTTCACCATTTTTCCTTTTCTGATCGTTACATTTTATTCCTTACATAAAGTTCCACGCGCGTTGTAAATTTCATTAACTTGCGTGTACTAAAATATGCATATATATATATATATATATATATATATATATATATATATATATATATATATATATATATATATATATATATATAATGCAAGTCACAACGAGAAACAATAATATCAAGCATTCAAATCCAAATGACTTTTTGTGTTTTCTTTAAACCTGATATCCCTTTTTTGTGCAAATGCAGATTTATTTCCTTAATATAATTTAATATTTTAATAAATTAATAAATCTTTATGCCATGCGAATACGCCCTACATTAATTTGTGATGTTCCAATATTTTAATTTATATTTTAGAGTTGCTTATACTACCAGTTGATTAAAATATCTGGGTCTTTTGGAGTAGAATACCCCACCAAAAACAGGGCCTATGGTGGATTGAAGCCCTTCCCAATGTTTCGTAAACTGGTAATTTGATAATAGGAAAAAGTAAGGATTAAAAAATTATGCAAGTGACCTTATGAACAAAAACATAAAGAACGATCCTAAAGCAAGTCACATGATATAAGGATGAATAAATAATATAATTTTATGCAAAGGAAAAACGAAATTATCTTGTTATAATAACAAATACAATTAGATATCGGTTCACAAGCAGTTGTCGACTGGAAGTCGATGTATTTTCAGAACTTTGTCAATTTTGGAGTAGAAGCCAACCCAAGATTGGTGGAAATGAAATTATTTTCGAGAGAGATCAAGGCTAATTATTTGGAATATAATAGAATTAGGGAAATTACGGGTGTCTGGGCATTTTCGGGTATTGAACGAGTATCATAAATGAATTTGTTTTGCTTGTACTCGACCTTTTGGCAGATACATTAATACTGTAATAGGACAGTACCTATTGCCCGGTTCAGTAATTACAAGCAACAAGTGGAAGGGTTAAAGTTCAGTAAATGGTATTGGCTATACTCATTTGACAATAAATCATTATTTTAAAAATGTCGTTGATCCTTTAAAGTGGAGCTCACACTCAGAATATTGATTGTGAGATTGTGGAAGGACATCAAATCTACTGCACAGAGGTAATAAGAAGGAACATTATAATAAATACTTTGCCAGATATTTATTTATTCATGACTTTCCACCTAATAAAAGGATGCATAGTTCTTTAGAAGTTATGGCCTAGTTATATTCTCTATTAAATTAAAGGTAAGTTTCTTGTTTGATTAATTAAAAAAATAGATTTTGTTTGGTTAGGTAAGGTAAGGTTAAGTAGGGATAGGATAACTAGGTAAAAGTAAAAAATACATTTTAATTGTATATTTGATGTTTGGCTTAAATCTAACCTCAATTTTTTTTTCTCCACATAAACACAAGTCTGGTAAGATTAGTACTTCAATGTTTTTTAAACTTCTATGCATTTACACAAAAATAAGCTCCGATTTAAATGAAACACATGGAATGTACCTTTAAAATGTATATTGTGTATACATATATATATATATATATATATATATATATATATATATATATATATATATATATATATATATATATATGCTGTTTCAGAATTCTTTGAACAAACTTTAACCTAAGGTTCCTTCAGGTTAAATAAGCATAATTTACTCTATGGTGGGGTATCGAAAAATCTTTAGTTTAAGAGTTACTAAGACTTATAAGTGAGAGCGTATCGTCGAGTAAATGAAAAATTAAATTCAGAA
This sequence comes from Ceratothoa steindachneri, assembly GCA_963969495.1. NCBI lineage: Eukaryota > Metazoa > Arthropoda > Malacostraca > Isopoda > Cymothoidae > Ceratothoa > Ceratothoa steindachneri. The sequence goes on from OZ018323.1 coordinate 76,858,480, forward strand.
TAAGTTTACTTTGTAGGAATATAGAGTTTGAAGTTAGGTTAGTAGTCACAAAAGGTGTTCGAAATTCCGCCCATCTGCTGCGATGCATGTGTGGAGGCGCAACGGAATGATTGCTGAACTCGTGCGAAGACACCAGGAGTTTCAGCAATCCTTGCACAGGCATCAATAATCCTGCTGATAAGTTCTTCTTCAGACGGAACTGGTGTTTCATAAATGAAACTCTTTAGGTGTTCCCAAAGGTAGAAGTTTATGGGTGTCATGTCAGGAGACCTGGGTGGTCAAGAGATTGGTCCGTCACGACCAATCCAGCGGTTTGGATACCGATCATCCAATAACTTCCTAACAGCAATATTGAAGTGTGCCGGTGCACCATTTTGTTGCAACCACTTTCCTCTACGAATCGCCAGGGAAACATCTTCTAGCAACCTGGGTAGTACTTCATCAAGAAACGCCCAATAATTGCGTCCGGTGAGTCTTTCTGGCAGGATGCAGGGGCCGATGAGATAGTTGTCAATAACCTTCCCCCACACATTTACGGATAATCTATCTTTGTGAATGCTTTCCCGTGTACCATGGGGATTGATGTGAGACCACAAATGCAAATTATGCGTGTTGAATATTCCCTCTCGCGTGAATGTTGCTTCATCCGTGAAAAGAAGATTTGATGCAATATCGGGCTCTTGTCCTTGTTGTAAAAACCACGTGGCAAATTGAACACGCCGCGGATAATCGTCAGCATTTAAGCTCTAAACACTCTGAATGTGAAATGGATGTTGAAGGTTGTCGTGCAGCACGCGCCACACCGTACCGTGACTTGCAGGAAAAACATTTGCTGCAGCGCATTTGCTTGTTGTTCGATCATTATGAAAATGTTGAAGTATGTCGTCTTCCATCTCAGGGTCTCTTACACTTCTAGGGCGGCCTGCATAAGGTCTTGCAACAGGGAATGATCCGGTTTCACGCAGTCTCCTATGTATGGCTGCAAATGTTTGATGCACAGTCACATATCTGTTGGGATATCTTTCACTGTACATTTTCGCAGCCCTACTAGAATTGCTGTTTGCCATACCATACATTTAGTGCATATCTGTAAGTTCACTATTCGGTAGTTGGTCCATTGTCGTTCACTGCTCAGTGTAAACTACCACCCCGAGTCTATCTGTATCTTCGCTGTCGAGTGCAGTAGCCTGTCAACCGGGAATTTAGATGCAAAGGTGAACAGTTTAATTAAATCGTACTTTAACATTTCAAGTCTTCGTAACTTTTAAACTAAACATTTTTAGATACCCCTCCATAGAGTAAATTATGCTTATTTAACCTGAAGGAACCTTAGGTTAAAGTTTGTTTAAAGAATTCTGAAACACCCTATATATATATAAGAAACCAATTTTTAAATCAATATATCTCTAAAAGTATTAAAGCTAGATAGTTTCTGAAAAGTTAATTTTGTTTGTCTATTTTTTGTGCATCTATGTTGAAATTTTATAAACTTACATCTACTGTATAATTGTAAATTCTGTAATGAAGTAGATGAAAGACATAAAAATTGTGCTTGCGCAAGCAGGTAAAAATCACAAGAGGTAACACGTGATAAGTATAAATATTTGTATATACCACGTAAGGAAAAGGAAAGATTGATTGGAGTTAGTATTGTCGTTATCTTAACATTTTCAAACTCACGATGGTTTATAAAAGGGAGAGACACCGTATCTATACAGAGCAATGTTTTCTCTATAAAGTCAGATTTTTTATGACCTCTGATAAGTCTGATTTGAACAAGAAAGATAGGACTGGATCTAAGGAAAACAAACCGGGGCTAATACTTACATTCCTCTACTTTATGCTAGAGATTAGGAACGATGCAAAGATATCTCTGCTAATAAAATCATTTATATGCATTATGGTATCTTCTTTTGACCAGTTAATCTGGTGATCCATCTTAATCCTGTAGACGGCCAAAGCACTATTGGGATATCTCTTAGATACTGCATTTTGATGTTGCTTGGTTCTTACAGAGATATTTTTAGAAGTTTGACCTACAAAGAACAAATTACAATCTAAACAGGGTATACTATATATTACATTATTATCGTTTTATTAACATATTTTTGAATGTATAATTGTATTTAAAAATTACACTTATATTAAGTTGTTTTAACATTGTTACTGCATAGAAAAAATGATCATGGTAAGGTAAAAGAAATATGTTGTATATAGGTTCTGTTTTCCCTAACTTGCGGTTATAGAATGTTTAATTAGCTTTATTCATTCAGTTTTCCAAAAAAATATTTCGAGTTACATAGATTAAAGGCAATCTCTTCAATTTTTGTAAATTCTTGATCTACATAGTCAGGACTACATATTCTGAGCGCCCTAAGATACATGGAAAAATACTGATGTTTTAATATCTTTAGAATGACCTGAATAAAAATGGACATAGGATAAATTATTTGTCGGTTTCCTGAAAGTAGAAAACTTAAACCTGTCTGGTTGTCTAATTATTAGAACATCTAGGAAAGAAAGGCTATTATTTTCTGCTTTTCTAAAGTAAATTTAATTGACGGAACTAATGAATTAATTAATAAAAGAAAATGAATAAAAGAAGATTTTGACCTATGGTTTTCTTTTATTTATTTATTCATTGGTTAAATCAATTAAGTTTACTTTATAAAAGAAGAAAATAATAGCCTTCCTTTCCTAGATGTTCTAATAATTAGACACCAAACAGGTTTAAGTGTTCTATTTTCACGAAACCGACAAATAATTTATCCTTTGTCCCATTTTTATTCAGGTCATTTTAAAAATATTTGTCGAGGTATGCCTTTGTAGACTAGCTCGGCGCTCATAGTCGTACACAAGCACAGCAGACAGCTGACCAAAAGCCGCTTGAGATATGTCTGGGGCGATTAATAAAGAGTGCGATTTACGGTTGACCGGGTTTAGACTAATGGGTTGCCAAATTGCATTTCAAAAGATATATAAAAACAATACCACTGAATATAATTTTAATATATATAATAAATGGGTCAATTTATATATATATATATATATATATATATATATATATATATATATATATAATATATATATATATATATATATATATATATATATATATATATATATATATATACAAAAGGGTGAACAAATTACTTATGGTAGTTAAATGAATTAAGTGAAAATTAACGAGGTAATCTGGGGATGACCTTACAAGATCGCTTTAACTTCAATCGCGGGCGAATTGGAGGTTGGGGGGGGGGAGACAACGGCGCAGGTCTTCAAGAAGATACTTCGGGAGGTGATGACGAGGAGGACTCGAAGATTGGGTTGGATTACTTCGTGATGAAGAATGAGATTTTCTCTGCTCCAGAGAGACGTAATCTCAACTCGAGACGATTCTTCAGATCGGTAAGGAGTCTGTCTATAAAGAAAGGAATATTGAAGGGGTGGTGAAGATAAGATGGCCGCACAACTCTCCGGGAAGAAGGGGGCTCGATAGCTTTCTTATGAACATGGACCAAAGCTGAACGAAGGTAGATCTGCTGGCGAGATCTTCAACGAGGTACTACGACACTTGACGATGTGTTACAGGGGTTCACGGGAAACAGATGGCAGTCTGAACGGAGTGGATGGCGGGCTTTCAATCTCCTCGAGAGATTGTGCGCTTCGGGTTAAATACCCGAGTGGCTGATCTGATAGACGCCTCAGGGCCTTGCCGTCCCTAGGGGATTCTTGACGCCAGTCTAAGTAAACACATTTCATGATAACGCGTCATTCCAGACGATGAAACTTGCCTCGTGATATGGGGGTAGGGATAATGTGGCTGCGCATGGAGTTATCACAGGGGAGAGAGAGGGGGTGCAAACACAAACACAGCTGTGACGGGTGATTAAGTGAGGGACCAATTATCTCTCTAACTTTCTAAAAATCTTACGCTGGCGCACGTGGTCTTAAAATAATAGAGGGGTATTTCCAAGGGGGCTTCCTCTCACGTTGGTCCTTTGAGGGCATTCCCTCACAGGCCTCCCTTTCTGAAGATGACGTTTTCCTGATGCGAAGAGGAGGGTAATGAACATCCACAAACATAGGAGAGGTCGCGTATGGGAAAATTTTAACCTGAGTTTATAGGTGCTCAATAAGGGTGGACATTTAAATTTAAGTCGATACAGCGGTCACTGAATGAATGAATTACTTCCGTTTAATCCCTGGCGCAGGCTATATTTAAAAATGGGCATGGTCGTTAACCAGCGCCCGCCTAAAACACAAAGTAAATAAATGCGAGTTACAAAAAAAATAATCAAAAGGATTCATTCATAAAAGGGTAGTGGAACCATATATCAATAAAAATAAAGAAAAATACCATACAAAAAACAAAAAAATAAAAAAGACACACGCAAAGGACATATGTATAAAAAGAAAACAAAATTTTACATGAGAACCAAGGAACATAAACATACACGGTTAAGACGGAGTTCTAGAATTATAAAAAACAAAACGAGTACACAGAGTCGATTATGTGCACGTAAGTACAAAAAGTATAATTGGAAGAATAAATAGAACAAAATGCTACAAAATGACTCCTTAATCTAAGTTCTTCCATTGAAAAGAACCCCACAAAAGACATGGAAGCAATAACACGAAGCATTTTGCCGAGAAATTCAACAAATCCATCAGAAACTTCTAATATTTTAAGTCAAACTTAGCCTCTAATACTTGTACACACTAAAAAGAATCAGCAATTATTTAATAATTAAACTTTGTACAAAACAATTCTTTCCATTTGTAAAAATAATTTTTCACATAAGGGGGAGTATCCTCGACCGGATTTTCTCTTAGACAGTCTGCAACACAGATTTCTGTCCCTTTAATGTACCTTATTCGGAACTGGTATTCCATTAGAAGTAAACTCTAACACATAAGCCTTCCGTCTGGCTTTTACAATTCTTTAATTAAACCAATGGGCGATGATCGGTTTCGATCACAAACTCCTTAACTAACAGATATGTTTGGAATTTCTGTACACTCCATACGATCGCTAGAGCTTCAAGTTCTATGACCACACAGTTCCTTTCGCGTGACGAGAGCTTCCGGCTAGCGTATGGAATGAGGTAACTGTTGCCGTCTTCTTCATACTGAAGCAAGACGCAACCGATGCCTTCATTACAAGCGTCCGTTCGTATCCCAAAAGGTTCGTTAGTGAGCTGATGTTAGTCTTTCCTTCAACTGATCGAAGGGGGCGGTCGCTTTGGGGTTCTATGCGAGGAGGTCGGGGGAATGCTGCTTTAGTAGGGAGCTAAGGGAGGATGCTAAGGCGACGAAATTCGGGACTAAACGTCGGTAAAAGGATGTCCACCCTAGAAAAGAGCGTAATTACTTTTTAGTACGGGAAGGGGCATTTCGGCGATGGCCTTTACCTTTTATTTCTGGGGCGCCATTTAATTTTCACCAATGTGGAAACCCAGGTATTTAATAGTGCTATAGGCGAAATGGCAATTGCTAGTACCCATAGTGAGGCCGTTTTCACGAAGCCTATTGAGGAGCGATTGTAGGGAGATATGATGCTGGTCCCATGTACGTGTGGTCACGTAAACGTTATCGAAGTAAAAGGAAATGTTACTCAGCCCATTCAGTATCCTGCGCGTCATTCGATTATAGTTACTACAGAGAGTAACTAAACCAATAGGTAGACGTTTAAACTACATAAGGCATTTTTTTGTGGGAAATACGGTGTATTTCCGGGAACTATCCTTAAGGGGGATTTGATAGTAGCCCTTACACAAGTCTATCTCTGAAATACACTTGGCCCCTTCAAATAGATGTAGGCTCTGGTCTATCAAAGAGATATGCTCAGCGTCGAAAACTGTTACGGCGTTCAGCTTTCTAAAGTCTATGCACCTGCGAAAAGACTGATCCGGCTTTCTGACCATAACAATGGGAGAGCAATAATTCGACGTGAAAGGTTTAATTATTCCTAACTTTAGCAAGTTTTCCGCTTCGGCGTTAAAAGTAGGGCGCAAGTGAACGGGTACAGGGTAGGGCTTAGATCTAGTAGGCTCCTGGGTAGAATTCAGTTAACAAAAGAGCCAATTGCGTCTTCTGAGTGGGTTCCAACTGGGGGTTTAAATCGAGTTCCGGAGTGGAGTTTACACTGGAACCGGGGAGCGAAGGGAGAGGGTAGTTTTCGTCCCCTTCGACACATACAGTTTAGATTAAATTAAGAGCCTCAGATGGATAAGAGGCTTCCATTACTGCCTCTTCGTCAACGGTAAGTATATTATTAATGTAGGCGCGGCGATGATAGCGCTTAAGCATATTGACATGAAACAATTTGTTCCTTGTGGGGATTTGTATCACTTAATCTACGGGACCGCGAGCTTCTAGGATAAGGAAAGGGCCTTTACATTGGGACAAGAGTTTGCTTGTCTACGTGGGTAGGAGCAGCAGCACCTATTTACCGGGCTTGAATCGCCTTTCGTTGGACCTAACGTCAAAATAGGTCCTATATTTTTCTAAAATTAGGTCCGAATATTTGTACGCTTTATCGGCGCATTCTTCCAAGCGGTTCCGAATATCTAGCACGTAAGAATACGAGGACTTGATCTCCTCATACAGGCGGGGATTGGAAAAAAGTTCATTCAAAATGCTTATTGGTCCGCGTACATTTCGGCCATACAAGAGCTCGAAGGGGGCAAATCCGAAAGTTCAGTGGGGAATTTATCTGCAGGCAAACAGGGCCACCGACAGGTATCGATGCCATTCTTGGGGTTGAGCATGCCATAAATTTTTCAGAATTGCATTCAACTTTTTACAGACTCTGTTAGCGGCGGGGTGAAAAGCGGAAGTCAACAAGGGCTTGATCGTAAAGAGTTTGTCGACGTGTTTCATTAGCTCAGATGTGAACTGTCTACCTCTATTGGACAAGATCTCCTTCAGGATACCGACGCAGGAAAAGATAGAAATTAGGGCCTCCGCACATGTCACTCTATCTCTTTTCTTAAGGGGGACTGCGTCGGTGAATCTCGTTGCAAATTCAACAAGAGTGAGGACGTAAGTATGTCCTTCGCTGGGCGGGGGTGAATTGTGCCAAGTAGATCTATGGCCACTCTAAATAAAGGCTTAGAGACAATTGGGGTATTCTGGAGGGGGGGCAAGTGGTATTCGTCCTTTTGCTGTAGTCTTCTGACAAATGTCACACGATCTGTAAAACTCGGCAATTTCTTTGGCAGCGCCGGGCCGGAAAAAATAACGGAAGATTCTCTGAGCCGTTTTATTGTGACTATAATGACCAGCCATTAATCCATCGTGTGCGAGTCGGAGGACTTGGGGAACATGGGAACTTAGGATATAGAACGAGCGAGCGGGGGTTTTATCCTCAGCCGAACTAGAGCGAGAAAGAAGTCCGACGCTAATGATGCAGGCGACTTCCCTTTGACTACGGGCAAATCCCCATTCGTCACTTCTCGCTTTTTTCCCACAAGGAGTGGAAAGTGGTGCATTCCTTTTGAGCGCTTTCAAAATTGCCGTTTTGAAGGGCTGCAAACTCTGGGGCATAAGAGGGTTCTAATGACACGGGGGGAGCAGTATCCTTTAGCGCTTGCGCCCTCGTGATGACAGGCTGTGCGACGGGGTAAGGGTAGAGCTGCATGCTCTGGCCGATCAACACGGCGCAGAACTTAATGGAGGCTGCTATCACTTTGGCTCAACCAGTGAAGTATCTGCATTCGAGATAGCAGCAGACCACGGGGAACAGATTTGCACGTCCCAAGTAGTCATCAACTACTGCGAATTTATCGGGGTCGAGGCCCACTGGAGGGAGCAACTTTTTAGAGACGACGAAGCAAGTGCATCCGGTGTCTCTTACGAGGGTTGACAGTCTGCAACCATTAAACTTCCATTTTCAAACTCAAGCCCACCGGGGGAGCTTTTGTTGAATAGGAAATTAACTTGCTGTCCCGGGGGACTGTTTGTTGGGGAAGTTGTTGGCGTTTCAGGGCGAGCGAGCGGATGAGAGAGAGAGGCACTTATTTGGTGAATTTGATGACTAGGAGCAGAACGAAATTGGCAGTTTTGAGGACAGTGTGTTCTCACGTGACCGGGAACACCGCAGGAAAAACAAATTATGGGCCTACGAGAGTAATCCAACGCTCGGAGGTTATATATGAGGGGCTTAATGTCCCTCGATTCTGACGGGGGATGGTACTTGGGTTTAAAGGGACCAGGTACCTTTGAAAACTTGGGCGAATTCTTCGGGTGAAATTTGGATAGGTTACTTTCACTTTGGGGGGGGGGGGATAAAACTTCTTGGAGTCTTTCGGGTATAGATGGTGGCTTGATGCGTGCACATCCCCTTCTTCTATACATCCTTCACGAATGCGCGGATTTCAGGGGGTAGTGCAGCCATCAACTGATACTGGAATCAATTAGGGACTCGTAGTCGCGGTGGATTTGGGTTGAGTCCAACCAGAACTGGAAAGTTCTCTGGAGAGTGAATCCAAATTGACGGTAGGTCTGGCCGGGAAATATTCTCGCCTAGTGGAACTTTGACCTATAGTAATCGGGATTCATATTAACAGCCGATAATAATCCTGACTTGAAGGAAGAGTAGTCGAGAGTAGCCTCGGCCGGGAGTGAAATGAAAATTTCTCGGAGGTTAGTATTAAGGAGAGGAAGTAGTCGAGCGACTCTATCGGTTTCAATATCCTAGTGGTTCACTTTGAAAATTTTCTCAAAGTGAGTTAACTAGGCGCTGAAATCCTCGAAATCATTAAACACTGGCAACTTTACCGAAAGGGTTTGGGGGGATTCATTTCTCGAGCTAACAGAAAGGGTCTCCAAATGATTCCTGTTAAGCTCACGCTCATGCTGACGAATTCTTTCTCTTTCTCTTTCTTCAACTTCTCTTTGTTCTTTTTCTCTTCTCTCTTCAGCTTCTCTTTGTTCTCATTTTACTGCCCTTTCATTTATTTCTTCCTCCTGGACATATGCAACTAGATCCTTGCCTGGCAAACCAAGGATCCCTCCTTGTTGACGGAAACGCTCAAATGACGACACCTTGCTGGTGTAAATGCGCGTCTGGCCGCTCGGCGCGTCCAAGGAACCTACGGAAAAGATTATGAAGCTCTGACGATCGTATCAAAATCCTAACGGAGATTTTGTTACACCAGGATTTGTATGCGTCACCACAAAAAAAATAGCAATAAAAAAAAAGAAGAATTTGTTCCACTTTCTTTGGATATCCTTGAACGAACTTGGCAAACTGGTTAATGAACAACTTAACTTAGGGGGGGGGTTAACTTGAAAAGAAAAAGGGTTCTTCCAAACAAAAAATAACCCAACTTTACCTGCCACGAGATAAAGATAAGGATGATGATTTATATATATATATATATATATATATATATATATATATATATATATATATATATATATATATATATATATATATATATATATATATATATATATATACTGTGCTCTTTGCCTAGTTTCTGCATTATTATTTGAAAATGGCATCTTGCCGAAACTAGTCCGATAGTTATAAATAAAATCTTGATTCAAATATTGTGGTTTACCATCATCTTACATACATATATATATATATATATATATATATATATATATATATATATATATATATATATATATATATATATACTGTGCTCTTTGCCTAGTTTCTGCATTATTATTTGAAAATGGCATCTTGCCGAAACTAGTCCGATAGTTATAAATAAAATCTTGATTCAAATATTGTGGTTTACCATCATCTTACATACATATATATATATATATATATATATATATATATATATATATATATATATATGAGGGGCTCGAAAGGTGGCCTTTTCTCATGCTCATACGGTCATTCTAGTTTTCCAGGCAGAAACCCAAGTGTCTAATTGACTACGTTAATTTTACCTAATTACCATCTGTGGCGACCTGAAAGAGAAACTTCCACACCGGAACTCTCTGCTATTTAACAACCATGTTTATTCTACGAGGAAAAAAATAGAGGGTGATTAACCCCAAAATAGAGGGGGGGAGGGCCCGAAATTTCATTGAAGTGTCTCATTGTTTGGCCAAGGCTGCATTTACTAACCCCGATTAAGTTTACTGTAAAGATCGCATACACTAAAAATGACAACTATTTACCGCCTATGTAAAGAAACAGAATACAAGAGCGAGCTACCATAGACACGTATTGCTCTCCTGAATCACGTCCATTAACATGACATTCAATTGTAAACATATTCTACAGCCATATTCGCCTTATTCACTTTAGACGCCATTAGGTGGCGCGCGTCTTGTTTACGACCAGGTCAACGTCCATTTCAGCTTTTAATAAGGCGTCCTTCTTCTATTAGTTAACTGAATGACGCGACGTAAACGCATTTTAGACGAAGTTTAATCAGTAGTTGTTCTCACATCGCTTAAATTAACGACCTTAACCACCTTTTAATAGTGTCTGGTTCACCTTTACTTTCCGCTCGAAAAGATAGTAATGAATTTAACCGATCCAGTTATTTGCGAAATTCAAGTAGTGCCGTAACATAGTCCCAATGAAATAACGGAACCACATAGGAATGAAAAATAATGAAGTAGAAAAGAATAGAAAAATAAAATTAATAAGAATGTTAATCCCTATAAATAATGCTTTACTGCGAGAAATAAAAGAGGGAGGAATGAAATTTCTAACAAAGGAAATTTTTATGTTAGTTTTTACCACGGAAAAAGACAAGAAGATAATAGTAATTTTATCAATATCTCACCATACCATAAGCTCCACGTAGCAAATGAATAGTGCCTATTTATGATTTAAACAAAACATCATTAAATTAATTTCTTTCACTAGTACACATATTAAAACCAAATAAATTCACCTCAATTGATGGAAAAGTAATATTAAATCGAAATCAAAGTGTTTAATGTTTAGGAATATTTCAAGAAGACCAGAAGAAACAAACGAAAGAAAAGAGCCATTATGGCGACCAAGTTCTGTGTTATTTTCCATTTATTACTCAAACGAATTTGTTTTTATATATAAAGGGTGACCCCCCCAAAACAGACCCCCAACTTTCGATAAGTCTCATTTCTTAATTTTCTGCAAGGATTGAATGAAATTTTGGTGATAACTAGTTTATTGTGTTTAAAAACATCATATCAAAACATGAGAGTCTTTGGACTTTTCTTCTTTATTCTAGAGCACGTGTTCGAGATGACCTCGGTGCATTTCTTAAGGCGCAGCACAAAGTTGTCCATTACGTCCTTACAAACCGACCAACTAATGGCTCTGATCGACTTCCTGATGGCTTTCTTGAATTCCGTGATGGTCCTGGGTCTCTCTGCGTACACTCTGTCTTTAAGGTAGCCCCAGAGAAAGAAATTTTGGGGACTAAGGTCTGGGCTGTGAGTTGCCCACTTAAAATCAGTCTTGAGATTGATCACACGGCTATCAAAGTTCTCTTTCAGCCAATCTCTGGATAGGTTTGAGGTGTGAGAGCTTGCTTCATCTTGCTGGAACCAGAAATTGTCCATAAGCGGCGGGAACAGGGTCTGCAGCTCCCTCTTGAAGGTTCTGAGGACCTCAACATACCGCTCCTTGGTGACTGTCATTGTCGCTCCATATTCCTCGGAAGAAGAATGGTCCGATGATGCCTCTGGCTGAGATTGCAGCCCATATCGTGCAATTAGGGGAGTGTAGCGGCTTGGTGATTACCTTATTTGGTTTGGACGTCCCCCAGGAAACATTTGTCTTCAAGTTTAACTTTCTTTCAAGATGTAATTGAGCTTAATCTGAGGTCTAAAGGAGGTTAAGGAAAGTTGGGTTCTCCTGAATCTTCTCCAGTATCTTGACTGCCATAGCCTTTCTCTGCTCCTTGTCTGAGGCTGTAAGGGTCTGCTTCGTCTGTATTCTGTATGGGTCGGCCTTTACATCCATTACTAGTACTCTCCTGCAAGTCTCCCGGGATATACCGAGGGACTGACTTTGCCTGCGCCCAGAGCGTTTTGGACTCTGCTGAACCGACTCTCTCACGTTCTCGACTAACTCAGTTCTATGCTTCCTGGGGTGGCTTGAATGGCTTGGGCGGTTGTCACTGGCTACATTGAGGTTCTCCACTGTGCCATAGTTCTAGAAGCGGCCCACCCAGTCCTGAATTCTGTTCTTGGACGGGGCTTTTTGACATTCGAACCGATGCACGAAAGTGTCCTACACTTTCTTGAACGAGCCTGTCTTGTAGTAATGTTTGACGTACTATATTCTTTACTGGAGCTCCCATTGAGATCTAGTTGTGTTCACAGGCGTTGCTTCTGTCATGTCCTGCAATGTAAGGGTGATTAGTAAACGAATGAAGGATATATCACAAAAAGTGTGTGCAGGCCCGTTTTTTTGGGGGGGGTCACCTTTCATCCATTCAATGTAGGTCAAGTCTAAACCAGCCAAATACCACCTAACATCTTGTCCACTCTAATTTTAAAGCTAGTCAATGAAGTACTATTGATCATTCCTAATGAAATTTACAGGCATCCCAGATGAATTGGTTAAATTAGCTATACTATCTCAGTATCCTCCAAATACTTCGGCTTTTAAAATAAGCTAATGGTGCACTATTAACTGTTTATAATGGTAGGTCATTCCATATATTTACTATTTATTATATATCAAAAAAGAATTTCCTCATATGAGTGTGGATAATTTACTTTTTTTAAGTTGGTATCTACGAATCATATACTTTCTCTCTTTTAAAGAATATACACGATTGTCCAGATAATAAATTCAAATATTATGGTAATTATGAGGTATGTAACTATAGGAATTCTGTTGATTTAGTTAATATATCGGTTTTACAGTAATGTCACACACTCCGCTCGTCCCGGTACCGGGACAGGTAACGTGCGCGAAGGCCTCCCAGACTGAGACATTCAACAAGAATGTGCCGAACATTCTGGGGGACAACGCGACGTATCCGAACCGGATAAGTCGCGTTATCTCCTGTACCAAGCGGTGTATTGCAACCAGTTCGGCCGTGAAGATAGACACAGCGCCTGGCATAGTTTCGCTTATTTTAAACAGAGGAAACCGACCTCTTCTTGAGACTTGGAGTCATCTGTATACAGTAGCACGGTTCCAGTGTGACAAGGAGTGTTCTCCAAAAAGGCCAAAAGCAATACTCCCAGCGCTCTAGAAGCTTTGGGAGCAGAGGCATGACGAGAAATAGTCAAAGGTGATACCATCCAGGGTGGCGTCCTGGGCAGAACCAGGGGCGCCACGGGCCAGAGAGCTATGCTGAGCTCTCGAAGGAGTTTCCTAATCCTAAACCCAAAGGTCTTAGGGTATTACTGGCAGATTTAGGAGGCATAGGCACCGTGGAGATCAGCTGCATATCCAGTGAGAGCTGTTGGCGACTGAGGGGGGCGCTGGGCTCGCACGTACAGGCGAATAATGCACTGTGCACGGCGCAGAGCGAGTGGCATCTCCCCAGCATCGACAAGAGCCTGTTAATAGCGAAAGTGCAGAAGGCACCAGTCGCAAGGCGGAAAACGGTTTGGTGGATCGAGTACACCTTCCGCAATACACATTCGGCTGTTGATGCATAGAACTCTCATCTGTAGTCAATCTTCGAACGAACAAAGGATCGTTTAAAAAATAAGGAGTAGACCTATCAGCACCCCAGGGGTTGAACTTTACGGAACGAAGAATATCCATGGTGCTGGTACAAGAGACCCTAAGACTGTGAAAGTGAGCCTCCCATGTTAGGCATCGCTCAAATACAAGACCTAGGAAACGGTACAAGTCCACCACTTCCAGGCAAACCCATTTTAGAAACAAGTCTGGCCTAGGGTGGAGCCGTGTATGACAGCAGAAGTGCACCCCTTTAGTCTTGGATAAGGAATATAGAAGCCTGCGCGCTTCGGTATAGCGAGAGACGCGGTTCAATGCCTGTAAGAGTCAACGATCGGGAGTTGGCATCTGGGCTGCACCAAAAGAGATTGAATGGTCGTCCACGTAGAGCTTAACGAGAACATCATCGGGCAGCACCGACGTGATGCTGTTGATGCTCAGGCCAATGAAATTGACACTGAGAACACTACTTTGCGGGATACCCTATTCCTGCTCCATTTGGCCCGAGAGGGATCTACCCCCCCCCCCAAACCCGTACGCGGAATCGACGATCTCGAAAATTTCAGAGAAAATGATTGGGAGGCGTCCCCTCGCCCCAATCGTGTGGAATCTTCATGATACCGTATCTCTTTGTGGTATCATAAGCTTTCTTCAGATCGAAAAACACCGTGGTTGTAGTGCTGTCATGATAGAAGGCCTCACATACGGCATTTTCCAGTCGTAGAAGAGCATCCGACGTGGACTGGAACTTGTGGAAGCCGCACTGTGCGGAAGACAGGTGGCATCAGCTGTCCAGAAAAAAGGCTAATGTAACATTTGCCAATTTCTCTAGCTTTCACATTTAGGAGGTTAGAGAATGCTGGCGGAGCAGCATCTAGGCTAGATAATTTAAACAAAAAGCTCACGAAGGACTTCGCCACGGTCCGAGAATGCGGTGCCATTCTCCTGGAGCATAGCAGGGAGTACGGCAGGAACTTACCCCTAATCCTTTTGACTTGCTTCCACACCTCTTCAAGATGGGTTGTCCCGTTAAGTGAAAAAACATACCGGAACCTAGCCCTACCTTTATGAAATTCACCCACAGTGAAATTGTTCGGGCGGCGCTTATAGTGCATGTAGGCATAACATTTCTGTTTTAGAGCCGTCTCACACTCGTTTGAGCACCAAGGAAATGGCCGGCGTGCAAATAATTAGACATTCCCAGGAATAGTATCCAGACCTCCAGCGACGAAGTTGCTGGATAAGAACTCAACGGCCTAATACACCGACATAAGTTGCTCGACTGGGGCAGAGAAATCAGTAATTTCCTGAAATGCAGACCACAGCGCCCGTGCCAAACACTACTGGGGAAAGGAGTCTATCAGATGGCAGCGGTTTAGAAAATTATATTTAAATATGAAAATGATTACTACCATGAAGGTCATCGTCTACCTCCCACCCAAAATCAAGCTACGCATCCGGATAGCACATAAATATATCAGACATGAAAATCAAGCGGTTCTTGAGCATTGATGCGTAAACTCATTCTCCTGCTCGGTGCCCATCCCGTGGTGTTGAGGTCGAAAAACCCATATACCCCGGGAAGTCTCCTGCAAAAAGATAGCTAACGTGGAACGAGAAGATACTAGCTTCCGTAGCTCCTCCCATTTGGACCGAAGTCCGCGGCAATTCCATTGAAGCAATATGCCCTCCAGGCCTAGCTAAAAGGAGATGCGGGGGCGCTCTTCAAAGAGAAAACCCCATGGGAATGGCCGTACACTTCCGGTGGAAGATCTCGGGATGATGTTCGTCGAACAAGGTGTTTAAGGCTCTGTCTTCATCGAGAACTTATCAGGGGAAGTTGCTTTTATTCCCTCAGCCCTGAAACTTTCGGAGAGCGGGGTGACTTTGGAAGTGGAGCTCCATCCTTTGGAGGATCTACTGTCTCCGAGCGACCGAGTCCAGCTTTGGGTAGGGGCGTAGGAGCTGAAGTTCCTTTGATGCTGTCCTCCTTTCGGGACGCAACTTCAGGAACCCCGGAAGACTGCCTCACGATCACCTTTAAGGGTGTTATGTCCTGCGATTCTAACTTCTGGGTGGAGGCGCAAGGCCGTCTTGCCCTAAGGGAAACGGCCACGCTGGGGGAGGGGTTGGAACCCTTTCTGTCGCTAGCTTTACCAAAGGAGCGCCCTGGGGTGAGTAGAACCCCCATAATAGTTCCGAATGGATGCGGAAACGACCGTGGTCATAAGCCTAGATGAGCCAAGAGCAGAGGGATTTTTTTTTAAATTGAGGCATAAGACGTACTAGACGCACTAGGACCAAGTCATTAGCTTCGCAAAATGAGAGATGAACCATAGCCTGAACGGCCAGGACTTCCTTCTCTAGGAGATACGCACACATTGCTTCGAAGAGGCAAGATGGAGCTTTTCCAAATTGACACACTTGTTCTTACAAGATAGGGACCTATTCTGTACGGGCTTGAAGCAACTTATACAGACTTAGGCTAAAGCCAATTTTGAAAGTCTACAAGAGCAATTCGTATGGCCGAAGCGGTAGCAGTAGTAGAACCTTCGCGGCATTGGCACAAATGCCTTCATGGGATGACAAAGCAACGCTTGGAGGCGGATCTCCATGTGAAGTCATACTATTACTTTCACTTGTGGGCTTAGTGTCAGAAGAGAAAAAATAACTCATGAAAAATAGATACTAAGACCTCCCAATGGCTTGGGAGGCTAAGAGAGAAGTCTCCATAAGATCAGAAATTCCCGAATGTGATCATTTTCACTTACTCGGTCCCGGTCCAGTGTTGATGGGCTTTGTCAACCCGGCCCGTCATTCAGGCAATATTGTCCTGGAGCTTTAACCATACAGGATGGTGCCGGAGTAGACACAGTATATGTATACTGGAGGAAGGTGAGCAGATTCAATGCCCAGCACCTTCAGTACCTAATATTTTGAATAGCAAGGGCTTTCGGCCCTTGCAGCAGGTAAGGACCTCACGGTATACACTGCAACCTGACTAAGGCTCATAAGAGGATGGAAGTGCGCCAGGCAACCAGAACCTATGCCGATAGAAGAGAAAGTGTGGAAAGGGGTAGAAGGGTATGTAATAAAGATAAGTAAAATAGGCGGGCCCATTAACGAGTAGGGTGGGTGATCACCTATTATTATCATACCCTGGTGCTAGCTGATCTCAGTATGGCATGCAGTCACCAAGGTATCATGGCTACCTGACGGAACTCTGTCCAGAATACTCCTCCTGGTACAAAGTACGGCTAGAAAACGTTGAAGGAATGGCCGTAAAAATACACAATAATGATACTAAATAATATGATTATCCCTAACTATATATTTTTATTATAAAAATATCTCTTGATGTGGATGTCCAGGGAACGTGAGCTGGGTTTAGATTGTCTCGATGATATATTATTAATATTTAAATTTCAGTGTATTTATGTATTTTCTTTCTTTTTATGAGATCAAGGGGGTTAAACAAATAATTATTAAAACCCATATAAAAAGGAGGGGGTGTTGAAAAAAGCGGGTTGGAAGGCCAAAGACGCTGGAAGCCAACAGCCCAAAGGGCTGGTAGCGAGCGCCCTGAGCGCAAGCTTCCCCCGAAAAGTGTTGGGGGAGGGGCGAAGCCACTTCTTGTTATTAATAATAATAATAATAACATTAATAATAAAAATAAATAAAAAGTTAGAGTAGTGCTGAAGAGGGGGGGGGAGGGGGAAACGAACCGACAACTTTCCCAGGCCCCATCAGAGAGTTCAAGTCAACCCAGCGACGGGGCCCATCTAATTTGCACTTAGGGCAGGAGAACGAACAACTCCTCCAGATACCAAGTATAACAATGTACACAAGATACCTCCCTGTGGGGTCTGCTTGGATTAAGGATAGAACATGACAGGGAGGATTTTGGAGGGCGCTGGTGTTCTTCCCTATCTTCTTTTGTCCTAGGGTCTTACCAGTACCCTGAGCGGTGTGGAGTGTGCGTCGCATCGCGTGATGGGCGACGTCACAAAGAGAATACCAACTGAATTGAATCGAGAAATCATTAAATTGAAAAGGACGTCCAGGACGAGAGCCATCAGCTATCCCGGGTTTTTTCCCGATAGATTATTGATAAAAATATCGACAAAGTGGAAGCGAGAGTTAAACATTCGTTCATTCGAAATAAATTCCTTATTACCTAACCGCATCCTTCGCCCTCTCCCAAAGAAGAGGGTGAGATGGCAAATGCGATTCCCTCTCCCTGAACACTCATTCTAAATTTCCCCTTGGGTATTTGCAATCATTCTTGTTTTGTTTTATTCGCTACCTTCTTGATTGCGATCATTCTTGTTTTGTTTTCCTCGCTACCTTCTTGATGACCTGCAGTCCGAATCCAGTCTCGTGGTTGGACGCTAATGGTCATAAATATGGGTATTGTACATATTAAAGCCATAAGAAAATTTTCGGTGAAGTTAAGTTAAAGCCAATGAGTCAAATTCAGTTAAGCCCCGGATTGTGCGAAATTATATAACACAACCTTCCCTAACTTCACCTAGAATTCATATTGTATATTTATTTTTCCTTATAAATTCTCCTCCATATAATTCACTTTACTACCATTCGACTAGTTGCCCTTGAATCATATTCTTATTGGTAAACCGAAGCTTATCAAATCGCCCGACTGGGATTCTATTCACCCACACAACCTGAAAGAATTAAAGT
The DNA here is from genome assembly GCA_963969495.1 of Ceratothoa steindachneri. Taxonomy (NCBI): domain Eukaryota; kingdom Metazoa; phylum Arthropoda; class Malacostraca; order Isopoda; family Cymothoidae; genus Ceratothoa; species Ceratothoa steindachneri. The sequence continues at coordinate 76,876,802 of OZ018323.1, forward strand.
GAGCGATGGTTGTTTGCCCAACCAAAATATTCAATAAACCTTCAAACAAATTGGTGAGTGCACAAAAAGACAACGTAAAAACTTATATTTTGAATAAAAGGAGATAAGAAAGACTCGGGGAAACTACAGGTGGGTCTATAAACTCAGAACCATATACTCAAAATGGTTTTCTAGGGAGGGTATATATACATATAGAAGTGGGATCTTTGTACTGGAAGAGAGCACAAGGGTGAATCGTTAAACCAAATGGAGCATCTTCATAATACCATAAAAACTTTTACACAAATCCCTTTTTTTTGTTTTGTTCCATTGGAGGATTTATAGTTTCACCCATAGGTTGATAGCCCCCTCCCCCCCCTTCCCTCTGTTATCTGGATTTTAAATTTTAAATTCAGCTTTTGTTAGTTGTTACTTAAAACTAAGAAACCAAACCAAAGTTTGTAGGGGGAGATGTGTAAAGAAAGTGGTGCAGTTGGAGGAAGTGAAAATATGTGGAATATATATATATATATATATATATATATATATATATAGGAAAGAGAAATTTGACGGAATGAGCAATGAGACAAGAAACAGGAGTTTTTTTAAAGGTAAGAGAAAGGGACATTAGAAGAAGACTAGAATCATAGAGAGCAGAGGGCGGCACAATGAAGGCAATCCTTTACCGAGAAGACAGAGATAACGCCAGGGGAAAAAAGTTTGAAATTCCTGGCCAGGACTCGAACCCGGGTCTGCTGATTGCCGGTCAGATGCTCTACCGCTGAGCTACCAGGAACAGTGACTCTACTTCGCCCAAAGCGTCACCCCATCAAACCCAGTATCTCTCTAAGCTAGGAACCTTCAAGGAATTTTTATACCACATCTTCTTACCCGCTCACAATTTAAAGGCTCATCCCCAAGTCACATATATATATATATATATATATATATATATATATATATATATATATATATATATATATATATATATATATATATATATATATATATATATATATATATATATATATATATATATCTACGTAGATCTTCCTACGAATAATGGGAAGGGAGAGTACTCAATCCTCGGGTTGGCAGGTGTGTCATGCTGACCATGCTATACTTGATACCCCCTTGCAGGGACAAATACCCCTTGCGTTCCTATATTTATAAACTTAGAAAAGAGTTAAATTAGAAAACAAAATTAACTATTTTTCTAATTGAGGAGTCAAAATTTTATAATAATAATAATAATAATAATAATAATAATTATTAATATGGATTTTTTATGGCAAGCTTGAAGACACCAAGTTAGGGCGATGAATGCAGCCGTCAGATCATTCCCCAATCTAGGAGCAAATTGAGAGAAAGCTAGATCACCCCTGCAGCACAGACGACTTGGGTGAACAATAATTGTTAGGGAAGCGGAGCCCGAGCACAGGGTTATGGGGAGGGAACTGGGATAGAGTGAGTGTGGAAGAGAGCATTGCAGGGGCTGTGGCCTTTAAGGTTTTATCTATAACAAGAACGACCTTGAAAGTGATTTTGTAATCGAATGTGCACCCTGTACAGTCCTCGAAGCAACGGGGTTGGATGCAAGAAACGTTCCCGGCAGAGAAAGGCCTCACGTCTGCAAAGGTTTGAACCAGATCGAGTGTGGAAGCCTGTGTTCCAGCGACAACGTGGGGTTGGGGACGAAGCCACGAATGGCCCTCTAAAGGTTGTTGTGGTCAAAGTGCGAACGCGGATGCAGCCGAAATTACGGAGAACGCAGAGAGAGGATTTTCAGACATTCGCAACATTAGTTCTGAGAGATAACAGATCATCGAAGGTGACGACCAGATTTTTCACTGTATTCTGGGGTCATGGGATTTGCAGCGAGCTACTTCTGCAATAGGACCCAGCAATACAAAATTGTCCGAGACCCGTTCAGTGATGATGTTAAGACGCCAATTGTTGTGGCAAATACTGACACTAATTAAATGTCAGTAGAACATGTTTGCTTTGTCTTTGATTCACCTCCGAGACCAAAGAGAGCATTGACTGCTTGGCGTGAATTTGGCAGATGATTAATATATACACTTTATTCTAGGAGGATGCAAAGAAATGTATCAGATTTTGTGCTTTATTACTGTACAGTAAATAATTAATTGGACGATATTAATTAAATATGCCAAATAATATAATAAGTTATAGAGGTATAGAGGGTAGAATTATTCTCTTTACTGAGTATTGCTACAGAAAATTAAATCACTTTTATTTTACTGAATTTATGTACTTAGTTTTAGGGACTGCGGAAACACATATATGAATTGAGCATAGCATAAATAATATAATATAGCTGCGCATAACATAAACTCTTAGATGATAAAAATCCACAAGATTCTGACGGAGGTTATACACCAAAAACCATCACCCATGAATTCAACCCACATCCATATCTTGCAACGCATTTCAGTTCAATGAACATCAACAAATGACAGGGTGGGAAGAGGGTGTCTAGCAGTGAAGTGTATTCAGTGTCACACTCTTTGCCATGCTCATCAACGGTATTACCTCTGTGCTGCCAGAAGATGTTTACGCTACGCTATACGTGGATGACGTTCGATCTCTTTTGGTGCACCCAGACACCAACTCTGGAGCTTCGACTCCAGCAGGTATTAAGCCGCATCTCGTGCTATGCGAAGCGGACAGGTTTCGCTCTCCCTTGGTCATGACTAAGGTTGAGCACTTCTGCCGACATCCAAGGCTCCACCCCGACTCAGTTTTGTTCCTAAATAGGCTTCTCCTGCAAGTGGCGGATGTCCATCGTTTCCTTGGACATCTTTTCCACTGGCGCCTGCCCTAGGAGGTTTATACCCACAGTCTTACGGATTCTTGTACCTGCTCCATCGACATTCTTTGTTTCATGACGTTCAGCACTAGGCGTGCTGCTGGAGCTACCGCTTTGATGTTTTTTTTATTCTCTTATTCGCTCAAAGCTCGACTAAGAATAAGAGTTTTATCTATCTGCAGAAGAGTGAATCCTTTGGTGTTGGGTGCATGCACGGTGCCAGGAAGATGCGGGCTTTCCCCTACCTGAAGGTGCATTTTTCCTTTTTTTGTTTCTTCGTTGGGGAAATTTTGGCTTTTTATTGATTTTTTGTTTATTTTGTTTGGTTGTGGTTTAGCTTTTATTTTAGATTTTTAATAGAACCTAAATAATATTCTGAATTGGTTTTTGGCGACTATGCCCCTGGAGTCAGATGAGCGCATTATAATGAAAACAAATCCTTTGTAGTCTCTAGCAATTCACATCTCTCCATGCTTTGTCGTAACGCCCTTGAAAACCTTAAAATGTCTATTTTTTATTCAGGCAGACACAGCTTAGGTTTTGGTTAGGTTAGGTTATCAAACACAAGAACATAAAAGATATAATTTTAAATTGTATCGAGTAGGAACGTTACTAACATCTTGAAAGATTTCTTCCATCAAATCTTTGTTCCGGTTCCTCTTTCGCCCTAAAAGTTCAAGAATCGAGAATAGCTGTGTCACACTTCATTTCTTCTTTTGGCGCGAGCCCACCTTGACTGAATTCTCTCGGTATGTTCACCAGTTATTTGGTCCTTGGACTTTTGAACGTTAACTGTTAAATGTATATATTTTTTTCCTCCCGCGATTGCCTGACCAGGCCTTTCACGTTCTCTCTGATCTCGTCCCCCGGCCACTCAACGTATTTCCTGCCGTGATCGCCTCTGAGCTGTCTGCCTTACTCTCGCGCTCAAAAAAACCTGGCTCCCCTCATGACTCATTCCCCCAAAGCTATTAATCAAAATATTGCCCGTCATACTCCTAATGCTCCTCCACCTGTTCAATACCTCCCTTGCGACTGGTGTTGTCCCTTCTTCCTTCAAATGTGCCCAAATCCGTCCGATCCTTAAAAAGCTGAAGCTTAACCCTTCGATCCCAGCTAGCCATCGCCCGATCTCGCAACTTCCCTTTCTCTTCAAGGTCCTTGAGAGAGTAGTTATTTCGCGCATAAATTCCCACATCGTTCCTGCAATATTGATGAGACCTACCAATCAGATTTTAAAGCTGGGCACTCTACCGAAACCGCTCTTCTCAATGTTACTGATTGCTTACGTAGAGCTGCTGACCGGGTTGTGCTTTCATCCTCATTCTACCTGACCTCTCCTCTATCTTTGATACTATTGACCATTCCGTCTTGCTTGATCGCCTCCACTCTTTCCTTGGCATTTCTGGCGTTGATCTCGATTTGTTCCGCTCTTACTTTTCGTCTCGTACCCAATCTGTAGTGATTGAAGATATCTCCTCTGACCCCACTCCCATTCGCTTTGGTGTCCCTCAAGGCTCTCTCCTCTTTCCTATCTACTTATTCCCTCTTAGCTCCCTCCTACGTAATCTCGGTCTATCCTTCTACCTCTATGCCGATGACACTCAAATCTTTATTTCCTCTCCCCCCTCGACCATTGCCCACTCAATCTGTGACCTCCTATTTGCCTATTCTTCCATCTCGGACTGGCTATCGGCTAACTTTCTCAAACTTAACCACTCCAAAACTGAAGTTCTTCTGGTTAGCACCTCCGCTCTAGTATACAAAGTTAAATCCCTCAATCTCTCCCTCCCTCTGGGTTGAAACTCTTTCGCTTTCTCTGACTCTGTTAGAAATCTGGGCGTTGTGTTCGATGAGCATCTCTCCTTCAAGCTCCACATCCACAATATTAGTAAATATTCCCTTTGTTTCCTCCGTAACTTCTCCCGCATTCGCTCTCACTTCGATCGCCAAAGTCTTGAGACTACTGTCCACGCCTTCATTACTTTAACTCTCTTATTGTAAATCTACCATCTTCCTCTCTACGTCCCCTTCAGCTAGTCCAGGACTACGCTGCCCGACTACTCCTCCGTCGCTCTCGCTTCTCCCCTTCTAAGCCCCTGCTTCAGGAACTGCACTGGTTACCTGTAAGATATCGTTCTCATTTTAAGATTCTTCTCTTTACTTTAAAGGTCCTTCACCAAAAGGCCCCAACCTACCTTTCCTCTGCTTTTTCCCAACGTCTTGCCCCTCAGGCCCTTCGGTCATCTCATGCTCCTCTCCTGAATACTCCTCGCTCGTCCCTCTGCTCAATGGGCGACTGCTCTTTCTCAGTCTGTGCTTCCAAGCTTTGGAATGCTCTTTCAGCTGTAATTAGATCTGCTGCCTCACTTACCACTTTCAAGCGACTCCTGAAAACGCATCTCTTTAGGATTGCCTACTCACTCACCTGATCTTAGCCCACAGCCGAACGTGCGCTCTAAGAAGGCCTCCGGCCTTGAAAAGCGCATTATAAGAGATGTATTATTATTATTATATACACGTCACATATCTGAAACTATATTGGCGCCGAGTGTAATGCATTCTGTTATTAGTCAAATCATTGTTTCGGCCGATCTATTTAGGAAAGCATGCTTAAAGCTTTCATTGGTCTCTACACATTCCACCGAAAGCCCCATACCTGGGATATACCCTACCGAAAACCACCTACCTGGGATATACCCCACCGAAAACCCCCTACCTGGGATATACTCGACCATAGATAACGAATACTTGATTGGTAGCTTCAACAAATTCCGGATTCTGCTACTTCCATAGTCGGGCGATAAGTCAGCGCGGTTGTTTGCTGCTATACCCGCCAGGGGGCGATTACATTCATTGTTACGATTTACTTTGGGTGAGACGCTGATGAACATCTTGGAAAGTTTTGAAATCATAAGTTAATTGTATTTATTTGCCGTTGTAGGCCTGTTAGCTCTAGTACTTCTAAGTAGTGAAGATGTGGACTCCTGCTATTTAAGTGAATAAGTTATAATGTGTGTTAAATAAGGGAAGCCAGCATATGATACATATATGTTGCTTGGGGAGGGAAGCTATAATGATCTAGAAATTGAAACTTAGGCTTAAGACTCACAATGCACGCGTTAATTTCGAAAATAACTTAAAAGTTGTAGCAATAATTACGTAAATAATACAACTAATTTAAATTAATAGTGCATTTACGCTACAATAAACTTAACTATTATCGAATGATTTTATTATTCATAGTATTGTATATGTTTGTAAAAAATGAGGACGATTAGGCCTCACAAGATTGCGCTCATCTAAAATTGTCAGAAATGACGTCCTTGAACACATTTTTTTAAACGGCAATAGCTCCTCCATTCAGCAAAAATATTCTCAAATATATATTTTTTTATTTTGATTTCGTTAACCTTGTATCGGCGCCGATATATCGGTTATCGGCTAATTTGAATATCGGTGCAACCCTTATCTATGGTATTATTTATCCATAGATAACTGTTTATCATAACTGTGATATTAAAAGTCGTGACTACTATACGCACCCTCAACTACACCTTCACCGATGCTTTGGGTTGATCGAATCATCTCTGGTTAGTTATTACGGTAAAATTATATTTTATTGTCGTTTATCATCATCACTAACTCTATAATTTAAGAAAGGTATTTTTTTGAGTATTTGAATAATAATTTCATCTTAGTTTGGTATTAATTCTTTTATAATATCAAAAACAAAATGGCGAAGTTCAGAAATAAATATAAGTATCGAAATTTTGCGAATTTTTTAAAACCCAAATGGTGAAGTTCAGAAAATTTATTTATATATGTCTTCTTCTATAACTATATTTTAGCAACGTGATATTTTGAAAGGGGGAAAATTTAGTTTAGAGTTCCATTTTAAAATTATTATAATTGGCGAAGTTAAGAATTTTTTTTTTAAATTTAACCATAGCTGCTTTTTTTTAGATTTTAAATTTTAATCTTAGTGTAGCAAAGCGCAAGCTCCCCCCGTAGGGAAGAGTGGCGAAGCCATTGCCTGGTAAATTTATTTAACACGGGTTTAAAGACAGCAATAAAATCTAATTAATAATACTGTACTGTTATTCATATGATTACAAATGGTGTATTGCTTTGCTAGAAAGGCCCGCATCCTCCTAAAGTGTGTTTCTTGCCAGGAGGCTCTGGTAGAAGGCAACACTCTTGTGCCCTCAGTGCAGGTGGCCGATCCCGACAAGCTACCAGAGACTTTCAGAGAGATGATTGAATTACAGGACCACGGCGGTCTCCTTTACCCATCAAACGAGTGCATCAACATGGCCATGATGGCCGTGGAAGTCTTCAAGGCGATTACAACACCAGGCAAAAGGTGAGCCAAGTTCCTGGCGGCCTACTCTTCAGAAGAAGTGTTCGTGAATATCTACAAGGAAATAATGAGCAATGACTTAGGCATGTCCCTGCTGGACTGTGAGAAGGATGCAGCCTGGTCAGCACCGTTGTTCCTGCCATCACCAGGTCCCTCTTCCATGTCATGGGCAAAAATATGGTGTCAAAAGCTAACAGTCATGCCCATGCTAAAGTCAAAAGAAGTCATAAAAATAAATAATCCGAATGCACCCGAGAAAGCTACCAGGAGCAAAAGTGACTACAAGAAGAAGAAACTTTCTAGTGAGAAAAAGTCCTAAGTCAATTTAAGTGTGCGTAGCCACTGACATTTGTTATGTATCTTTATTGTGTAGGGTAGATATTAGAATCCAGGTTAGCCATGAAATAGGTTACTAGTCCAGGGTGTCCACACCTTAGATTCTTACTAGCTATTACTATATTATACCTATTTCAGAATAATATAGTCGGTACTAACCCATGGGCTATGAAGAAGATTTATAAAGTTAAAAAAAAATGAAATTTTATGCGGAGGTCTAGCTACGAGGGGCGGTCAATAAGTTTTGCAATTCGGATATAAGGAAACGAGATATGAGGAAAAGTGTTTTATTATTTTTCAATATAACTACCCTCGACTTCAATGCACTGGCGCCACTTGTCCCTGAGGCTTCGAATTCTCTACAACCAGAAATCTTCCGACTGCTGTTCAATCTACTCCTGGACGGCGAGCCGGACATCTTCATCGTCCCCAAACCGGTGTGTGCACAGTGCAGCCTTGAGCTAGCGGAATAAAAAGTAGTCGCTAGGGGCCAGATCTCTGGACTGTAAGGGGGGTGGTTGAGCTCCTCAAATCCGCACTCGCGCAGGGCAGCTTGTGCAACTCTGGCCTTGTGGGCAGGGTCATTTTCGTAGAGGAGCAAAAGACCGCGTGTCAACTTGCCGCGCCGCTTCTGACGGATGCACTTCTTCAACCCAGCCAGTTTCTCGGCGTAATATTTGCCTGTGATGGTCCTTCAACGAGGCGCATAGTCCACCATCAACACTCCCTCAGAATCCTAGAAGATGGTGGCGATGATCTTCACGGCTGAAGGTTGGGTCCGGAACTTGATGGGGGTCGGAGAGCCCCTGTGCTTCCAGTCCATGCTTTCGAGCTTGGTCTCGGGATCCCAGTGATGGACCCACGTTTCATCACCTGTCACTATGCGTAACTCGAATCCCGCCAGGTCTTGGATGTACAGGAGCAGCAGCTCCTCCGAACTTTGACGACGTTGAAGTCGATCATAGAGCGTGAGGTTTCTAGGGACCCAACAGGCAGAGACCTTGGTTATGGCCGAATTGTCGTGGATGATGTTGATAACACTTCCTAGTGAAATTTCAAGTTCTTGCTCAATTTCTTCGACCTTCACCCGTCGATTTTCAAGGATCATCCTCTCCACACAGGCCACATTGTCCTCGTTGTTCACGTCTGACGGGCATCCTGGACCCCCCCGTCATCTTCAAGGAACTCACGACCATAGCAGAACTCCCTATTCCAGCGAGCAATGGTTGCATAGGAAGGGGCGGTGTCAGTGTACACTGCAAACCATGCCTTCATGGATCTTTTTTGCATTCTTGCCTTCCTTGGTCAAAAATTTGATCACTGCGCGTTGCTCAACCTTCTCAATTGTTGAAAAATTTGTAACTGATGATCTGCGATCAGCTACTGCTTCTCAAATAGACGAGGCAGGAGCGTACGGCTGCAGGTCATGACTCGTCATAACTTGTCCTAACACCCCCACAAACAGCCATCCCCCTTCCTCCGTTTTTCCCTACCGATTCGCAAAACTTATTGACCGCATCTCGTAAATGATACCTAATGGAAATATAATTGTTTGCTAGATTGGTCAGGTGTGGGCCCTGGAGAGATTTCTTCTTTTTTTCTTTAAGTGATGCTACCTACTTTATTTAATTTATTAGAATATACCTTGAAATATGTTTGTAGATAAATGTAATATACCCATTTTTTATTACAGTTTTAATTAGAGATTTAGCCATATATTTTTTTTAAGTAATTTTGAAATTGATATTAGTAGACACCCTGTAGTATCTAAGAGTCCCAATATATGCAGCCTTATTAGATAAAATTGAATTTAATATAACCAACATCCGTTATAATTATGAGGTTTTTATTTTTTATTTTGCAGTAAATAAGACACACTTTCGTTCGTCACGCCGAATTTGTTCGTCGAATAAATATTCGACTTCACAGCTCGAAGTGCATTGGTCTCAGGGAGCTTCATGCCAAATTTAGGGTGAATATCTTTAAAAATAAAGAAATGAGAACGATTTTTGTTTTTTCCTGGCTAGCCCGACTATGGAATCACCCGATTTTGAGCTACCAATTAAGTATTCGTTATCTAAGCCTCGAACAATGTAGGATTTTCTTCGTGAGAAGCAGGATTCGTCGATTTCAACATTGTCTATTCTCATCTATTTTATCCGGATTCTTTAGAAGAGAATCAACGCACACTTCTTGCAAGTTTTCGCAATTGGTAATAGATTCACTTGTGTGTTAAATTAATTTTTGAAAATTGTCTGGGTAGTATATTCTTTGTACCAATAATAAGTAAATAATTACTGTTTCCAATGACAATCTATATATCGTTTAAAAAACACGTAATTCTTCGTGAACCAACGTTCGAATGAGAACCATCACGATTGCAACACCAACGATCATTTTGGTCAGATAAACATAGACATTTCGTGTCAATTTTTTCAAAAACGGTGCGTGTGTAAAATTTCTGCCTTCAAATCGAGCACTACAGTAGCCTTGTTCTTCATTTGTTTTCCTAAGTAAATAAAATATAAATTTTAACGTTTTCAATGGTTGATATTCTGTAAAAAGATGACAACGCACTGACAGCGCGTTTTTAGATATCGGCCATAGGCAACGCGTTAGTAGGTTCTACCATTAGAAGCTAACAATGTGGCTATTCATAATTTGGAAGACTTCAATCAATTCGCGGCGAAGTCGCCTATCTTTAAGCAAGAAGAATTTCAATTTCTTAAGTCTCTCTTCATGTGGTCTGTTTCGCAACTCTACAATGAGCTTTGTCACCTCTCGTTGTACTTTCTTCAATTCATCGATTTCCTTTTGCACACAAAGAGACCATAAATCAGCTGCATAATCTCTAGCTGAGGACACACGAGTGATTTGAATAATGATAGTACTATTTATTTACTCTTCTATTCAAAATTTATCTAAATAAAACCGAGTGTTCTAATTGCCTTTTATGTGGATGCAGTGCTTCGAAAACATGAAGTCACTCGAAGTTAATACACAGAGATCACGTTCTTATGACCCATTTTCTAATCGATGACCTCCTAACGTATATTAAAAGTTTCCATTTAGAACGAGAGCCGATTTGCATAACTTTGTACTTATGGCGATTAAAATTCACCTGCCTTGTAATCGACTAATCAAATATATCATTTAGGTCGTGCTGTATTTCATCTCGATCAGAGTCGTTTCGCTATAAGACTTAGCTTATTATCGTCCACGGACTTTACAAGCTTGCTTAATAAGTTTAAATTTAAATCGTTTCCAAAGATAACAAATGCTATAGAACCCAAGACTCTACCCAGATCACGCCACTAGTAACCTTTGCCCAATTTATTAAAAGTAATAGTAATGTTTAAGAAAATTACATCTTTGCCTTTTATTTGGAACCTTATCAATAGCTTTACTAAAGTATAAGTAAATTATATCCATGTTTATTTTATGAGTTACCTTATCGGAAGCCTTTAGAAAGTCTAAGTAAATTACATACATATATGCCTATTATGAAGAACATTATCGGAAGAATGCTTAAGTAAATTATATTTATTTCTTTCATGAAGAACCTTATCAACAACTTCGTTAAAGTTTAGTAAATTACATCTATGCATTTTATAAGGAGCTTTAGCAAAAGCATACCCAAATCTTATTAATTACAAATTATTTGATGTTTTTTAATTCTGAAAATAAAGGCAGCGAAATTTATCGCTGAGTGGAGGATTTGGTTCCTTTCTTAATTAGAGACAAAAATGCTGACTGAATTTTCAAGTGGTAAGATTCAATCAACCAGAGGGGATAGTGAAGAAGTATGAACATAAGTTCATACTTCTTCACTATATCCCGGTGATTCAATTCATCTTGAAGAAGAATATGATCACAAATCCTATATGCTCGTAGATGAGTTGATGAGTCATGGAAAGAGAAGAATTTAAGGTATGATTCCGGGTGTATCATTTACGATAGTCTGTGAAGATGGGCTGTGGGAAGTTCAAATACCACCTTGACGTCGAAATGTGGAACCACATTACCAGATTCTCATTCAACCTTAAAGTGGATTGTTGGGTGTAAGGAGTTGATTCTGGCAAAGAATGCGTCAAAATTATTTCTACATTGTGGCCACGCTATGAAGAAATTGTCAACATAGTGGAATCATAGTAAGTTAGAGGAGGTATAATTATTATATCTCCGCGCTATTTATATTAATGAAGAGTCGCGTGTTAAGTGGTGTGTCGTAGAATTGCTCATAGTCTGGTCCAATAATTATTTTTAGTCCTTGATCTGGACACACCGCTTTTGTTTGAGTCGATGGTATTGAGACCTTATGACTCAATCTACGATCATTATATATATATATATATATATATATATATATATATATAGGCTTTAATTCCTACTGAACGTGCGAAAGCTGGTTAGAGGCGGGTTGTGCCACGGCCAGGATTCTCACTATAAAAGTCCAACTTGTTACTGGGGGGAAGTTTGTGATTGTTAAATTCTAAGAGTGCATAATACAGGTTGAATAAATTAGCCGAAGGGATTCTTAATTAAAGTCTTGCCAAGGGTACGTCAAAAAGGAGGAGCCACAAATAAACACCCGTACAAAAATAAACTTTACTTTACACCAAAATAATAATTAGTGGCAATAGTTAAACGGGCATTTAGGTAAATAATGATTAAATATTAAACACGGATTAGTCCGGGTTGACAGCAATTATAAATAATAATATCAGAGAATGACTCACTTGAATCTCTTTAAAAAAGTAGGGGAGGATAACACTAACGTTAAGCGTCTAGATTTATAATGACTCAATGGGAGTATCAATCACTGTTAATTAAATAGGTAATTTAAGAATAGAGGGACACTGGGTTTACAGATTACCATTAATTGTGATGGATTGGAGAGACGACTACTCAGGTCCAGACGGGGTGGTTCGGGTGGTGTTAACACGAGTTCTCGGGGAGAGGGGAGTAAGACGACGGGTTCGGGGCTGCTGACTGCAGTTCCGGTTAGTTCACTCCTAAATGGATGTGACACTAACAAATAGTTACTTCCAGTAACTATTTGGATGTTCCTTTTTCTTTCTCAAGTTACGTTGAGCAACAGAGCGTATTCTTCTAGTCACAGACTCTGCGGGGCGGGATTTGCCTCCGGAACACTTTGAGACAGCGACCAAGTTATTTCAGCGGCGCGTTGGCAGTCGATACGTTACGGCAACGACTCTCGTTTAACGTGAGGGTTACGCGAGTAGGTTTGGAACACTTCTGCCGAAGGATGAACAGCGTTGTCATTTATACCGCGGACTGTGTTAAATCGAGAGAGAGATTCCATATACGACAATTCGCTTATCGCAGCGCTTTCTGGACAATCTATATGGTATCATAAAGAAGGCAAATATAATTTAGGCTTCTCTGTGATATAGGCCTTCTTTCGTCAGACTTCCTGTCGCATGTTGGGGAAGTTTGGCACCGATAACGACTTAGGTCAAGGGGAGGGCGGAGGAGGGCGGTAGAATGTCCGGGGAGGGTGGGGAGAGAGAGAGAGAGAGGAGACGAAGGTCAACTCAAACGACAAATTTCTTTCGTTCCCACGATTGTCTGGCGGCATGCGAGTATGTACGTTCCATACCCGCACATGGTGGATCACTGCCTTTCATTTTAATAGATTTTTTATATAAATTGATCGTTTTATCATTTATATTGCGTGTCGGAATATCATTAAATATGTTTATGACTTTGCGCAATTCATCAGATTTGATGTTTAAATTTGGCTGTTTGTTTTTAATCAGAATTACTTCTGCTATTTTTAGGTCTCGTTCGTTATTAGACATTTTAAATAATTTGAATGTGTTCTCATTTTTTTTTTGTCAGTCCCTCTAATGTTCTTAAGTATTCGCTAGTTTCGCTAGGTTTGAACCATTGTTGTTGTGCTCTGGTGATCAGTGTTCCTAGTATATCCGATATATAGACGAAAGTTTGATATTATTGTATTCTGATCTCGTGGGAGATGTTTCATAATATCCATAATTTTCCACAAGAAAAAAAATATTTAAATGATAATCATCTGGTATTGGCTCTCATGAGGAACTTTAGAAAAAGGTATTAGTAAATTAGATCCCCTCTGTCTCCTTCTCCATCCTACAACTTCTGAAATAACATAATGTTAAACAGATTTTACCTATCTGCCTAAAACGCATAACTATCTATCCTCGTCCTTTCTAAGTACTCTGAAACCCCGCAAAAGAGTGTCGGGTACAGCGTTCCAACAAGGCTGCAGCTGGCATCTGGAGGAGTGTGTGCTTTCCCAGTCTTTACGCCATCTGATGCATTCCCTCTTCAACCTAATGACTGTTGGTGGATCTGTGTCTATAAATCTTCCCCAAATTTTCAATATGTGCTTCTTCTCCGATTTCTTTAACAACTCCGCTTACAAGCTACCTTCCAGGATATGCCCTCGTTAGTTTATTCCGAATTCACTTTTTTTACAATCTTTTAAAAAATTACGTACAACAGAGGAGGGAAGGAATAAGATCTTATGTTTTTAATTTATTTATACTATTTATTATCTATTATTGATTTTTCGGCCAACGAAGAAAAAAAACAAAAATTGCATAAAAACTGCGCCCAAATTAATGCCACTAGGAAGTGCCAAACCTCGACTAAAAAGTTCGCAGATCAGAGCATAAGAACTCATAGATGCAACCTCTCCCTGCGGGGCAAAATACTAGCGAAAAACACGAGGGAAAGATACTTTTAAGAGGACCCAACCAAGGGAAGCTAACTAGAAATATACAAATTTGAAGTAAGACCTTACGGATTCATAGGTGCGTTTACCCCTTGGCGAGGTGGTACTATAAATAGAAAGGCAAATAGACAAGGCAATAAGAGGAAATATCCCTCATTCAGCGATTAGAAAGAGCAATGCAACACCAACAACCAAGCTTGGAGAAGGGAGCACACGGATTCATAAGTACGAACTCTCCTTGACGGGGAGATTCCCCAAAAGAAAAGGCAAATAGATGATGGGGCAATGAACACGAAACCTGCTCTCTCGCCCAGATAATTAAGTCAACTAAACTTCAACTAACAAGTTCGTAGTTGAAAACACAAGGATTCACAGATGCGATGCTTCGTTGTCAGGATGATACGAAAAAAGAAAATACAAATAAAAGAAAGCTATAACACGGCATAAGGCCTAGCAGCCAAGTAATGATGGGAGATATCAAGAAGGACAACGCAAAGAGAGCAGGCAACATGAGAGACGGGCTTATGGCCAGATAATGGGGGAGATAGCTAGAAGGACAAAAAAAAGATATAAAGCAACACTAGAGACGGTCTCAATGACAGAAAATGAGGGGAGATACCTAGAAAGACCAGGCGAAGGGAGAAGGGAGAAGACAACAGTAGAGACGGTCTTACGGTCAGGAAATGAGGGAAGATAGCTAGAAAGACAAGTCAAAGAGAGAAGGCAACACTAGAGACGGTATCATGACCAGGTAATGAAGATAGATGCTCAAAAGGACAAGGAAAAAGAGGACAAAACACTAGACACGCTCTCGCGGCAAGGTAATGGGGGAGATACCGAGAAGGATAAGACAAAAAGAGGAGGAAACACTTGAGAATGTATCGCGGCCAAGTAATGAGGGGAGATACCAAAAACAACATGGTAAAGAGAGGAGGCCACACTAGAAACGCTCTCGAGGCCAGGTAATGGGGGAGATATCTAAAAGGACAAGACAAACAGATGAGGCAACACTAGAGACGGTCTCCCAGCCAGGTAATGATGGAGTATAGCAAAAACGACAAAGAAAAAAGGAGGCAAGACTAGACACGGTATCCAGGTCAGGTAATGGGGTGTGATACCAAAAAGGACAAGGAAAATAGATGAGGCAACACTAGACACGGTCTTTCGGCCAGGTAATAAAGGGAGATAGCAAAAATGACAAGGAAAGAGAGGAGGCAACACTAGAAACGGTCTCCCGGCCAGGTAAAGGGGAAGATACAAAAAAGGACAAGGCAAAGAGATGAAGTAATACTAGACACGGTCTCTCGACCAAGTAATGATGGAGGATAGCAAAAATAGACAAGGAAAAAGAGGAGGCAATACTAGAGATGGTCTCCCTGCCAAGTAATGATGGAAGATACCAAAAAAGACAAAGAAAGAGAGGAGGCAACACTAGACACGGTCTCCTGGCAAAGTAAAGATGGGAGATACCAGAAAAGATTATGAAAGAGAGGAGGCAACTAGAGACGGTCTCTCGGCCAAGTAATGAGGGGATGTGCAAAGACAGAAAAGGCCAATAGAGAAAGAAGGCAATAACGACAGAACCCACCACCTCGCTGTAAACAGGGGTGACCAATAGCTTCATGGTAGGTGATATTATCCCCCGGCCCTGCTATACGCTCCTGTCTCTCTCTCTCTCTCTCTCTCTCTGCCCTCAAAAACACCTTGAAGACTCAACTCTTCCATCGACTTTTCACTCAGCGCTACAGTTGCGCTCTGCGAGTGTCCACTGCTCTGCAAAACATCATACAGAGTCCCGCACGAAAAGTAACCGGGATTCTGTAGCATAGCTTCTCCAGGGGAAAAATATTATTTATTTTCTTACCTATTTTCATTTATTTATTCTGTATTGATTTCTATTTACACTATGCTAAGAATCCTCGCTACTTTTCTCGTGTATCACCTTAAATAAATATGTTCGTAGTTCAGAAATCTCCAAAATTCTATCAGATACGAACGTATTCTTAGTCGTAGTGCTCAAGGTCACTCAAAAGTGGGAACGACTTGCAGGTTTGGGCATACGTCCGAATCTCATTCCAATAGGTCCAGAAAATAACCCAATTTAATTGGACTCCCTCAGGATAATTACCCTCTCCAATGACAACTTTGGCCAAGGGCAGGTCGATAGGGACCTCAAATTCATAGGGGTAGCAATAACAAGGTCAAAGGACCTGCCCCCTCCCCTATTCGGGTTAATGCCTCAAATTGCCATTCAATAGCAAAATTTATATCTCATGAAAGACCCAATTTAGGTCTCGGTGGGGGTGGGACGGTTCACGTGGGAATAAGTCTCGCGCCGCCCATTACGCTACGTTACGGTCTACGTTTATATCTGATTACGCGATCGAATCCACCTTAAAAATATAAATGAGAATCTTCTCTTTATTATCATCTTCCTCCTCACCCTCTCTTTGCTCCAATATCCACTGACAACCATAATCTCAATCGCAAATGGAATACAATTAAAACCACTATTAAAAACTCGAAAAAATCGATTTTCATATTCATTTTTAATTCAAACCCACACCGGGCACGAAAAAGAGAAATCAGTGGTAATATGGTTGGTTTTAAACTTACCAAAGCTGGTTCGATTCCATTTCCTGACTTCTGGGTTTAAATGATAGTGAAATTTTACCTATAAAGTGCACTTCAAAGCGAAAGATTCTCCCTGAGCGCTGTTTATGAGTGGCTTAAAGTAGGAGGATGACATCAAGCCCCTAGGTAGTTAGACTATGAAATCCCCTCCCCCCTCCCGGTCTGCCTTTCCTGTGACTTCTTTACATATTTACATGAAAGAGAGTCCGACATATTTCATGTAAATATGCAAACACGTCACATGAAAGGCAATCGAGAAGGGCAGAGTATTCCACACAGTTTCGCAGCAACGGATAAAAAGAAGTGTTTTCCCGTTGAAGAGAAAAACATGGAAGGAGGAGCAAGGAGGATTAATAGCATCAACCGTTTTGAAAATGATTGAGGTGAGACACACTCGTAGTCCGTGAATTACTTGGAAACCTTTCTAATGGTCAGGTTTATATCCTTAAAATAAAGACAGCATTCCAATGTGCACCTTACAAACAGCCTAATGGGAATCAACTGAAATTAAAACAATAAGAAAGTCAGTAGAGATAAAGACAACATTACCAACCTGCACGTTACAAAGGGCAATGAGAAAGTCAGCGGAAAGACATCATTATCACGTGCACTTAAAAAAGCAATAAGAAAATCGGTAAAGATAAATTCAACATTACTATGTGCACATTAAAACAGCAAAAAGAAAGTCAATAGAGATAGATACAGGATTCGCAGGTGCACTTTACAAACAGCAGTAAAAAAGGGCGAGGATATGATAGCATTCTCAGGTGCACTTTACAAATATCCTTATTGCTGTTAAGAAAGTGTCCATAGTAATGCTGTCTCTGCCCCACCGGATACCTTATTGTTTTTTTGTAAATGGTATTTGGGAATTCGGCTTTTATCTCCGTTGACTTTCTTATTGCTGTTTTTAAAGTACGCAAGGTAATGCTTTCTTTATCTTTGCCGATTTATTTATTATTGTTTAAAAGTGCACATGGTAATGCTGTCATTCTTGCCACTGACTTTTTAATTGATGTTTATAAAGTAAACGCAGTAATGAAGTCTGTATCTCTAGTCTTTCTTGTTTCTTTTCGTAAAGTGCATTATGGAATTGTCTTTATCCCGCTGACTTGATATTGTTCTCTTTATCTCCAGTGACAGCCTTATTGTTGTTTGCAAAATTCAGCTAGGAATTAGATCTTTGTCTCCGTTGACTTTCTTATTACTGTTTTTAAAGTTCACGACATAATGCTTGTCTTTATCTTTGCCGATTTTTGTGGGGTCTTTGTAAAGTGCACGTGGTAATGGTTTTTTTCATTTACCTTGAGTTTCCTATTGCTGTTTGTGAAATGCACGTGGTTATGGTGTATTTTATATTCGTGTTTTAAACTAGACCATGGGAGGAAATGTATCTCAGAGATGTGTGGATTCCAAACGTAACAGGTACCCAAGATTTGGGCACACAAGGTTTCAAAAGAGAGCAGAAATAATGCAATGCTAGAGTTTAAAACTCTATGGATTTGGGGTTGAATTTTAATTCTATCCTAAATTTTATCGCAAGCCATTGGGTATATAAAAGTGTTTTACATGTGAGATCTACTTGTATATTATGAAAGAGAGTAAAATTATGACTAAGGTGGATGAAGCTGAAAGGGGGGTTGAAACCCCTCAAAATAGTTGTACTTACACTACCGAACAAATTACGAGAACGAATTTCCTCTACCCTAAATTCAAAAATATGATGAGTAGGTAAATGAAAGTGCCATGGTACATAAAGGCATGCTTCTAATATATTTTGTGAAAATTTCATATGATACAATCGTATATTCCAAAAATTATACTAAATAAACTAAAGAAATTAAATATTGACACGTGAAAGACAAGAGAACGATTTTTATCAGAAACATTCTGTTTCTTGAAATCATCTGGCAACATTTTGCTCAGTAGGTAATAATTGTACAAACGCCATTGTTGTCTTACTGTGCAGAGATACCACTACACGGGAAGGTGACTCATTAGCTCCGTCAAAGAATTGTTCGTTTGAGATCGTCGGGGACTACTTTTTATTCTAATTCAATAGACGTAGAAAGGGCCAAAAGTGTGATTTCACGCGTTCTTAAGTTACAAAATGAAAACAAAACCTATAAATCTCCTGCAAAAGTTGGTTGACCCTGCATAACTACCGTCTGGAAAGAAAGAGTTATTAAGTGCTTCTCTATGAAGGATCCCTTCTAGACTACAGGAGGTATTTATCGAAAAATTAAGACCAAGAGTGGCAAAGAATTGAGCTGATTCAGAGTGTCCTGTCGCTTCAATGCCTCTGGTTTAAAAACTTATTCTCCAGCAACTAAACCACTCATCAGTATGAAGAGCCAAACGGCGAAACTGGAATATTATGAAGTTCGTGGTGTTTTGATGGATGAAAATTGGGAGAGAATCACCTCAGCGACTAAAACAAATTTAATTTAGTTAGATCTAATGTCAGACGCTTTGTTAGACGCGCTACAGGTGGCAAACTTAACCCTCAATATTTTAAAAGTCTGCCAAACATGGAGGAGGTAGCGTCATGGTATGGGGGATGATTTCCTCTGAAGGAGTTAGTTCACTAGTGCGAATAATTGGATCGGTAAATGCGAATGTGTAGCTAAACCTCCAACAACAATATGTTATACCTTCGCTCTGAGCATCTCTGAACCAGCCATCATTATTTATGCAGGACAACGCGCTATGCCATACTGCAAGGCGAGTAAAATACTATTTCGAACAAGAAGATATCGAAGTAATGAAGTGGCCTGCTCAGAGTCTGGACCTGAACTTAATTGAGAACCTCGGGAAGATCATTGGAGACAAAGTTCGAGACCATCATCCTTCAACTGCGGAGGATTTATGGACGAAAACTGAGCAAGAATGGAAAAAGTAACACCAGAATTTTGAAGATACAGGTGAGATCCTGGGGTGGTCGTTGCGCCGTAGTAATAGAAAACAAAAGCTTCAACACCTCATATTTAGTGTTTTAAGATTCATCGTTGTGAAATCTTGCTTTGTTTATAATGTCTTTGTATGCTAAGCAATTCTGTGAATCATCGTTCTCTTATTTTGCTCGTGTCCCTTTTTTTTTTGTTATTTTATTTAGTAAAATTTCTTGAATATACGATTGTATCATGTGAAATCTTCATAAAATATATTAAATGCGTGCATTTATGTACCATGGAAATTTCATTTACCTACTCATATTCTTTTTGAAAATATTTTATTAAAGGAAAATCGTTCCTTATTTTGCTCGGAAAATCGTTTCTTTTTTTTACTCTTTGAGTAATTTTAGGCAGGACCTAAATAAAACGCCTTCTCAAGAAAAGTTCTAAGAAGAAATATATGCTCTCCTGGCGCTGATTGGAGATTCCTCCTGCTCCTCTTGAGCGAAGTGGCAGCCCCCCCGTCCCCCAAGGGGTTGCTCTTCTTTATTCTAAATTCATGGCTCTTTTTTCATACTTTTTACCTTAAACTTACTTCTCACTATCACTACATACTTAGTCGCCGGCAAGCTATGAGTTGCAGTTAGTATTAAGGTATAGTGAACCCCTCCAGGAGACCCTCTTAGGGGGCAGGAAAATGGGGGCCGATTCTCGGTCACGAGCCAGAACCCATCTGTGGACGGCTGTTAGGGCTAAGCCCAGATAGGTAGGGTTGACCAAGGAGAGTGCGAAAATTGGAAGGTAGGCGAGATAGAACTAGGACAGATAGAGGGGCTCTTCCCAGTAGTGGAGACTAGATAAGACTCCGCAGCTGAAGATCGACAGAAGAACCCCTCTCCTCGGAGAGGGAACGACTCCCGAGAAGATAAACCCATCGGACTTCAAAAGGCTAATCCTTAAACTCATACCCAACGGAAGGAAAATATCACCACAAGAAGTAGTGCAGTGCATATTTATAGATCTGGAGATACCACTAATCAAATGCATTGAGACACCATCTGGATTTACAGTTATTTGCTAGAAAATAAAGACGTAGATCAGCTACTTTCATCTGCTGGGAGCATTATGCTAAGGAAGTTGGACTTGGAAGCTAGAGTACCACCACAAATCACGGCTAACAGAAGTGTCATCTGCCGAAAAATCGGGTCCTGGGTAGGAGAGCACTCTTGCCAAGAAATAAGAGGAGAACTTCAGGAGAGACAGAAATGGCTCATAATAGCAGAGGTGATCAAATTTAAAGATCACACTAACGTTTTCAAGGTCATTTATGAATCTACCGAAATAGTTTCAAGGATCATAGGACAGAGACTTCTCGCTTTCAACATGAGAATCCCATCCGCCCACATACAAAGAGACGTCTTCACAAGCATACAAATATGCTTCAGATGTTATGCGTTGGAAGAACATACGACACAAAATTGCCCCCCAAAAGACCTAATTATCTGTTCTGAATGTGGAACTGAAGGCCCTTCTTGGCGTTACTGCAAAAACACAGTTAAAAGATGCATTAACTGCCAAGGGGGATACAGAACTATGGTCATGATCTTTCATAAAAGAAGAGAAATTATAAAGAAATAATACTAACGTGAATAAAAACTAATACGCATCAATGGCAAAAAGTGACCAACAAACCGGCAACACAGATAAATTTAGATGGTACTCTCAACGTAAAAATACTTACTTATATATTACATGCCCACGTGATGAACATAGCTAACCCTGGAAGTTATACAACAACAGTGTCGATGAATTGTCTCCCTTACTTTTGTCGGAGAATTATTCTTCAACTGTTGGCCGTTTAACAATTACTCTGATACTATACCTCTTTTTGTCAAAGTATCTATATATTTAAGGACTTTAGCAAGCCAGTCTGACACTACTACTTAGGAAGGGAAATAATTACTCTATTGGCTTAGTGGACTCTTTAATTACTGTATTATGAGAGTACCACAGCGTTTAATCAGTTTTAAGGAAAGAGCCGGTCAACACGTAAGGATCCAGTGAAACACCAAGAATTAACCAAAAATATATAACTTTTAATTTATCTATTAACTCAAATATTTACACTAAATTCTATAAGTTTAACATGGTCTTCGATCACAAGATTAGAATATGGTCCTACTCCTGACGAGAATACTGATCAAAACAAAGTAGACTTTACGTCAAGAAACCAATTGCCAGATAGCTAATTTCTGGAGACCTCTAAGTTACTGAGTTAAACCACAATTTACTTTCCACTAATCTAACTAAAAATATGACAGGAGTCACGAAATACTATATTTCCTTTGGTTAGCTTGGGGACAGCATTAAAATCCTACTTAATCAAAACAAATATATATAGTCATTCGGACTTGCATGTCCTTGATAGGAACAGGGGTTGACGGATGTCGCTATTTTGTTTTTTTCACGAGTTTTAGCGTTGCAGTGGTAGGAGGGTGGTTGTCACTGAGGTGGTAGGAGCCGATGTAGCTCTCTTCTTATGGCTTTATCTATCCGGTTATAAGTCTAAAAGACGAAGAAAGGAGTTGTGCTCTCTGGCTCAGGAGTACTCTTCTTGGTAGCTCTTGAGTTCTTCTTGTACCCTCGTCAACTTCGCAGGGTTACCAAACTTGGTTTTGGTATACGAGCTGATCCCGAAAGTAATTTAAGGGAACTTACTTGGGGATTAATTCTTCTTTTCTCAAAATTACTGAGATTGCGATTTGAGTCCCTCAAGGGTGAGTGGATCTTCTTTTGTCTTGCTCCCGAAATTCCTGTTTGGCACTTAGGAATTGTGATCCAGCCAGACCTTCTTGTAAGTCTGCGAAGGATAAATCGGTATGGCACTGATAAGAAAACGAGACGAATTTCTAAGTTTTAGAAGTCGAGTTCGGAACTGAGCGAGGGACTGATCATAATAATCTAGTCCTCTATCGTCTCTGACAGAATAATACTCTTTTTCCTTCCTCACAGGGCTTATTTATAGACTGGGGACCGCTCCACCTAAGAAGGGCGGGGTAATGCCACTGAGAGGGGGGCGAGGGGGGAGGGGTGACACCACGGAGCCCAGGTCTGCTTGTTAATAAGAGACACTGACAACCGTCATATTATTTCTCCTCGGTGGTATTTTTGATATGACACCGCCTTTTGGTGCTCTGACCGCGGGTCTCTTGACCTCGTAGGTAATCGGATTTTTTCAGAGCTGCTTAATGGCCTTTTGTGGCTACCTTGGTCCGGCAGCCCGACTCGACTACCCACTCGGCGGGGAGATCCCAGTACTTTGGCAGTTTGATTGTTAGTCAGACGACTAACGTTCTCACGCCCCTCAATTTATGGTACTGTTCTCTCGCTCATCCAAAGAGGGATTTTAATATATATATATATATATATATAATATATATATATATATATATATATATATATATATATATATATATATATATATATATATATATATATATATATATATATATATATATATCCGCTTGGCCCACTGGGTGGCGTTATATTTTAATTTCTCTACACACAGTCAACAGCATGTTACAGGAAAACGGGCTCGAACTGATGAAATTCCACAAAGAAGTCGACTCATCGGCTATTTTCAGAATCAAAGTCACATAAAAGACAAAACATGAGTTAATCGATTCTAATGCACATAACAAGAATCCTATATAAATCCCTTCGAAGAAATGGAAGGCATACCATAGAGCGGATTGGGATAAGTACAAAGAATTACTTCAGACGTACGTGCCCAGCCCGCTCGGGGAAGCCACTCTAGAGGAAATCGACGGGGAGTTGGATAGGATCAGAGAAGAAATTAAAAGAGCAGAGAAGGGGGCCGTCCCCATTAACTCGCTCCAAACCTTTAAACAATTTAGGTAGACACCAGAAATAGTGGCTTTGAGCGAGGAGGTCGGCCGGGTGGCAGAAAATATAAGAAGATTCGGAACATCAAGGGAAGCATACAACGCACTCAAGAGACAGAAAAGGGAACTAATAGCATTAATTTATGAAATACAGAAAGAGAAATGGGATCAGCAAATCGAGAAAATAGATGTGGAAACATCACCAAGGGAATTTTGGAAACATATCAACAGATTAAAGACACGGACAACAAGGGATAAAAAGAAAATTAAGGATGCAGGGAACAATATTTTAGAAGATGAGGAAAAAATAAAGGCATTGTTTAGAGAGCACTGGAGAAATGTATTCAAAATTAGCGAAGAAGAGAATGAGGACTATGACATTGAATTCGAACATCAGATCGTGGATGAACTCAATGGGGAGATCGATAGTACATACTCCTTCCACTTTGTGGAGAAAAAGAGAAAAAACAACGACGGAATAGACTCAATCATTACATCTAAGGATTTAAAAGAAACCAGAAAGAACTTCCGACAGAGAGCCCCAAGCAGATAGGAACTCACCAGATTAAATTACATCGAAGTACCCCCGAACATACTGGAGGGAGTGAGAAACGTCTTCAATGTGTGTTTGAACACGGGATGCTTTCCTGATGAACTGAAAGTGGCGAAGATGATATTCATACCGAAGGCGGGAAAACCCCCAGAGGTATTGGAAAAAATAATAAATAATAGACTGTCCAAATTCCTCGATGATAATGGCCGAAGAAACGGCTGCCAATTTGGCTTCAGGAAAAACAGAAGCACGGAGATGGCCCTTGGAGTCATCCTTGAAAAGATAGCGAAAGCAAAGAGAGAGAAAATGAGCGTAGACATCGTATGCCGAGACGTGTCCAAGGCATTCGACAAAGTATGGCAGATGGGGTATACAACTCAAGATGCTCAGATTAGGAATGAACAACAAGATCGAAAGGATTTTATGTGATTATGTAATGGAGAGACGTGCTTATGTGGAAATAGGACGACATCAGGGAGAAATATTCGAGCGGATGTCTGAGTCCGTCTCTCTATTTAATATACACAGCAGATATACCACCACCAAGAAATGAAGGCTGCTTGAACATCCAATTTGCCGATGACGTCACTCAAATCATAGTTTGCCCCTACAGGAACGGCCCAATGCAAGCTAGGATGACTGCGGGAGAGATGAGAAGCATTAATAGATACGAAGAAAAATGGAAAATTAAAACCAACAGGGATAAATTTAAAATGGTACCCGTGTACAGGAGGAGCATCTCAGATGTATATGTAGAAGGACAACGCTACAGATACGACAAAGAATGTAAGGTACTTGGACTAACCATTACGAAATCAGGTTATAAAAAGCACGTAACGGAGGGAAGAGTGGCCTGGCATTAATATACAAGTTAATTAACCTAAGCATGAAAAACAAAAGAAAAATTTATCAAGCCATAGTACAGTCCGCGATTATTTATCCATCATCGCGAATTACATGATCTCGAGAAGTAACCTATTAAGACTCCAAAAAGTCCAAAATAAAGCTATCTACTTAATAACAAACACCAGAAGAGGAGAAAGAAGAATACTACGATACCTGCATAGGGAGGCAAGGATAAAGCCACTTAACAGAATAATTGCAAAGAGAGCAAGGAATGTCTTAGAAAAGACACAGAATGAAGTTGGAGTTGAAATAAGCAACCAAATTGCCCAGAGAGAAAGATGGAGATCACACAGATTATTCCCAAGTTTCCCAAAGATAGTAGAAAGAGGAGAAGAGGACGAAGAATAAATCTACACATAGAGAAAAAGAATAATACTCGACGACGACTAAGAGTAATTAAGTAACCGAAGCAAACCAGAGAATAGCATATAGTCAATTATAACTAGGATAGGAATACGAAAGAATAGATAGAGAGATAGAAATCTACACCAGTTTTTAGTAAGAATATTTAGTAATAACGGTTTGAACGCCTCATAAATACCAATACTACTTTCTAACTTTATCACGCTAGCTATACTACCTAAAATGGACAGAGATAAGCCTGACCTCCAGGCAACTAACATCTCTTTACTATCACATTCTCCCTCTCACTCCTAACCGCCGTACTCACAGTGCTTGGATCCTACTTTGGCTCTAGACTGTGTGGCTATGGGGATCTATAAAGGAGTACCGGGCCTTCCCCCCTCCCTCCTTGGCCGCTCCATGAGCGCCAAGGGGGGCGGGGAGAGGGTCGGAAGAGCTGTTCTTTGTCTCCCACCTCTCTTTTCATTTTATTTCATTTCTTTTCATTCAGGCTGATTCTGATTCCACCATACTTTATCGGTAAAGGAGGAAAGAATACCTAAAGACGCTCCGAAATTGATCGAATAAGATCGATAGCTCAGCAATTTAGTTTGTTTTTTATCAACCCATTCATTTAAAAGAGAGATGAATATAGGACAAGTGATCTACCATCTACAAGATAGACTAAAAAAGATAGTCAGAAGAATAGAAAATTGCCAAAGGAAATTGATCAAGACAAAAAATATACCATGGTCTTTAACAAAATTTGCATTCAAGAAAGACTGCTATATATATATATATATATATATATATATATATATATATATATATATATATATATATATATATATATATATATATATATATCTTAAATTTTCTGTATTTTTATATATAGAGGTCAAATGAAAAAAAAGTACATATTGACCAATGATACTCGTATATTTTCCATTATTAATTCAGAAATATTGTTCTCGTAGCTAGTTTGACCTCCTTTAGGAGAACCAAAGGCGTGAATAATTCCTTGATTTTGTCGGAATGGAGCCAAACTTTAATAAGGAGGCAAATATGTTGTTGTTTGGTAGTAAATGGCATTTGGTGCATCTCATCCTTCAATGTGCGCCACAAACTCTCAATGGGTTTCAGATCTGGTGAATTTCTATACAAATTTTGCAATGTAACATAGGGCCGAGTCCTGTTAGAAAATCCATGGCAGGTCGCCATACCATACTCTTATTTGATGTAGTAAACGGGTTCGTAGTAGCTCTATGTACTTTTGCTAGTTCATTTTTCCTTCTACAATGCACAGACGACTTGTTCCGAGTGCAGATATTTCCGCTCAAACCATAATCTTTTGCGGAAATTTCACCCTCTTCTGAGATATTCGTGTTTAAATCCTTCAAAAGGCCTCCTTCTCACGCTTTACACATTATTACCATGCACAGCAATTGTTGGTTCGTCAGAAAACACTACCTACAACAATAAAAATAATAATATTTGAATAGTAGGACATCTGGAACAAGTGACTGTTTTACAGTATTACTATCAGAAATTCAG
This sequence comes from Ceratothoa steindachneri, assembly GCA_963969495.1. Taxonomy (NCBI): domain Eukaryota; kingdom Metazoa; phylum Arthropoda; class Malacostraca; order Isopoda; family Cymothoidae; genus Ceratothoa; species Ceratothoa steindachneri. The sequence goes on from OZ018323.1 coordinate 76,903,840, forward strand.
AGTTAGTGTAAGAAAATCCCTTAATCCACCATTTTGGATAGTTTTACAGGCTCCCATTTGCTATAAGTCCACGCACTGTGATTTTTAGGCCAGGCCTAGTGTGACATCTTTATCGTCGGAGTAAGCCTAGGCTTTTTTTCTGGCACGATATGCGGTTAGTCCACTGTCCAAAAGTTGGTTGTTAACTGTTCGTGGATGCACAGTAATGTTGTTTTCCTTTAATTGACGTGAAGTCTTATTACAAGATGCTCTACTATCATCGAGAGTTTTTCTTTTCGATAAGCTTAGGGGTTGTTATTCGTTTCCAACCACATTTACCAAACCTCTTTGCCAACACATCCTCGTTGTTTTAAAGTTTTTCTTAAATGCACTAATCGTTTGAGTTTAAACCTGTATTTTCCTTTCTGTTTCTTTCTGTTTAAATGTGGTTTCGCTCAAATACACTTACATTTGTCTAATCTTATGGAAACTAAGCTCACTACATTTACCTATCTCAGCCTTAAATTGAAATATCACGTTATTTACAGTTTTAATGGAATTTAACATATGAATTTATAACTAATACACCACAGTATGATTACAAGAGCCATTCCAATAAAAACAAACGCTCCACACCGATGCATGATCGGACACAATCCTATGAATTGTTTAAATTGTATATTGTAGATGTATGATATGACAGTCCTATGGATGTATTTTGTCGGTGGGTTTTGACAGATGAGGATGACCATTGATAGGCCCTTGTGGCTTTTGTCATCCGTGAAATTATGTTATGTTATGTTATTTAATGAGACAATTAGATGAAACATATTGGGGAAATCGACAAAATATAAACGTGAGCAGGAAAGCTCGCGTTGTATGGATCTTCAGAATTACCCAATTACAAATGGTAATAAAGATTCGTTTTAATACATTTACGATTTTTTAATTTTCAAAGGGGTTTTAAAAGAATCTCATTAGGAAATAGTAGAGTTCTTAATGAGCATTTTTCTTCAGTATTTACACAAGAGAATCAAGATATATTAATTGATGAAATTCTAGGTCAAGGGAAGTAGTGTTGAATACCGTTAATGTGAACAGGGAAATAATTAAAGGGCTAATATTGGAGTTAAATACTAGTATGTCATCTGGCCCAGACAACATTCATTCTAGGTTGCTCAAAGATAGTGTAGATAGTATTGCAGTAGCTCTTGAGAAGTTATATACTAGATCTCTAGAGTTTGGAGAAATAACTAATGATTAGAAATTAGCGAATGTAGTGCCAATTTTTAAAAAGGGAAGTAAAGAGGACCCGAATAACTTTAAGCCGGTAAGCTTAACTTCTATCGTTTGTAAAATCCTTGAGAATATAGTTAAGAAGGGGATTTCTGACCATCTAGAGTGTGGTAGGTTAATAAATGATTCTCAGCAGGGATTTAGAAGAGGTAGATCGTGTTTAACAGATTCACTGGATTTTATGGATTATGTTACTAAACAATTAGATAAGGGAGAGAATGTTGATGTAATTTACTTAGATTTTAGCAAAGCTTTTGATAAGGTCCACATAGGGGACTAGTTCACAAATTAAAAATGCATGGGATATGTGAAAAAGTTTTGAATTGGATAACTGAATGGCTGAAAGACAGGAAACAGAGAGTTGTGCTGAATGGAGTGAGGTCACAGTAAAGGGACGTTATCAGTGGCGTACCTCAGGGATCCGTTCTAGGCCCTTTATTATTCATAGTTTACACAAATTATCTTGGGGAGGCTGTAAATAGCAAAGTGTCAATTTCTGCTGATGACAAAAAAATTGGCAGCTGTAGTCATAGAAGTTGAGGGTAGCTTTATAGTGCAGAGTGACTTAAATAAGTTATTAGCTTGAACTCAGAAGTGTCAAATGACTTTTAACCTTAAAAAATGCAAAGTTCTTAACATGGGAAGGGATAATAGGGAATTTAGCTATGAAATGGATGGGCATTGGCTCAATTCAGTTGAGGATGAGAAGGACTTAGGTGTAGTAGTAGATAGGTCACTGAAGTTTTCAAAGCAGTGCATTGAGGCAAAAAATAGAGCAAATAGGGTGCTAGGATACATTAGGAGGAATATTAGCTACAAGAGTAAAGAGGTTATCCTTAAACTCTATAACTCGTATGTTAGGCCACATTTAGAGTACTGTCAACAAGCATGGTCACAACATTTTTGACATGCCTCAACATACTATAGTCAGTACAAACTAGGGCAACAAAAATAATACCTTCCCTGAAGCACCTTGAATATGAAGATAGACTGTGGGTACTAAATATGTTCTCATTTGAGAGAATATGTGTGAGGGGAGATATGATTGAGCTTTTTAAAATCTGTTCTTGGATGGATAATTTGGACTTTAGCAAGTTATTTGAGTTACAAGGAGCTACAAGGAAAATAAGTACCTTAGAAGACCTTACGGTCCATACAAGAAGGGTACTTTTGGCGCAATCCTCGAAGGTGTCCGTTGGCAACCTCGAAGATCACTCGCAAGGATCTTATCGGTGATTTCGCAAGACTTTATCAAGTCTTGACTTGAACTGTTCGACAGATTTACTGTTGACAACTTCTGTCGGAACTACCACATATACTGTATGTGAAGAAATTCCCACACAGATCACGGTGGTATCGCTTCAGTTAGAGTTTGTAGCCGTGATTTCTTGTTCTCCCCTCGCTGAGCTGGAAAATATCCCCGTAGTCCAGTCTGTCGAAGCCTCGAAGTATTTTAAACACTTCGAAGAGCTGACCACGTAGTCTCCGAGTCTCCAGCGAGAACATATCTAATTCCTTTAATTTATCTTCATAACTTTTATGTCTGATAGAGGGAATCAGTTTGGTTGCCCTGGCTTGCACGCGTTCCAATTTCGCGATGTCCTTTCTAAATGAAGGACTCCAAAATTGTACGGCATACTCCAGGTGTGGTCGGACGAGGGAGTTGTACAGACACCGTACTATCTCCTTGTTCCGATATCAAAACTGTCTCTTTATATCCCCTAACATCCTTTTGGCTTTCTTCTCCATCTCAATACACTGTTTAGAGAAGTCCTTCTCAGTGTCGGTGGATTCGAGAGCAGTGCCCTTAAGGATATAGGTTGATTGGGAATTTCGGTGGCCGATATGCATAACTTTGCATTTGTTTACGTTGAAAGGCATTTGCCACGTATCAGTCCACTCCCCAATCTCCCGATAATCATCTTGCAATCGAGCAGTATTTCCATCCTTTGCAACGTTCATAGCAAGCTTGGTATCATCGGCAAATTTAGAAATCTTGGCAACCATTTCACCGTCCATCTCGTTGATGTAGATGATGAATAATAGTGTCCCAGGACAGAACCTTGAGGCACTCGGCTAGTAACGGGCACCCACTCAGAAACCTGTCTATTCAGCACCACTCGTTGCCGTCTGCCATTTAGCCAGTTCTCTATCTAGCCTGCTACTTTTCCGTATATGCCCAGCAAACGCACATTCCGGAGAAGGCGGCGGTGTGGTACATATTCAAAGGCTTTCTGAAAGTCTAAGTAGACCACATTCACCGCCTTGTCCCGATCGTGCTCACTGAACACGAAGTGGAAGAATTCCCCAAGGTTCGTCAGGCATGACCGTTGCCTACGGAAGCCGTGCTGGGAACTCCTCAGTAGCAGTTTTGACTCTAAATGCGACGTCATTTTGTCCACCATGATGCTTTACATGAGTTTACCGACTATCGAAGTCAGACTGATAGGTCGGTAGTTCGACGGTTGGCTACGGTCTCCTTTCTTGAAGATCGGAGTCACCTCCGCTTCACGCCAGTCTCTAGGAACGCATTCGGTCCGGATTGACATGTTGAAGATTGCGGTCAGATGTCGTGACACTTGATGGCGCACTTCTTTCAACACTTTAGGTAGAAACCGATCCGGGCCACGTGACTTATTCGTCATTAGGTCAGTGATCTTCTTTTTTATTTCTCCTTCGGTGAAGTCCATATCCTCCAGCTTTTCCCTTGAGTAGGAATCCGTTGTCTGGCAGGTGAGACCACACTCTTCAGTAAACACTGAAGAGAAATAGACGTTGAGGAGGTTAGCATTTTCTGCATCTGAGTGCTTTAATGTCCCCTCCTCATTCCCCAAAGGGCCAAACGTTCGACGGATTGGTTTACGGCTGTTTACATATCCAAAAAACTCTTCGGGATTCTCTTTACAAAGTCTCGTCACTTGGAGTTTCTCAGACAGCTTAGCCGCCCTTATGCTGGACTTCACTCTCCTGGCTAGCCTCCGGTATTCGTCAAAGTCACCCGAGATCGTAAATTGCCGGTACACATTTCTCTTCTCCCTAAGTAGTTGGCCGATTTCTCGATTAAACCACTTTGGTTGAACAGGAGATCGACGGAGGTTTTCCAGAGGGATGAAACGTGATTGAAGACTCATGAATGTGGTTTTGAAACTATTTCATGAGTCTTCAACATTCTCGCACACTTCTAGCCTGCCGTGAGTCAGTCAAGCACGAAGACTTGCAAAGTCTGCTCTTCTCAAATCAAGTTTTCTCGATTTACTAGTTATAGGCCCTGCCTTGGGGACTTTGACTACAAATCTAATTAGTCGGTGGGCTCTGCCACCGAGCTCTTCGCCAACAGAGAGATCCTCAATGATGTCATCCTCAGAGGTGAAAACCAAGTCGAGAATATTGTCTCCTCTCGTTGGCTCTCTGACTTATTGAGTCAGGAACTCGTTGTTCGCGAACTCCAGGAGTAGTGCGTTCTCGCCACAAGGTTCTCTCGTTTCCCAGTCAACATGGGTATTGAAGTCACACATGGTGATACACACTCTGTCTTTTACAAGTTCGCCAAACAGCTGATACAGACTCCTGTCCTGTTCTAAGAGTTGGGCAGGGGGTCTGTAAAGCACCAGGATCCTGTATCTGACAGGACCTATCTCTAGGTCAACACCTAGTAGTTCATGGTCGGATACGATGTTGCATTCCGTCGAATTGAGAGTATCCTTGACATACAACGTCACACCACCACCCTCTCTGTCTGGCCTATCTTTCAGGAAGAGCTGTTAATCGGGAATCGTGAATTCACCTTCAAAATCTCGGCTTGAGGTTTTTATCCACGACTCCGTTATGGCCACCATCTCAGGTTCTTCTGTTGCTACGAGGCCACGGAGGTCAAGAAACTTATTCTTGATTAACCTCGAAATGAACAGAAGAACTTTGAGTGAGTCCCGCAGTGTAGGACTCCCTACGCTCTTCCGTTTCCAGGCTTCTTTTGTGTGGCAGTACCCATTTTGCCACATATAAGAAAGTCGTTCCAGGAGTGACACGGGCATACTGTCTTACGTCCGCCTTCACTCTGGGTCGGACGCTCCTCTGCGTCCGCTCCACGTCATCCTGGATTAAGTTAAGAGTACAGCCTTTCCCTTGAATGAAAGGGGCACTCTGTCCCTTTAGTTGAGGTCGTTTCGACCGTAAAAGGTGCGGTAAGAGTCCAGAAGGAAGACCCCCCCTTCGCCGTACAGAAGTGGGCCAGGCGCTGGTTCAAGGTCACGTTCTTTGAGTGAGCTGTCCGGCTAGGACCTCTTCTTGGGAGCATCCTTACAACGACCTGTCCTCGAGTTTTCAATCCGCAGTCGTCCACGGCTCCCATGACCGTGCTGAGAATTTTTTCACTGGGGCCTACTTTGCCTCCTCGGAGGTAGAGGTCATTGCCACTCACCATCAGGGCAACGACTGAATTCTTGGAGATCTGAGATTTCTCAGCCTCTACCCTGATGTGGTGGTTTCGCCGTCTTTGCTAGGAGCATACCTTCACACTAGTGCGAAGGTGGGCCGCTAGCAGGGGCTGCAAACCTCGTGCTTGGGAATCGCCCATAAGGAAAACCCTTGGACATTTCCATGCAGAGGTTTGAGGCTTTCCTTCCGGAAGCGAACTCTCGGTTCCCTCTTTCTTCTCCATCTTATTTTTCTTGCTCTTCTTTTTCTTCTTCTTTTTCTTATTAATCCCCCCCCCCCATCTTCCTTTGTTACATACTTTTCTGTTTCTATCTTCTCTTCAACTGCTTTTACTTTATCTTCTGTTTCAACTTTCTCTTCTTCTGCTTCTACTTTATCTTCTGTTTCAACTTTCTCTTTTTGCTTCTTCTTTCCCTTCTTTTTCTTTTTCTTCGCTAGTTTATTCGCTGTAGCATGCGGACCTAGCTCTGCGGGTAATACTGCAGATGCAGTGTTTACTACAGGGCTTGAGGTTAGCTCTGCTATCCTGACCTCAAGCCTGCGAATCAGTCCGGCGTGTTCCAATTCCAGGCTCTTTATTTTCTCCTTCAACTTCCTAGACCTCTCCTAGGAAGCACTGCATGTTTCTTTTAACTCCTTAATTTGGCCGTTTAGAATTCAGTTGGTGTAGGAACTGGCCGGGTGGTATTTTGAATAACACCCCTCCGGAAAGTCCACGCACCACTTATCTATCTGGTATATTGCGCACGTGTATTTGAATGCTCCTGGTCCTTTCTTGCCGGTCATTTTGAACACTTTATGACAGTATAAGCTTTGTGACTGTCGTGGTATGACATTATATTACATCAATACCATATTATATCTATGGGGGAGGGACTGATAACTTACAGGTGAACCGACGAAGGGATGGAACACCACTAGTTTGAGACGGGCTGAAATACAAGATGAGAGTGCAACGAGGTCAGATAACAAACGGGCAATGGCAAAGCTCAAGGTTATTTAAAGAGGCATGTACAAAAATATAATTTTATTTACATACAAATAATGAGAGAATTGATTGGTAAAATTACCTCAGAGAATTAACTGACAAAATCACATCAGTAAACGAAGGGGGGAATTGTAGTTATAAATTAGACTAGGAAGTTAGAACTTAAGGTATTACAGGAGGAGACTATTCAAATGGGGGGGGGGAAATTAACTTAATTGGGTTTCTGAAGGGGAGAGAGGGGTTGGCTTACGGATGTCTTCTGCACGTGAGGTGAGGCCGCTCGGAACTTCTGAGCGGGAACTTGAAATGATGACGGTTCTCCCAAAACAGGGAGGGGGGGCGGTAACTTCCGGTCCAGGGGAGAGTATTTTGGCCATCCGAAATTAGGGAAGAACGAAGGAGGGCTTCGACAGGAGTTGATGAGAGAAGTCCGGAAAATCACTCGGTGGCGATCGTTAAGTGGAATTACCTCACTGTCTGGGGCTAATTCCAAATACACAAAATAGTTCAGCTGTCACTTTGCTTTGTTGTTAGCACCTGACTTGGAACTATGGGGAATCTTCTGGGGTCCGGGCGAGACTTCTCAACTCTGTCTCTTCATGGGAGTCGAGCGCTATTTATGTCCGAGGCTCTCCCCGGGGTTGGGGGGGGGGTAAGCGGGAAACAGCTCTACTCTCGAATGGCCTCGAATCTTCTTGCAGAGGCTATTCTGCCCGTGTAAAAGTGAATCGTGGTGGACACGGTTCGAGGATACCGCTTGTGGAAGGGGGGGGGGAAGGGAGGCTTACCAATTTAGGCTTAACCAGGCCTTCTGCAGTGCATGGAAGTTCCGTTCTGCTCAAGAGATTCCACGTGGGGTTTCCTCACAGCGACCAATCAGCAAATAAAAAAAAGGGGGGGGGTGGCGATTTCGCCCCGCGTGAGTCGCTCCCGCCTATCCTTTGGAGACTTTTCGGATCTTTCAGAAGTTACGCTCCATGTGCTGCTGTTAGTCCGACCGAGTCGTCAAACCTCGGTGTGCCGTGTCTCCCAACCAAGCAGCACTGACTGTCCCCGAAGGGGCCATCGATTTCTCACCAGGTGAACAACGGAGCACGCCCCGTAATAAACTCCTACTAGTTCCCTTCACGACGGCTAAGATCTCGAAGCAGCGTTCAATGGATATCCCGCCACACCAAGAGACTGAACCCAAGGCTTTTTATTGGCCTGGCAACCAACATACGAACAAAGGGACGTCACCTTGGACCGATGCTACCAGAGGCACCCGTCAACGGTCTCTGGGAATGATCAAAAATTACGCGCCAGGGGAGGGGTTAACGGGGCACTACCCTCATCCCATTAATCGTAAGCCAACGCCTAGGACACCTCTAGTCCTAGACTCTCGCAACCAGTGAGCGTTGATTGGCGTTGTTTATAAAGGTTCCAAAGCCTCTTTTCTGACGTATGAGGTAGCTGCCATGTCTTTATATGTAGATAGAGGGGGAAAAAAAGGTAAGAGTGGCACGATAGGAGTAGGTTTTTTTTTGTTTTTTTTCTTTTTGTATAAGTGGAAGAGATATGATAAAAGTAAAAAAGGAGAAGGATAGAGTAGAAATAGGAAGGAAGGACGCACTTAGTCTGGAACCTCGTTTCCGACCAAATCGACAAGGGAAGCCCTACCAGGGGTACCCAGAAGAGAGGTACCCCCGCCGACATAGCTCGAAAAGTCAAAGGTACACCCAAGCTCTCTTTCCGCGACACGGGGGCATCACCTCTCCCTCTACTTTCTCGAGAGTTGGAAGGTAGTAATAAGACTAGGGGTCACCGCTTAAAAATTAAATAACAGGTTGTATGTTAGAAAATATTTTTTCACCAATAGAGTGGTAGATTACTGGAATAGTTTGCCATCTGAGACGGTAGAGTGTCCAAACTTGAATGTATTCAAACGCAGATTAGATATTTTATGGGGAGGGAGGGTTAACTTTGGGGGGTATTCTGGTCTCGTTCCTGTGAATGCAGTTTTATATTATTGTATATTACGATTGATTTAGATTTTTACGAGTCTTGATGAGGATGCTTTTTGTTTTTGACACATTCCAGTGTATGGTTTGAATTGTATATTGTAGATGCATGATTGGACACAATCCTATGGATGCATTTTGTGGGTGGGTTTTGACAGATGCGGATGACCTTTGATAGGCCCTTGTAGCTTTTTTCATCCGTGAAATTATGTTATGTTATGACTACGACTGGACTATAACTAAACGAAACGTGGCTGCAATACGTGGTGCAAATTTGCAAATTGGGTTTGCCATACAGCTATGATTCATTGGTGTCATACAACACTAGAAACCTGTATTAGACATAGGTAAAATCAAAATCAGAAAGTATAATATTATAAGTCTATGCGCTTTAATGATTTAAACGCATTTGTCCGATTCAAATAGCCTTTCCTAAAAAAAACCTAAAACTTCATAGAATTTTATCAGTTTAATATATAAAACAAAAAACACGGGAAATAATTAGAAAGAGGATAAATGGTTAATTATCAAAATTATTAGTCTAAGAATGTAAGACAAAATATAGATTTAAGCATTTTTATTGCCTTGGAGAGGCAGAACTGTCACTAGTATGCCAATTCTGGCATACGAAGACACCTGTTTCCTTCAATGTAAAATAAAGACAGGGAAGGCATCTTCTCATTATGAGCCCATTCGCGAACATTTTTTTATTCCTAAATTTATTGTTTGTGGTGAGGCCGATGAATGCCTGAATTACAATACTACAGCCCATTCTAATGTTATACATATATTACCCATGTTGTAGCAAGGTTGTAGAGTTAAAGTAGCGCGCGACGTGTTTCAATTGTGACATCTGTCATGATGTCATGAAATATGTGCGGATATATTCTTAGAAACAAAGAAAGCCCTATTTTTCAAATTGTTACCTAAATGTAAGAAGCGAAAATCCACGAGGCAATCTGAAGCAGAAATTTGGTAAAGAGAGGCCTGTAAAGAACGTAGTGAAAATGGAGTGATATAGAGTGGGCCACAAAAGTTTACAGCATACTGTTAGAAATGCAAATTTACATACTTTTATTTAATGCAAGTTAATCAAATTTTAAACTTATGACGAACTTTATGGAATAAATACAATGCAACGATCATAAAAACAAAAGAGTGAACAAGCAAAACTTTATAATGACAATAGTGAAATTTGACAACGCAAAAGTTTACAACACATTCATATAGAGATGGTTTAGTACTTGGCTACAAAACCTTATTGTCAATTACAGCTTGCAGGCTATTTGAGTAGTCTCTTACGAACTTTCTACGGGCGCTTGTGCTAATTCTATTCCTTTCCTCCAAACATATTTTCTTCAATTCAAATCACATAAGTTACGCGGAACTTGTTTATGGACCATGAATTTCAATTCCCGCCACAGATTTTCGATGGGATTCAGGTCAGGAGATTGATTTGACCATTCCAAACCATTAATTCGACCTGGATGCAGCCGATTCTTAGCTTATTTCCCTGTATTCTTAGGGTCATTCTCTTGTTGAAATGTCCATCCTGGTTTCAAGTTCAGAGAGCCAACACTAGACAACAAATTACTTTCCAAAATTTCCCTGTAAATTTTGCCGTTCCTTCTTTCTTCGACTCCCTCCATTCTTCCAATCACTGATGAACAAATACAAACCCATACATGATTGATTCACCATCGAATTTGACTGTAGGGATCGTATTCTTTGGTGCGTAAGCTTCTCACTTTTTTCCAAACTCTGCTGAATAAATTTCGACCGAAAAGTTCTCCTGTCGTTTCATCTGACTAAAGGGTTTGTTCCCAGAACGTTAAGTAAGCTTTACAGGGTGTTTTCTCAAGGAGTGGGATCTTTCATGGAGTACGAGGAAAGAGAACATAACGACGCAGCGTTTTACTTATTGTATCCTTGCTAACTTCAACTCCATTTATCTCCATATCTCCTGCAGCTTCCTAAGTAGTATGTGGTTTATCAGATACTGTTCTAGCAAGTTTTCTAGCTGCACGTCCTGTTAATATCTGAAGGAGACCCGAACGATCCAAAGGTTATATTAAATTACGAGACCTTTCCAGTTACGTATTATGGTACTAACTGAATTTAGAGGTACTTTAAGCTGTACATAGCTCTTTCTGTACCCAAGACCACTCTTATGAAGGGTTACAATGCGTTCAAGAAGATCTTGACTTATTTGTTTGTTTTTCGCCATGATAATAATGTTGACGGTCCGCATCTTGTAAGGGACGACGCAATAGCCTTAAATGCTGACGAAAGAAACTTTCTTGAAGAATTAATTCGGTTTTGAATATAATTATATAATTTGATATCCTTTACCATCTACTTCATATAAGACTAAACCTTGCCATTTAAGTGATGTTGCAATGACTTAGATAAATGGTAATCCAATGATGAAAGGTATGGTGAAAATGGAGGAAGAACTTTTCAACATAAAGCATTCATTTTTTCTTGGGTCAAACGTGACAGGGAAAGGAAGGTGTTTGTTCAGAAGCTTTATTTAAATGGTTCACTTTGTTGAGCATATACGTCCTCAGGAACTATTTGTTATTATTAATGTGCTCATACGAGTAATGAGTAACTCCTTTCACCAAATGCATTATCGTGCTGGAGACCACCTACATCTAGGAGCAAGAATCCTTTTTTGTTTGCAATCAAGGCATTGCTCTTTTGCGTTTAATATTGAAAGAAATAAGCTACTTTTCATCTTCCGTAACACCTTTGGCCAGAAAGGGTTCACGAGCATTTTCGAGCTGGTAGACTGCCTACTTGGGCATAAGTTGATAGAGAATTTGCCATAGTCACATGATGCAACCATTGTTCTTAAGGTAGTTCACGGAGAACACAAACACAATCTGTAAAGATTTTTCATTGGCATTACGAGGTTAAAATAAGTCTAGAGCATTACAAATGCTTAACAAACATTTAGGGCATTACAAAAAGGTTTAAGGCATTACAAATGCTTTAAAAAGGACTGAGAAATTTCAACAGCTTAAAAAGTCGTAGAATTTACTACAGTTTAAAAATGCCCTCGATATTAATAGTTATTTTGCAACAAATTTGGAACAATGTAAACAACTTCAACTACAAAAAGAATTAATTGTAAGTCTTCTAAAAAGGACATTCCTTACTTCACAACATTAATATTTAACAAATGAGAGTTAAGAAAGAGAGAGAGAGAGAGAGAGAGAGAGAGAGAGAAAGGAGTTATATATATATATATATATATATATATATATATATATATATATATATATATATATATATATATATATATATATATATATATATATAAATAAAGGGTGTTCCATTAAGACGGATCGAAGGTTAGCAGTAAATAAAAAATTAGGTGTGAAAAATAATATCGCCTAAATGTCCGTCTAGGCTTCGGCGGCACACCTCCACTCGATGGTCAAAATTTTTTATGACGTCTCTGCATAGTTGCTGCTCGATCTCACCACTATGCCTTATTATCTCATCCTTCAGCTGTTGAAATGTTGTTAGCTTGTTGGCATAGACTTTATTTTTGAGATGACCCCAAAGGAAGAAATCTAAAGGCGTCAAGTCACACGATCGTGGTGGCTAATTGACCTCGCTGTTTCGAGAGATGATGCGACCTGGGAACTTCTCATTTAATAAAGTCATTGTTGCATTGGCTGTGTGGCATGTGGCGCCGTCCTGTTGAAACGACAAATCTTCAACATCCATAGAATTCAATTCAGGCCATAAAAAGTTGGTTATCATGGCGCACGGTATCGCTCGCCTGTCACCGTAACAGAATTTCCTGCATCATCTTCGAAGAAATTTGGCCCAATGATTCCGCTAGCAAAAATTGCACACCAAACAGTGACCTTTTGTGGATGCAGTGGCTTTTCAACAATCTTCCTGGGATTTTAATCAGCCCAAATGCGACAATTCTGCTTATTAACGAATCCACCAAGATGAAAATGGACTTCATCACTAAAGATGATTTTTTGCGAAAAATCATCATCGGCTTGTCTTTGCTCGTGCACCCAATTGAAGAATGTACGGTGCTTCAAGTGGTCAGCAGTCTTCAGTTCTTGTGTCAATTCCGAGACAAATCTTTTGTCAAAATTCGATGTAACCTTGTTGTGGAGAGATTCAATTCCTGCGCGCGATGACGAATAGAGGTGTCTGGATCTTCAGCCACATTCTTGCGCACTGCAGCAATGTTTTCAGCTGAACGGTATAAACGAGCACGCAATGGCGTTTTCCTATCTGCCACCGACCCCGTTTGTTTGAATTTACGAACAATTTTCCCAATTGCACTCTCGGTTGGTAGATTATTGTAACCAAAAAATCGCGAAGTGCCCGAAATGCGTTTCTGTTTGAACGTCCATTTTCGTAATAGGCTTCGATAACTTTAACACGTTGTTCGATTATTAATCTTTCCATGGTTGAAATTGCCAAAGACTGAAGTTGTTAAATCTAAAAAAAAAAATCATTAGACGCTTAAACTTAACTTACATTTAAAATCGGTCCAAGTTATTGGAACAGCCGTTATATATATATATATATATATATATATATATATATATATATATATATATATATATATATATATATATATATATATATATGAGCAGAAATTCCGATCTCTTGCTAAGCTTAAATAAAGCTAAAAGCAGAACGTACATACACAAACACACACACAATGCAAAACAAATCTTTCCTTTGCCACATTTGTGCCATTTTTATCTTAAGGAATGCTCTCCCCCCTCCCCCTCGTCTTAAACAGCCCCTCCCCCTCTACCTTAATTCACGTCTAGATATAAAAGGAGGAAGCAGATTTTCGATCTTGTACAGGGTGTCTCGTCTCTCCCAGACACTTTTTAATTACTTATAATCGCACCAATCTTTTACCAATTTAGATATAGTTTTTATACACTGATATTAAATGGGGGTTTTGCCCTACTAAACCCTCTTTATTGACACCTCAAAGATTCAAATTTGATCTAAATTGAACAAAACTATAATCCATTTATTAACGAAGGCGGGGACAAAAATATAAATATCCCCCATTTATTCCCCCCCATTGAAGAAGGCCGGGGCTACTAAGGAGGACGTGTAGATGCCATAGTGCCCCTTGGTGGCACTGTGCCATATACCCTGCCCAGTTCCTGGGGGGGCCAAAACGACCCCTGGGACCTATCCCGAGTGGCCTCTCATTAGAGAGGGCATTAGCCGAGTGATTTAGGGAGAGGTGGTAGGGTGGATAAGAGGGGGAAGGAATTAAAAGGAGGGGAAGAAAAGGAAGGTGCAAAGCGCTCATTCCGAAAGTTCAAGAAAAGCATACATAGGAAAGCGCTCGGAATCTTCTTTCCCTTTTCCATACCCGGCGTTTAACAAATAAAGGCGGACACACACACACACATACACATACATATGCATACATAAATGCCTCAAGGGGACGTATGCCTTGGTTGCTGGAAGGGGAGGTCCGTCGCCAGGCCCAGGAGAGTTGTGTACTCTCCCGCCTTAAGCATCAGTCTCGTCCAATGAACATCAGCCTCTATCAATCCTCTTAGAAGCGTTATTTCCACTCGGTTAGTTCATGGCCCTCGTCCTTGGAGGGGGGCATCGCTCCCTTTTAAAACATTATCTTTAAATAACCAAATGTGCTGGTGGTGTGTATGGAGGACGGGGGGGGGGGGGTATGAGTGATGTTGTCATCGCCACACACACGACTCCACTTTCAATCTTAAGCATTTCCTTGAAGTGATCTCCAAATTGTCTCCATTCAGAGATTCGGGTTTCTTAAAAGACTTGAATGGGTGACGATCTCTTTCAATGAGACTTATCTCGGGAGGAAAAATAAATGGCGTTTTTTTTTCACAAACCACTAAGGCAATTGGATTCCGAGACTCTTTTTTTACGGGCAAAGGAGGTGTGTTAAACTCACACTCATTCAATTAATTTCGTACTAGCAGTTCCTATGCCTCTGTACGAACACCAGTAAGGAGTGATAAGGTTTGCCATTACAGCCTTTTTACTTCAGCTCTTTTTCCATTCAATCCATTGAGTAAAAATGCCCTCGTTGTTTAGCCTACCTTTTGATCTATAGCTGTGCGTGAAGACTAGGGGAGGGTTTGCTTTAAATGGCTTGCTCCAGCAGGACGACGTATTGTTTCCTTCTCACTTCTATATCGGAGTGAGAAGACTGGGAGAGGCGTCGCTCCAAATGGCTTTCCCCTTGTTTTCTTCTCTTTCATGTAGCAGACCGTGAAGAATAAATGTCCCCTTTAAATAGCTTGCTCTAATACCACAATGTGTGGTTTTCTTGCGTCTAGCTATAGCAGAACGTGAAGATTAGATATTTTGCTTAACTAAATTAAGTGTCAGGAGATGGGGCAACCTCCCTGATTATAGATAATAAGCAGTTCTTGGGACATTTACAGTAGTCTCTTGAGAATTATTTGCCCTAAGCAAACACCAGTGTGTTGTTAGTTGCCTTTTTTTTAATGTATGGTCATCGAGAGCAAATTACCAGGAAAATATTTGTAAACATTTTCATAATGAATTTGGTAAACTCAGAGAGAATAAAAAAAAATAAAAGAGCCATGAGGGGTAATTACTTGGAGGCAGTAAGAGAAGGGAATGCAACTCTCGTATCCTCCCTCATCAGAAGAGAACAGTCCCACACAAAACTATTAACCAAACTGTTAAAGAAAATAAAAAAGTATGAGAAAATAAAATAATTAAAGTCAATTATTAATTTCATCCGTGGTAATTGTCATCCGTGGGATTTACCGACGAAACTCGGTGCCATTGGCGGGAGTTACTTGCGACACTCGGTAATTGTCATTCGTGGGATTTATCGACGACGATCGGTAATTGTCATTAATGATTTTCCGAAGACATTCGGTAATTGGCACCCTATGGAGTTACCGACGATACTTGGCAATTGTTACCCGAATAACATACAGATAACACTCGGTAATTGTCATCCGTGGGCTTTAACAACGACAATTGTAATGTGAGATTTTCCAACAAACCTCTCCAATTGTCACCCGCCGGATTTACCGAGACACTCGGTAATTGTCATCCGTGGGCTTTAACAACGACAATTGTCATTGTTGGATTTAACAAAGAGACTCTGTAATTGTCAACCGTCGGATTTACCGACGACACTCGATAATTGTCATCAGTGGGATTTACCGACGACACTCGGTAATTGTCGCCCATCGGATATACCGACGGCATTTGGTAAATGTTGACCGTCGGATTTACCGACGACAGTCGATTTTTTGTCATTGATGGGATTTACCGACCACACTCGGCAATTGGCATCCGCACCCTTGACAAAACAACGGTGGTTCGGATTCTTAAAATTATATTCTTTCGGTCACTCTTAACTTTTGATTCTATGGGGCTCATTCACAGCTGCTATAAACAGGACCCCCTCCCCCGACCCTCCCGAGGGCGTTATTAGGTAGAATAGGGAAAGGTCGGTGCGAGTTTAGCGTTGATACATAGATAGAGCGATCCCTACTCATCTCCGCATTGAGACAATTCTCTCGTTGAAAAGTGAAATAAGTGTCGGCGAATAAGTGACATTAATGAAGAGTACAAGTCCCATAATGCCTTTGCCATTAAGGACCACATCTTTGTGTTCGAGTACAAGGGCGACATCTTCAACCCACACTGCACAAATTGCATTATGTTGTGTTATTTTTTACTCGGGATCACCCTGTATTTAAAGCTGAATGCCCTTTTAACCCCATTAAGTAAATTAGTAAAAATACAAAGTGTAATTTTCACCAAAGTCTTTTAAATTATTAATATCCACTAAACTAAATTATTACTTTCATTATTATCACCTTTAATACCCCCCCTCCCCTCTAGTATGCTCCAATAACTCCCCTAAACTCCTTAAATACACCCAACTTCTGTTGTAAAGTCCCTTTAAATAACGCTTTCTGTTCCTCAAATATCTATTAAATAACCCCTATATAATCCGTAAGACCCCCAAAATATCCCCTTACGATTCCCTAAAGACACCTTAAATACTCTCCATTTATTTATTAAATACCCTTTTGAATAAAAACACTTTAAATATATCCTTTAAATTCCTTAAAACCACATTAAATACCCCTCCTATTCCATAAAGACCCCTTACATAGTCATATAAAATTCTCCAAAGACACGTTAAATATCTTAAACACCCCCTACCTATTACTAAAGACCCATTTAATATCTCATTCCTCCGCCTCAACGACCAATAAAGCATTAAATACCCCACCTTTCACTAAATCTCATTTACGTATCCCCTTCATATTTCATAAAGACGCCTTTAATAGCTAAAATACCGCCTATCTATGCCATATATACCGCATAAATTCCCTTCAAAAGACTCAAGACCATAAATATCTTACATACCCTCTACATATGCGCGAAAGACACCTTAATTTGCCTTGTCCATGCTCTTAAGGCCCCACCAACGCAAATGCTACTACCTATTCCTTACAGATTCCTTGAATATGTTCTTGCTATGCCTTAAAGACACCCTAAATACTTTAAATACCACTACATTCAACCTAATGACCGGTTAAATATTTCTTCAACAGCCCCCTTCGAATTATTTTAAATATCCCCTACCTATGCCCAAAGACATCTTAAATAGCCCATCATATGCATAAGAGTACCCATAAATACCTTAAATACCACATAACTATGCGGTGAAGACCACTTTAATAGTCCTTTATATACCAAAATGACTCGCTAACTACCTTAAACACCATACTTGTCTCGAAAGACCCCTTAAATATTCCTTCCCTATGCCTTAAAGACCCCTTAAATATACTTTCTCTATTTCGTAAAGACCCATTTAATATCCTTTCTCTATTCAAACCCCTTAAATATCCTTTCCCTTTTCCTTGAAGACCCCCTTAAATATCCTCTATCTATTCCTTAAGGACCTTTTTAATATCCTTTAAATATTCCTTAAAGACCCGTTTTTTATCCTTTTCCTATTCCTTAAAGACCCATCGAATATCCTTTCGCTATTCCTTAAATATCCTTTCCATATTCCTTAAAAAACTTAAATATCCTTTTCCTATGTTCTAGAGACACCTTAAATATATCCTAAATACCCATTAATATTCCATTAACACCTTTACTGTTTCTTTCTATTCTAAAGACGCCTTAAAAGCCCTAATTTGCAATTAAGACCCCATTAATGCCTTAAGTATCTCTACCTATATCCCTATCCCAATTGACTATACCCTTCTGTGCCATAAATACTTTAAATATCCATTCTTTTGTCATATACACCCATTGAATAGGCATTATTTTGTCCCAAACGCATACGAAAAACTATATCTTCCCTATATATCCTGTAAAGACCCCTTAAATACCTGTTCCTACAATATGCTCAAATGACATCCGTAAATACCTCAATCATTATCTCCTCCTCTAAATCCCTATACATATGTCCACATGAAATACCTTTTACCTGTTCGAGAAAGACTACTTAAATATCCCTTCTCTATTTCCTTAAGATCCCTTTTCAATGCCCTTATGATCCCTTAAATATACCTTTTCTATGCCCTTAAGATCCTCTAAATATCTCTTTTCTATGCACAAAAGATCCTTTAAATATCCCTTTTCTATACCCTTAAGCTCCCTTAAATATCTCTTTTATATGTCCCCAAGATCCCTTAAATATCACTTTTCTCTTTCCAAAAGATCCCTTAAATATCCCCTTTTCTATGGCCAAAAGATCCCTTAAATATCCCATTTCTATGCCCTTAAAATCTCTATTTATCACTTTTTTATGCCGTCTTAAGATCCGTTAAATTTCCCTTGTATATAGCTTAAAGACCCTTACATATCCCTTTCTTTGCCTTTAAGACTACCCAAATACATAACCTTAAATACCTAAGCTTTCAATGAAAGATAGCATTAAGCTAATTAGGGCGTTGTCGCCTGAGAGTTCTCGAGAGACGATTTGCAAGTGGTGAAGGTGGGGAAATGATTATGTGTGGAAGGTGACTAATCCGAGTAAGGCATATAGGAGACTAATCAGGGCGCGCAACTCTTTTCCAACTCCTTCTGTTCTCCTGTCTGCTGCGAACAAGCAGGTATGTTGTTGCGTTATCCCCGGCTATCAGCACTGCGAATCCACCTTTGGGAGAGTTGAGTGCCATTTTTGTCTAAAAATCTCAAGGCGTCCTCGGTTTATATATCTCTTTCTTGCGGTTTCACTTCCTCCAACTCCACCACCTTCCTCATATTTATAAATAGAGGTTCCTTCATTGGTTTTCGTTTTTTTATCATTAAACAAAGCAAAATAAATTCACGACTCTAACCCCTCCACTCCACTTTTACCACACCACCCACTTCATCTCTCGACACATCGTCGTAGGCAATTCGACGCATCCTCCTTCAGACGTATTAACCCACTTTCGGGGCCATGCCTACACTGAGGTGGGGCAGCTGTTTCATGCCTCCATCTTCCCATGCCCATACTCCCTAACAGTCATTGAGGGGCGGGTGTGGGAGAGCTGGATCCCTCGTTGCGGGTGTAACCGAGAGATTATTTTCAGAGCATTCATGTACCTCCATCTTTGTTCGAGCAGACAACGAACGCTCCACTCATGAACCCGACATTTCAGCTGTTTAGTGATGAACCGATGCGGAAATGTTGTCAACATTCTTTGCAGTACATTTGTATAGCTCTATCATTTAACATTTTGAGGGGTATCGGCCCTGGAGTCGAACGTTCTCTGTATACTCGTATAATTCAACATTCTTTGCATTGCCCCTGAAATTCAATATTTTTGTATAGCCTCTATAGTTGAACAATTTCTGTATTCTTCCTTAGTTCAACATTTTTTGCATAGCCTATGTAGTCAAACATTATTTGTATAGCCTCTGTAATTCAACATTATTTGCATAGCCTTTGAATTTACCATTATTATATAGTTTTATAGTTGAACATTTTCTGTATACCCGCCGTTGTTCAACATTCTTAATATAATGCCTCTAGTTAAACATTTTTCTGTATACCCGCTGTTGTTCAACATTCTCTGCATACTGCCTATAGTTCAGCATTTTTTGCATAGCCTCCGTAATCCAAAATGATTTGTATACCTCTTTAGTTCAACATTCTTTCTATACCTCTTTAGTCCACATTTTTTGTATATACCGTGTCTTGGTCACCTTGTTGTTCAACACATTTTGTATACACTCCATCTAAGCCATCCATCAGATCAACATTGTCTGCATATACCCGGTTTAAGCCACACCATCGCTTAACATTCGCTGTAAACACCCCGTTGATCAGCATTCTTCGGATGACCCATGGAGTTCATTCTCTGCAATTCAAAATTCACCGTTGACCTCAAGTAGCAAAGTATTTCTTATAGAGCATCTTTAGTTCAAAATTCTTTGAATACCTACACGTTGCCATGGCAACCTGCAGTTAAAAGGTATATTGTAAGCAATCGTGAATTTCAACTTCCGCAGTATACCCACTGTAGTTAGCATTCCATGCATCTCCTCCCTTTATTCAACATTTGTCCTAAAAGTTCAGTCATCCATTCAAAGATATTTGTATACCCGTTGTTGTCCGGCATTCTCTGTATACCCCCTGTAATTCAATGCTCTTTGTCTAACCACTGTATTTCAACACTCTTTGCATGGCCCCTGTAGTTTAACACTTTATATACCCACGGTATTTCAACATTATTTGTATGCCCTATATAGTTCAACACTCTTTGTATACCCCTTTGAATGATCACTTTCTGTGTACCCTTTGTAGATCAACGGTCTTTGTGCAATGTGCACCCCTGTAGTTCAACACTCTTTGCATATCCCCTATATTTCAAAATTCTTTTATACACTTTGTTGTTCGACACTCTGTGTATAGTTCCTGTAGTTCAACTTTCTGTATATCCCTTGTTTCAATACTTTATGTGCCCTCTATATTTTAACACTCATTGTATACCCGGTGTAGTTCAACATTTTGTATATACCCTGTAATTCAACACTCTTTTGTACCCCTTTATTTTAACACTCTTTTAATACCCCTCAATTCCAACACTCTTTGTATGTTCCATGTAGTTAAACACTATTTGTATGTTCCATGTAGTTAAACACTATTTGTATGCTCCATGTAGTTAAACACTATTTGTAGGCCCCCTGTAGTTAAGACTTTTTGTACCACCTGTAGTTCAACATTATTTTTATACACCTTATAGTTCAACATTTTGTATATCCCAGGTAGTTCAACACTCTTTATATAACTCCTGTAGTTCAACATTATTCGTATATCATTTGTAGTTCTAGAATCTTTGTATACCCCTGTATTTCAACACTTTGTAAACCCCTGTACTTCAACACTCTTTGAATACCACGTGTAGTTCAACCCTCTTTGTCTACCCGTTGTAGTTCACTACTCTGTATACCCCTGAAAATTCTGATTTATTTGATTCCCTTCGTAGTTCAACACTCTTTCCATACCCAATATAGTCCAATACTATTTGTGTACACCCTGTAGTTCAACTATTTTTCTATAGCCCCTGAATTTCAACATTTGTATATTCCGTATAGTTAAACACTCTTTGTATAAACTCCGTAGTTTAATCACTCTTTGCGTACCCCATGTAGTTCAACACTCTTTATATACGTTCTGTAGTTCAATTCTTTTTGTATATATACCCCATTAGTTCAACACTATTTGTGTACCCCCTGTGTTTCAACACTCTATGCTCCCTGTATTTCAACACTTTATATACCATCTGTAATGCAACACTTTTTTATACCCCTTGCACTTCAACATTCTTTGGATCCACCTTGTGTATACCAATTACTTGTATCGCCCATGAATATTCATTTGAAGACCCATCTGGTAGTTCTCATAAGAAGTTGGCAGACAGGGTCCGAATTTGTTTGTGCGTACTCTGTCTCTCGGTCAGTAATCATGCACAACTCTAATTTGAGGCCAGTGCAGTATTAAAAAATATATATTTATGATGGCCAAGTCACGAAAACTGGACGCGGTTGGAAACTGGTTCATATCGATTTTTGAACGCTTACACAAGTCATTAACTTGTACACATGTGCGAAAACTTTACCAGGAGCCTTACGACTTCATAGCTTAAATTGAGGGCCATTGTGAATGTTCTTTTTAATCTTTTAAATTTTAAAACTAAAATAATGTAATGAAAAGCAATCAAAAGGAGAAATCTCGTAGTTTAATTTCAAGTTTACGGGATCTTCTTCGCACTCAGCGCAAATTTTGAATGTCCGTAAAAATCTTTTTGGGGTACTGTTTTGAAAGCAGAGCTCATTTCCAAATTGTATTTAGATTCTATTGGATAAACAGTCAATGTGTATGTAACCTTTGCATCACCCTGTAGAATTTAGAGAAATAAAACTTAGGAACTTTCCCTTCAACTTAAGGTTTTTCATCTTAAAATTATTATCCATATTATTATTATTATTATAGTCATCATTACCAAAAGTCTCTTTCTTTTGTCGCGTGCCCCGACCGGATTATGAGATCCGATCAAGATCAGTATGACAATCGCTAGCAAGACCGTAGGTACCATGAACCGGTCATTTTTTATGTGTGTGGGGGTGTGTGGATAGAGGGCGGTAGTACTTTGTTTTGACACCAGCCATCGAGCACGGCCCCCTTCGTGTCCTAAGGAAGAACCACCCTTACCATGTCAACGAAATGTTGCAGGAAAAAGGATGTTATGCATGCTCGAAAGAAGGGGAGGGAGGGGAGAGACAGCGGTGTTGTAATTAGCTCTGTGAGTAATGACATACGTGGCTGAAAACCCCTGCGCGCATGTGCCTGCCTCGGTGCCACGCATGATTGGCGAGATTTTCCTACCAGGGAGGGGTCAATAGCCCCCCCCCCTCCCACCGTGTGAGACCCTCCTAAAAATCTATCTCATTCTCCTCAAAACCAAACGGGATAGGAGCGACGAAAGTGTAAGTCCAAAAAGACCACAATTCTTTCGTCAGTCTATACATCTTAAAAGAGCACAAATGCATATCCAAATTGTACAGACCCAAATAACAAATGTACACAAGAAAATGCAATTCCCAAACCACCACACAAATGTATGTACATGTAAAAATAGTACAAACTACTCGTAGCATAGTTACTGGCGTATCCCGGGATAGAAAGTCATGTCGCAAATAAATGCAGATAGATATTGTTTCAAATTCTTATATTGTGGCACAACAATATCTTTTTAACTTTTTGCTTGTTATATTTTAATATAACAATAATAATAATAATAATATCCAAGAGTAGTTTTTCTGCTTTACCTCGCAGCCTAATTTTACCTTTTCCTCATCAACATAATAAGAACGCATATTCCACGGCACAGCGTTTCATAAGAGAATAGTATCATTGGTTTCCTTCCGCTCCCAAGTAACATCCATCTTCATTAAACCATCTGCCGGTGCATGCGATGTAAACGAGACTAACAGGCTGATTCTCAAATTGAAATTATGAATGTATTATTACAAACAAGATGTAAGTCTCGTCACGTGCATGTTACAGGTTTTTCCATATTCACGTTTTCTATATTTGAGGGTTTTTTTTAGGAATTGATTCCAAAACAATATGTCACATGTTATTCTCGTTATTGGTATGCATGACCATATCATGTTTCCAACGTGTTTCAGGCCTCGACAGATGGCGGAATTGCAGCTGTTTCCATTGCTTTTTTTGTTTTTTTTCATACTCTCGTTTTCTAAAATTTGTTGGGTTTTTTTTTTCTCCCGGTTGTTCATTCCAAAATTCAAGGTTGATTTGAATGGATTATTCCAAACAATATATCCTCTTTTAGTTTCGTTACGTGCATGTTCAGATCATGTTTCGTGCGCGTTTCAGTTCCCGAGAGGGGTTGGTTTGTTTGTAAGGTTTTCATTTTATTTGTTTATTTTCATAATGTTTTTTTTCTATAATTAGGTTTCTGCCCTTGTATGAGCATTCTCAAACTATTAAGGTTTATTTAATACAAGTACAGTATTCAAAATAATATATCGCCTGTCAATCTCGTTACCTACATGTTCAGATCCTGTTTTAAACGTGTTTCAGGTCCCGAGAGAGAGAGTGCATTTGGTAGTTAGGTTTTGTTGGTTAGGAATTTAGGTTGCGATTACTATAGATAACAATGATTAACTTCCTCGATACTGCAACTGACATGCCTAGGGAGCGCTCCACATTCACGCCAAGGAAGAGACTGCATCCAATTGATCAAACTAATACACCTAATAAACAACTTGTCTTAAATGGCAAATTTAACCTTGACTTTCGAGGTACCTCCTCCCTCCCTCTAATGCGATGACAGAAGTGAATGTTAAAATAGCCATTTGTGAGAGGACGATCTCGAAGGACCACGTTGACGCCCCATCCCCTGTCGAGTAGAGGCCAAATGGCCTCTACCAGGATTCTAAAAAGCAAGGAAGCAAATAAATTATCGCGTGGGAACAGCCAACGCGACTGTCCACGGCTGTGTTTGCTTAAACCGGCTGATCCCCCGCTTAGACGCCTTCACCGAGAACCCCATGCCGTGCGGACATACTAATCCCCCGTAGATACGAGTCTCGAGCTAACCCCCATGCCTTGGGGCGAGGATCGCCGCCTGAACGAACGTCTTTCCAAGGCCTTATATCGTCTTGGTAGACAAAGAACCGCGCCACTATATTTCCCCGGGACTGCCATGCCCTGGAGGCCTTCTAGCGAACAAGCCAACAGACTATTTAATCTGAGTTCTCCTGTAACTCGAGAGAAAGTACCACCGTTTTTCGAGAAGATACACACCCCTCGTCTCGAGTCGGACCTTGGAGTCGTACTGACCCTGGGTCGTCCAGAATGAGGTTGGTTTTAGATATTCTCATTTTCTTGGATCTTCTTCAACACTTCTGCAACACCGGAATGTGATAAGCCAAACCTCAGGGTGATTTGACGATAGCTAAAAGCCCCCTGGCGCTGTGTGCGTATCAGACTTATTTCCGCCAGGGTATAGTTACGTGTTTTCACCATTATCATATCATTATCAGATCATTACTGGTGTATTATACTAATCAACAAATATGATGTGTTATAAAAAGACATTTTAACTTTAAAATACCGCATTCTGATGCCAGGATTTCATCCATTTCATTAGCATCAACAATTTTTATATTTCGAAAAGGTTATAAGGAAGCTTTTGTACTTTTATTTTACTTTCCAGATGTATAGGACACATACATCTGGAAAAATTAATAAGGAAGCTTTTGTACTTTTATTTTACTTTCCAGATGTACAGGACACATACATTTGGAAAAGGTTATAAGGAAGCTTTTTTACTTTTATTTGACTTTCCAAATGTATAGGACACATGCATATAAGCCTACACCAACATATTCATAGGCATACCCAAGGGATAAAAAAAATCCAGGTGTCCAAAAACTTTTGGACGCGGATGTACATGGACTAACAAAAATAAATGACATTTCCGAACACTTTTAACTTTTTTATAGATATAAATACGAACAACTAGCAGAAGCAATTCTGATTGAAAACAAACAATCAAATTTAAACATCAAATCTGATGAATTGCGCAAAATCCTAAATATATTTTAAGGATATTTCGACACATAAAATTTATGATAAAACGATAGATTTATATAAAAATTCTATTAAAATGAAAGACAGTGTTCTACTATTTAACACGCGACTCTTCATCAGTATAAACAGCATGAAGATATAATAATTATACCCCCTTTAACTTAATATGGTTCCGCTATGTTGACGATGTCTTATTAGCGTGGCCACAAGGTAGAAATAATTTTGGCGCATTCCTCGCCAGACTCAACTTCTTACACCCAAATTCCATTTTGCAGTTGAATGAGAATCTGATTGTGGAGAAATGGCTACATTAAACATCCTGGATGAGTATAGGTACATTCAAGCCCCCCCGTCCCTTCATGAGGAGAAGCGTGGGAAAGGTAGCCGGCGAAAATGCTTACCATGTGTGATCTCCTCGCCGCTGTGGGCAGTTGGAGCTAACATATGTTTGAAGGCGACCACCTAAGGTCCTTAAACGACGCTCTAACGATCGAATTACCTACGAGGCCCATAAACCCGTGGTTAGGGAAAAAAACGGTGCGAGTCAGAAGGAACGCCAAGTAGCGTTGCGGTTGCGAGCCTATAATTTGCGAGCTGACTTAGGCACCCCAGTGCCACCTCAGGAATTCTCGCCCTCCCCAGATGCTTACTCACCATTCGCTCCCCCCCCCTTTTGCATCTGTGGCCTGGTCACTTCCCCCTTTAGATGGAGCGGCAATCCGCCTATAAATAAGCCCCGCAAAGAAAGAGAAGAGGATTATCAGAAGTCGATACGCTAGAGGTGGATTAGTTCGTGAAGATCGATCCATCGGCTAGACAAGAAGATTATTAGAAGTCGATTCGCCAGAAGAAAGATTAGTTCGTAAAGATCGATCCTTCAGCCATACAAGACTATTTCCGTGAGAAACGATAGGATCAGATTGAGAAAATCGATCCCCCCCCTTTCAGGGCCGTATTAACCTAATTAGTCAAGTTTTATATCGAGGCCATACCGAAAAAGCCTTTTCCGTCTGCAAAGAAGCCCGACTGAAGAAAAGCAAAGCCGCTCACACTCGAGTGATTCTCACATCTCAAGCACCGTAAGAGTGAGAGGAGAAGAACCCTGCCCCAACGAGCTCCCGTTCTTTAATTACGTTGAAGAATCATCCCCCGTCACAGGCGACAAGCAATCCCTCCTCGAAAATTTCAACCAGCGGCCACACCACTTCAAAGCGAGAGATAAGTCCTCCAGCGACATCCGGCAATCCCTAATACCTACCTGTAAGTTAACAATAACATTTATATCTCTATTGCGATAGTAGAAGTTTAGTACGTCCCACGTTTTAAAGGAGAGTAGAAACCATTATTCTTGAACCTAGGTCATATGTGTTTGTAGATGACAGTACGTTAATTTAATGTTTTATGCTAAACAAATAGGGTCGTGATAAAAATACTAATTGGCAATTGGTATGTTTATTGGAAGCCTACTTGTTTATGTTTTGTCATTGAAAAATCTTTGAGGCCAAATATAGAAATGCTTTTACTGTTGGTTTGTAATATTTAATTTAAAATACATGTTTATTTTTGGTAGATTCTGGTGTTTCCTCTTATCCTTATGTGTTTAAAAATAGCTCTTCCTTAAGGACTAAACCACTAAAATAGCACTCTTAGAACAAAGCCTACTTCATCATAGAAGTAACTCACGCCCCTTAAAGCATACCGCTACTAAAAGGGTGTCAAAGAGTAGAGGGATCAAAACCAAGGGTCATTCTACGACACTGATTATGTGCTCTCACCTCTCGATGTCAAGTTGGTATGAACTTCGATCTTCACAGCCTATCCTAAATCAACACATCCGGAGTCATGCCTTCATTTCTTCTCTTTCCATGACCAAATGAAGGAATCTCTATTCACTTTACTACGAGCATATAGGATTTGTGATCATATTCTTCTTCAAGATGAATTGAATCACCGGGGGATAGTGGAGAAGTATGAACGTATGTTCATATTTCTTCACTATTCCCGCTGGTTAATTGAATTTTACCACTTGAAAACCCGGTCAACACTTTTCTCTCAAATTCAAAAAGGATCCAACTCGTCCACTCAACTATGTATTTCATTACATTTTCTTCAAAATTAAAAGTCACTAAAGAATTTATTTAACCCTCTCAGATTGCATTCTCTTTCCCTTTTACCTTTGAAGGATTTCTTCGTCATTAGCCCTGCCCTTCGTCCCTCACCGACCCTGGAGTAAATATTATCTCCCAGATTTTTAGTCGCGTGCGAATTTAGTCGCGAGCGACTCTACATTTCACTATGTCGGTCGGTCGATCACCGTTTTGCTTTTTTTTGTAATAACATCATAACTATTCGGCCGATTCCAAGGAAATTAAAAAAACTTATGTTGTTTTACATTCTCTTTAGAATGCTATAATTCACAAAGTCGTCCCAAGGTTAGTCCGATAATTATTTTGTTTTGGCAATAACATCATAACTATTCGGCCGATTCTAGCGATATTTGAAACCCTTGTGTTATTTTACATTTTCTTTCGAATGATATAATTGCCAAAGTCTTCCCAAGGTTAGCCCGGGCATTATTTTGTTTTGACAATAACATCATAACTATTCAGCTAGACTAGACTAGGCTATAATATGATATAATCTGCTCGGCAAGCCTAGAATAGGCTATACTATGCTAGGCTATTATAGGTTAGGTTACACCGTGCTAAGCTATGCTAAGATATAATGCATAAGAGTAAGATATACTATGCTAAATTAGGCTATAAAATGCTATGCTAGGATAGCATATAGTATGTTAGGCTAGACAATACTAAGCTATGACTGGCTAGAGTATAATAGGATAGTATAGGCTATATTTTTCTAAGATAGTTAATGCTAGGCTAGGTTATACTATGCTAGGGTATGCTAAACTATGCTAAGCTATACTAGGCTAGATAGGGCTATATTAGGCTATACTAGCGTAGACTAAAGTATGATAGGCTAGGGAAGGCTATGCTCTGCTATGCTAGGCTATGCTAAGTAATAATATGTTAGGCTACGATAGGCTAGCTAACCAAGGCTATAATAGGCTAAAGTATGCAAGGTTATTCTAGTCTAAGGTATGATATCCTATAGTAGTCTAGGATATACTAGGCTAGGCTATAATATGATACGCTTGGCTATATTATGTTAGGTGTGGTCATAAATCAGAATAAGTGAGCGCACGCGACCTTTTAGTCAGCAGACCTTGTTAAGTTGGTCTTCGCAGGCAAAATGAACTCTCGAGCTTGGCAAACTACTCTATAATCTTAAAAGACCCCATCGACTTCGATAATCAAACTTATCTTTAGATGCGATTCAGCAATCAAAATAAAGTTAGGTGAAGCAGTACTCATCCGATAAATCACTAATTTTAACCATTCCAAAGGAAATTTCCGCCCTTCTCCCTTCCTCCAAGACATTTTTCTTCATCAGATAATTCGCAAATTATAATTCTGCGACCCACCTGATTAATATTGCTCATCCCTTCTATTATTGGTTTTGTCAACACTAATTTTATTTTTAATATTTAATTTATAATTTTAATTCTATTTACTACAAATTACTCTTCTGTCTTATACATATTCTGTCTCGATCTCATTTATAAAATAAAGGCTGCTATATAAGGTCGAACCCAATAACACTCTTCTGTTATTATTAATGGACGGATGATGAAAGCCAGCCCCTTTCGAAACCTGACTCCTAAGAAAGCCAGCCATTTCCGAAACCTGACTCGTAGGGAAGCCAACCACTACCGAAACTTATCTCCTAAGGAAACCAGCCCCTTCCCAAACATGACTCCTAAGGAAGCTAGCCAATTCCCAACACTGTCTCCTAAGGAAGCCAGCCACTTCCCAAACTTGACTCCTATGAAGCCAGCCACTTTCCAAACTTGACTCCTATGAAGCAAGCCACTTCCTAAACCTGTATCCTAAGGAAGCCAGCCATTTCCCAAACTTGACCGTTATGAAGCCATCCACTTCCGAAACCTGTCTCCTAAGGAAGTCAGCGACTTCACAAACTTGACTCCTATGAAGCCAGCCACTTCCAAAACCTGTCTCCTAAGGAAGCCAGCCACTTCCCAAACATGTCTCCTAAGAGAGCTAGCCACTTCCCAAACCTGTCTCCTAAGGAAGCCAGCCACTTCCTAAACTTGACTGCTATGAAGCCAGCCACTTCCCAAACCTGTCTCCTAAGGAAGCCAGCCACTTCCCAAACATGTCTCCTAAGAGAGTTAGCCACTTCCCAAACCTGTCTCCTAAGGAAGCCAGCCACTTCTCAAACCTGTTTCCTAAGGAAGCCAGCCACTTCCTAAACTTGACTGCTATGAAGCCAGCCACTTCCCAAACCTGTCTCCTAAGGAAGCCAGCGACTTCCCAAACTTGACTCCTATGAAGCCAGCCATTTCCCAAACCTGTCTCCTAAGGAAGCCAGCCACTTCCCAAACCTGTCTCCTAAGGAAGCCAGCCACTTCCCAAACCTGTCTTCTAAGGAAGCCAGCCACTGCCCAAACCTGTCTCCTAAGGAAGCCAGCCACTTCCCAAACATGTCTCCTAAGAGAGTTAGCCACTTCCTAAACTTGACTGCTATGAAGCCAGCCACTTCCCAAACCTGTCTCCTAAGGAAGCCAGCGACTTCCCAAACTTGACTCCTATGAAGCCAGCCACTTCCCAAACCTGTCTCCTAAGGAAGCCAGCCACTTCCCAAACCTGTCTCCTAAGGAAGCCAGCCACTTCCAAAACCTGTCTCCTAAGGAAGCCAGCCACTTCCGAAACCTGTCTTCTAAGGAAGCCAGCCACTTCCTAAACTTGACTGCTATGAAGCCAGCCACTTCCCAAACCTGTCTCCTAAGGAAGTCAGCTACTTCCCAAACCTGTCTTCTAAGAAAGCCAGCCACTTCCCAAACCTGTCTCCTAAGGAAGCCAGCCACTTCCTAAACTTGACTGCTATGAAGCCAGCCACTTGTCAAACCTGTTTTCCTAAGGAAGCCAGCCACTTCCCAAACCTGTCTCCTAAGGAAGCCAGCCACTTCCTAAATTTGACTGCTATGAAGCCAGCCACTTCCCAAACCTGTCTCCTAAGGAAGCCAGCGACTTCCCAAACTTGACTCCTATGAAGCCAGACACTTCCCAAACCTGTCTCCTAAGGAAGCCAGCCACTTCCCAAACCTGTCTCCTAAGGAAGCCAGCCACTTGCAAAACCTGTCTCTTAAGGAAGCCAGCCACTTCCGAAACCTGTCTTCTAAGGAAGCCAGCCACTTCCTAAACTTGACTGCTATGAAGCCAGCCACTTCCCAAACCTGTCTCCTAAGGAAGTCAGCCACTTCCCAAACCTGTCTCCTAAGGAAGCCAGCCACTTCCTAAACTTGACTGCTATGAAGCCAGCCACTTCCCAAACCTGTCTCCTAAGGAAGCCAGCCACTTCCTAAACTTGACTGCTATGAAGCCAGCCACTTCCCAAACCTGTCTCCTAAGTAAAGAATTACGTATATAATTATTTATTGTTTTATACAAAAAAAACTCCTTAAATGAGTTTTTCTTCTCAAAATTATTTTCACTTTGACAATATTATTTGTATAATAAAGAAACGTTAGTACAAAGAAATATATTAATAATAACAAAATATTTTAAGTCTCTCCATATTCTATGAATATAGGGGTAGGATCAGAATAGTTTCGTGGCTTCCCGGCCCTAAAATCCAAGTAGTTTCCTCTGTTAGCTCCTCGGGCGATATACTTTCCTTACATTTTCATTTCTATCTTCGCACCAGTTTTACCTCATATTCCTTTCAAAATAAAATAAAAATATAAAATATAAAATAAAAATTACATTATCATAGCCATTATACTCCCCCCCCCCCTCCTAATTTCAATCCTCCATTTCGAAGCTTTTATGGAAAAAATGGGTCCTTTAAACAAATCGCCAGTGGGAGATTATTATTCCCTCTTTGGAGGAGGGACACCAGTTCTCGGAATACGCTAATCAGCCATGTTTTTTGATTAGCGTAAATCGATGGGTGGCGAAAGGGTACAGGGGAGGGGGGATTTCCTACTCCACAGTTTTGCAAAGGTTTTATTACATTCGGGAGGTTTTTATCTTTCAAAAGGTTTATGTGTGTAATAGAAAAAGTACTGTCAAACAAACATAAAGTTCTATTTTTCCAGCATGTTATTAAAACGTTTTTTCCATCGTGTGCAGATCTACTGGGATGGAAGTGAAAAGAATCGAGATCTCTGCTCTCTCCCTCGCGGGCCACAACATGTCTGACATCGACAAGCTGCTTAAGGTCAGCCGGATGATCATCCACAGAGTCACGGAGCGGCTCAACAACGGGGAGGACCCGAAAAATCGCCCTCTTCCACGCAGAAGGGCCTTGGAAAGTGCTCTGAAGATCAAAATTAATAGCGCTCGGGAAAAAGATCATTTCGAAGGCCACAGGTGTCCAGGGATGTCAAGAGGAAGGCGACTAGAGCTTGAGATGGCTGGAAAAGCCTCTGCTCACCGACCGTATGCAAAAACAACGTCGAGAGCGTTTTCGCCGCCTTCTCAATGACTTAACGAGTCAAGGCAATCGAACTTTCATTTTTAATGGTGAAAAACCTTCACGGTTGATCCGTTCATCAACAAGCAGATCGACCGCGTCGTAAGCTTCGGCCAGGAAGTCTCCCAGGTCCGCTACGTATCCATGACCAAGGACCCGCCTCCTTGATGATATTCGGCGTCGTGGCCTTTAATGGTGAGAAGTTGCCGCCGTTGTGGTTCGCGGCCGGTTATAGGCTCACCGCGACGGATCACAGGGGCATCTGGGCCACGAAAGTCTTGCCCTGGGTGAGAAAGATCACGAAGAAGGCGGATTAGGTCTTTCAGCAGGATGGTGCCTCGGCCTTGGTAGCCAATCCCGTGCAAGAGTGGTTGGGATCGAGCATGAACTTTTGGTCGACGGACTTTTGGCCGCCACAGTCACCCTACCTCAATCCAAAAGCGCAGCGGCAAAACTAGGTTATATTCTTGATGCATAAATGAGATGTTAGGGAATATTTAAGTTTAATTGTCGTTGCGTCAATCAATTGACGATGATCATTAACTATTAGGATTGTTGTTTCTTCTTATATTATTACTTTTCCTATTATTATCATTATTATTATTATTATTTCAGAAATTAGATATCAGCCTTTGATTTAGCTGCTTTGTAGGTTTTCGTTTGCAGCTTACGAAAAATCTTTCTTGCGTTGAAATTCAAGCGTTTTAAGAAGATTCTAGATAGAAAAATGCAACTTGCTTTTATTATAGCTTTATTCATTATAAGTTGACGTTTCACGATTACACTTCTCGTATCTTCAGAACATACTAAGTAAAATTAAATTGATCCACCTTTTTATACAAAGTGTTCAGGTATGAATAGAATGGTGGGATAGGCTTATCATATACGCAGGCAGGTTACCGTTCAGAGGCTAGCGTTATTGAGAAACGGAAGCAAGGGGAAAAAGGGTAAAAACTATGTATACATAAATAGATGTATTGTACATGAATTATACAGACTTTATTTACTGTATTAACAGGTAAATATATACACATTTAATTCCCACATATATATGCGATACTATTAAAGACAGATTTTTATTATTAAAATTTTAACTATTGAAGACTATTTGTAATGCGACCTAATGAAAAATATTTAACCAGTTTTTTAGTTCTTTACATTTGGTGTTTAATTCCGGCTTCCTTTCTTTGATGAGAATTGCCTCAGCAATTCTCAAGTTTTCTTCATTTGTTGATCTGTCGATGGTTTTGAAATTTTCGGCCATGTTGGGGATTTTATTACAGCTGTGGGTCCCATTTCTAGAATCATCTTAAAACGCTTGAATTTCAAGGCAAGAAAGATTTTTCGTATTATTATTATCGAGTGTGCATGTGTATTATTGGCCTAAGTGTATGTGTGTGCTATTCTTTAAAAGCTGATTTTTTAATAAACCCACAACAATTTAAATGTTGGAATAATTATTCCCTTCACGTAAATTGTAAAAGCGAATGGAAAAAAATATATATATACTAATCTCAAAAACTTTGCCCCTGACTGTATATGTACATTTTCGCCGTATCTGTGTATTTTCGGTGCATGTGTATATATTCCCTGTCTCATTTACTCATAATTTTCCACAAGTCATTGAAGCTACCTAAAATGCCTTTTCACGACTTGTTCATCTATTCTATGCCATCATTCGAAACAAGATCGTGAATATTTGGAGACGAGCCTTTTTTTTTCCTTGCCAATCCTATCCTCCATTTAAGCCCCTTAATTATCTCAATTGATGTGATAAAGCGGGTTGCCTGCTGTCCAATCCACGGACTTGCCCATTCATTCATAAAGCTCAAAATACGGAAGAAGAAAATTTACCTAAACATGTAATGTCATCATAAATTTTCCTGGTGCTACATCAGCGTTATTAGGAGATCAGCAATGGATTGTCCTGTCGCTGCCATTATTTATCGCGAAGGAAAACGGACGGCAAGGTTTCCTGTTATATGATGGTGGTTATAGGTCAAGTAGAGGAATAGGTCTGTCTGGAGGAAGTGTTTCAAGTGCCTACTCTTACTACGAGGGCGATCTTCGTTGCA
The DNA here is from genome assembly GCA_963969495.1 of Ceratothoa steindachneri. NCBI lineage: Eukaryota > Metazoa > Arthropoda > Malacostraca > Isopoda > Cymothoidae > Ceratothoa > Ceratothoa steindachneri. The sequence goes on from OZ018323.1 coordinate 76,937,806, forward strand.
AAATATGGGAGTCCCTAGAGTTACAGGTTTTAGCTCATCGAGATGTAACGTCAATGTCCTCGATAGTTTTCATTTTTTATATAATACATGGCCAGATTGACTCATAAAATAGCTTCTATAAGCCCTAATTTTCAAATTTGTCTCGGAAAAAAATCAGCTGCATGAGAATCACTATCGATTTTTCCCTCGGACGAATCAGGGATGTTCACCAAGTGTGGACCCCTGTACCCCATCTATAACTCCCCTCTTTTTATAGCACACCACACCTCCACCTTATCCAATGCATTACCCAATTACCATCCTACAGCCTTCTGCTTTGTTCACACGAAAGGATAGTCTTCAATATCGTCGGGGTCGAGGGGTCGGGGGTGTCTTTTGGCGATTCTTAGTCCAACATGTACACGGAATTACTGGACTAAAGCAGAAAGCTTTCAAAAAAAAGGCTTCCAGAACTGTATGCATCGATCCCTGCAACTCTGTGAACTCGAAGGCGTAGCGCGTATTGAACGGGGCGACTTAATTCACGCGTGTGCCAGTCTCAAGTGAATAATGCTGACACGCCAAGGTAATAAGTCAGTTGGTGTCCACAAAGAATTTAATGCTTGCCTTGACCTACCTCCAACCGAATTGGAGTTTCCTTATGATGGGCAAAAGTCAGGTGAGAGCTTAAAATTAAATAAAGTCGGCGAATTTATGTTGTTAAATAAACCAAAAATTGGTGACATCCAAAAGCCATATTCAGGGATTTGGGTTTTTCACTACTGCTGGAATTCGACTGGCGAAATTTGATCTATCAAAGTGACCACGAAATTTAATCTGGATTCAATCAATAAATCTAAAAAGTGACGGCGAATACAGAAGAATGGGAGTAGGGGAAATGATGCGGGTACATTTTTGCTTGTTTTCTTAAAGGTTTTCGTAACGGGAGGTAATACAGGAACAGTATCGTTTTCTTAAGGGCTTTCCTAGCGAGAAGATCCCTAGAGCGATTATCTTATACAGGCTTACGGTCGATGCTTTTTGGGGATCCCTAGTTTAGAAAACAGCAAATGGGCTCTCATTTCGTTCGCCTTCGATCATTTGCGTGTTTCTCCTTGGATTATACCATTTTCCAACATTCCAAAATCAGACTTTGATCATCAAGCGAAGAAGAGAAATCTTATACACATTTCAACTTCTTTTTTCTATCTATTTGTCTATTTGTCCTTGTATGTCTATCGATCAAAGGTATCACCGGCTTAATTGGCGACTCCTCTCAGGATCATTCCTCACACTTCCGGCCTATCTGAGTCAGAAGGGTCGCCTTTCGCTTTGAAGAAACTCGAAACCTCACCCTCGAAAGGGCACGTGCCCTGATAATATTATCGATTCAATTTCCCCTAATTGGTTACGGTATCCTGTTGCGTGGTCGCCGATCTGGTCGGGCATGGTTTGGAATGGTATTATGTAGATTCGAACAAGAGGTCAATCTAAGACATGATTCGCAAAAGTCATGTGATTCTTCTTTTTCATCTTCTTCTTCTTCTTCTTCTTCTTCTTCTTCTTCTTCTTCTTCTTCTTCTTCTTCTTCTTCTTCTTCTTTCTATAATATTTATGTAGACCGGACCTATACCTTGATTCTTCAACGCTGTTATAACCGCTAGTGTTTCTATTGAATCAAACACTTTTGGTTAATCTACAAATACCAAGTATAGATGGATATTGTACTCTGAAGTTTTCTCAATGAGCTAATTGAGAGTATGTAGGTGGTTAATAGATGAGAAGCCTTTTATGAAGCGAGTTTGTACTCTTGGTTGTTGGTAATCTAGCTGGTTTTGCAGTCTGTTGGTAATGACCCTTGTGCAGAGTTTATAGGCTCACGAGAGAAAGCTCAATTAGTCTGGAGTTTGTAAAGTGTGTTTGATTACCTTTTTTGTGTAGAAGGATTATCATGGTATTGTGCCAATCCTCCGAAATCTTGCTTTGTTTAAGACATTCAGTCAAGAGGCAAGCTAGTTTGTCCGGATCTGGTGATTTGTGGCTCTTCATTTGTTTTATTGCAATTTTAATTTCTGATTTGAGAACGGCTGGGATAGCATTGGGTGTTTGTTGGTTGATTGTTATTCTGGATGGTGATGTTGCTTGAGAACAACTTTTCATAGTACTCTTTTGTTCTTTTAGCTATTCTTTCTCGACTCTTGGTGATTGTGCCGTCTTCCTATTTATAGCAACTATGTTAGATTTTCTTTTTAGAAGTCTCTTTTAGCCGTTTATACCCTTTCAATAATAGTTGTATTATATTTTACGATGGCAGCTCTCTGTCTCTTTGATGAACTTGTTTAATTCTACTAATTCGATTTGTTGGTTACTGTTTGTTGCTTTAAGTTATTTGGGCTTCTTCATTAAGTTTAGCGCTTCTTCTGAGAGTTTGCTGTGTTCTTATTTTGTGTTTCCTTGTATTTTTCAAGTGTTTGCAATGTTTCTTTTTAAGTTATTGTTGGGCGCTTTTATATTGCTGGGGTCCAGGAGATTTTCATGGTAAGCTCTATGAAGATTGAGCTGGAATTCTGGAACGAGTTTTTCTGGATCTTAATGGATCTATTTTTTTAATGGAATAGCTTTTTTCTCTTTCTAAATTTTAAATTTATCCTAGGTACATCCGATCATCTTGTGGTCGCTGATTTTGATTTTATTGATGACTTGAAAAGGAGTTAACACGGATTTTTTTCCCCGATTTGTAATCGAACCTGACAAGAACGCAAGCCACTACGCTATCGACCCTTCAGCACCATATATACTCGTATATATATGAAAAATGTTTTTTTCTTAATTGCGAAAATTCTGTGCATGGGTGGGGATTATTCGTAATTAGGAAAAAACATTTATCTGAAGAAAATATTATTCCGTTTATCTTCTCTTTCTTTGCAGTTTGACTGATTTATTTTCATAATTCTCTCACTTTTATGGGATGCACACACATACACACACACACACACACACACATATATATATATATATATATATATATATATATATATATATATATATATATATATATATATATATATGTATATATATATATATATATATATATATATATATATATATATATATATATATATATATATATATATATATATGTATATATATATATATATATATATATATATATATATATATATATATATATATATATATATATATATATATATATATATATATATATATATATATATGCAAACAAATCCCAAAGGGAAAAATGAAAACGGAATTCTAATTACTTTCGAACTTTATTCAGTTCATTCTCAAGGAACAGAGTATTAACCAGTATCCGTTTATAAGAAGAGTAGGTAAGAAAGCTTCGCCTACGCATGCCAAAACGAATCTCAAGACAACGCTGGAGTGCGGAGACAAACTATTAAGTGCCAAATAATTATCCAGAAGAGGAAACTAATACCACTAAAATACCACTAAAATACCAGATAGAGAAAAATAAATATAAATTTAAATGGAGACGTCACATAAAATATGAATACAAAGTTGCACAAATATATATATATATATATATATATATATACGTTATTCAATAATCACAGAATAATGAAAAGAAAGAACAATTGGTTTAAAATGCACATTTTCATTTAAAATAAGCTTTTTTATGAGAAAATTAAGCTTAAAAAGACTGGGGAAATATTGAAATTAGAAGAAGTAGTAATGAAAGAGCATTTAACAATAGTACGCTTACTATGGTTCTGAATGGTAAATAAATTAAGTAGAATTCCACTTGATAGGATGATCATATTCAGATAAATGAACAGAGAAAGCACCATTGCGTTCACCTCTTCTTACATTGTATTGGTTTAAACAGACAGTTAATGATTTTCCAGTTTGCCAAAAGTAGCGCTTAGGGCAAACTGAATAGACCCTTCAACCCTATATTTATATTATTATTGCGAACCAACATTTTCTACATCGTTCTTTCATACTTAGAAGAGCGAAATATTCCCACATTTCCCTTCGTCCACATCTCTTGAAGCGTTTCAATATTTCGGTCGTATCTGTATCTATAAGACGCTTGATCCGTTCCTGCGGCCACAACGTTGTTCGTTCATAACTAACAGTCATTCACGCATGCGAGTTCGGTGAAACGTTTACTCATTGTAAGTATATTATATGAGATTATATGACAATATATGACATATGATATTATGTGATATGGAGAGTGCGCAACTCTCCTGAATGCCTTCACACCACAAATAATAATAATAACACTGTCCAACAATGATTTTGCTACAGAAATCAGAAAGTAGTTTTCTATTGTAGTTTTTTTAGTAGATTACGAAAATGACCTTTATTTTTCATGAAATGACATAAGTTTTTTGTAAACTGCACATTTATTTTTTTATTAATATTAGATTATTCAGTATATAGAGGTGTGAAATATTTGTTATTATTTTTATTTTATTTAACAAAAAGTACTAAGGTAAGTGGAAACAAAATGTTTATTCATCAAAAGAAATTAATAAGTCCTTTTAATACATTTCAGAGGTGGTATTTTAAAAATATATTTAAAAAAATAATGAAAATTTAAGATTTTTTCAAAATTGCTGAAATCTATAAAATAGTAATATATTTTTAGAATATTTAGTCTTCTTTTTATGTAAAATATCTTGCCTGTCTCTGTGAACGGTCCAGCAGAAGTCAGCAATCATTGCAGGACTCCTTTTTCCTTTATAACGATTTTCTTTAGTAGTTATATCTTGGTGGAATCTTTCACCATGTTTATCGCTGACGTCTGCTGGATTCTCTGGAAAGAAAGACAGATGGGAATGCAAAAAATGCACTTTTAGTGACATACCACATCCCAACTCATTAGAAGACCTAATCAAATTCTGAACAAGAATGTGGTAATTTTCTGATTTGTGCCTTCAGAGGAGACCATTACATACACCTTTGAAACTATGCCAGGCCTCAAATTCTAGCTTGCTCAATTTTGCCTCAAACTCACTATCTACCATAAGTTGTCGAATCTGAGGCCCAGCAAAGATTCCTTTCTTTAATTTTTTTTGTTTTTAAATATAAGAAGGATGGCTGGTCATGCTTTAAGGCTTTCACAAATTGTTTCATTAAACCTAATTTTATATGAAGTGGTGGCAAAATTATGTTTTCCTTAAGAACCAATGGTTCACGTATGACATTATGACAACCTACTTTTGTCTCTTCTCTTAAAGGCCATTCTGAGCGTATGTAATGTTCTCCCCGAGCTCTACTGTCCCACTGGCACAAAAAAAAACCACATGAATTTTGTGTTGTCTAACTGAAAACCATTTAAAATGGCTACTACCTTAAGGTCAGCACAAATCAACCATTTATGTTCACTGTATTTAATGTTTTTTAAAATGAAATCTAAATTCTCATAAGTTTCTTTCAAAACAACAGAGTGAGCTACTGGTATCGATGGTAGTTTATTTCCATTATGCAGAAGCACGGCTTTACTACTATATAAAGAAGCGTCAATGAAAAGTCTCCATTGACTGGGTTCATAATGTATATCTAATTCTTCATTAAGACATGGAATATTATTACTGTAGCATAAATTGTTGTTAAATGAAAAATTGTCTTGTAAATTGTTCGATCGAATGCGAAACTTAGTAAATCGAACATCTTCTGCTACTAAATTTCTTTCTTTCAGTCTCGAGGCCAGTAATTCACTCTGTTACTTTGTTAAGTTTAGATCTCTTACAAGATCATCTAGATCAAGTTGTGAGAAAGGTTTTGTATTAGTATCAACAGTTTCAGGAACATAAATTTCAGTTTCTGGTTCACATGATTCCATATCTGATTCAGGAATGTCTTTTGAGTGAGGTATAGGCCGAATAGAAGATCTAAGGTTGGCATATACCACAGCTGACGCGCACTTCGTTGTTTTACCTAAAAGTATGGAAATTATATGCATAAAATTTAAAGTTATGTACATATGTGTGATTACAATAAAGTGGTTCTAAACTTAATTAATTTTATATTTTTAAAAAATAATCTTACACTATACTACTTGAAAATATATGTAGGTATAGTGGACAATAAAGAATTACTTACTTTGTATGTCTACCCAACAGAAATAGCAGTCAGTGGTATGATCTTGGGTCTCTCACCATACCATTGGAACACCAAATTGAAGGCTTTTTATTTTTCATTTAGACCATTTTGATAAAGAATTAAAGCATTTCGTGCAACAGGTATGTGGTGCCCATGGTTTATCTCGGTCGCCAATTTTACATCCAAAATACAAATTATATATTTTATTCACTAGAGAAGAATATTTCTTTGATTTTTTTTAATGTTACTGAACCAAATACGTAGCAGAACTTATCTGGGCTATTTTTACACTGTCCTCTTAGCATTTTAATTCAAATTGTTGCTTCTATTTAAAATGTTATTTAGTTAAATAACCTAAAAATAAGAAATAAAAGAATGAAATTCGTTAAAATCTTCAAAATTTGACAAAAATAGTAATTGGCAACCTACAAAAAACTGGAGTCATTTCGACAAAAATGACTTCCATTTTTTAAATCTATACATAAAACTACATTAAAAAAATGTTATTCTAATCTTTGTAATCGACAAAATGTTATTTTTTGCGTCACAAAATATGTATTTATTTGCGAGAGGACTTTTATCCCGGGCCACGCCGGGTACTATGATAGTTTAATAGTACATATATGCGTGTATGGCTCTATCTTGGGCAACATTATTGCTTTCTAAACAAATACCTTCAATCGCGTGTAGTTATAATCTCTTCCGCCATTAAAGTTGATGCATTTTTCGCATATCGTCCATTTCGCCTGACCAAGTCTCGACGGCGTCGATTCAGTCAGAATGAATTAATTAACTCGGAGAAGAAAATGACATTTAAGAGCCGCAAAGGGGTCGTTTAGGAACCCAAAGATCTCAATTTCCCTCTTAATTCTGTCCAATTAGAATGGATGAACAGACACCGGGGAGGATTCAAGGCCTGTTTATCGCCATTTACAGGGCATTAGACGACCCCCGCACCCCCACCATTGCCCTGTATGCGCCAGTACCCGGACAACGCGTGGGATCGAGGCGTTAGGACTAACAATTTAGAGTAAAATGAGAAAAAGAGGCAAGGAAGGATTAGTATAAGGATTTCATTTTCTACCTTCTTTTACTTTGCTTCCTGCACTGATCTACCTTTATCTACTCTATTTTGCCTACCTTCTTTAATCTATCTCTCAGTATCTACCTTCCTATGGCTAACTTCCTTTACATATGCAACACCCTTTATCTACTTTGCTTTATCTACCAGCATTTGAAAAACTTCCTTTACATACCTTCCTTTATCTAATTTTATTTATCTAGCTTCTTTTATATACGTTTTGTTTCTCTCCCTAGTCTACTTTTCTTTAATTATCTCTATTTATCTACCTTATTTTTCATACCTTTCATTTTCTACCCCCTTTGCTCAATTTTCTTTTCATACTTTTCGTTGCTTACTTGGTTTTATCTACTTTAGTGTATCTACCTTTCCTTGTCTACCTTTTTTTATCTACGTTTGCATCAACATATCTTTGCCTACCTCCCTTTACTTACATTTTTCTTCGTCTACCTTCGTTTTCCTTGTTTCATTTATATCTTTTTTTATCTACTTTTGGGTTATCATCCTTCTATATATACCTTCCTTCATTTACTTCCCTTCTTATACCTTCCTTTGAGGGCATTATTTTATTTAGTTATCTAAATCTACTTTTTTTTACCTACCTTCCTTTACTCATCATATTTCCCTTGATTTCCTTCATCTACCATTATTTTTCTACTTTCCTTCACTTACATTCTTTCCTGAATCTGTCTACATATTTCTACTTCCTGCATTTACTTACCTTTAGCAACCTCATATGTCCCTTGTATATCTACCATTTCATTTATGTACAATTTTTGGATTTACCTTCTTTTTTATCTATCTTTATTTGCCTGCATTTCTCTACCTTCCTCTTCTTATGTTTCTTGGCTTTGCCTAACTCCTCTTCTTACCTTCTTTCTTCTATCTATCTTTATTTGCCTGCTTTTATCTACCTTCCTCTTCTTATGTTTCTTTGCCTGGCCTAACTCCTCTTCTTACCTCCTTTCTTTTATTTATCTTTATTTGCCTGCTTTTATCTACCTTCCTCTTCTTATGTTCCTTTGCTTTGACTAACTCCTCTTCTTACGCCCCTTTATCTTCCTATCTTCCTCTTCTTATCTACCACACTACTACAGCTCATTACTTTCCCCTCCATATCACCCCAACTCTCACCTTTATTGGAAAATGGAAGTTTCCTATGCAACCATGACTTAGAGCTACCTGTCATCCATTACAACTACCCATCCCGCATTGCTGTACCAAAGATGTGGAATGAACCCTTTTCCCCTGATCCTTAATGCACCTAATCTCTACCTACAGTTTACTCACTAATTTCCATAGGGATCATATGGGTTGGTGACTGTCTCGATCGGGTACTTTCTATTCTACTCAAAAAGGACTATATGAGGAACACACTCCTGAGGAGCAATCATAATTACCATTTTAGTTTTGGGGGCTAGTATTATTTTTTAGTTCCAGAGTTTAGGTATCTGGATATATGAAATATTGTATGCATTTGATTCCTCGATATTATTTACCTTCGTCAGGTTTAAATTTACAAAGGGGCAAGTATTAAAGTATAGCATCTACATAGAGAAGAATATGATCTACATATTTACATTTTTCTCTTCAGTTTTGGCTCTGATCAACGGATTCTATGGGACATCATCATCCAGGCTCTTGGAACCACACTCGCATGATTTCAACTTTGAACCCCTTACTTCTGAAGATAAAATGCCTAACATCTTGACAAAAAACGACGTCGTTACAGTTGTTTCAGGCAATAACATCACTCTAAAGTGCGATGTCATAAGATTAGGTGAGAAAGATATCTGTTTCTCACAATGGTGAATTGGATGTACGTTTGCTTGTATAGTTTGTATCAAATCTAAAGCAATCCAGAATAGATGATGATAAAGAGGATTCACCATGGATTCCATAAATAATATAAGGTTATTTAATTCCTAATCTTGTCATCCTACTTTAGCTAGCAAAAGTTTGATAACTTCTCACCTGTTAGTAAATTATTGTAAAATTGAAGAGGCAGTTGCTGGTATGCAACATATATAGCATTTGAATTGTTTATCCTTAAAGGTTAACAAACAATAGATTTCGGGTGCTTGTTCCTGCGCTTCAACCTAACAAAAAGAACCAAATTGTATTGTTTGTTGTGTCTTCTCCTTGTCTTTGATTTGTTTTCACAACCTTTGTTTTTCTCTTCTTTTATCTCATTTTGTCCTACCCCACTCTTTTTTTATCCATTTAACCAAATTCTGCAATCGATAGATTACTCTAATTTTCTTTTTTTCTTTTCAATACCGAACCTGGTTCCATATAAATAAATATAATTATTATTATCACCATTATTATTAGTTATTGTAATTAATATATGCAATTGAGTTATGAGGGTAGACGCTATTTCTGCGGTTCTTTATGATCATATAAATATAAAATGTAAATGTTTCAAATAATATTTTTAATGTAATCTATTTTAATACATTAAAGTTCATTAACACATATTACTTGAAATAAACTTAAAATTAGATGAGGGGGACGAGTTATACTTTCACAAGGCCTATCTTGCATATATCGATGATACTTTTCTATTGATTTGTCGCAGGAAACTACAGCGTGGTTTGGTACAAAAACGACTACATCCTTTTGGTACTCAAAGGCAACGAGGGAGGGTATGATGTGCAGCACGTCACCATCGATGACAGAATCAGGAATATCAACACATCCCTCGCTATCCGCAATGTTAATATGAATGATGAGGCTGCATATGTATGCGATGTGTCATCAACCCCTCGTAGAAAAGTTAAACATCAACTTATCGTGAACGGTGAGTTTGAGACCACTGAATGAGGTTAGAGATGTTGGTATCTTGTTACTTCAATAGGGCTTGTGCGCGCGTGGGATCCTTGGTGCATGTATAGTGTGTAGTTGTGAGTGTATAATTCTCTAAGTTGTTCTCCTATACACACCGTCATAGTGGTATAATTTTACCAATCAATAAGATGGTATAGAAAAAATCCAGACTTCCCTGGAAACATAATTCCTTACTCTCCTCCTTGACTAAAACCTGTTCTCAAATAGATGTCTGAAGAAGCAAAAGTATCGTCGATATAATCACACCATTTAGCGAAAATTGGCTTACCGGAGCCAATTTGTGCGTACCGTCAACTTCGAAAAGTCTTTGAGAGAACAAAGGATGATAATATGAGAGTTACCGACTAAACCAGCAGGTGTGGTATAAAAAAAAACGTGTAACGAGATAGGCTTCACGTGAGAAATCTATCCCACCCTTTCTTATTCAGGAAAAAATAAGGCGGATGTGGTAAGGATGGAAGGGATGGTGGTAAAAAGAGTGATTGCAATATCGTGAAGGTTTTCTTAATATACCTTGAGGGCATTAGAAGCAATGACATAAATGTCTTACCTTTTTAGGTCTTAACTAACTCGGAAATGATATAAGAAAAGGGTAGAGAGAGTGCAATGAATTTTAAGTGGGGTTGTGAAAAAGGAATAGTCATAGTGATTAGAAAGTTTGCTGTGTGATCGGACATCTCCCTAACAATGAAAAATACTTTCGGCACAAAAATAGAGCGAAAAGACATGTAGTGGTTTGGTGGATATGTGGAATCTGGTGAAGAAAACAGGAGAGACAAAAAAACAAAATAATCAGAAATAACACAAAGGACATGGCAAGTGGAGATGCAAAGTGGCATCAATCCTATGACAGTTCAAATTTCCCGCAATTAGAGACCTCCAAAATTATGTCAGGGCGCATTGTACTACTTATATAATTTTTGCCACCAATTTGCACTTGACCAACCACAAGTACCACATATTGCATCCGTTACTAAATCTGCCCCCAATCGGGTTCCCATTTGACTACTACTCATACCTTAAAAAAGCTATAATTTAACCCGGGTAGTAAATGGTGTTTCCACTCGGTTGTGTGGCAACCCCTGTTCATAAAAAACACTATTGATTTGGTTATTTGCCCTCCGTCTCTTTTAAATCATGGACGAAGTCCTCCGCGCGGATAATGAAATTTGCATAAAGATGAGAATGACGATGAGTGACAAGCTCTGGGCGCCAAAGGCCATTCCTGTAAGGGATAGAATGGTACAGGGAGAGCGGCCGTACTGCTTTTAAGGAAGAAACAACCCGTACCGCGTCGGGGTGGGGGTGAAAACAACTGCGCCAAATTCAGGGCCGGAAGAGTGATATGTTGTAACTGCGAAGAGAAGGGGAGAAGGAAGAGACAGCGAGATTGTGTTCGACTATCTGTTTGGTAACGTGTGTGTATTATTCTCTCTGCACCTACGCGTTAGAATTAGCCAATGATATGGGTGATTTATATTTACCAAGTAATGCAACAGTCATTTTCCTTAACACTAAATTCACTATTACTCAAACTTAGCGAGAAAAAAATCAGAAATAAACAAGTAAAATACATGTTTGAACCTCTCTAAACAAGTAAAATACATGTTTGAACCTCTCTAAATTAAAAAAAATACGTTTTAAACCGCACTAAACAAGTTAAAAAAAAAACATTTTGAACCGGTCGAAAAAAATAAAAAGTTTTGAACCCTTATTAACAAGTAAAAACACGTTTTGAACTACTCTAAACAAGTAAAAAAACACGTTTTGAACGTTCGGAACAAATATAAAACACGTTAAAACATTTTTTTGAAACACACTAAACAAATATAAAAACTACTTGAAATGCTCTAAAAAAGTAAAAAAACACGTTTTCAACCATTGTAAACAGATAAAAGCACGATTTGAACCGCTCTAAACAAGTAAATAAAACATGTTTTGAACCTCTCTGAACAAGTAAAAAACAGCTTTTGAACCGCTTTGAACAAGTAAAATAATACGGTTTGAATTGTTATAAAAAGTAAAGCACGTTTTAGACGCTCTACACAAGTAAAGGGCACGTTTAAACCACTCTAAATAAGTAAAAACACGTTTTAACCACTCCAAACAAGTATAAAAAATCACGTTTTGAACAACTCCAAACAAATAAAAACGTTTTGAAACACTCGAAACAAATAAAAATTCATTTGGAACTGTCCTGGACAAATAAAAGAACCTTTTTGAATCGCTCTAAACAAGTTAAAAACACACGTTTTGAACCGCTCTAAACAAATAACAAACACGCATTTCGCCCTCCAAGAGGGAAAAAACTTTTTGAACCACTCTAAATAAGTAAAACACCAACAAATTTTGCAACTTTCTGAACAAGGAATAAACACGTTTTGAACCACCCTAAAAAAGTAAAATACATATCTTGAAATATTCTTTACAAATAAAGCGACAGGTTTTAGCCTTTCTAAACGAGTCAAAAGGACGTTTAAACATCTCTTAACAAGTAAAAAATACGTTTTAAACGGTTCCGAACAAGTAAAAAACACGTTTTGAAGCGCTCATAACAAGTAAAAAGGTTTTGAGCCGTTATGAAGAAGTAAAAACATGTTTTGAACTACTCTAAACAAGTAAAAAACACGTTTGTTTAACTACTCTAAGCACCACTTCCAGCTACCTGTTTTTGACAGCTGAATTATCTGCCATTGATTCAACCGTAATCCATCCATCCACTTTCACTCACACTTGCTCCTAATCAATCAATTAATCAACTCTATGGCATGAAATACTCATCTAGAAATCTAATTTGGTCGCGTGTTTGGAAGATTGCACGAAAACACGTATGGGGCGTTGCTTGCCGTACTGATTTTATGGGTAATATGTGCATGTCACGAAAGTATTCCAGCACTGACCCCCGCTTCACGCACCATTTCTCAAAGTTTTCTCATTAGGTGATGGAAAGGAGAGCCCAGTGATCAAGATGATTATTATTATTATAAAGTTTATGATAAAAGAGGTTCCCTAAAAAGGTTGTGGAGTTAGCGTAGGTGAAAAGGTATTGAAGCTACATATATCGAGCTGTCTAAAGAGGAGATGGTTTAGAACTCTTTACCGGGAGGGGGTGCGTAACTCTCTAGGAGCACCAAACATATCAGAAAAAGCAAACAATAGAATTTTTTTTATTGTTTGAAGAGTCAAGATTGATGTGTTCAGTCACAGGAATGACAGAAAAAGAAGTTTGGGTCAGAACGGTATTAGATAATTATACGCGATAAAATATAATAAAAGAACTCGATAGCGAGTTATGGTATATAATAGTGAAACCACTGTATAGAAGCATAGAATTTATTTACGAAACTAGTTTCAGTATGAAGTTGACTATACTCTCTTCATTCGTATACTGAGAATGGGATGAACACACAAGTTACTAAACACCTTAAAATCCAGACAAAAGAAAAAAAAAACGGAGAAAAAGGTTCATTAATCAGGGGAGGTGGATCTAAGGTCATTAATTACACTGTTTACGATCAGGTTCCGGGAATAGGATCTACATTTAAATTGAGCATCTATGCTCCTATACAGTGGTTTCACTATCATATTATGTATTGCCTAAATTTCTGACTTTTATGTTCAAGGGCTACACTGCTTTAATTGATTAAAGAGATTAGTAGCGAACTTTAAGTTTGTTTAATTATACTTTAATTGATATTATAATATGGCCTATTGTAGCGCCTTAAAGTGAATTTATACTCGCAATAGGTCATTTTACTGGTTTCATGAGGGGTTTATTGCAGGTTCAATCTGGAGTTTTAATGGTTTTGCGTTGGGTGTATATCGGCTTCTTTTTGGTTTCCTGCGAGGTTTTCAAGAGGATTGTTTCATGGGCATGGCATAATCGGTGGTTCCATTAACTTGTTAGTATTTATGGTTGTACGTGAAAGTATAAGGATAGGTAATAGATCCCCAATAGGCCAACTATTTCAAAGGCAACGAGGACTTTTGTATCTAAACGCCGAAGACTTTAAATGAATCATAGTCAGGAGGAAGACTTTAGCGGGATTAATGTCTCGAGAGAACTTTATAGGGATTAATATAGGGAATAAGAAAGCTTTTTGAGGCTAATTTCAAGAAGAATAAGACTTTAGCACTATAAATCTCGGGAACAAGATGACTTTAGATGGATCAATATTGGGAAAATTAAGACATCAGCGGGATTAATCTCGCGAGAAGAGTTATGAGGGATCAATTTCGAGAATGAGAAGAATTTAAAGGGATTGATCTCGGGACAGAGAAGAATTTTGAGGATTCATCTCGGGAAGAAAGGCATTTCAAGGCATTGACGTTTCAAAGAAGAAGACTTTAGAGGGATTAATGTTATAAGGAAGAATTTTAATGTTTAGAAAAGGACTTTAACACGATTGATGTTGAAAGTCGAATTTAGACCATCTTCAATCCCAACTCTTAGACTGACTTCGACCACAAGACCCAATCCACCAGTATTTTCTAGGGAATATTGGCCAGTTGACCCTTGTTTTTTGAAAAGACGCTGGAATCCCAGTATAATCCCTAAGATTAACCATCTCTAAATTAGTGTCTCCTCCTTTCCCACTATAGAACTTGAAACACTTTCATTCCTTGCCTCACACATACACACACACGCACACAACGAGTAGGTATACCCGATTGGTAACATCGCCTTCACGTTGAGCGATATTAAGCCACATCGCTTATGATTAGTATTCAGATTAGATTTCCATTGGTCCTCAGTGAAATAGGCATCATACGTGGAGAATCTATAATATTTAAAATAAAGAAGAGTAAAAAAAAAGAATATTAAAAAATAAAGACGAATAAAAATGATTTAAAATGAAAATAAAATAACAAAAAAGAATATTTAAAATAAAGAATAAAATAAAACAAAAATAATATTTAAAAATAAGGAAGAAGAAAATAAAAAGGATATTTAAAAATAAATATTAAAATAAAACAAAAATAATATGTAAAAAATCAAAGAATATATATATATATATATATATATATATATATATATATATATATATATATATATATATATATATATATATATATATATATATATGATAGAACGGGTTGAGGCCGCGTTAATTTCAACCACTATCACATGTTATTTAAAACCACGATGCTACTCACGTGCATCTTCGCTTCCAAGCTGGGCGCCTTATCGCCGCCACCTGAGTCAATGTTTAAACAAGCAGGTTTATCTTCCCCCGTTCGCCCCATGCACCGACGTCGCCAGATTGAGTTAGGCTTATGGGCAGATAAGGCATTGTTCCCAGGCTCGGATGTGCATTCCCTCGAAGCTCCCACTCCATTGTCCCCCCTAAGGAGATGTCCCGGCTATTTATATGGAAACTTAACCACTAAGATTCAGATTGGAGATCCAGATTTAGGTCGCGAAACATCACTACGACCCTCTCTCACCTTGTGCGCCAAGGGACCTCGACCTCGAGATTCACTATCACTCGTCCAGAAGAAGGACAATATCCCTTGAGTGCCAAAGGTTCGAACCTTCATGACGCCAAGTCCACAAGGCTTCCCCTGTTGTTCAGAAAGAGAAAAACATTAGAACAGCCATTGTTCGTTCGAGCCCGTTGACAAGAAACGTTTCTCACCCCCTTCCCCTGTTGTTCAGAAGAGAACAACGTAGAACAGCCATTGTCTTTTTGAGCCCGTTCGCCAAGAAATGGTTCTCACCCTTCCCCCTTGTTGTTCAGAAGAGAAAAACATTAGAACAGCAATTGTTCTCGAGCCCGTAGACAAGAGACGGTTCTCACCCCCCCCCCTTGTTGTTCAGAAGAGAGCAACGTAGAACAGCCATTGTTCTTCAAGCCGTTCGTCAAGAAACGGTTCTCATTCCCAAGACGCCACGTCAGGATCATTTAATTCCCCCCCCGCTTCGGCTGGAACTCGCCAGCGGACCGAAAATTCCTTGACGTCGCCTTCCTCTGCACAACAAGTATAAATTACGTAAGCCGAACGTTACCTTTGAGTATTTAACCCTTTTGTCAATTCTATCCTGTGCTTTAAATGGTTTAGCGAACCATCCCCTCCCTTTAACTTTATATTTGTTTTACCTTTTTAAATCTTTTAATCCTCGGATTAGCTCGATTCCCCACGACCCTTTCCATTCTCTGTTTATGTCAATATTTTCCGTTTTGTGTGTTGTTGATAGTTATTATTAATAAAACTCTATTTTATTAATGATAGCAATATCATTATCCTTGAGCTCAGTTCCACTTCTTAAGCATATCGAAGATACATAATATCGGCCAGCCAGACATCCACGCACTCTAAAGATAAGTTCCCTCAACGAATAGTTATATATGGTATATCGTCGAGAGTCCTTTCTACGACAATATATATATATATATATATATATATATATATATATATATATATATATATATATATATATATATATAAAGAAGAATAAAAAAAGAATATTTAAAAATAAATAAGAAAAAAATTAAATTACATCTTCTTTCCCATTCCAGTTGCGGCATCGATTCGGCCTAAAGGAAACGGTCTGGTGGAGAGTCGCGATGGGGAAACGGTGGAGCTGGAGTGTGAGGTCGAAGGGAAACCCCACCCAGAAGTCACCTGGGAAAAGGTGGTGAGTACTAAAATCCTAATTCTCATCCTTAAAATCCCTAAATATATTATGACCCCTCCCTCCTCCCTAACCTAATTTCTAAAATCCTTTAAACCCTCACTCATAAATTCATAAAAATACCATTCCAAAACCCCTATCGATCTTATCCCTAAAGCAATCCCTAATTTCCCTATAAATTTCAGCTCTAAAATCTAATCTCCTCAAAACTCAATTACTCCCAGCTTTCCTAGCATTCTTATTCCTAAAACCTAATCTTCTTTCAACTAATCCCAAATTCCTTTCAACATATTTTACCTAAAATGTCATTCATAAAATCCCTAGAAATCTAATCCTGAAAACCTACTCCCTTAATACCTTGACAATATCCTCCCTAAGCTTTTATCTCCCTAATCCCTCATAATATCAGTTTTAAATCTTATCAGTCAAATATTCACACTCTCATCCCTGAAATCCCTAGAACCCCAACCACCAAATCCCTAAAAATATCTATAAACCTCCCTAAATCTCATTTCTAAAACCTACTAATCCTAAAGAAATTTCACCCCTAAAACAAAATACCAAAAAACTCAGACAGACCATTTCTGGTTTTCCAGATAGTTTTTTCATTAGTAGTTTTGGAGTCTCCAACTAGTCATGGAATTGCTTTGGGGGAGGTGGCAATGAAGGTTCTCTTGCTCTATAATTACCAAATGAGTTATTCAATTCTCAAATCAAAGCTTCGATTTCCCTTTGAAATCATCTGTGCGACGCTGTTTTCTATCCAATAAGGTCGAGAATCGTGCTTGGGAATAAAATAACCTTTTTTTTATTTAGGAAGCAAATAACTTTGAATTTATTTGTCATGTAAATAACCCCCAATTTATTAAGCAACCAAATAACCCAATATATTGATCAATCAAATAAAAACCAAATTATTGATTTATCAATGGCCGAAATTTATTTATCAAACTAATCAATTCTACTGTGTTTATAAATTAAATAACTCCAAATTTATCGATCAAACGAATGCCCCCATTTTGTTCGTCGAAGAAATAACTCTCAATTTGATGACCAATCAAATAACCACCAATTTATTAATTTAGCAAATAACCAAATAACCAAATTTATTGATGAAGCAAATAATCTAAAATATATTGATCAAACAAATAGCCGCCAATTTATTTTGATTAAGAAAATAATCCCATTTACTGCTCAAGCAAATACACCCAAATTCCTTGATCAATCAAAGAACCATCAATCTATTAATTAAGAAAATAACCCGATTTATTGATCAAGCAAATAATCTAAAATATATTGTTCAAACAAATAGCCACCAATTTATTTTGATTAATAAAAATAAACCCAAATTCATTCATCAATCAAATAACCTCTAATTTATTAATTAAGCAAATAATTCAATTTATTGATCAACCAAATAATTTAAAATATATTGCTAAAATAAATGACCACCATTTTATTTTGATTATCAAAATAACCCCATTTACTGTTCAAGCAAATAAACTAAAATTTGTTGATCAATCAAATAACAGCGATTGATTGATTAAACAAATAACCCAAATGTGTTAAACAATCAATTAGTTCTGCATTTGTTTAATCAAGTAAATGACCCTAAATTTGATAGAGTCATTTATTGATCATTAAAATAAACCAAAATATATTATCTAACCAAATAACCATATTTATTGATCAAGCAAATAAACGTCAATTTATTTATCAAACAAATTATCCCAAATGTGTTGAAAAATCGAGTAAACAAATTTATAATCAATCGAATTCCTAGAATTTATTGATTAAGGAAATAACCTCCAGTTTGATAATCATGCAAATAATTAATTTATTAATCAAGCAACTAACCACATTTATTAATCAAAAAATACCCCCAAATTTGATGATCAAGCAAATATACAAATGATTTATGAAGCAAATAATCCAATTTACTGATCAAGCAAATAACCGCAAATTTATTGATTTAAAAATTAAACTCTAATTTGTTGATCAATCAAATAACTCCAATTTATCGATCAATATCATGCCCACAATTTATTGATCAAGGAAACCTCCAATTTACTTATTAATCAACCACGCATGGATAATAATAGGCCGACAGGCCAGATTTGCCCAGGTGAAGCGCCATTTGTGGTCCGTTATACCCATGACGCTCGTTGCCCATGCTGAAAATATACCACTACGACCACTAGAAATTCAAGTGCACATAAAAGTATACCTCAGCATAAAATGCTTTGTGCATACATGTACACAAAATTCATGTTTGCACGTATATCAATTCAAAAGTACGAATACTTTATTAATATGTAGTAAGTAATAAGTTGGTCAGAGAGGCGCGACTTTTTTCCTAGCCGACCGAGTAGTCTCCTCTTTGGATTAATCGGTCTATATATACCTCTTAAGCAATTTTACCCTTCTTAACTTCTCCAGTTAGCAAACTTCCTTTCAAACTCTTTCTGTTTGAGATGCCATCGCAGGGTCGGATCCAGTCTTTTTCGAAGGGAGGGGTTGCTCCATTTTGTTGTATGAGGTTTAGGATGATTATGAGTATACTTAGGAGATCTTGTGATTCTTGATGGGATCATGTTAAAAGAGATAAGTAGAAAATCAAAATTACGCTGAAAGCTTCGCTGCATCTTCAGAAGGGATATGACTACGCTTAAAATATAAAGTATTTGATCAATTTATCAAACCAGTTTTAATTAATGGACATGAAACTTAGTGAACACAAAAACACGCAGAAACACGGAAAATCTGAGAAACATGAAAAAATTCATACGCTCGTTGACGATGCATGAAATATACCGCTACGACCACATAAAATTCAAGTGCACATAAAAGCAGGGACCATTCAAATGCATTAAAATTAGCGATAGTGTAAAAAGTTCCGAAGTGGAAATTGGTAAGACATATTGCTAGAGGAACGGCAAAAATCCTAAATTGACAACTATTGCTCATATTTTTTTTACCTGAATGAAATTTATTTTGAAAATTGAGGAAAACGAGTGAAAAACAACAATAATATGTCGAACAAAAATGTAAACAATGCGGCCACCACGCGATGTGGCACGTGTGGTGACGACGATGAGATGAAATTCACCATGCAGTGCGAGGAATGTAAAGAATGGATCCACTATTCCTGCACTGGCCTACCGATATACCAACTGCTGTTTTGCTCACTCACAGCAGAAATTTACGTGTAGCAATTGCAGTTTTGATAAATTCTCTGACCCAGAGTGGATCACAAAGGCTGTAAATGCCATGGAGAGGCAAAAGAAACACAGTGCTGCACAATATGGCCCCAGTGCAGCAGAAGCAGCATCCCAACAACAACAACAACAGGAAACGAGCTCGGGGTACGATTCTACACCAGGAGAAGGCCAGGTAAATACTACACCAGAAAGTTCAGAAACTACTGACCCTGGCCACCTTGCATCCCAACAAGACATCTCAGTACCCACTCACACCAATAACCATATAGTCTCGAGCGGCATCCTGCCCGAAATCAATGCCGTCGACCAGGCTGAGCCTAATACTACCTCAGCTACTACAACCCAGGCGGAATCAGACAGGCCCAATCAGACACATATCACCGCTGAAAATAGTGGCGATGTAGCCAACAGTGGTAGCACTATGGGGCCCGACGTTACCACAGGGACCTAGACAACCCAACAAGGTCCGTCTGAGCGGAAAATTACAGGTAGGGAGCCATCCCGGCAAAATGCCTCCACTAGGGAGGACCCAGTCAGGTCACCAATCATGTGCAAATTCTACCGCAGAGGAATGTGTAAGCACGGTGCATCGGGGAAAAGCGGCGAATATAGTCACCCGAAACCGTGCCGCAGACTACTCAACCACGGTATAAGTGGAGAAAATGGGTGCAAACTGGGAAACAACTGCTCCATGTTCCACCCCAATATGTGCCCTGACTCTCTGAATAGTCGCACGTGTCTGAAAGAATCATGCACAGCCGGACACGTAAAAGGCACCAGGAGAAAGAAAATCCCCCCCCCCCTTCAGGCTATGACTCCTGCCAATATAGGTGCCCCAAAGGTGGCTCCTGCCCATAAAGGTGCCCAAACATACACCTGCACACTGGCCGCAGCTCCCCCAGCTTCCCTCCCCTCACTGCCACCTCACCGACCCTCCCCAAGCCAGGAAACTCTGACCAACGAACATTTTTTTATAAATGGTGACAGGGATGAGGGCACACATGGCAAACCTCTTCAAAATAATGGAGTCCCAGAGCAGACTGCTGTCTGGCCTCCTACAAGAGAAGAACAACAATATCAGAGGAGGGTGGCAACAACCTTCCCTACAGGGACTAAACCACCCCTGGCACAGCACCCTCGCCCAACACTAGAAAGCATTTTAATGGGCAACATTCACGGCCTCTACCCAAAATCAAATCAGAATAAAGTACCTTTTTTGGAAGAACTAGAGATAGAAGAGGACCTTATGTTTATTGCCCTGACGGAAACGTACTTAAAAAGTGACGTAAAAAATGCCTAAATAAATATAAATAACTACACACCGTTAAGGGTGGATAGGGTAAAAAGGAGTCATGGAGGCGTCATTCTGTACATACGAGATGATCTCGCCCTAAATGCAAAACAAACCCTATCTGTCTCAAATGGTCAAGTGGAATTAATCGCTGTTCATCTTGTCTCTCTGCTCCACACTGAACTTTAAAGCGGCAACGGACAGCATAAAATCTCTGATAGATCTCCCGTAACCCATGCCGGACATTATCCTATGCGGGGACTTCAACTTCCAAGGTATAAACTGGGCTGATGGCGTCGTCTCTGGTGGTACGCTTGAAGATCAAGCACAAACAAGGGCCCTACTGGACCTCACAGACAGGGCATTCCTCCTACAACAACTGGCAACACCCACCAGACTCAACAATATACTGGATCTATTATTCACCAATAATCAAAACCCAATAAGCACCTACCGAGTGGAGAAAACCATTTTCTCAGACTACAACTTGGTCATCCTGAACACAATATACAGGAAAAGGGGTGTTGAGAACCAAGTAGCCGACCAGCCAGGATCCTCTCCCTTCGCTACTTACAACTTCTTCAGTGACACCATCAAGTGGGAAGAGGTTCAGAAAAGTGCCAGTGAAGTGAACTGGGAACAAGTCATGGAAGGAGATGACCTCAACTCCATGCTGGCTGCCCTCAACACTAAACTGAACACTAAACACTAAAGGATAAAAACAAAGAAATGCACGAACATCCCTAGAGACAGAAGAATTTTTATGAGGAAAAGGGCTTCCCTCAATAAGCAGCTTTTGACGGCACGCAACCAGGAAAAGTGGAGTGCAATTACAACCAGAATATAAGAAATCGAGACAAAACTGAAGCTGTTCCACACATCTCAATAGGCGAACGAAGAAATCCGGGTATCGATACACATTAAACGTAACCCCAAATACTTCTTCAGTTACTGCAAGAGATTCTCAAAAACAAAAACTCGAATCGGGCCGCTTCGGAACAATGAGGGAGAACTCTCAACCAACCCGGAGACCACCTGCAAGCTACTGCTGTAACAATATAACACTGTTTTCAGCGTACCACATCCAGATAAAGTCATCCACAACCAGGCCGAATTCTTTGCCGATGCTGCAAGCCTGACAAAGATTGCGGACATAGATGTCACAACGAAGGACATAGAAGAGGCCATAAAGGAACTGACACTAAACTTGGCGGCTGGTCCAGACCGAGTGTCAGCCATCCTCCTCACCAAATGCTACAAATCCTAGACGACCAATCCGCAAACTGTGACGATGTTTCCTGGATGCGGGAGTATTCCCAGAGCCACTCAAAAAGCCGCGGTGTGCCCAATCCATAAGGGCGGTGATAGGAGCCTACCAAAAAACTATAGGCCGATAGCCCTCACCTCCCATCTCATAAAAATCTTTGAAAAGTGCGTCAGGAAAAAGATAGTTAAGTACATAGAGGACCACCACCTACTCAACATCAACCAACACAGCTTCAGGAAAGAAAGGTCCTGCCTGTCGAAACTATTAGCGCACTACGACTGGGTCCTGCACAACCTAGCCGAGGGAAAGAACGTGGATGTCGTGTTTCTTGACTTTGCTAAAGCTTTTGACAAGGTTGACCATAGCATCCTTCTGCATCCCTTGGAATAACAGGAAAGCTAGGAGTATGGCTACACAACTTACTCACAGGACGCCGCTAGTCAGTAACTGTAGAGGGACACAGTTCAGAGGAAACAGAGGTGATCAGTGGGGTACCAAAAGGCTCCGTAATAGGCCCTCTCCTCTTCCTGTTCCACATGGGAGATATTGGCGAGAGAGTAAGAGGCTCAATCCTCACCTCATTTGCCGACGACACCAGTGTGAGTCGTCCCATCACCGGTGCCGAAGATGTGACCAGTCTCCAGTAAGACCTAGACGAAGTGTATGCCTGGGCGACAGCAAGCAACATGAAATCTAATGAAGATAAATTTGAATTGTTGAGACATGGACACAACAAAGACATAAAAGAGACGACAGGGCTCAAAACAGAAGGAGGGCAGGACGCCATCCTACAGGGTAACGTCAAATGTCTGGGGGTGTACCTCAGCGAAGACTGCTCCTTCCACCACCACATTGGGGTGACAATCAAGAAGGCAAAGGGTAAGGAAGGATGGGTGCTGCATATTTTCGCCACCAGAGAAGCTGAGACCATGCTGACTCTTTGAAAGGCACTGGTCCAGCCCCTGCTAGACTACTGTAGCCAGCTGTGGTCACCGCACAAAAAGGGTGACATTCAACAATTGGAAACGGTTCAGAGGTCCTTTACAAGGCAAATCAGGGGGTTGAGGGACCTCAACTACTGGGACAGGCTCAAAGAGCTAGGGCTCTACTCTAGCAGCAAAGGAGAAGGGATAGGTACCGTACCATATACATATGGAAGATTCTGGAGGAGCAGGTGCCTAACCCCACACCTCACCCACTTCAATCATGCACCAACGTACGTACTGGACGCAAGTGCATGCGAAAAAGCCTACGAACCAGAGCCCCAGAGAAGATCCGGACCCTGCTGGCGTCGAGCCTGCCACATGAGGGACCTAGGATCTTCAACGCGTTGTCAACAGAGGTGAGGGGCATCACTGGCTGCCAGGTGGAGAAGTTCAAGTCTGGACTAGACAAGTTCCTGAGAACCGTTCCAGACGAACCACCGGTGCAAGGATACACTGCCAGATGCCGAACCTCCAATGCAATACCGGACCAGGTGGCCCTACAACACAGGGATGCCAGGATCTGTAGCAGCGGTGGACCACCACGAGTGTGGGGCATGGGCCTCTAGACCACCCTAAGTATACCAAGTAAGTAACTAAGAGGGGAATAGGGGGTAGCACCCGCCCCTGCATAGTTCGTTTTCACTTATTTCAAATAAAAAAAAATTCCCAGAAGTACTTCCCTTAATATTTTCCTCGAGTACTTCTAGCATTTTGTTTCTGCTTGTACTCCACTTCTGATTGACAATTTATTGTACTCCGAATGCGTATCTTTATAAAAGGCCATAAATTGTAAACTGCGTGTACTAATGATCTTTTTATTTTATAATTTAGTTTATGTTATAAATTGATTTTCTCTAACAAATGAAGAAAATCAATATCAGCATGGACTAAAATAAATTTGTACCATTTTGTGCGTTTTGGTTATATCAATTCCTTTTTTGGGGGGCGGTTGAAAAGCGTCAAAAAAGAGTTTGAACCAGATTCCATCGAAATTCAACCTCGAATTCGCCGCATTTTTTCTTTCGATTGCAAAAAAAAGAAGAAGAACAGAATTGGGTAAATAACCTACAATATTACAAGAAGAAATAACCTAAATTCTGGAATATGCATAGTCTATATTGGCTCAGTGCTTTTTTGTTTTTGTTTACTCAAGTCAAACTTGGAATTATACAACAGGGCATAACGAAGCATTTCAATCAAATATCAAAAAACTAACCCTATTAAACAACCTCCTACCCCCAACATTCTGCCTCGTAGTTCAATCAACGTTTACCTCACTGTGATGCTAATCGATATATGTATATATAAAACAACGCACTTTCGATTACTGGTTTGGTTGAAATAGAATAATACCAAAGAGGTGTCCAAAAATACCCTTCGTACCTAACACAAGTCACCACGCAAAGCTGTCAAATCACAGATGAGGAAATGGAAGAAAAAGTGACGAAAAATTCTCGGTTGAAAATGTGACGTTACTATACATATGTAATCATTTTTTGCCCAAAATAATTCTCCAATTTTACGTCATTATATTTAAGGCAAAAAAATAAAAATAAATAAAATTGTAATTATGATAATAATAACAGCAACCGTTCAATATGTTATATATATATATATATATATATATATATATATATATATATATATATATATATATATATATATATATATATATATATGTATTTTTTAAAATGCGCTTGACATAATAGGAATAATTAAATTTGTTTTTAAGTGATTAAAAACAAATTTAATTATTCCTATTATGGTTATCAAAATATGTACCGAAGATATTTCAAACACTGTGGATTGTCCCGAGATATCTCGTCTTTACCTAAAAAAAATGGAACGAGATACGTCTGGCATTTATCTAACAAATTTGTCACTCTGAGTCAAGCTTGATATTCCTCGTCGGAACTTTCTGAAGACGTAACACAGGACGACTAACGTTCATTTTAATGAGCGTGCCTCAATGCCTACCTTAGGACCTTCACATTTTCACTTCTTACTACTTCACCACTTTATTTACACATCTCTCCTGACAAACTCTGGCAGAGAAGCCCTGGTTGTTGTTTTGTTTTTTTGTTTTAAATAAATGAAAAGAAATCACGATCTGTTGTGGGGCATTTTTCGAGAAAATGTGTTCCTGGAAGGGATTAATATCTGTCCCTTTCTCCATAATAATTACCCCTATTCTTGCTGCCAGGGTGGAGAACGGATGAATACAGCGAACATTGATACTCTCCTGACTATTCCGAACGTGACGTCACAGGATGCTGGAGATTACGCCTGCACGGCCACCAACGGAATCGGAGAGCCAGCGAGAGCCACAATCAGCCTCACTATCCAGTGTAAGACTCCTCCAACTCATTTATTAGGGGGAGTGACAACCCAGCAACTTCCGTTCGTAGTTTAAAGTATATATGCTTATTATACGAACCCACTTCATGTAATCACATTTAAATTTATTCAATTCTGGCTAGCTGTTTCATCTCTCTGGTCATCTCATAACTAAATGGATGTCTTCGTTGTTCACTTTTCAAAATTTATACGAAAAACAGATGTCAACAAAGGTGACAAATTTCTATTGTTTTTTTTAGTTCATTAGTGACACTAGGGCCAAAGATGAGAGAGAGAGTCAAGGTAATATCTCGAGTAACATATTTAGTCAGGCATTCGAGTCCCACTCTGATTAGAAGAGTAAGGATATGAAATGGCGCGTTGCCAAGACAACTACAGTGACGTCAGAGAGAGTGAGGCAACAAAGGGTAATATCTCGAGGAATTTTCTAAAATACACCAATCTAGTGATGTACCCGTATATACACGGGAAAACTATTTTGAGTGGTGTGCTCGATTCCACGAGTAGAATCGGGTAGTTATACTTTTTCATCCACTTGAATTCACTGCCTCGTGTTTGCTTATTTGCTAGAATTTCTTCCGTTGTCCGAGGTTAATAATTTCGAACACCTAAATGACGTCATTTGAATTGTCACCGAGTTGCCAGTTCGCATTTTTTCCCTATTATTTGCATCTTGAGAATTTTCAAATATGTAGTCTAAAGTGAGGGGACAGTCATCAGATGGTCAAGAGTTAATTGATTAAATCTCCCAATCAGGTTAAAATGTATGTTACCATATTAGGTACGAATTGGGTCATACATGGTTAATCGATAGTTTCAAATGATTTGCCCTTATTGTATATTTTGATGTCTGATAGAGGTGTTAAAACATTAAGTTGGGTACTTTTTTAGTACCCAACTTAACATAAAAGGCAACTAATCTACCATTGTTAACCTTTCAAAGTATTTGCCCACAGTCGGCCCCAGGGGCTGACCTTTGCCAACTACTATATGGGTCAACTTGAAGGGAGTTTATTAGACAACATCGAAAATAAACCACACACATACTGCCGATACGTAGACGACATCTACATCAACGTCCAAAATGGAAAACATCTTGAGAACATTAAACAGCAATTTGAGGACAACTCCGTATTAAATTCACTTATGAATTGAGCACGGACAATAAACTACCTTTTCTGGACGTAGAGGTACAAAACATCAACGGTAATTACGTCGCAAAAGTGTACAGAAAAGCTACAGACATGGGAAGATGCATCAACGCGGATAGTCAATGTCCTGAAAGGGAAAAAACTGTAATCGACTCATACATCCGCCGAGCATACAAATGCTGCTCCACTTGGGAACTGTTCCATCAAGAGGTCTCCCGAACAGCATGATTGAAAAACAGCTTCAATCATTTTTAAGAAGGCAATTCAAAGACACGGTTGAAACTGAAAGTAACCAGGAAGCAGTAAATAACATCAAACTGTATTATAGCAATCAGATGTTATCGGCTTAAAAAATAGACAAAAAAAATATCAAGGAAATTGTTGAGCGTAACATCAAAGTTAAGAAGCAAACGGACAAGATTCAGATGATTATATATTATAAAACGACAAAAGTTAACAATCTAATTATGAAAAACAATATCTATCAAAACTCCTCGATCCTGAAATCTATGAAGATAATTTACGAGTTTACCTGCCCGAATGAAGACTGAAAGCTTCATAACAACTCAAAATATGTTGGTATGACTACCACCACACTTTCGAGGCGTTTGACAATGCACCTGCAACATGGAGCCCCTTAAAGTCATATGGAGACTGTACATAACATCAGCTTAACCAGAGATATATTGGTTAATAGCACTACGATCAAAAGAAAAGAGGGAAATAAAGCCAGACTGAAAACCATAGAAGCTATCTTAATTAACGAAGCAAGGCCAGCTATCAATATCCAGGCTACGGGGTGGAATCGAACTTTAAAGTTGTTTTAAAATTCCGCTCACACCGGAGTGGCCCGTTTCCTTGACGCATGACGTTCAAGCGAGGAGAAATAAATATCCCCTAAAATTAGTTTTCTTTTCATTCCCATTTTCATTCTGACTCCACAATTCTTCACCGATAAAGGAGGAAAGACACTCTGAAGATGATCGCATAGATCGAAAGCTCAGCAATTAAAGTCAAGTTTGGTTTTTACTAAACACATTTCATTTAAAAAAAAAGAGATGAACGTAGGAGAAGTTGTTTACCATCTACAAGGTGAACTAAAAAGAGATAATAAGAAAAGTGAAAGTTTCTAAAGAAAATTAATAAAGGCGAAATATACTATGGTATTTCACAAAATCTGCATACAAGAAGGTCTGCTACCCATTTACACTAATATATATATATATATATATATATATATATATATATATATATATATATATATATATATATATATATATATATATTATATATATATATCTGACGGCACCTTGGTCGCCTTGGCAACGTCCCTTTCGTATTTCTAATCCCTGAGTCATAACTGGAATCGAATGCCCTGCTCTAAGTTGTTTACCCGAGTATATTCGGGTGCATCAAAACAATCGATTTTATAACTTTTCCTGAAATATTACGTTTGTTGACTCTCAAAATGAGTACCAGTGTTACCAATTATAAAAATGTGTTCTTTTTCATGTTTTTTACAATAAAAAGGTTAAGTGCGTTTTAATAGAACGACTTAAGATGAGTTGACTTTTATGGAGCTCACATTTTCCAATACCTAACCTTAGGGTCAACTAATCTAAAACTTTTAAGCAATTTAATCTGTAAAACTGCGAGTACAAAAGTCAGTGCCTGTTTATGATCCGAAATTGTACTCGCATTTAGGCTTTTACCAGTTTGCACCTGAGTCATCAACGCTGCTCGACGCTTTTTGGCACGCAGGGGGTGGGTATTGCCGCTGAATGAAGGTTTATTAAAGTTGCGTGCCCCCCGGTCCCTAACGCCCCAAGTACTCACTATATGTATTTTCCGCACATTCTTACTTTTCACAATGGCACCCCTTCATCAGATTATAATTTTAAACCAATTTTGTAGGTATGTAGCATATAGGCATTAGCCTGCCTGTAGGAATGTAGGTAGGCATTAACTTGCCTGTAGGGATGTATTTAGGCATTAACCTGCCTTTAAAGCCGTATTTAGGTATTAACTTGCCTGTAGGGATGTATGTAGGCATTAACTTGTTTGTAGGATGCATATAGGCATTAGCCTTCCTGTAGGGATGTATGTAGGCATTAGCCTGCCTGTACGGATGTATGTAGGCATTAACTTGCCTGTACGGATGTATGTAGGCATTAGCCTGCTGCAGAGATGTATGTAGGCATTAGCCTGCCTGTACGGATGTATGTAGGCATTAACTTGCCTGTACTGATGTATGTAGGCATTAACTTGCCTGTACGGATGCATGTAGGCATTAGCCTGCCTGTAGAGATGTATGCAGGCATTAGCCTGCCTGTACGGATGTATGTAGGCATTAGCCTGCCTGCAGAGATGTATGTAGGCATTAGCCTGCCTGTAGGGATGTCGGAAGGCATGTAGCTGCGTTTCACATTCTACGTTAAACTATAGCTCTATTCAGAGATAGATATTCAGATGGGAAGAATCGGAACTAAAAAGGATTAGAGTAAAATAGAAAGGACGAGAAAAACGTCCCTAACCGACGTTGTCCACCCCATAAGCAACAGCTGGGCCGCGAGAGGAGTGCCAAAAAGGATTTAACCATTCTTATTTTTGTGATTATTATTTAATTTATTATTATTATTATTGCTTTATTATTATTATTATATTTGACTAAACCTAAAAAGCCAACACCAACGAGGGCTTCCTCGCAAGAAGGCCTGTAAGTAAGTAGGCGTCCCATGGGCAACCCTGCTGCAGCTGACATTTTGAAGAGTGCGTGCCCTTCCGACTTCAACGTCCTCAGTTGGATCTGTGGCTATACGTATGTGGATCTTCCCCACATTTTCACTTTGGCCAACTTCACCACTTTCTTTATAAGTTTCTCCTGGCAAACCTTTTTTCGGGGATGCCCTCGTTTGTTTTCGCTTCTTTGTTTAAAGTAACAACAAATGTTGGGGCCAGGAAGGCACATTGGATACCTCCAAATACTCGAATGAATGGCGGGTAGCACTTGAAACCATGGAGGGAGGGGGGAGGGGGGTTGCTCCCTTAAGTATTAGAGTAAAACCAGTAAGAGAACTCCGTGGTTTTAACCCCCCCCCCTCATTTCCCCCCATCTAGATCCCCCTGTTGTGGTCCCAACGTCACCCGTGGCATACTCCGGGGTGGGGTACCAGACGCAGCTCGAGTGCTCCGTGGAGGGTTCCCCGCTACCCAAGGTAGAATGGTTCAAGGATGACGCCCCGGTCAACCCGATGAGGCTCAGGAAAGGAATCGAGCGGGAAAACAAGTGAGTTGTGTTTTTTTCCAGGATCAAAGGGTGATCAAACTCAAGGTTTTATTCGAAAAAAAGTTTAGCAAAATCAAGGTCTTGTTGTGTTTACTTCGACCAAAAGTTGATATAATTCAAGGGTTTATTGTTTTCTTTGAAAGAAAATCAAATTGATAAAAATCAATGTTTTATTGTGTTTTGTTCAAGAGAAAGGCTCATGTTGATGAAAATCAAGGTTTTCGTGTGTTTTATTCCACAAAAGTTTATTAAAATTAAGGTTTTATTGGGTTTTCTTCGAGGAAAAGACTCAAGTTGAAAAAAATCAAGTTTTAGACGCTTTTCTTCGAGGAAAAGACTCAAGTTGATGAAAATAAAGGTTTTCGTGTGTTTTCTTCCACAAAAGTTTATGAAAATTAAGGTTTTATTGGGTTTTCTTCGAGGAAAAGACTCAAGTTGATGAAAATCAAGGTTTTAGTGTGTTTTCTTCGTGAAATTTTCTCGCCGATGATAAAAGGTTGTCATGTTTTCCTTTAGGAAATGACTACTACGTTTGATAAAAAAACAAGTCATATTGCGTTTTCTTTAAAAAAAAATAACAATTTAAATATCTAAAAAATATAGGAGAGTTGTTTTTATTCAAGAAATCTACAGTCGATAAAAGCAAAGAGGTGAGGAGAATGTATTTTGTTTCCTTCATGGAAACAAAATAATTATTTAAATGTGTTGTCTTGTTTTTTTTAAGGAAAACAAAACCATCACTAATAAATAATTAAATTGTATTTTCTTCAAGGAAACCTCACAAGTTAAATTAAAAAACATCTTGAAGGAAACGATTATAATGGTAAAAACTAGTTACTTTGTGTTTTCTGCCTGAAATTTAATTTTAAAAAACAAATGAGTTGCTTTGTTTCCCTAAAGAACTAACTAAATTCGATGAAAACGCAAGTGAATACTTTGTTTTCTTTTAGGAAACAAATCAAATTGCTCCAATAACATGCGACTTATCTTGTGTTTTCTCTAAGAAAATCACTCGTTGATAATTTACAGGTAAATTGTGTCTTCTTCAATGAAACCACACAAGTTAATGACAATAATGTGTTCCTTTCTTACAGGAAAACAATAGAGATGATAGATAACAACGAGTTTGCTTTGTGGTTTCTACGAGAGGAAAACAATTAAAAAACCCAAGTGACTTGTGTCTTCCTAAAGAAGTATCTTAAATTAGATGTAAAAACAAGCGAATGCCCTGTGTTTTATTTAAAGAAACAAATCAATTTCTCAAAAAAATGCGGATAATTTTTTTTCATTAAAGGAAACTATTCAAGTTAATAAAAATCTCGCACTTTCTTGACGGAGACAACTAAAGTTGATACACACAAGTTATTTTTTTCGGTTTCCTTCAAGAGTTGTCTTCTGTTTCCCTAAGGAAGTAACTCAATTAGACGGAAAAACAATCGAGTACTCTTGAAGGAAACAGATGGAATTGCTTAAATTCATGTGAGTTCTCTTTTTGTTTTCTTCGAAGAAACCACTAAAGTGGAGATAAAGTTGTTTTGTTTTCTTTAAAACAACGACTCGAGGCGGTTCTTGCCTCAAATTGTTTTCTTGATCTCTCGACGCAGGTTATTATTCCTTGGCCCTCTTGTTTTGTTGTACTCATTAAAAGGAAACCCCTTCGTTATCTTACGGTTCTCTAAGGGGGCTTTCAGGTGTAGGGTTGGTAGCCATGCTGCAGTCGACATCTGGAAAATTATGTGCCCTTCCGGCCTAAATACTTATAGTTGTATCTGCGGCTTTGTGTCACATATTTTTTTTCTCTCTCTATCTTCGAAAATGTGTCTTCCTTCATCATAAAACGCTTATTCACAAAACAGGGTTGGCGTACATCAACGCTACCCGCTCCCTCCCACCCATTGACAGCCAATTAAGCACAAACTCACCATCATTTTGTACACTTCGAATAGTGTACATGAACTCAAAAATAACATTAGGAGGCCCACATGTACCTATTCAAGAGTACACATTTGGACGTACTTGTACTCAAAGTACGATTTTGGATTCTCCCGCACTAAATGGTACTTGTTTGGGGGGGGCGTGATTGCGAGCAAAACTACCTGTTCCGACTTGAAGTACTCGGGAGTATACCTATGTTTCCGTTAACCTGTACTCAGTGGTGCACACTTCGGCGTACATGTGCCCGGAAATACGTGTTTCGATGTGCCTGTACATTACTAAAGAGTACAAATTTCGACGTACGTGTATTTAAAAGTGCAAATATGGACCCATTTATGGGGATATTTCATGGTTGTCACTCCCATCCTTTCTTGCCACAACACCCACTTCTTCCAGCAAGTGTCGTCATCCAACGCCAATAAACATCAAGTTATTGCTTTAAAGCAATAATCAGCGGGGACCTGGTCACGGTGAGGGTCGCCCTCTGACGCAAGACTTGTCTGGACGAGGACGGGAGAGATAAAGGCGGCGGGAGGGCTTAGAAGTGGGAGGGATGAGATCGAGATGGATGAGGGCGGGATGACTTAGTAGTGGGAGGGATGAGGTCGAGATGGATGAGGGAGGGAGGGAGGAGGACAGGAGGGAGGAGGACAAGAGGGAGGAGGACAGAAGGGAGGAGGACAGGAGGGAGGAGGACAGGAGGGAGGATGACGAGAGAGATGACGGCAGGAGTGCTTAGAAATGGGACGGACAAGGATGGGAGGGATGAGGGTGGGGGAGAGGAGGGCGGGAACGACGAATACTGGATGGATGAGGGAGTGCCTACCGTTCAAATCACCGAGCAGTAGAAAGGGCCTAGGCCACCGTGCCAAGGCGCGGTAGAATTCGTCGAAGTGGCTGAGGGTGGAATGGACGCAGAAATAACAGTATACCTCCTATCCAGGCGCAGCTGCACAGCTACTGCCCGAAAATATTTATTTAATGCAAAGAGAAAAACGGAGACATCCTGCCAGGTGTAAATCGCTCATCCTCCAGCCCACCCCCCATCCCGTGGTGATGGTGTGGCAAAACCTTTTACCCAGGGAGCGTGGGCAGCGGGCAAACACCCAGCCTGTCTCCGCTCCCCACAGTTCCCAGTTGGCCCAAACCCGCGGCAATTCCATTGAAGGAAGATGCCCTCCAGGTCTAGCTCGGAGGAGATGCGGGGGTCGTCTTCAACGAGAAGACCCTCACGGAAATGGCCGTGTGCTTCCTTGAGAGAGAACTCCGGGCGCTGCTGACCGAACGAGGCGTTGAAGGCGCTGTCGCCTTCGAGGACTTATCGGGGGAGGTTGGGATCTCACCATGGGAGTCTTTTTCTCCATCCGCCTCGAAACTTTTGAGACCCTCGCTTCGATGGAATTGGTCCTTCTTTGGGGATGGGGTGAGTCTCCTAGTCGGCTAATCAAGCCTTAGGTGGGGACGTAGGAGCTAAAACTAGGTGTAGGCGCGCGGCCTCTACCGAGATGAATGAGGGTTGTAGGTACGAGGTGGGGAGGAATGAGGACGGGAGGGAGGAAGGTGGGAGTGATGAGGATGCGAGTGATGAGGACGAGAGGGATTGAGACGAGAGGGATGAGGATGGGAGGGACGAGGATGAGAGGGGCGAGGATGGGAGGGACGAGGACGGGAGGGACGAGGAAGGGAGGGATGATAACGGGAGCAACGAGGGCGGGATGAATGAGCACAGGGGGGGGGGTGAGGATGGGAGGGATAAGTTATGTCACAGATAAACAAACAATTCCGATTTACCTCCTGGTTCGGGTCGTAAATATATAATGGAAAAACCAGTACAGCTCAACGACCCGAATAAAAATCTAGATAATTTTCAGAATTATTCTAAAAAAATATGGATGATTATGGCCGTGGCATAATCGTATTATGGTTGCCTTTTTTCGAAAAATGTCAACAATTTAAAGCTAGATTTCTCTTCCGTGGCCATGGAAGTCCCGATCAAGTCTTAATAACTTTAATCTAAGTGTGTGACATGTCATTAAATTAAAATGAAACACAAATCAATATTGTCCTAGAAACTTACTGTCCACATATTGTAAACAAACGATTTAAATCGATTAAGATATCGTAAAGCATACTCATGACGGCTTCGGTGGCCACGTGTGTGGTTTTACGGTTTTACAGCTTTAGAAACAGACCAAATGCCTTAAGAAAAATGGACCATGCTTTCGCCGCGCTATCCCACACACGCACGTGTGCTGACTTTATTGCTCCAAGACTCCCTAGGACGTGAGGAAATGGAACTTCCCTTCCCCGCACCCTGGGCCTCCTTTCCTGCTTTAGAGATTGTCCCAGACACAATTGTACTTGATCTCGCCTCCTAAACATCTCCCTCTTCAAGACTCCAGACTCGTTTCGTTTTCTCCCCTTCAAAGTACGATCCGGTGGTAACAAGGAGTAACAAGGAAAGTAAGTACCCTAGGAGACCTTACGGTCCATTCAAAGAGGGTACCTTTGGACTATCAATCGAGCAGGCACATGACTGCTAAATTGTAAGGTATCTTTTCCAAAGTTACTCGAGATAACTACACAATTTTTCATTCGTGGGAGAACAGAACAAGTCCTTCAAATTTTCCCTCATCTCTCCCCCGTTTCGTTTAAACTGTGAACTAACGAGGGTTCTCTGAGCTTACATCGCTTAGAGAATCTCTCCCGAAAAGACCACCTTTATCTTTTCAAAAACCTTACTCTCATTTATCGGTTTCTCTTTTCCCTGGCCTTCAACCACTCCACTTTTTGTTTACAACCCTAATACGTTGGTTTCGCGCTTTTCAAACTTGGCGTTGGAACTAACAAAGTTGAAAAGATAAAGACTTCTAAATTTATTCTGGATTTTTGTTCATTGCTCGCCTAATCAACCAATAATTTGAGTCTGGTTTTGGCGGAGATCTCCGTTGGTTTGTTACTTTCTCAACTTTTAATCTTAAATATTTCGCTTCTCTTACCACCTTTCAATCCTTTTTGTTCACTTTATCTTCCAACTCCGACCAGAATGGCTTGTGAGAACATCCCATCCCTATTAGATTTTGACGTTGAATTAAAAGTTATGTAATAATATAGAATATATATACCCCCCCCCCCCAGTTTTTAAACCATTGCGATCGAACGTACCTTATATGATACATGGCTAAAATAGAGGTAAATCTCAAAAATAATTATTAAATTCAGTATTATACCTTAGCTAACGTCCAAAAACTACAATTCATAATTTTCTGATGTGTGGAAAAAATTCGGATCTGATAGAGTTAGTGCTGACTCCTGCGTCATATAATGTTATTTATTTTCAATGCTCTGTAAGATAACAATTATTAATGTTCAATGCCGTTTTCTCAGACTACTCAGAGGGACGAATTCAGGTTAGCCACCCCTCCCATTTTTACCCTGGATCTGCCACTGACTCCTGCCAAGGCTAACACAACCCTACGCACCAATTCCGCCATAAAATTGGATCACAAACCCTAATCTCGTCCTCGATTTTTTACCAGTGGATATCATTGATTGACATTGACAATGATGTGGGCGGAGCGTAGACCTGAAATGGATGGAGTTTAACGCCGTTAACCAGAGTGAAAAACATTTTCTGGTGCTCTTCCAATACGTGATCTACCAACCTTTTTGAACTACACTTTATCGTAAGGGGTTACATTGAAATAATAATAAATTGTAAGTTTATTAGAAAAATGCATGTTGAAACTATAAAATAAGAACAAAATAAAACATTTTGCTGAATATATAATATACAATCATATTGTTAATTGGCATCGCATCCTATTATTGTCTTATTTGCCATTTTGAAAGGAATTTTTTTCCTGAATTAAAATATGATATGGACATTTTATATTACTCAATATTAAAGAAAATTTGATTGATTTAATTAGCATTCGGGGGCGAGACTTATATGTCTGAAGTCAAGGAACATTGCATAATATTAATGAACATTAAAGCGCCTAACGACGTCTGGCAATCGCATTTGAAATCGAAACTAATGTTTGGCTTTCGAATTGTGTATACTACTATACCCCTAATAAAGAGGAGTATAGGGGCCGAAGTCCCCAATTTCGAAATAATCACCTTAGGGTTCAAATTCAATGCGGTTGCCAGATGTTGTTAGGCGATCCAATGTTTATTGTTTTTATGCACTGCTCCCCCCCTCCCTTCGGAGTGGAGCTAGAAATGGAGCCATTAATTTCCTTGAAATAGGTGACTGTGTATTCCAAATTTACCAATATTTTAGATATCTAGCGGAAAACAACTTTAAAATTATTTATAAAATCAGAGTACCTAACCTAACCTTAAAAAAGCAACCTAATCTAGGTTATGTTAAGTTTTCTTCTTAGGTTAGGTTAGGTTACATTAGGTTAGGTTAGGTACTCTGATTTTATAAATAATGTTAAAGTTGTTTGCCGCTAAATATTAAAAATGCTTTATTGTGTTCTTATTTTTTAGTTTTAACATCCATTTTTTCCCCTAATAAACTTACAAATCATTATCATTTCAATGTAACCCCCTTACGGCGTGTCAATTTGCTAGGTGAAAATTAATTGTTAGCCAAAATATGTGTTTTGGTATGAGGAATTAAAATCTGCTATTATTTTTGTGATTGTTCAACATTTAGCTTGGTAAATCTATGTTTGAAAATACACCTCATAGATTGCTTGCAGAAAGTGACATTTAATAATTTTAGCTTCTCAAAATGACAGATGATGCTATAGACATTTAGTTTCTCTACATAAAACATATACCAGTAATCATAAAAGATATCCTAGTTGTCGTGGTATGACCAAGTGTACGCGGTTATACGCACACTGGCCTACTGGCCAACCGAAATTAAGGCTCCACCTGGGGATGGTTCTAAGAGTGCTTTAAATACACAGTTGCTAGGCCAATGAATACTCAAACACGGCTACAAAAATATACTTTAATAGGACTAAAGAATACATATGCATATAAGGCAAGTTAAATGACAATGCAATTAAATATTGACGGTTCACTGCTAAGAAGATTAAAACTATCAATTAAGTTTGAACCGATGGATAATTAATTAAGTAATGATTTTACAATGATGCAAGTTCTAGAGCAAAGGGAATCCTTGAGGTTCGACGCGGTAAAGGTGAGAGGAGCGTGACGAAGCGGGGGATAAATTCCTTTTACTTTGATGTGCGGCGAGTAGGACCAGATAGATAAATTCAACCTTGAACTTGTGGGCGTCTCACGGGACGCTCAATTCAACTTTGAGAAACTGAAGTTGGGGGCCTCTTATCCTTAAGAGGCAAACAGAGGGTGGTTTTGGGATGGCTTTTCCGATCCTTAAAATCCGAAGACGCGGTGAGAAGAGTTGAAGCGCACCTAACTATCTCCACGAACAACACTGAGTGACGAATAGCTCTTCCTTGGCTCTTTGACAATCACTCAATTCTTCTCTGAACGAAAATGTAGTTGATTCCCTCTCGACTAACGAAGACGTTACGGCTAACGTACTAGACGGCGGCTTCAGACACAATCTGCATATGAACTTCCAGGTCTCGAATATATACACCGAAATTATCTAGACGGGGAGAGAGATTCATCGCCAACAGACTTCCTTAATTGCCTTGGGTCGCGATAAGGTTCCATACCGCAAAGTCGCGATGCCCCCTTAATGGTCTTCCCATTGTTCTAATTTCGCAGTATATAGGGCAGACAAATTTAGAGCAGTCAACGGCGAACTGTGGAAGTCGGGAGGGATGGGGGCCCTTTTTTCTATCCTTACTCTTCCACACTAGTGATCATGAAATTCAAATCTATTATTTTGTAATGGCTCAACATTTAGCATGAAAAATCTACTTTTGAAATAAGCAACTCATCAATTGACTTAGGAAAATAAGTTTCTCTGCATGAAACATATCCCAGTAATCATAAACATATTGTGTAATCATACAAATTTAGAAAGTGAGGAGATCAGTAAAAAAAATAATTAAACAAGTTTCCTCGTCTTGCTTTGATTCGTTGTTGGACATCAGCCGCCGACTTACTCCTTAGCCTCTGATATAGCCCTCACGTTTCACTGGGGGTATACAACCTGCCATTTACTTCTCTGATTTGTTTCACACACCGCTTTATTGACGAGAACTTACATAGGCTTTTCAAGGAACTTCTTTACTTCCGCTGTAGTCAGTTTACATTTCAAAGAAGGTTCGAATACTCGGTCAGATCAGTATGTCAGCTCCAACAAAGAAGAAACACTGCGGTTGGTGGAAGGTGTCTTCCTGGGACGGACAGAAAGATATCTAAGTGTGTGATCCTCTGCACCCCAAATTTCAACAATTTTATACACAGCAGCTCTCCTCTCCTCACTTTCATCTGAGCACAAGAGTGTCTAGATTATCATTTCACTGAATTAATACCATGCTGAGCGCTTGATAGTTATCAAAACAACATCCACTACAGCCTTCTCTTGCAGCTTAAGTAGCCGCAGCTGAAACGAGATGTGGTGCAGGCCTTCCACCCAATAATGTTTTACTTTTATGTTAAGCCAACAGGGGTAGTACACACCGACAATGTATTTTACTATCAGTCTCAAGTTGTTTAGGGTTATGTCTTTATGGTCATATTTTGAAACATATGCGATAAAGCCTGTTTTCTGTCGTCAATTACCTAGAATGGCTCACTGGACCACTTTCAAGAAGGGCCAGATATGTGGGAAGTTCTCCTGGATCAGTGGAGAGATTCTTTACACCATTGACACTCAGTGAAGTAAGAGGCTCTCCAATTAAGAGTTTAGGGAATGAAGGATATATTTCAAGTTCGGTTGCAGTATCTAGCATCTTGCCATTATTACCTGATCACTTGTTGTTAGACAAGGTCTTCTCATCCATTGTTGTAATCAAGTGTCGC
Source organism: Ceratothoa steindachneri (assembly GCA_963969495.1). Taxonomy (NCBI): domain Eukaryota; kingdom Metazoa; phylum Arthropoda; class Malacostraca; order Isopoda; family Cymothoidae; genus Ceratothoa; species Ceratothoa steindachneri. Next base: position 76,976,871 of record OZ018323.1, read on the forward strand.
AGGGGTAACCTGTTAGTGTGGAGGGCATAAACCAACCGGATCAGTTTACTGCCAACCTTGACTTCCTCCTAATGCATGCAACCACCCTGCCAGCCAGTGTTAACATTTGTAGAATCACCTCCAATAGCTTGCAGGCTTTTATCAATATCCTTCTTCCTCATGAAATCATCAAGATTATCAGCAATAAATTCATCAGGTGTTTTACTCCTTGAGCCTTTTTCAGGAGTAAGGTGGTAGAGATACTTCCACCTGGATCTTTGCACACAGAAACATGATCTTCTTTGATGATGTTGGGGAACTGACGATCTGAATTGTCTACTTTCATCCTAACCTTAGTTGTATCTTGACGGCCATCATCGAAGCATACCTTAGGTGTATCTTGACGGCCGCCATAAAAGATGCAGTCAATTTTACCATTCTTACAAAGTTCATTGAAATCCTGATCTAAGGACCTCATAACCTTTTCTTTGGCCCTCTTGACTTTATTGTATGCAACTATCAGTCTTTTGTCCTCTTTAGTGATCAAGCCAGCATCCGTAAATGCGGCAGTGGTAATGGAAGCTATGTACTGTGGCCTTTTATTGTAGTTAAAGATGAGCTTGATATTTTTAATGTTACTTCATAACTCCCATCCTTTTCATCTTGGGAATCAGCTATTTTTCCTTCATTTTCATCTCCAGAGAAAATTATTTCACTTGATGACATTGGAATATTGGCCTGCTTACTTGTCTGCTTATATTCAGCAACTCTTTTTCTTTTACTTTCTTGCCTTTAATGAAAGTAAGTCCTTTCACAGGGATCTTCATCTCCCTAGGGAATGCACAATTAATGTGGGTTTCGTTTTTGCAATCAGGGCAGCAAAATTCACAGCGAAGAACATTTTTATTCCTGCAATTCAAGATGCCAAAAAGCTTGTCAACTTTTGCAATGAAAGCCTCTTTGACATGTACTGTCGTCTCTTAAGAGGTGGGGCTTTTGGCCTACGCCAAGTTCTCTTAGATTTTGTGAATTTAGAACAGGGGCTACAGAAAAACTGTTGGCTCATTTCTTACTTTTCAAGCACTTTAGGGTAAGTGACTTTAGCAAGATTGCTTGCTGGATAGTTTCTCACATCTTCACTCCTTTCTTCGCGGAACAACAGTCCATATTTCAGAATGTGAGGCAGAGTTTGAAGTTCAGAGGACTACAAACTCTACCATTTCCAATTAAGTTGCTCATACTCGTATGTGTGAATGTCCGCAGTCTTGTCCCAATTTTAAAAGCCATTGTTGATCAATTCTCACTGGTTAGGATGGTAGCACGGACGGACCTGTAAAATAATTTTAAAAAAGTGAATTAGATTTAATTTTTAATATAAAAATTGTCTTAAATTTCACTAAAGAGTACAAAAAATCGCAACTTTCAAGTAGCTTATTAGCAAGCATAACTAAATTATATTCAAATGAAAAAATATATCTTTAGGATTCATAAGTCGCGTTCCAACCTTTTAGCACCCCTCATTGAAGGAATAAGTTGAAAAAATTGACACACCCTGCTATTACAATAAAAGTGTAGTTCCAAAGAGTTGGTAGATCACATATTGGAAACCCACCCATCATCTGACCAAGATACGATTCACTTGTAGATTTATTAATTGATTTAAAATGGCCACGAAAAAGCCAAGTGAAATTTAAACCATTAAAATTGAAAAGGAATTTGTAATTTTTACTTTGTGTTAACGGAATTTTGTTTATTAAATATTTATTTATAAGTGGTCAAATTTTCATCAAGTTTGCCTTAATAATAGTGAAGCTGAATTGATGTTAGTAAAGCTAACCAAAATTACGTTAGTGCAAGGTAAGATAAGTAATGAAATGTCACATTTTAAATAAAAACAAATATATTAAAATCCAATAATACAAAAATTCCATTGCACATAACAACAAAAGATATTCCCTAGGCACCAGTTTCCTCAACATAGCCTCCATTTCTCTCTAAGCATAGTTGAGCTTTTAGATCTAATTGCTCGCACAACATTTTTTGATTAATTGTGAATTTTCTTTGAAAAAATAGACATATTCTTTCTCTCAATTCCTTTACATTTGCCAGTGGGGTGGCGTACACCTTCCTCTTGATGTGCCTGCAGGAATAAATCGCGGGGTGTTAAATCCGGTGATCTTGGGGGCATTCATTTAAATGATTCAGTAAAACTATACGATTGTTGAAAATTTCTGTAAATCTTTCACCGCAATGTGGCTAGGTGTTGATTCTGAATGAACAAAGGTCTATTGAATCTATTGTGAAAATTGCGGCAAAGTTCAGGAATGATTTGTGCGTTAAACATATTAAGGTAGGGAGCCCCAATCATGTTATTGTCGTAAAGCAACATATCTATAAGAGGGCCATTCCTGCATACCCCGATCTACAGAAGGTGAGGATCCAGGAGGAGCTAGGGGGCTGAAGCCCCCCTAAATTTCAGACCCGTTTATATTTATACTTGTATTCTGATATTTAGCAAGAGTTATGTAATAATATAGAATATATATAAACCAGTTTTGTAAACACATTGCGCTCGAATGTATCTTATATGAAACATGTCTAACATATAGGTAAATCTCAAAAATAATTATTAAATTCATTATTATACTTTAGCTGACGTCAAAAAACTACAATATACCATAATTCATAATTTTCTGATGTGTGGAAAAAAAATCGTATCTGAGTTAGTGCTCACTCCTGTGTGAAATACTGTTATTTATTATCAATTAATGCTATGTAAGATAGCGATTATTAATCATCCATGCATTTTACTCAGAGGGAGTGTGAGGGAATGCCCTCGAAGGACCACCGTGAGAGAAAGCCCCCTCGGAAATACCCCTCTATTCTTTCAAGACCACTTGCGCCAGCGTGAGAATTTTAGAAAGTTCGAGAAAGAATTGGTCACTCGCTTAATCACTCGTCACAGCTGTGTTTTCTTTCGAACACCACACGCCCCCCCCCCTCTCCCCTGCGAAAATGCCGTGTGCAGCTACATTAACCCTACCCCCATATCGCGAGGCAAGTTTCATCGTCTGGAACGCCGCGTTATCATGAAATGTATTTGCTTAGACTGGCACCAAGAATCACTTATGGACTGCAAGGCCCTGAGGTGTCTATCGGATCAGCCACCCGGGTATTTAACCCGAAGCTCACCATCTCTAGAGGAGATTGAAAGCCCGCCATCCATTCCGTTCAGACTTCCGTCTGTTTCGCGTGAACCCCTGTAACCCGTCATCGTACTTCGTCCAAGATCTCGCCAGCAAATTACCTTCGTTAAGCCTTGGCCCCTGTTCAGAGGAAAGCTATCGAGCCCCCTTCTTCCCGAAGAGTTGTGCGGCTTTCTCATCTTTACTACCTCTTCAAGATTCCCGTTCTTTCGAGACTGGGATCCCCGGCGATCTGCAACATCATCTCGAGTTGAGATTACGTCTCTCTGGAGCAGAAAAAATCTCACTATTCATCACGAAGTAATCCATCCCTATCTTCGAGTCCTCCCCGTCAGGACTCCCCGAAGTATCTTCTTGGAGACATGCGCCGTTATCTTCACCCCCTTCCCTCCAATTCATCCGGCTTGAAGGTAAAGCGATCTTGTATTGTCCTTCCCAGATTACCTCGTTAATTTTCACTTAACTCATTTTTGGTGTGTATTGTCTTTATATATCCTTTGAGCTGCATATCTCAAGCGGCTTTTGGTCAGTTGTTTGCCCGTTCTTATGTACGACTTTGAGCGCCGAGCTAGTCTACACAGGCATACCTCGACAGGGAGGAATTTAAGTTACCCTTCCCCCCCAAAAAAAAAAAAATTAGCCTGCATCCACCATTGATCTGCAGACTCTTCTTGTAAATAGCGCGGTCAAGATTGAATTCAGGGTGAATGTTGAGTGCAGTGGCGTGCATCTAATGGAAGCAAAGGTAGCAATGCTTTCCCTATTTAAGAAGTAAAGAAAACGAAATTACACCTCAACAATTAATATGACAGCAGAATCAATTTTATTCTCACATTTATGCTTGCCTATACTTGTATACCACATTACGGTACCATTCACTTTCAATCGAATTGGCGTTAGACCTCGATGAGCCCGACTGCAATTGAAGAAATGCATCCTTTTCGTCGAGATTTCAACTCTTTTTTTTCTCTCTCTCTTAATTTCAATAATAGTTCTGCTCTTTTGTACTTTGGAATGAATAGTTTAAAAGATCTTTTGCTTTTCTTAGCAATAATATACAGTCATTAGAGTTTTATGATTTTATTTAGATATTTCAACGCGTGTTAGAATTAAGAAAAAAATAACCTATTTGTATACCGAAAAGGAAGCAAATTTAGCTTTGGAATATCAGCTTACATCTGGCAACCCTGCCGGATTGCCAGAATCTAGGAAAAAGCAACGAACTATCTAAGACACAATGACGTAACTATTATTATGCTCTGAAGCTTAAACAATTTTTAGGTTATATTTAAATACTGGTTCTGAGAATGAAAACAGCTACATAGCATAAACTCTTTATGGTTACGCTCTTGTATCTTAAGTATTTTGTTAATATTTCCTAGATTCTAGCAGCCCTACCGGATTTACCCCTCGTATCTTTGAGATCAGTAGCTGTGAGTAAGTGCTTAGATAAGTGTGGCGTATTGTTTATTCATTTTCTTGAGTGATAACCACCTTTTAAACAGAATGTATGCAAATTAAGTTTGGAAAAAATGCGATTGCAGTATTGAATTTTTTTTTAAATGAATTCAGTGCGAGGACTTATAATGAAACAGAAGCTATTATCAAAACAGGTAGACCTATGTCAACACTAGTTATGTAATCCAAAACAAAGTGTTGCACTCGCAAATACAATGTAGCCGGTTGTGCATACTTACAGAAGCTATTTTAAAATTTAAATAAAGTCTAAAAAAAAAAATTTAAAAGATTAACATTTGAATAAAGTGAGTAGCTTAAAATTTATAGTTAATTTTAATGATCAACATATTCACTTCAATTAACATTTATTTTTGTAAAACTTGAATTGCTTCCTCATTTTCCAAAGTCACCGCACGCCACTAGTTGAGCGGTACATACTGTCAAAAATTATGGTTATTTGCCCTCTATCCATAAAAAAGTTGCCTCGTTACCAATCGCAATATTGTCCAAAAACCGAGCTGGTTAATGGAGAGGTGGGTCGCCAAATCTCTTAGGGTCTAGGAAAATCCTTCTCTACGAGCAAAGATGCGGGAGGCGCATCTTATAAGGATGCAATTTCTAAATAAATTTTAACAATACGATTAAATGATTATTTTGACATTTGCATTCAATTGCATTTCATACAGTTTGGACTTTTACAAATTTGTCTTCGAAGATCTTCAATATTTTCTTTAGTTCTTACTGTCTTGCGCGGACCAAAAAGGCCTTTGTTTAAACAAATCCTGTACTTGTTTAATACTTTTCGTCTCCATCCAACTTATGACCACAAATATTCGTTGTTCCTTTGTTAACTGCTAGGTGGATTCGTGCATGGGAGTAGATTTTAATTTTTTATGTTGTAAAACTTCATGGTTAACCTAAAAATGCCAAATAAAAGTAACAAATTAATCGACTAATAGGTACTAATAGGTACTAACATCACTTCGCCTTCACCATTATTAAGGCAAACTTGAAAATTTTACCATTTATAAATAAATATTTAATAAAAAAAATCACGTTTAAAAAACGAAAAATTACAAATAGTTTTTATATTTATAATAATTTAAAATTTAGTTCGCTTTTTTCGTGGGACACCTATTATAGTAAAGAGATTGTTCCTCCCAAATACCCGCAATCTGCACTAAGAGAAGGATGACGAGCAAAAAATATACAAAATACCCGAAATCACAAATCTTGGGCTCCTCATCACCTATATGGACTAATATACGACGCCACTATGTCTGATGGCTCGGCCAGATTAGTGTTGGTGAGGCGGGCATTTATTTGTGGGCGGCCAAGCTGCTGGCGCCACCACGTGTTTACATGGAGACTAATGGCGCTGTTCACACTAGAAGCGACTGGAGTGCAGCCATGACGAGAATGGGTTTTGATGATGGTAAGAGAAAAATGGTGGAGCCACCAAAAATACTTGGTGGCGTTGTGTGAAGGGGCCCTTAGGAAAACAGGCACAAAGCCTTTGGTGAGCGAGGAAGTGGAAGATGTGGAAGCAAACAACACTAAAACGTCGTTTTCTTCCCTCTTCTCTGCATCCGTTTTCTTCCTTTTATTCGCTTTAATTATCCCCCATTGGATTACACAGGTTTGTTCGTTCACTACCCCCATCTTCTCCAAATACCCTCTACGCATTTCCATTAGTCGAACCTTTCTTCTTGCCATATTTTTTTGCTCCCCAACATTTGTTCTAGCATTTTGTTGTCTTCTCTTTTTTACTCATATTTTTTGTTCTGTCATTTACTTATGACATTTTTGTTGTTATTTGGTACAATGGGGAGGTTGTTTTTTTTTATTATTTTTTAACAATATATGTCGAGGAATAGGCCGAGAGGTGGTTGGAGTTTCCCCCGACTCTTATATATATATATATATATATATATATATATATATATATATATATATATATATATATATATATATATATATATATATATATATATATACACATATATATATATATATATATATATATATATATATATATATATATATATATATATATATATATATATATATATATATATATATATATATATATATATATATCCTATTATCCCGAATGGGGAGGAGGAGTCGTACTACTCCTTATACTTCGTTCGGCCCGTCTCCTGAATGGGTTTATTGACTCAGAGTGCTTAGGGGTTGGCTACGGAGGGATTGGAATGAACTTTGCCAGCAAGCGACCCAAAGGCAGATAGATACACAACAATATGAAAATAAAGTTTTAATGAACACTAAACAAGAATATATATATATATATATATATATATATATATATATATATATATATATATATATATATATATATATATATAAATATAAATATATATATATATATATATATATATATATATATATATATATATATATATATATATATACATATATATATATATATATATATATATATATATATATATATATATATATATATATATATATATATATATATACAAATAATGTGCTTTGAGAGAAAAATTAATAAGTGAATCTCGGATATCTCACTTGGTTTGAAAATTACTATTCACCATACAAATCTCTATTCACTTGTAATGCTGGTGAAGTCGGGGAATGTGAAAGGAAAGGGTTACCTTGGAACCTGATGTTCGGGTGGCGCTGGTGAGTGAAGGTGGTGAGGTAAGGGGTGGAGACGATGAGGTAGGTTCTCCAGGGACCAACTTGATCCCACAATTCCGTCGCAGTTCTTGCTGGGAGAAGGAGGTCACGGGAGCTTCTTGTTACAGAGGGCCCCACGCTCGTGAACCCCGAGGAATCTTGGATGCCTCTGTGAGGGGGGAGGGGGCGAAGTGACCTATCGACGCGTAGGGTCACGGAGAAAAGCCGAGATGTAGTTTTCTCGCTTAGGGAACCAGAGTGAGGCTGTTTGTAGCTTCGGCTCTTACACGTGAGTACGAGCTTGGGTCCGCACTGCCTTGCAGACCAACGGGGTAAGGAGCCTCCCTAACTGGGACCGATTTCCTCTCTGAAGACTTGATGCTTCGACGAATTACCACTACACCGATAGATGGCAATTCCTGCCTCGCCAGACGCTGTGCAAGCTCTACTACTGAGGGTTAAAAGAATTCGTCTTTTATACTCGAAACTCGGGAGAGGTTCTCAGGGCGCTCTCCATTTCGTCCTTTATAAACTTCCGGCAACTATCGGAAGAGAAGATGGGCTCCAATTTATCGATAAACAGTCCGGGAAGGAACTCGGTGGTTAGCTGAAATGGCCGGTGGTTTCTTCCGGTTCGAGACCACCAGATATTGGGCCGGAAGGGGAAGGTTTGATAAGCGGCCCGCCCGGAATGGAGGGGGGTGGGTGCAAAACTTGGGAACATTATGCTATTCTCCTACAATATATTTTTCTGAAATTTTGTTCCAATATTTTCTTTTCAATGTTGGTCCAATATTACCTTCAAACATTTTGTTTTCAATATTTTCTTCAGACATTCTAGGTTTAGAATTTTATACTCTTTTTGTTTTTATATTTTCAAAAAATATTTTGTTCCGACATTTTCTTTCTGGGTTTTTGTACATATATATTTTTTTTAGTTCGGACACTTTTGCTCTAATATTTTGTTCAAACATTTTATACCAATATTTTGTTCTTGTTTTTCTTTAGTCAATTTTGTTCCGAAATTTTCTTGGAAATAATATTTCTAATAGTTTCAATATTATATTTTAATATTTTTTAGCGAATATTTTGTTCTAACATTTTTATTCTAATATAATAATCTGACATATTCTCCACATATTTTTTTAACGTTTTTGTTCTAAAAACATTTTTGCTCGAATATTTTGTGCAGACATTTTTGTTCCAATGTTTTATTTGAATATTTTTTTAATATTTTGTTCTAACATTTGTTTACATATTTTTCTGACATTTTAACCCCATATCTATATTGTTCCAACATATATGTGCCAATATTTTGTTAGAACATTTTTGGCCCCAAATTTTATTATATCATTAGTGTCTCAATATTTTATTATGACATTTTTGTCCCAATATTTTGTTAGAACAATTTTGTCCTAATATTTTATTAGGACATTTTTGCCCCAATATTTTGTTAGGACAATTTTCTCCTAATATTTTATTATGGCATTTTTGTTTTAATATTTTGTTCCAATATTTTGTTGGGAGAATTTTGTTCTATTTTAATATGGCCTATTTGTTCCAATATTTTGGCCGAATAATTTTTTAGCACACTTTTGTCCTAATATTTTATTATGGCATTTTTGTTCCAATTTTTGTCCCAATATTTTGGTGGGACAATTTTGTCTTCATATTTTATTATGACATCTTTTTCCAATATTTGGTTTGGATATTTTTGTCCTAATATATTATTATGGCATTTTTGTTCCAATATTTTATTGGGCAACATTTTTGTCATAATATTTCATTTTAATATTTTTCTTAGAGTATTTTTAGAACATTTTTTTCCGATAATTGGTTCCCCCCCCTCCCTCCCCTCCCTCCCTCCTCCCCGCTTTCCAGGTACTTTCTTGAGTTGAAGCGCGTCCTCCGGAAGGACTTCGGATCCTACTCCTGCAACGCTTCTAATTATTGGGGCAACGACTCGGGGGTCATCGAGTTAACGGGGCGCCCCCTCACCCCCGAGTTCACCAGTGACCCCATCGGAGACTCCTCCCACAACTACTCCCTCACATGGGAAGTCAAGAGCTACTCCCCAATCACCAGCTTCTTCGTTTTCCTCAAAAATGTATGTTGTGTTTGATGTTCTGGGAGCAATCCCTAATCTACGGCTGGAGGTTTCCCCCATTCAAGGGACCGTCTCCATTTCGGAGAGGTTAGGAGAGTTGCGGACACTTCCGGGCTCTAGCGCTCTAAGTATTTGGCTCTCTGTATTTCTTGGATTTTTCCTGCACTTTTACCTTTCCTAACTCTACCAGATTTACGAATTTCTTCTCTTTTTTTTACCTCTCTTAATTTAATTAGTAAAAATAATAATTTGAATGTAAAATAGTAGTTTTCTGTAAGCAGAGTGGTGAAGATGGAAGAAGTGGAGATGTGTTGAACATATATTGCCACGGATCCTCTTTCAGGCATTGGGGCAGGAAACCAAGAGGTAGAGAGTGATCCTCCGCTCCCGGACCCAACCATGGTTCAGTGGTTGGAAGCTAATTGGCGACTAGCCTTCGAAATGAGCTGCCCGGCAAGAAAGATAAGGGAGGGGCTTATAAAGAATGTGTCAAAAGAGGAATAAAGCTCAAGTAGTTGCAATCTAGTTTGAGACTATCGGGGGACTGGTGACGGGAGGACGTGGCGCTCCTCCTAGTGACACGAGGAATAACCGTCACCGATCACAAGGATATTTCATGACTCCATTTCTAACCCCGCCTGTTCGGGGAGAGGAGCACTGCGTGAAATCATTGAACATTAGAGCGCCTAATAACGTCTGGCAACCACATTTCCATTCGAACCCAAAGGTGATTATTTTTAATTGGGGCTTAGCCCCCATACCACTCCTAAATGGAGGAGGGTTACACCCCCCCACACACACACAGCACGCTAATATAGTCATCTAGTAGTATACACAATTCGAAAGGCAAACATTAGGTTTGATTTCAAAGGCGATTGCAAGATGTCCGTATACGTTCTAATGTTAATTCATGTTTCTTGACTTCAGGCATTTATGTCCCGCCCCCGAATGCTAATTAAATCAATCATTTTCTTTAATATTGAATAATATAAAATGTCCATATCATATTTTAATTCAGGAAAACCCCCTTTAAAATTATATTTAATAGAATATAATGCGATTTCAATTGACAATGTGACTGTGTATTCCATATTTAACATTTTAAGGGGAAGGGGGACTCGAGGGGCCTAGAAGAAAAATTGTGGGCGGGGTGTATAGATGGTGTGGGTGAGGCTTAGGCATGGTGTGGGAGGGGTGTAGAGACAGTATGGACGAGTGAGGCTTAGTTATGATGTGGGCGGGGCTTAGTCAGGACTTGGGAAGGGTATGGGCGGTGCTTAGAAAGGGCGTAAGCTTGGCGTAGACATGGGAGGGGGAGGAGGGAATAACCCCATTAGATAACAAAAATATAAATGGTGGAATTCAACCCAGAAACTTTAATCCCCCCTCACCCACCCCATCCGATTACAGGCGACTGAAGGTGACGATGAGGAGTGGGTGAATGTGACAGTGCCAGGGATCCCGTCGAGTTCAATGTACCACAGCCAGCGTTACGTCATCTTGGACTTGAGCCCCGGCGCTAAACTCATGGCTAAAGTGCAAGCTAACAACGAGTTTGGAGAATCTGACTTCAGTACTCCTTTCACATTCCAGGCGACAGGAGAAGGTAAGGGAGAAGCAGATCTTCTATCAGCGCATTCATCTCGGTACGGAATAATAGCGTCACCATATGTAAATACCCAGAGAAAAAACGTAGGGGTAGAATGATCAAACTGTTATTCATCTACGCTTGTTATTTACTTCGACTCAGCCGTGGTCTTTCTCAATTAAAAAATTCATTTATCATGTCTCCCCACTTTTGTGGGGAGAATTATTCTTCCACTGTTGGCCGTTTAATATTTACTCCGATACAATACCTTTTTGTCAAAGTATTTATTTACTTACTGACATTTAACTAACCAGTCTGACACCACTTAGGGAGGGAAATAATTCCTCTATTGGCTGAGTGGACTTCGGATTCGTCTAAAGGAGTCTAATTAGTGAATTATGAGAGAACCATAGCGTTTAATCAATTTTAAGGAAAGAGCCAGTCAACACGTAAGGATCCAGTAAAACACCAAGAATTAACCAAAATATATATCTTTTAATTTATCAATTAACTCAAATATTGATATTTACAAGATATTCTCTCAGTTTAACATGATTCGCACGATTCGAATATTAGCCTATTCCTGACGAAAGCTCTGATCAAAACATAGTAGGCTTCACGTAAACAAACCAATTGCCAAATAGCTAATTTCTGGAGGCCTCTAAGTTACAGAGTTAAACCACTATTTACTCTCCCTAATCTGACTAAAATATTACAGAAGTCACGAAATACTATTTATCCCTTAGTTAGCTTGGGACAGTTTTAAAAATCCTAATTAACCAAAAGAAATATATATAGTCATTTGGACTTACATGACCTTGATCGGAACAGGGGTTGATGGATGTCGCTATACTGGGGTTTTCAGCGAGTCTTCCGGAGACACCAGACTTCACAACGAAGGAGCAATTCAGGTGTCCCGTTATAACGATGAAGGGGTTTTCAAGGTGACCGTAGAAACCGATGTCGATCACTTCTTATGATTTTATCGACCCAGTTATAAGTCTAAAAGACGACCTTAGACTTCTCAGCTTATAAGCACTTGCTGCGATTACTTTATCACACTGAATGGCAAGGCGTTCGTTGGAGAGAGGGGTTGTGCTATATGGCTCAAGGAGTACTCTTCTTTGTAGTTCTCGAGTTCTTCTTGTACCCTCGTCTACTTCGCAGAGTTGCCAAACTGGGTTTTGGTATAAGAGATGATCCCGAAAGTAATTAAAGGGAACTTACTTGGGAATCAATTCTTCCTCTTTCAAAATTAATGAGATTTCGACTCGAGAGTGCCTCGAGGGTGAGCTGATAACTTTTTTTATCTTGATCCCGAAATTCCTGTTTGGCAGATAGGAATTTTGATCCAGCCAGACCTCTTGCTAAGTCTGCGAGGGATGAATTGGTATGGCACCGATACGAAAACGAGACGAACTGCTAAATCTTAGAATTCGAGTCCGGAACAGTGCGAGGGACTGATCACAAAAATCTAGTCCTCTATCGTCTCTAACAGAATAATTTGTTTCCTTTCTTACGGGGCTTATTTATAGCCCGGGGACCGCCCCAACCTAGGGGGACGGGTTAATTACACTGAGGGGAGCGCGAGGGGGGAGGGGGCGGGGCGACACCGTGGAGCCCAGGTCTGCTTCTCACGGAGAGACACTGACAACCGTCCCACTATTTCTCCTCGGTGGTCTTTTGTTCTTATGCCGCTTTTTGGCGCTCTAACCGCGGGCCTCCTGACCTCGTAGGTAATCGGTTTTTCAAACCGTCAGCTAGATGGATTTATTCCGCCATTTCACTGGGGCCAGTTTCTTATTAGAGCTGCTTAATGGCCTTTTGCGGCTTCCTTGGGCCGGGCAGATCGAGTCGGCTACCCACCGGGCGGGTAGATCAGAGTCATTTGGCGGCAGTTTGACTGTTAGTAAAACGCCTATCGTTCTCACGCACCTCAATTTCTTGTTTTTTTCTCTCGCTCTCTCCGAAGAGAGATTTTAATATATATGTCCGCTTGGCCCTCTGGGTGGCGTTATGTTTTAATTTCTCTACACCTCTAATTATATGTGAATACGCATTATGCTTTTAACTCGTGGAGTAGGAGGCTACTCGATGGAAATGCACATCACGCCTTCAATTGTAGGACACTAAATTGAATGCTCATCATGCTTCCCATGGGCAGAGTAGTAGGCTATTAAATGTAAGCGCGCATTATGTGTTCCTTGGATGGAGTAGAGAGACATAATGTGAGTGCTCACCCTGTATTCATTGGACAGAAATACTGTGGAATTCACTCTTTTGAATAAAAATATCATAAATGCGATAAAAGTAGACCCTCTAACACGTGGCATAGGATGCCTCTCTCACAAATGAGTGTGCGTATCAGATACAGTCATTCCATATTCGACTATAAAAATAAAATAAAATGACATGAAAATATGAGCGATTCTTAAAAAAAATTAATCTTATTTTTATTTCCTGCTGCCAACACGATTGACTGATTAACCCCTAATCCAAGCAGTTTTCCAAACTATAACAGATATACCTTGTTTGGTTATTGTTTGTAGCCTGTTTATGACGAATTCTTGGTTGGTTTTACAGATTTAACCCGGTAAAGTCTGATTTATTTTAAAAAGTAAATTATTTAATAAGATGAATATACAACAAAGAAGAGCAATCAAGGTATACTTTTAAATTTTCTCTTTGTGAAGCTTAAAAAAAAAGACCGCTGCAAATATGTAACATTAGACTGTTGCAATATTTATTTAAATAGTTTTATGAAATGCTTCAAAACATTTGATGCAAAAGTCCCACCATACATTCCTCGCATTCTGTATGATTTGGGTGACTATGTCCCTGACGGGTAATTCACACAAACACACCTGAGTTTATTGTTAGATATGAACTTTCCTAAGTATCGGTTCCAATCCATCCTGATGTCATCATAAATACGGATAGATATGGGATTTAATGTAACCCCTGGGGTTCGGATGTAGACCCCTTGAACTTCATCATCGTCTTCCTCGAAAATATTGAACATTTCTTCAATTCTTCAACTGTCAACTTCTTGGAACGGGAAAAGGAATGCGTGAAAATAACTCAGTTTCTCTCTTAGGGGGCGGAGGGCATAGAATGAAAATAAGTAGTACATTGACTATATGCTTATGTGCCCTTTTTGTCAAAATATGCATCATTAAAATAAGGTGACACCTGACTATAGCCAGAAATGTATAAAATGAAGTATAAATAATCATCAGCTAGAATAATAACATTAGTTTTCTATTAAGTTAAATTCAAACAAAGAAAACAGAATTTGACGTGAAATTAATTCTGACATTTTCAAGCGTCTATAGTATTGCTTTAAAAGAAAATTGCTTAATGAATTCTAATGCATGTTTAATTTCGAAACAAAAAAGTAGGTAAATGCCTACTTACTCGTCTCGCGACGACATGATACCGAGTTGATGGCTTGGGGAAAATATAATCCTTTAGAGTTGCCAACTGCGCGGCAAATTTTAGGAAAATGTCAAATATTCAAAATCCATTGAATAATTTAATGAAAAACTCATAATTATTAGCTTTTCTTAAATTATTTTAATTTAACCAACTCTACAAATTGCTTGCATATATGCACCGTCAGATCATAATGTATTAAATACATATTTCCATTGTCAGAAAATAGATTAAAAATGTTTCGTCACTATAAAATTAGGCTATAGAAACTTTTGGCTCGTCCTAAACAGTTAGGATCTCACAAATCCGTATGCAGTTTCTTCCATCGATAAAGCAAAACTTATTTTTTAAAACAGGAGTTTCCAACTTGGGGCACGACAATGAATAGAATGGTAACTAAGAACCCTTTAGTTTCACTTCCATAACGAGAAGGGAAAGCTTGCAAACCCCAAGTGCATTGTTTGTAGTGTTGTGCTGTTCATCTCTTTTGCATAAAAAACATCGCATCCAAAGCCGATACAAGCTGTTAATACTTGTGTGAACATCATTAACGAGGTCAGAGACAGCAGTTTGAATTATCGTATCGTTAGGTTATTTTGTCAAGATCTGTGAAGTGAACAGTGGGAATGGTATCTGGTTGTAGCATTGGCATCACAGAATTCGCCAAAATGCTTGATATTTAGTTGACATTTTTACTCGTATGAATGGTTTGAGTGTTTCTGTTCCAAGAAAATCGATTAATAAATTGAAGGATCGAGAAAAGTTGATTACCTCCAAAGAAATGTCACGTCTTTGCCCTCGACTAATTAAAAGATGCAATCTCTCAAATTTTCCTTCCCTTGAATAGCTGGTTAATGATAGATCCATAGCTCCTACTATGCGTGAAATAATTGTGGTTCATTTGGAAATGCTGGATCATTTGATGTCTATTTTAGTGCTGAAGACGCAAACATTTCAGAAGAATGGATCGTGAATCCATATTCCAACAATATGGAGAAAATACCAAATAATGAAGGGCTAAAGGAAGATTTTTAGTGATTTAGTGAAAACTCGATCTCTTCAAGTGCAATTTGAAAACAAGACTTTGTAATTTTTGGCATGCAGCACTGGATATGCTCCAAAGATTTAATGGAAAAACACTCCGTACTCCCATTCCATTCACCACGACATAATCTTCTTTTATCAATCAGGCTAAAATCTAGGATTCCAGTGACAGGGAGAAGTGCAGATTGCAGTCAGTACAGTCATTTCAAGCCAAAAATGAGGAAACAATATTCACATGTTGTAAACGTTGTCCTTCCGACAGTTCATATGCCGCACAACGACCATTTTCTGGATTTTTCCTGGCATTGCTAGTTCTAAAAAAGGCCTAAACATTACTAGTTATTTTTAAAACGCTTGTAGCAATAAAAAAACTCTAAAACATTTTTTTTCTTTTTAAAATGATATTCATTTCTTGACAACCTATTACATAATTTTTAATTACGAAACCACACGAAATGGTCTGCAAAAAGAAAATGGTTAGACGAAGGGGATTTCGTATAAATTGAAAATGTTGGACAGGAGCCGGCAAACTTTTGACAGCAAGGTGCGGATGAGATTTTCGGGAGTAGCCCGCGGGTTGGAGTGACAAACGAAAACCTCAAAGTGACTATATACACTAATTTTATTGAAACACATGCAAATCAGTCAACTGAGCTTTCCACAACCGGAGCTTACACGCGAAAACAGTAACGTGCGCGCGCACGTTTATCACGTGAATGTCTTTGCCTTGCAACATCATGTCAAGGGCGTTCAGACATTATCCGTAAGCAGAGCCAGGCGAGCGAGACATCACGGAACAGAGAAGTGATCAAACGTAGGGATGGGGGATCTTCTGAGGGAGGAAGATGGCAACCCCTCGCTACAGGTCTCACACGCATGATAGCATGGCCTCACGACTCAGCCAGCGGACATCGCGAAGTATAGCAGGTTGCCAAAGTGCGAGGTTATCAGATTTGGCGAACAGGGACTCTTGTTGGATGATGTAGTGCACTTTGTGGATCAGCCGTGTGTGTCCGGCGGCCTCAAAGGGGCCCGCTAGCAGAAAAGCGGTGCCCCTTCTTCCCACCAATCATCGCTGGGACACAGTTGGTTGCCACGTAGACAAGAAGGAAGGGGTCGAAGGACTGATGTCCATACACTGGCACAAGGATTTGAAGATGTCTAGTGGTGCCGCGCAGCAGGACAAGCTGGAGAAACTCGCATACTACAGTTGGTCAATGATAACCCCACGGAGGATGAAAACGGCCAGCTGGACTGGGAGAAGGCGACGAAGGGCGAGCTGTGCATGGTTTCCGACCACTCGATGAGTCGACGAACG
The DNA here is from genome assembly GCA_963969495.1 of Ceratothoa steindachneri. Taxonomy (NCBI): domain Eukaryota; kingdom Metazoa; phylum Arthropoda; class Malacostraca; order Isopoda; family Cymothoidae; genus Ceratothoa; species Ceratothoa steindachneri. The sequence continues at coordinate 76,993,676 of OZ018323.1, forward strand.
GTGTGGGACGAAAAGCTCACGCTCCCAAAGACAGAATGCTTCTCTTGATATCTGGATAGACAGAGTCCACCATAGTAATAAGGCACTCCGTGATGAAGTCTTCATCCGGCGATCAAAGAGGCTGGAAACCTCAAAACTGGCGCGCGTCACCTTGACAGCCTCAGCAGTCGGCTGGAAAAAGAACGAATTGGTCTTATACAAGCTGCCTGGCAGTCTAGAGATAGCGCCTTTCATCTCAGAGGCAGGCATCAATACAAACATCGATGTTAGATACTTTCTCCCAGTAGCGGCACATGTTGAACTCTTTGAGGACAGCGACAGTCTCAAAGTCGATGAGACGCTGGTTTTGTCTAAAGCATTCGATTGTAGAAGTACTTCTCCGTCCATTCAGGGTTGAAAGCCCGACACCCGAGATCTACTTTCCTCCACTTAACAAGCAAGGTCGCAGAAATGATGAGCTGAAAAGAGAGGAAATGAGGTTTAATAAGCAATAAAGTTGCGAAATAATGATTTTATACACGAAAATATAAGACTTTCATATTTGATCAAAAGTATACATGCGATGAATAAATATTATACTCGGTATTTTTTATCGAGGCGAAAATGCAATTGTCCCTAGACGGAGAAATGCTCTTTTTCCTCGAAAAGTTTTATACTAGCTGATTGGTTGAATATACGATTCCGAATAACATCATTCTATTTTAAATAATTACCTCGTAATGCAAATCGAAACTTGTTTACTAACTCAAGTTTCCCCCTAGGATATATGTTATGTCAATTAAAAATGATAACAAGTAGAGAGATTAGGAAGTAATTTGCTAGTAAGTGTCGAGTTTTTTATATCAGTCGCCCACGTCAGCAACACAAGAATGTTTTTGGATGCACGCTACCTCATTCCAGGTTTAAAAAAAAGTTCTATTTGGCTTGGTTCTTTTTTATCTTTCGAAAGGTTTACGTATGTGATAAAATAAGTTCCGTCAAACAAACCTAAAGTTGTACTTTTCCAGCAAATGTCATTAAAACGTCTTTTCCATTGTGTCCAGGTGAGCAGAAATGGAAGTAAAAATAATCAAGATCTCTACTCTCCTGCGCGTGGGCCACAAGTTAGACATCGCTAAGCGGCTCAACGTCAGTCAGATGACCGTCGACAGAGTCGCTGAGAGGCTCAAGAACGAGAGAGACTTCAAAGGTCGATCTTGTTTAGGCAGGCATCAAGTTGCCAACCGTTTGGCTGTGAGAAAGGCCTTCGAAACTACTCAGAAACTCAAACTGACTGCCCTTGCGAAGAACAACTCGGTGGCCACAGGATCGTCAAGGAGGGGTGCGGCAAGAGATTAGGGTGAGTGGAAAGGCCTATGCTCAACGACCGGGTAAGGTCCGCTTGTGGGAGGCTTATAGGGCAGATGGTTAGTTTGTCATTTTCCTCACCTTGATGTTTAAGAGTCATGGCAATCGAATTCTCATTTTTGTCTGATGAAAAATACTTTACGGTCGATCTGGTCATTAACAAGTAGAACAACCGCGTGGTAAGCTTCGGCCAGAACGTCACAGAGGTCTTCTATGTGTCCACGACCGAGCACTCAGACTCCCTGATGATGCTCGGCGTCGTGGTTTAGAATGGAGAGAAGATGCCGCCGGAGGGGTTGTAGTGTTAGAACCACATTATAGAGTCGAATATGACTCAAAAGGGAAATTTTGTAGTTTTATAAAATATTATTATGGGTTCACACGTTGAACCATAAAAAAACATTTGAGGGAGGGGAATCTGAAGAGTACTCTAAAAAGAGCGCTGGTCCCATGAGGTGACATTATATATCCTTTGTAAAAGTCCTAAGAAAGACGTCATGTTATAAGACCGAATTTTTTTTTCCATAGGACGGTTGGTCTTTTAAAAGACCTGATTTTTGGATCCTAACCTGATGGGATCGGGGCAAGCAGGCAAACATTTGAGTAAGTACTCTAAACTACAAAATCTAAAAACAAGTGCTCAAAAGACTACTGTCCATATCGCTTAAATAAACGAGGATAGCTCGTGCAAATTTTAGCTGAGAATGTTACATAATTTAAATGCCAGTCAAAATACTTCAAATACCTTTCATTTCCTTTAACAAAGTTACATTTTGAATGAGTAACTAAATATTTTTTTCTCAATTACCAGAAGAAACTTTAAAAGAACTTTAAAAATAAACGAAACACTGGAATTTAATAATTTTGAGTTAATAAATATAAAATTAGTGCAAAATTCTATAGATAATAATTTCAATCTAATTTCTTCAATGTATTTAATGTAAATTGAGTTGAATTGACGATAAGAATAGAATATGTGTTCTTGAGCTTTTGAAATAGGACAAATTGTTACATTTGGCAACCATACATGGGTGACTTAAATGAAATAATTAAAATATTACATGTGCGTAAGATGAGATCTCTGATTAAAATAGAAGCAATTTTTACTATAACAATGCAATGGATTTCTTTTGCTTTTGTAATAGGTACATATCTGTCATTAAATCAAATCAATGTACTATAAATTCATTTCCCAAAACTTCTATTTTAATACGGTCTAAAATTTAACCCAATTCTATCGAAGGAACATATTAAATCAAATTTATTAAATTTTTATATTGCTTACGATCCACGATCCAATAATTGAAAGATTAAATAGATATGTAAAAAAACTTGGTAAAAGAATTAAATTAAATAAAGTGAGGAAATGTATTATTATGTTCAATTAATATTGAATGTATTAAGCGGTCCAATGTGAACTCTGTTTATTTGAGGGCCCTAAAGAGTGTCGTTCTTTCGTCCTGATTTTAATGAAATTGTATTTATTCCTTGTATGATTATATAATAATTTTAGACTTGATAATTGTGTGAGGATTGTTAAAATAAGTTCATATAAGTAAATATAATAAATTTAATATAATGGGAAGTAATCAAATATATAAATTAAGTATAAATCCCTGTTAAAATACTGCATTCATGTATGCGGGCCGTTGATGTGAAGGGTGAGATGGAATATGTTTAAGGATGAATCCTTTTATCAAGGAAAGACATCTGAATTCGACTTCAAAGTTCCCACCGAATAAAGACTATTGAATCCAGCTCCAAGATTCCTTTTACCTTTGAGGAAATCTCCGATCACCCAACCTACAATCAAGCAAGAAGAGAGCTTTCTACTCTTTTGGACTCGGTGCCTTGTGAACACAAGGCATTCACAGTAGAAGCAAACAGGCACTCGCCAAGCCGTTGCCCCAGGAGTGGTACCAAAGTTCGGTGAGAAATCATCCTTGGTAACCTCACCACTCAGCCATCAACCTATATGGTTCTCGGCCGGTTACAGGCTCACCTGGGCCGATTCCACATACATCTTTGCTACGAAAATCCTGCCCTGAGTGAGAAAAATACGAAGAAGGCGGACTAAGTCTTTCAGCAAGAAGATGTCTCGGCCCACACGGCTAAGATCGTGCAAGAGTAGTTGGGGTCGAACATGAACTTCTGGTCGAAGGAATTTTGGCGTGTGCGCGTATGTCGAGGGCAAGGCCTGCCAAGTTCGCCAATCCAACGTCGAGTAGCTGAAGTCCTCCGTCAACCGCGTGTGGGCCAACATGAGGAAGGACTTCGTCCGCAATATGTGCGCATGCTCGCCGTCGAGGGCGCCCACATTGACTAATATTACAATTTAAACACGTATTTATTTGTTAAAACAATAAAAATGTGTCTAACTGGATCAAAACTATCCTTGTGTCCTTTGCTGAGAGCGTCGTATGAGTGTAACAGGACTTTGGCAATACCCGGTATATACCTTTTCACATAATATTATAACGCAGATTGGAACAAATTGCACTAAACACAAAACACAAAACTCATGTAATTATCAACTCTTTTATGAAGCCTAGAATCTACTCAAAACATGGAATTCATGAAATGTTATTCGAGCATAGTATATTCAATCAGCTGAGGAAAAGAGGCAAGTGCATTTTAACTCGTTAAAAAAAAAATAGTATAGGTAGAATATATGTAGACGTCCACACTTGAAAATGTGGAACGTATTCGAGCTCATAATTTAAGATATCAAAATATAAACAAACTTAAAAAGGTAGTAGTACATATATGGATACGCCCCATGTGTATACCCGCTTAAAACTGATAAGTCGTAAAAATGGGAAAGGCCAACGAATACTGGGTCATTGGTGTCTGATTAGATGCCAATCTGCCACTGCCAGCATGCTGCTGTCTGTGCAGGTTTTTTTTTTTTTACTTGGGTTTTGCGGGCTGGATACTAATATGCTAATCTAATATTGTCCCCTCTAGTTTTAGGAAGACACATCTGCACGCAAATTATTATTATTAGTATTAATTAGTGTTACAAAAACCAACGAGTGCATCTCTGCAAAATGGTTTTCAAGGAGAGAGATGTAAATAGAGTGATAAAGATAAAGTGGAAAGGTGCTGAAGATATGTATTAGGTAAGCCCATAAATAATGCGGTATTTTTTCATTTATCATTATTTTATGGATATAAATCAACAACTCTTTGAAGTTACCTATAGTTAAATAATTATTTATTTATTTAATGATTTGATAAGTAATATAATTGTCAACAGGTTCTATCACTAATCTCCATCTTTATACAAACTTTTCAATATCATGTTTGTAAATATCGTTTGACTTTGATTACAAAGAGTTCTTTAAGTTATTTTCGACCTCTTCTGTTGTTGGCATCTTCCCTTAGGTAATTCGCTAAACTCCTAAAAAGATAGTAATTTGATAGGGGTTGAGTCGATTGAGTATGGAGGATGACTCATTAGTTGCCAATCGAAACTGTTACGCTTTTTTTTTATACATCGTGCCATGTGAGGCCGCGTTGTCTTAATGAAAGAGTATGTAGCGGCGACCGAATTGAAAGGTGAAGTAGGCTGAGAAAGGAACCTCACAAATGAGCACCCTGTTGAACCTATGAAATCTTTAAATTGGGCGCACATATTAAGTTTTGAAATAACATGACATGTATTAGCAAAGAACCCATATATAATAGAGCGTAACACTTATAGTACAAGTGTACACTAGTGTAGATAATAATATATGTATTTTGCTCGAGGCGAGAAAAATGAATTCGATACGTTCACATGGCAGCAAACATATGCACATGTACACAGTAAAGCGGAGCAGAGTGGTTCCCATAGCCGCGATCAAGATCAGTGGTCCAAACAAGCTTGGAAGCAGGTGCAGAACAGAAAACACAATAGTAGCGGCCATTATTTAATAACGAAAAGCTGTGAAACGTAAAGTCGCATCTTTACTATTTTGGTCCCCCCAAAATCTCTATTTCCATGGACACGAATTTACAGAGAGTGGAATAGACTCCACCCAAACAACATCATTGGATAATAATAGGCCACTCTCACTGTTTCCGACAGAAATATATACCGCCAAACGTACACACTCAGCGTCAGAAAAAAAGGGAAAGAACGATTGAGAAAGGAGTAAGAAAACATTCAATCAGGAGCCAGGAAGAGCCAGGGAGTCAGAGAGACGTCATGGAGTAATAGGCCCGTTGGAACACACCACGACCGTCTCAAATTCTTCCTAAGCCGAAGCAACCCGAGTTTTACCGACTAATAAAAGAGTCCGAGATTCCTCTGTTTGGGATTTTCTTGCTACAGGTAATCCATATTGATCCTTTAAACCCAGCCTACCTAATATTAAGCATCGGTCAAGCGAATTCCTCTCTACTCCGAAGCCTACCACGTTCTCCGCCTTCTAAAATAAAAAGGTCATTGAATCCTCTACCACCAAAACACAAGAACGTTCGGTGCCCCTATTAACTTTCGAGCCCTATAACTTGTTACCCATTTATTAGCTTCGAACACTGCCCATAAGTACTCTTCTCCTATTGATTAATGCTGGCCTTTTTTCTTCAAGTGTTGCATGTAGACAATTCAATTGAGCACAATAATCATCTCTGGTGATTGTCTGATTTGGATTAAGAGGTTCAAACTGGATTATGCCATTCATATCGTACCAAACACACATGTCAATCTTCCGTGGATGAAGCCCCTGTTTAGCTGGGGTATTGTTTTCCACTGGTTTTCTTGAATGGGGTTCAGCTTTGAGACTAGCGTTTTCCGAAAGAAAAAAAAAATGCCGCATTACTTATGAGTAGGGCAGTATAAAGTGATCTAAAAATTGACTTTATTTTGGGCCACTCAGTAACATCTGCTTTCTGCCCTATTTTACACACAACGTAAGAGACAAGCCGTACCCTCTTTGCGAAATCCATGAATCCCTTTACACACATCTTAGTTAGTAAGTGTCGTGGTATAGCTCTATATACCATGCATATATTTATTATACTTGATTTTAGAGTGCGCGGGGGTTTCCTTTTAATAACTTTGGATAGGCCAAGGTCCGATTACGAGGTCAGATCCTCGAAAGGGAGGGCTAGTCCAATAGATACTACTTTAAATCTTGGTATTGGCTAAGAGTTCCAAATCTCACTTAGTTACAGGCTGTTACACGGCTATGAGGAGCCCAAGGGTCGGAAAGTAAAGGAGTCGGCAAAAATGGACTTTAATAAATATTAATAATTAAAGTTAAATGGTACAACAATAAACAGACATATAAGACAAATAGTTACAGTGGTCAACGGGCTATTAAGAAGACTAGGTATTCTAAAATACAATAAAATTGGGTAGGCTGGGTGGAATTAAAATTTGAGCTTTACACGGGGACATGATGAGCACACAAATGATAATGGGGGAACGGTAGACGGCAGGTATAAATTTGGGGAAGCTAAAATATTCGTTACAATACCTTGTACAAAAATGGAGGGGTTGGGGAAGATGATGGTCGTTTCCAGGGAAGCGGTGAGATGATGGTTGGGTCACTTCGATGGAGGCCAGGGTCAACTTGCTTGTATTGTAGTTGAAGTATTCTTCTGAGATGACGGGGAGGGGGGGCAGAGCCTTCGAGAAGGGAGGCTGGGAATTCTTCCGGTGTAAATTCCTTTGAAGAAAACGGAGGGTGAGTTTCTCCGAGACGTCAAACGGTTTGTTTGGTCGACTATGCGTAATCAATGGGGTATTACGCTAAGATTAATCTTCACTGAAGCCTTTTGGGATAAGACTTGGTTGTTGTCTGGAGATGGCGTCGTTAAGCGGAGTCAGACAGGTATTCTTACGGGGAGAAGAGTTCTTAACTAGTTATAGGGTGGATATTTGTTTTATCCAAGGAGAGATACTCGGTTTTATCCCACAACGTTTCCTTGCCTTCGGCGAATGACAACCCGAATCGAGGAGGAGTAAGATCGTCTGCTCTCGTGAGCTTCTCTCGCACAAATCTCTATGATTCCTCCTCACACGAGTACATATGGACGCCTGCCAGTGAGGGAGCTTACCCCATAGAAGGGGGGGACTATCGCCCGTCGTTTGAGTAATGGCGAACGCGGCCCGGCTGGCGTTTGTCTCAGCCGCTCCCAGCGTGGCTGAAAGGGGGAGGGGGAAGACTTCTTGTCTTGTTTAAATACTAGGATTGATAAGGGTTGCATTCCATGAGCCCGCTCCTATACTTTCTCACGCTTTTGAGCTTCGAAAATTGCTTGTAAACGACAACGAGACCCACACATGGAGGCAATGCTTAAAAGCGACGTTATTTCTACCATCACGTGCTTGTTCCCTCACAGACTGATATAAACGAAACTTTACTTACTTAATCTAGCGTTGGCTGATTGTGGTACATAATAAAATATTTTTAAATATTTTCCGTCAGAAAGTTGCGGTCTCTATTTAAGAGTTTGTTAAGCATGGAGAATGATCTCTTCACAGACGCTTTTATTGGCTGACATTTAAGAAGATAAGAATAAATTGTTGGTGATATTTCAGGGCTACGGAGTTCAACTATCCCACCCATATTATTTTCCTTAAGTTTTCTTTCTTGATCTCACAACTCTTCTTGCTTGATCTCACAATGATCGTCATCAAAGTTAATGGTAGTAATAGTCTCATATGCCTCTTTAATGGTGAAATCAGTTGCTTCCCTCCTAGGCACCAAACGAGCAATTTGACTGTAATTCATTTTAATGGAAAGTAGTTGCGTTTGTAGGTTTTTCTTAGACACACTATATTTAGCCTTCCAAACGATAATTCCATCATCGGCAAAATTCTCAACAATGCAATTGACACTTGGAAAATTGTCTGCATAATAGAAAGCAGCGTTTAGTTAACTTGCCCAACGTGTTAAAATTGGTTCTGGGAGTACTAATTTCTTGAAACAAAGCCTCTTCATCTTTATTTTTAACAGTAGATGCTTTGACACAGTCAATTACAGCATCGACTTCACTATAAAATGATCTCATATGCATTGCACAGTTATGTAACAGATGTGCATTATATGTTACATGGAAACGTCTTGGGAAAAGTCTCTTGAGTGTTGCTCCAGCCGACACCATATAACGAGCTGCATCAGATAGATGCAAGCAGAAGACTTACGAAACATTATTTGATCTCTACTAAAGGACATGGAGGTTTTCTCACGGATAACCACATTTAGGCGTTTATTATTTTTTTTAGGATCAAAGTCCTTGATGAAAGTTATTAAAAGACAAATTTAGAAGAAAGTATTTGCAACTATTTTAAGATCATGAAAACCCTCGAGTCTTCCATGTTAGGTCAACGTTTGGGTCTTCATTTATGGGTGTTTAGTTTGGTGGTTGTATTATTAGGTATTAGGTAGACTGTAGGTGAGATTGGTAGCGTTAGGTTGTGATGCTTGAATATGGTTACGTCAACAGTTACAATAGTTGCTCTCTGAGGGGAATGCAGTTGTGAGGTTCTCCACGGCCTTGGCGGTAAACCATCCAAGTACTAATCTAACCAGATGTTGCTTAACAATGACGATCTCGTTACAGGGCCACACAGCAACCTGGCGTTGACCTGAAGCTGAGTCCAATTGTTCGAGGAAAGATAATACTATCCTTCGGCTAGAGGTTAGGTAGGCTGGTTAAGAGGATCGATAGGGATTACCAGTAGGAAAGGAAATCCCAAACGGCGGAGTTTCGGACTATTTATTTAGGGCATCAAATTCAGGCTGCTTCGGGGTAAAATGAATTCGGAACGGTCGTGTCGTATATTCGGGCGAGCCTATTCCTTGTTTTGGGTTGGTATCTTAACTGCCTGCGACTCCAGCTGCGACTGTGACCGTAATTGTGAAAGTGTCCGTGACTCTGAGTGACTCAATTACTGTAAGACTGTCCTTCCTCGGTCTATCCGAACATGATATATACGGTGGCGCACATCGTGGGCGTGGCTTATCATTAGCAAATGATTTTGTTTTGCGGAGCCACTCAACTATGTGCTAATTTGTGTGTCCATGGAGATGGAGATTCATTTTATCTCGAATTCCAAAGGATGCGACTTTGCGTTTCGCGGTTTCCCGCTAGCAAATAATGGCTGCTATTGTCGTGTTTTCGTCGGCTCTGCACCTGCTTCCAAGTTTTTTTAAACAGCTGACCTTTTAGCGTGATTGTGGAAATTGCTTTACATACTTCGTTTTACTGTTTATGTGTGTATACATGTGCACAAGTTCGCTAACGTGTGAACGTCTCGAATTCATTCTTCTCACTTTGGCCTTTACAAGCAACATATATATTATTATTTACATGGACTATTGTTATAGGTTTTTTGTTACAAAAGCTATACATTATTATTTCACAGAGATGTTACATATTATTTACACAAAGAGTTATTATTTATGAAAACTGCTATACTTATTTTATGTGTGTATACATGTGCACAAGTTCGCTAACGTGTGAACGTCTCGAATTCATTCTTCTCACTTTGGCCTTTACAAGCAACATATATATTATTATTTACATGGACTATTGTTATAGGTTTTTTGTTACAAAAGCTATACATTATTATTTCACAGAGATGTTACATATTATTTACACAAAGAGTTATTATTTATGAAAACTGCTATACTTATTTTAGATCATTTCCATGTGCATAGTAATGAACGTGCTTGTTATAAGCCTTTATAGGATTCACATGATGCTCATGTGTGAGGCCTCATTGTCAAATCTATTCCACCTTGTACAGTGGCACTACACATTTATCAGTCCTATTAATCTAGAGCAAACTTAAACCAACTAAATTCTGCTTGAACATTTACACTCGCCAATCCTTTCACCTACAGTAAGTTTGGAGAGAAGTCGTAAGCTGGGATAAAATGAGCACGTCATTCAATTATGAGCTTGATCAATATTACAAGCTAGTGAATCGATAGAACAACTCATAATAGGGGGCAATGCAAAAATAACGGAAAACACACCCAAAGTTAAACAAAGTGAGATTAGATAAATGTTTCTCACTTTAGGAAGCAAATTTACTCTCAAACAATTTTTCCTGCATTAGGAAGCCATTTCCCATAAAATATAGTTCCAAATACACATTTCCGCTTGCAATTGGAAAGTATAACCGTCCCACTTCGCAAATCCCACTTGCAGAAAAATTTCAACCTTTTCACTCATTCTTTTCCTGGAAAACCCATACCCACACTTAAGGTTTTAAGTAGGAGAGAAGGGCACTTCTTTATTAAAAGACGAACGTGAAGTTAGATATCGACCGTTTTGAAGCACTATTGGGAAATGCATCCAAAATACGGCGTTTGGATACAAAGGAATTGAATCCGGCCTATATTTGTACAATTCATTTCGACGGTGAGAGGAGGAGAACAATAAAATATTGTGATTTATTTTTGTTTCTCAACGGAACACTTCGCTTCAGGCGGGATTCTGTCCTTACAATTGAAATATAATTACGGCCCAATTTTAAACAATATTTTCCACCCCAAATTTAAATTCCCTACTGTTTGCAAAGATATCCGTTACATAATCTTTCCGGATCTGGGTTTTTTAAACAAAAAAATTTCAAAAGAAATTAAATCTGTATTAAATAAATTCTTTTTCCATAGCGACTTTAAGTTGATTTATATAAATAGACAACACATAGGATTATATTTCAATTGTAAGGACAGAATCCCGCCTGAAGCGAAGTGCTCCGTTGTGTATGAGTTTACTTGCCCCAATTGTAAACTGGGAAGATACATCGATCGTACGGTGCGCTCGCTGAGGGCAAGGTTCTGTTCACATTTGGATGTTAGCCACAGGACAGAAAAGGTTCTCTCTACGAAAGAATTCTCACCTGTTAGGCTTCACTCTATTAATTTTAAAACCGAAATCACAACGGACGATTTTCAAATCTTGAAATCCACCCCTGATCCCATATCACTAAAGATTCTTGCATCCATGTATATTAAATACCTTTCTCCTTCCTTAAATTCCAATTCTTCTTCTCACCCACTACTTCTACTCTAAACAAAAATATGACCAACCTCCTAACCTTCTCTTTCTTTTTACGCTCCTCGCCCTTTCTCCCCAGTTATCCTCTAACGGCTGATTGTTTAAGGTTGGTTTATCCGGATGTGTTTTCTGTGTTTCCCCAATCGTTAATTTTTAACTCTTAACATAATAATCCAGAAATTATCAATTGCCTGTAAATTTATCGCTATCCCCCTCCTTAATTAACATTAAATACGTTCCATAAATTCGTCATTTTGCTTATCTGTTTGGTTCTTAACTTAAATTATTTTCCACAAATTGTATTTCCAGTACCCGAAGATGGGTGAAAAGTTCACCCGAAACGTTGTAATAAGAAAATGAAATGAATTTCCCTTCATGCTTCCTTTCGTTCATCCTTCAAATTATATATATATATATATATATATATATATATATATATATATATATATGGGACTTTATTTTTTCAGGGATTGGTTCCAGAAGCTCTGGCCTTCTAGTGGCAAGGGGGTCAACTCTGGTGCTGCGAACCAGACTTTTATTATACCCCTCTTTTACCCTCTCCAATTATTTTCGTATACATCCCTTTATTTCTCTTATCTAGTGGACCTGACCTCTGTTTGTGTTTTTTCGGAATGATTCTGAATTCTTCTTTCATGAAGGTCAGAGGTGGAGCGTCTCCATTGCCTTCGTTTGCCGATGCCCAAGGTGGAATCTATCATTGGCCCTATTTCTCTGTGCGGAGAGAACTCGGGCAGCCTCTTCGGCCTATAAAGATTATGTGGTGGATTCGTGTCCATTCTCCAACAAGATGACAATACCGGACGAACCCGAATCGAGAGTTGCAGTATCACCGGGCCTTTGTAGGCCTCCGTGGCGAGGATTCCGGAGAGAGAATGTGAAGTCAATTTTGTTTATGGTTCATTATAAACCTAAAACCCACTCAGCCTTCCTTCGCTCGTTGGATCCCTATGTCAACCATGTGGACCCAAATTTAGACTATATCCCAGCTTTCTGGTCTTGTGTTCCTCATCTGAAACCTCCCTCGCAAAAGTGAATGTGTTTGATGCCAATGAATCATTTGAGTCCCGCCGGATGTGGTTAAGAGGTAGTGGTGATATCGTGGTTGAGATGTCATCTCATTCTCAACACAACCTTCTCCAAAATCTGTCTTCGATTACCGAAGTTCCCGTAACTGTTTCACCCCACCCACTTCATAATTTTGTCAACGGTATCGTCCGTTCGAAAAAAAATAAGGAGCTACGATATCACCCGTCTCCAGAGTATGCTTAGTGCCTAAAGCGTCACACATGTACACGGGGTGACTAAAACTGTGGGCTATGCTTGATCCCAACTGCCACGTTGATTTTAGCGTTTGGACGTCAGGAACTGTCTCAGCTTATTAAAGCTGGGTACCTTCGTGTCCAGGTGAGCCCCTACGTCGAACTACCAGACATTGCCACAAATCCAACCAATTTGGACATGTGGGTCGTACCTGGCGGCACCCCCATTCCTGTGTGAATTGTTGTTTAACATTGTCCTGAATGCGACAAAACACCGCGCTGTGCCAACTGCGTAGTGTCGTAAAAAGTACTCTGATTTTATACTTACGAGTTAGTAAAATTATTGTTACCCTGACAATTTTTACTCAAAGCACAAGTATAAATGCCCAAACTTGAATGTACTTAAGTAAAAATAATAAAGTATCTTATTCATGAAGTACTCAAGTAGTGAAAGTAAAACGTTACGGCAAATAGTAAAGTACCCATCACCTCAAACACTTTTCAGTATTCTGTACAGTAAACCCATTTATACCCGCCACACTGACCCTTATATATTAGAATTCTGTTAAACTGGGCTTAACAATCAAACTATATATATCCCTATATTGATCAGAAAGTCTAGTTTATATGAAAAGTAAAATTAACTCTACAAAATTATACAGTTTGACAGAATTCCAGAATATAATAGTCTGGTTAACTAAACTAATTATTAGGTAAAAAAATATACAAAGTAATTAATTACTGACATTTTTTATTCAGCTTCACAAGCAACTGATTTTCAAAGTTCTGTCTATCTAACTGCAAACGTTTTGGGGCCCTCTCTCAGGCGGGAAGCGGGAGAGACAAACGAATTGTCTATCCCGTATGAGAGGATGCATGTGATTGGTCCAAACATGAACATGCGCTTATGATTGGTTCAAACCAGAGTACACGTTTGCGATTGGTCATCGTCTGACATTTGCTTCTACGTCTGATCGACCAAAATTAACTGAGAAGTAACAAATACTTCTATGCTTTTCAAGTGTAATGAAGTAAAAGTAACATAAGAAAAATACTCAAGTAGAAGTGAAAGTAATCAAATTATTGAGTACTTTATAGGAAGTCAAAAGTATAACAAAGTTACTCAAGTGCAGTACTTGTACTTCGTTGAAAACCTATCCAATCTTATGCAAAAAGGAGGTGCTCACTTTGCAGAAATCCGCCTGGGCGAGAGAAAGGCTCGCCAAAGTAATCGAGCACAAACTTCACCTTTTAGCCATCTTTTCTTCGATGTTTTGCGCGACGCAGGACGAAATCGAAGATCAAGGTAGAGTTCGATACACCGGTAGCATCCTACCATCCATCTACTATTAATGAAAGAAATATTCCGGATATACCTTCGAAGCATCGCTCTCACACCGAAATACCTAACGATGCTGGCCTCTCCCCTGCGGTCAGTGTGAAACCCTTGACATCAGACGTCATTTGAAAATAATCTTCTCTATCGGCCAGTGATGGTTCTTCTATCCGGTCACGTGACCCAAAGCCCTGTGTTAAAAGGGAAGGAAGGATTCCTCATCTAGGAAATCGGGTTCCAATATGCCGGATGCCTCTGGAGCAGACTCGGTTGAACCTATAGTGTCTTCAATGGACTCTTCTCCTGTTACTTAATATTCTTTGTCTTAGAGCCTGCCCGGCTCTTGACAGGGCGTAGGCCCCTTATCGGTCCAAATGGTTGCAGAAATCCACCCAATTCCTCTTACTTTTCGCTCGCTCTCCTACTCATGATCTGATAATATTCCAACATCGCCAGCCCAGTTGTTGAATCAAACCCCTGTCATCGAAAGCGTCCTCGGCCCATGATTCCAGATCCACAGTTCAAAAATCTCTGCCTGTGTCCCTTGGAAATATCCCCTGTCACCGCTCCTTCCAGAATCTCTTCCCTTGCTGCAACAGGCTATTCGAAATCTGTACTTCGTCCCCAAAGCTCTTTGAGACGCACTTCAATTTAACCTCAGCCACAAAGTAGAAAAACATATCTACATAATATACTCTTGGAATTGTCAAGGCGTTCTTCCCAAATGGGAAGAACTCAAAGTTCTATTGACGACTCTCCACCCAGCTGTTGTTTGTCTTCAGGAAAACGAACCGAGTACCCGCCCTTTTCCGGCGGTACAGATTGTTCGTATTTCCAACTGTATTGCTCTTAACGGGGGCTCGTCTCATGTTCGGATGTCAGTTATAGTTTCATCACCCCACTACTTATCTCCCCGCCCCCTTACGTGAGAGTGTTTCTTACAGGGCTTTTTACTGTTTACTCTATTTACTTCTCTTCTTTTTACTATGGTTAAGATCCTACCTTATAGAATTTATAGGTCAGTTGCCTTCCGCTTTTTTATTACTCGGAGATTTTAATGCCCATCACCTATATTGGAGCGACAGTACTCGTAATGCCAAAGGCAGTATTTTATTTTATGATCCGAGTTTTTACCCACCGGTGAGGTTTAAGATTTAAGGTAAGGAACTAGTGGGTTGCTGCCCAATCCAAGTGGATTTTATATAGCAGCTAGGATAAAACGAGGCGAATTATTTATAAAAGGTGGAGGAGACCACTTTGTGATAAAAATTTAAAAAACGAAGGGTTAAAAGATTCCTCTGTCAATATCTATCGAAGACGGGTGTGTTTGAGGGATAGTTAAAAGGGTCTGGAAACAGGACAACCGGAGCGTGGCCAAATGGGTGCAATCTAATAAAAGGTGGGCAACCGATTGGTCCCCACCACAAAACCGACAGCAAGAGCTGATGTGAACATCACCCGAAACAAGATGGCCGTGAGTAAGTCTCGTGTGGCCAATACGAATTCGGCAAAGGGCCACCTCCACCGACCGCAATCTATGACGGCTCGAGGGCCAAGAGTGAATAGAATTTTTAATTTAGTACAGTTTGGATGATGAACAGTCATCCCATTCATTCTACCACAATTGAAAAATATATTTTCTTATTGAAGAAAAGTAGCCCCTAAAAGGCAGAGCCGTGTTCTTAGGGGACACAGAATGTGCTGAGCGGGGCAGCTGATCAGCCCTCTCGTTGTCTATGACCTCCCCATGCCCAGGGACCCAGTAAAAAATAATTCTATATCAGGACGCATTTTGGACCAGCCAGTTGCAAATTTATGTTACTAAGGGATGGGACGCATTAAAAGATCTAATTGACTGTAAGACACTCCTTGAGTCGGGAAAAAAAGAGACAAAATCATTAAAAGGTGAAATTTGGACGAGTCTAAAGGCTAAAAGGATTGCTAAAAGTTTAGCGATAAAAATGGATGCTGCTGGCGGCAAAGATAAAGTTAAGAATTTTCCTCCTGGATAGATGGCTGCGGTGCCCACGCCGCTGTCAGACTTAGAGCCCTCCGTGTATAATGAGCACCATTGCTAGAGTGAGGTCGAATGCTCTAAGAACAGGCTCTTAATGATGCGAAGGTCCATGGAAGACTTCTCCAGGCTCCACATGTTGGTACATTCTGTGGGGAGAGGTGCACGCCAACTAGGGGTCAGTAAGGATTGAAGGGTAAGGACCCTTGGAGCACCCAGGTTAAAGAGATGATCTCCTATGCGAAAGTTCTGGGGGCGGGGTAAAGATGGCAACTTATCATATGCCGCCGTTGATACAAGCATCTGTAGACCTCTGATACTCGGCAGAGGTATCGCATGCAGATTTGAAGTCTATGGTAGGGCAAAGGGAGTACCCAACTCTGGCAGTAAGGGCTGTTGACAGGATAAGTACGGAAGGCTCCACTGGAAAGGCGAACTCCAAGGTTTCGAATGGGGTTCAGCATTTTAAGGGCTGAAGGGGAAGCCGATGAGTAAATTTGACAGCCATAATCCAATTTGGATTGGACGAGGGCTGTGTATAATGTCCACAATGTTTGTCGGTCACTGCCCCACGAAGTGTGTGAGAGGACTTTCAAAATGTCTAAAGCCCGCAGACAGCCTGTTCGAAGTCGGCGTAGGTGTGGTAACCAGGATAACTTTGGATCGAGAGTTACGCCAAGGAACCGAAACTCGGAGACAAACTCTATATCTTCACCTTGTAGGGGGGGGGGGGGGAGATAGATGGCGGAACAAGAACCCCTCTGCCTCGGTGGAAATACATTGCTTTGGTTTTGGTCGTGGAAAAGCGGAATCCCTTAAGTTGTGCTCTTTTGGATACAGCATCGATCGCCAGTTGTAGCCGACACGCTGCTGATGGAAGGCGAGGTGAGGAACAGTATAGTGCTAAATCATCGACAAA